>CM069134.1:132793416-133405916 GCA_035221665.1 Okamejei kenojei | reverse complement strand
TCTTGCTGTGGTAGGATGATTCAGTTGGATGATTCAGTTGGCTGATACCTGGCTGAGGTACCTGGAACCATGTGCCAGTCTTAAAATAGGAGACTGGTCATTCGGAATGGAAATGACAACAGAATTCTTTATCCAGATGTTAACAGCCTGGTCGTTGAATCTGTTCAAGGTAGGGATCAATAAGTTTTTCGATATTGAGGAAATCAAAGAATATGGGGTAAGTGCAGGGAAATGAGGTAGAAGATCAGCAAGACATTTAATGACGGAGCAGGCAGCAGGAGACCAATGGCTTTCCGTTTATTTTGCCCTTACATTTTCTTATTTTCCAATGCAATCTCGCAATATTTTGTTTAATTTTTGCCAGAGGATTAAAGTAAAAGTAATGCAGAGTTTAGTATTTTGATGGACTAAGTAATTTTTTATATCAATAATAGTACTGAAGAAATTAATGGTTCAATATCTCATAAATTATGTGGACCTAATACCCACTGTATTAACCATGGGATTTTAAAGATGTAACAAATACTTTTGTTTTCCTATCAAAAATGTCTGTTTTTAGAATGTGAATTAGAAAGAAGCAGACATCATCACGTTTAAAAAAAAGATAGGGAGAAAAAAAGGAGGCCTGGTATGATCAGCAAGGAATATACTGGAATGTTTTCACACAAAGGTGGCAGATGTATGGAACAAGCTGCCAGAGGAGGTAATTGAGGCCGGGACGATCCCAACATTTACAGTCGCTTGCAAAAGTATTCATACCCCTTGAACTTTTCCACATTTTGTCACGTTACAACCACAAACGTAAATGTATTTTATTGGGATTTTTTGTGCACAATTATGCACCACACAAAGTGGTGCATAATTGTGAAGTGGAAGGAAAATGATACATGGTTTCCAAATTTTATTATAAATAAAAAACTCAAAAGTGTGGCGTGCAAAAGTATTCAGCCCCCCTGAGTCAATACATTGTAGAGCCACCTTTCGCTGCAATTACAGCTGCAAGTCTTTTGGGGATTGTCTCTACCAGCTTTGCACATCTAGAGACTGAAATTTTTGCACATCAATCTTTGCAAAAATAGCTCAAGCTATGTCAGATTGGATGGAGAGCGTCCGTGAACAGCAATTTTCAAGTCTTGCCAGAGATTCTCAATTGGATTTAGGTCTGGACTTTGCCTGGGCCATTCTAACACATGAATATGCTTTGATCTAAACCATTCCATTGTAGCTCTGGCTGTATGTTTAGGGTCGTTGTCCTGCTGGAAGGTGAACCTCCGCCCCAGTCTCAAGTCTTTTGCAGACTCTAACAGGTTTTCTTCCAAGATTGCCCTGTATTTGGCTCCATCCATCTTCCCATCAACTCTGACCAGCTTCCCTGTCCCTGCTTAAGAAAAGCATGCCCACAGCATGATGCTGCCACCACCATGTTTCACAGTGGGGATGGTGTGTTCAGGGTGATGTGCAGTGTTCGTTTTCCGCCACACATAGCGTTTTGCAATTAGCCCAAAAACTTCAAATTTGGTCTCATCAGACCAGAGCACCTTCCTCCACATGGCTTGTGGCAAACTGCAAACGGGACTTCTTATGGCTTTGTTTCAACAATGGCTTTCTTCTTGCCACTCTTCCATAAAGACCCGATTTGTGGAGTGCACGACTAATAGTTGTCCTGTGGACAGATTCTCCCACCTGAGCTGTGGATCTCTGCAGCTCCTCCAGAGTTACCATGGGCCTCTTGGCTGCTTCTCTGATCAATGCTCTCCTTGCCCGGCCTGTCAGTTTAGGTGGACGGCCGTGTCTTGGTAGGTTTGCAGTTATGCCATACTCTTTCCATTTTCGGATGATGGATTGAACAGTGCACCCGTGAGATGTTGAAAGCTTGGGATATTTTTTTATAACCTAACCCTGCTTTAAACTTCTCCACAACTTTATCCCTGACTTATCTGGTGTGTTCCTTGAGCTTCATGATGCTGTTAGTTCACTAATGTTCTCTAACAAACCTCTGAGGCCTTCACAGAACAGCTGTATTTATACTGAGATTAGATTAGACACAAGTGGACTCTATTTACTAATTAGGTGACTTCTGAAGGCAATTGGTTGCACTGGATTTTATTTAGGGGTATCAGAGTAAAGGGGGCTGAATACTTTTGCACGCCACACTTTTCAGTTTTTTATTTGTAAAAAAATTTGAAAACCATGTATCATTTTCCTTCCACTTCACAATTATGCGCCACTTTGTGTTGGTCTATCACATAAAATCCCAATAAAATACACTTACGTTTGTGGTTGTAACGTGACAAAATGTGGAAAAGTTCAAGGGGTATGAAAACTTTTGCAAGCCACTGTAAGAGTCAGTTGGACAGATACATGGATAGGACAGGTTTGGAGGGGTATGGATCAAATGCTGGCAGGTGGGACATCTAGGCCGGTAAGTGCAAGTTGGATTGAAGGGCCTGTTTCCACACTGTATCACTCTATGACTCAACAGCTTCAAATTCTTCCAACTTTTTTGAGACTGTCTTTCCATTACAGGTTTTCTTTGCCAGAACTTTATTCTTTGATTCTGGAATTAAGGAATCAGAGCTATATGAATAGGCGGAGGTTATTTTTTTTTAATGTCGGAATGGTCTAAGAAGCATTTTGATAGAAGCAATCAAAATAGTGAAGCGCCTTTATTAGTCCAAAAAGATTAGATAAGTATTATTATCGACATTAGATAATATTTTCATTGCTTATCAAGCCTTCTGCCAAAGGGCATAGGATTAAGATGATCGGCAAAAGAAGCAATGTTAACAAAGAGGATGAATTGAAAGTAATGAATTTTTACGGAAGATAGAAACAAAATGCTGAAGTAACTCAGCGGGACAGGCAGCATCTCTGGAGAGAAGAAATGGGTGACGTTTCGGGTCGAGACCCTTCTTTAGTTTACGATTGGGATTAATTGTGCCGGAAACTGACACGATAAAAACTTTCAAAAGATAATTGGATAAGTATTCAAGAGATGAAAACTGCAGTGCAATGGTGGAAGAAGAAGGCAGTGAAAACTGACTGTGTCAGAAGGATCGGCAAATGCCGGAAGGAATTGCAGATGCAGGTTTATTTTTTAGCCTGAAGAAGGGTCTCGACCCGAAATGTTCCCATTCCTTCTCTTCAGAGATTCTGCCTGTCCCGCTGAGTTACGTACACCAGCATTTTGTGTCTATCTTCAATGAAACTAACTGGCATGGCCTTTGATAGATCCAATATGTACTCTAGGCTGAATAGCTTTCCCTGTGCCCTTGTTATCCCAGCCACTTTCATTTCTGTACAGGTCACAGGATATATAGTTGTCCAAAACTATTGGAGACGCAAGGAAGTGCAGATGCTGGAATCTTGTGTAGAACACAGTGCTGGAGTAACTTAGCAGGTCATGCAACTTCTGTAGTGGACGCAGACACCTAACGTTTTGGGTCAAGATATTTATTCAGACAAAAGAGGTTGCCAACCTGAAACATTGCCTATCCATGTCCTCCTGAGATGTTGCCTGACCCACTGAGTTAGTACTCCAGTACTTGGTGTTCTGTCCAAATCAGTTACTCTACTCACTGGATTTATATAAAAATATTACTGCTTCGGTGGAGCAAGGGTTAACATGGTGTAATGGAAGCTGACTTAAACTTGATAATTGCGGGCACAGTGCCATTGAAAAGGTAAGAAATGTGGAAATCTAGATGGAACTTGCATGTCTGAGGTTTGTAGGACTCGTGAACAACTTTCAAGCTAGGGTAGATGAGATTATGAATGGTTTTTAGAGGAGCGATGAGAATTTTAAAATCAAAGCACTGGTGGACGGATAGGCAGTGGATCAATAAATGCAGGGGAAATGGATGGATATGACTTGCTGTTCGCATTTAGTTAGGAAAGTATGTGGTTAAGGTGGGGGATCATCTAGAGAAGATAAATAATGCTCAGTGCGATAATGATAATCAATGTAGTTAACATACCCATGTACTGGGGTCTTCAATTACCTAAATCTAATTATTAATCTAGTAGAACAGGCAAATGGTCAGTTTTATATGAGTAGTGACTTGCCCACCGACTACCATCTGGATGACACAAGACTTTCCACTTGTGTGGATTAGCAGATGCAGATCAACCATTTTCAAGAGGGATGCTATCCAGTAAAAAGCAGTTCATTCATTGGCAGCCTACCCACCCATGTACACGACAATAGAATTTAGATAGCTCATCAAGCGCTATTCTTTCAAACCCCTTTCAAAACATTGGTCCCGTGCCATCCTGAGGTAAAGGACAGCAAACGCAGAGATACAGTATTATGTCCAATTTCTTTTCCAAGCGATGTTGCAATTCACCTTGAATATATTGCCAATTTTATCAAAAATGGGTAAAAATGTTGGAACACTCTATGTAACACATAAACACTGTCCAAACTGCACTTCATGAAGTCAACTGACCATTATATTTTGGTATGAACATTGACCTCCAATTTCAGGTAGTCCTTGCTTTCTCCCTCCTTCCCCTCCCCTTCCCAGCTCTCCCAGAGCCTAGTCTCCGCCTCTTCCTTTCTTCTTCCCGCGTCCCCAAACATCTGAAAAACGGTCTCGACCCGAAACGTCGCCTATTCCTTCGCTCCATTGATGCTGCCTCATCCCGCTGAGTTTATCCAGCATTTTTGTCTACCTTCTCATATATTTACTAAGGCAACTATAAACAATATAATTTGGTTTTTCATTATTGCACAGAATAAACTTTAAAACAATGTTTTATATAAATTCATCTTTCTATAAAGTATTTTGGTTTGAGCTTTCCTACTTAAGTATTTCAAAAAAGAGCCAAAATAATATTACAGGGTGTTAAAGAAGGAACTGCAGATGCTGGAGAATTGAGGGTACACAAAAGGCTGGAGAAACTCAGCGGGTGCAGCAGCATCTAAGGAGCGAAGGAGTTAGGCGACGTTTCGGGTCGAGACCCTTCTTCAGACTATTACAGGGACTGGTTTTCTTTGGAAACTGAATAATGATAAGCATGTCAAGAGTTAAGGAATTTTAGAGAGCAGCATTCAATTTCTCTTTGCAGTTTTTATAATGGAAGTTTTCAGGTCGTCATTGCACTGCAGTTGCTATTTTTAGTTTGCAATTTTCTCTCTGTCTGTCATGTTTCCCCACTGAGCACTTTGTGTAATACGGCAGAGCTTCTCTGCTATCATCAAGCTTGCTTTAACTGTTTGTGTATTGAGAATCTATTAGCCATCTGCGTCTTTTCCCTGATTTTATGCAGTGTTAGGGATTTAATAAATTTGAAATCAAATATTTTGTTTCAAGTGGAGATGTGTAAAGTACTCGTTTTACAAAAATCATTAATTTTTGACCTTCAAAAATCTCGAGTATATTTTGCATGTTATGTTGAGGTGGAATACCAGTGGTTACCAGATTTGTTGCCAGATTGATTTGTCAGCTGTGTGGTACACGTTGGATGAATTTAAGATTGTTTAAGATTATTGCTCCAGACATGGATTGGTACACATTTAAATGTGTAGCTTAATATAAGGAAGCAATCCCTAATATTAGTGGTTACTAGACTAAGTGGGACCCGTTGGGTCCCTGTCACACAGGAGGCTTGGTCCCTCAATGCAATATTCCACCACTCACCCATACTGCACAGGCGCAGCTCATTTCCGCTCATCCCTAGCACTCTCTCCCCTCATCTTCACCCTCCTTCTTTCCCCTCTCCAATCCCTCCCTCACCTTTCTCTCCCTCTCCATTCCTTTACCCTCAGTCCCTCCCTCCCTCTATAACTCCTCTCCCCTCCCCACCCACCCCCTATCCCTCTATCCCCCCACCCCCCTACTCCTCACCTCCTAACTCCCCCACTATTCCTCCTCACCTCCCCACTCCCCTACTCTCCCTCTATTCCCCACTACCTACCTCCCCCTAATCTACTCCCCCCTCCTTTCCCTCTATTCCCCTCCTCCCCACTCTCCCTCCTCACCTCCCTCTCCTACCCTCCCATACCTGCCAACTTGTGAGATTGAAAAATCGGAATCCTATTAGTCTGACGTCAGTGAGGGCGGGGCACGTGACGTCAGTAAGGGGCGGGGCAGGTGACGTCAGTAAGGGGCGGGGCAAGTGACGTCAGTAAGGGGCGGGGTACGTGACGTCAGTGAGGGCGGGAAAGTGACCTCAGGGGGGTTACACAAAATGCTGGAGAAACTCAGCGGGTGCAGCAACATCTAAGGAGCGAAGGAGATAGGCGACGTTTCGGGTCGAGACCCTTCTCAGTCTGAAGAAGGGTCTCGACCCAAAACGTCGCCTATCTCCTTCGCTCCTTAGATGCTGCTGCACCCGCTGAGTTTCTCCAGCATTTTGTGTAACCCTCGATTCTCCAGCATCTGCAGTTTCTTCGTCAACTCTCAGTTTGTGAGTGTTGGTGAGGCGGGAACGGGCTGGCCCCGACCCGACCTGACGCGCTCGCGGTCACTCACCGGGCTGACAGTCCCGGCGGCGGCGGCGGCGGCAGCGGCGCTGAGGTGAGGTGACCGGTGAGTGTTGCCCGTCTGGGCCGGACCGGACCATCTCTCCCTGCCCCCTCATCGCCTCTTCCCTGCCCCTGAAGTGATAATGAACGTATTTGGCTTACTACCCCACGGGATGATCGTTGATTTCCCCCTCTCCACCCTCCTCCCCGGTGCCCACCTGACTCGCACCTACTTCTCCCCTGCACTTCTGAGTCTAGACGCTCCAGCCGTTCCATCCCAATTCCGATTTTTTTGTCTCAATATTCCGAGAAAAAAAATCGGAAAAAAAAACACATAGAAAGTTTCTGTGTGTTTTTTTTCCGATTTTTTTTCTCGGAATATTGAGACAAAAAATCGGAATTCGGAATTGGGATGGAAAAATCGGAAGAATTCCGCCCAAATCGGAATGGTTGGCAGGTATGCGCTCCCCAATCCCTCCCTCACCTCTCATTTTCCCTACCCTCAGTCACTCCCTCCCTCCCTTCACAACTCCTCTCCCTTCCCAACTTCCCTCCTCTCCCTCAATCCCCTCTCCTCCCCCACACTCCCTCCTCACCTCCCCAGGATCTCGAGGTTGCAAAGTACTATTGCTTGTACTCAATAAACCTGTTAACTAAAAACTCATGAAAATGTTGCTTTTCATGGTACTTTGGGTATGCCAATTGGCTACTGTATTTCCTACTCAAGTGCCAGAGCAAAATGTAGTCCAGTAGATGTAAATTATATTGACACATATGAGGTTGTGAAAATATATTTTGTTTGGATTATTTAATGAAATGAAAGAATAATGGCAGGTGTGTAGAGCAATGAATATGGATTACTGTAGAAATCTGGAGTTTACGGATGATTCTCAGGAATGGAGCACTTGCCTGATCCTGCAACAGCCTGTATTGTATTAGAACGAATGAATATGTTTAGTGACCAAGTATTCACATACAAGGAATTTGCCTTGGTGCTCCGCCCGCAAGTGACAACATGACATACAGTGACATTTAAAAATAATACATAAAACATTAAACATTAATAATAAAACATTATTGATTAAACATGTGGATTAAATAAAATACCAGAGCAAAAGGGGGCTAAAGATTTTTGGTTATTGAGTAGAGCTACTACTCATGGAAAAAAGCTGTTTTTATGTCTGGCTGTGGCAGCTTTGACAGTCCGGAGTCGCCTTCCAGAGGGAAGTGATTCAAAGAGTTTGTGGCCAGGGTGAGAGGGGTCAGAGATGATCTTACCCGCTCGCTTCCTGGCCCTTGGAGCGTAAGAGGCCCAGATGGAAGATGAATTTAACACTTAGGTTGACTATCTTTGGCCTGCCCCGCTCACGCTCTGATCTCCACGTTTGGCATCCTACGTCATTCCAAAGATGCCTTTTGTAAACTTGAGGAACAACACCTCGTATTCCATCTAGACACAGTATGGCCTTTGGTACTCCATATTGAATCAAAGAGTTTTGGTTAACCAACCTTTTTTTTTGAGCTAGATATTTTGGTTTCGATTTGCGTCTTCTAAACTAGTCCCCCTTTCCCCAATGTGTAGGAAGGAACTGCTGATGCTGGTTTACCCCAAAGATGGACACAAAATGCTGTAGTAGTTCAGTGGGACTGGAGAGAAGGAATGGGTGACCTACCTCAGTCTGCAGAAGGGTCTCAACCCAAAACGTCACCAATTCCTCTCTCCAGAGATGCTGCTTGTCCTGCTGAGTTACTCCAGCATTTGGTGTCTATCCCCTTTTCCCAATTGTAGGTTTAAGTGCCCCAGGAGTTAAAACCCATTTCTCCCTCACAATCATTGATCCACATGTTCAATTCTCTGAAATTATTGATCCATTGCCAATTTGCTGAGGCTTTGGTAGTATATCATAGATTAATATATTTTATGAATCTACCTTTAAATTTAGACCTTACTGTTATCCTTTCTGTGTTGTTAGTTTTCATATGGATGATGGCAACTGGATCTTTCTTCCCACTCAATTTCTCTTTAGCTCAAGGGTAATGCCCTAATCATGTGTACTGGGCAAGCAACACAGCCTTTGACATTCATGCTTGTGGCTGTGAGGAATAATATTTGTCCCTGAACTTTGCCAGCTCCTTTTCATTCTTGCAATTAGAATAGCTTTCTGTATGAACTCAAGTTAAGGGAGTTTTATTGTCATGTGTCCCAAATAGGACAATGAAATTCTTGCTTGCTGCAGCACAATAGAATATTGTAGGCATAAATACAGAACAAATCAGGGTATCTATATACCATAGAATATATATGTACACACATAAATAAACAGATAAAGTGCAATGGGCTGTTATAGTTCAGAGTTTGTTTGAAGTTGTGTTTAATAGTCTGATGGCTGTGGGGAAGAACCAGTTCCTGAACCTGGATGTTGCAGATTTCAGGCTCTTGTATCTACTACCTGTTGGCAGCGGAGAGGTGAGTGTATGGCCAGGATGGTGTGAGTCCTTGATGATGCTGGCAGCCTTTTTGAGGGAGTGACTGCGATAGATCCCCACGAGGGTAGGGAGGTCAGAGCCAATGATGGACTGGGCAGTGTTTACAACTTTTGCAGCCTTTTCCGCTCCTGGACGCTCAAGTTGCCGAACCAAGCCACGATGCAACTGGTCAGCATGCTCTCCACTGTGTACCTGTAGAAGTTAGAGAGAGTCCTCCTTGACATACCAACTCTCCGTAATCTTCTCAGGAAGTAGAGGCGCTGATGTGCTTTCTTTATAATTGCATCAGTGTTCTGGGACCAGGAGAGATCGGAAATATGCACTCCCAGGAATTTGAAGTTCTTGACCCTTTCCACCATATAAACAGGACTGTGGGTCCCCATCCTACCACTTGCAAAGTCCACAATCAGTTCCTTAGTTTTGCTGGTGTTGAGAGCCAGGTTGTTTTGTTTGCACCATTTGGTCAATCGGTCGATCTCACTTCTATACTCTGACTTGTCCCCATCAGTGATACACCCCACAACAGTGGTGTCGTCGGTGAACTTGATGTTGGAGTATACTCTATGTCTGGCTACGTATAGAGTATAGAGTGAGTACAGCAGGGGGCTGAGCACGCAACCTTGAGGTGCTCCCGTGCTGATTGTTATCGAGGATGACACATTTCCACCACTACGGACAGACTGTGGTCTATGAATGAGGCAGCCGAGGATCCAATTGCAGAGGGATACGCAGAGCCCCAGATCTGAGAGCTTGGTAACCAGCTTGGAGGGGGAATGATGGTATTAAATGCCGAGCTGTAGTCAATGAATAACAGCCTGACATATGAGTTTTTGTTGTCCAAGTGGTCCACAGCGGAGTGGAGAGCCAGTGAGATCGCATCCACCGTTGATCTGCTGTGGCAGTAAGCGAACTGCAGTGGGTCCAGGTTCTTGTCAAGGTAGGAGTTGATTTGCGCCATGATCAGCCAGCCTCTCAAAGCACTTCATCACCACAGACGTTAGTGCCACTGGTCGATAGTCATTGAGGCACGTCACCTTGCTCTTCTTGGGCACTGGTATTATTGATGCCCTTTTAAAGCAGGTGGGAACCTCAGACCTCAGAAGTGAGAGGTTGAAAATGTCCAATTTGCTTATCATCTTTTCAACTTTTGCTCGCATTCATAGAAGCAGCATGAATCTTGCATTTCTCGGACACTTGACAAGAGCTGTGGTTCTTGCAGTGCTATTCTCTGGATTTTCATCCTTGCCTCACTCTTTTGTCCCTCTTGAATCACTATTTCTTCAATAGGTAATTCAAAGTGTTACTACATCTTGATGCAGCCTGTTCAGAACATATCCCCCTCACTGACACAAAGCAGCATCTGACTCTCACACTCAAGCTCATCAGCTCTTGAGTTGAAATTCCTTCTGCAGATATCATGGATATGGCCACAATGGTCTCCATCAGCTCCCTTGTGCCACAGCCACAACCCATCTCCAGCCTGGCCTTGTGTGAGGAAGTAATTAAATTATTATATTAAAATAAAGTTACACAATTACAATTACTTCACTGAAGTTCACACTCTCTCAATACTGTACACAATGGACACTGTGAGCTGTGCTAAAGCATTTGCCTTTGTACTACCCGCAGAGAGATTCCCTGGGAGAAGACATATTTCAACTTGGAAGTGTTCCGTTTCATCACTTCTGTTCTGTGAGACTGAGATGTGATACTGATAGCGGCCTAATAACGAGTAGGGTTGCGATTTCACTTCCACCACAGCTGGTGACAAATTTAATTCAGTTGATGCCAACACAACAATGATTATAAAAGCTGCTAATTTGTTGTGAAAACGCTAGTGATTTTCTGATATCCTTCAAGAAAATGAATCTGCCGTTCTCGTTCTGGCCGACACGTGACTAGTGTTATTGCTTTAATTTTAATCCCCTCTTTACTGGAGAAAATTACTCATCCCAACAACCAGCCTTTCTCTAATCTTTATTTAATCAAGTTCTTTCTCATGGAATAAACACATATATCTGTAAAATCCAAAATGATGAACATTTCTGAATGTTTCTCAAACTAAATCTAAAATTATTCTGTTCAAAAATTACTTGATATGGCATTCATTGTAATTAATAAAATTCTTTAAAAACTTACAGCTTAGAGCCCAAAGCATCGTTTGGGATTGTTTTATTTTAAACGTTTTATTTTACTTTTAGCCAGACTCTTGTGATCTTGTAACATGGAAGAGACAGTTATTCTGAAAATACGATCCCAAGTTTGCAGGAAGAAATTACAAGCATCTTTGTAAAGAAATCAATTTGAAACAAACTTTTTTTGCCCATTGAGTCTTCCTGACCTGCTAAAATGCTTCAAGCAATTTATTATTATTAGACAATAGACAGTAGATTCGGCCATTCAGCCCCTCGAGCCAGTACCACCATTCAATGTGATCATGGCTGATCATCCACAATCAGTACCCCATTCCTGCCCATGAGAGATCCCCTCTCATCCTTCTTAATTCCAGTGTATACAAGCCCAGCCACTCCATTCCAGCAACATATGACAGTCCCTCTCGGCCCGGACTGGAAGGGCCGAGAGGGCCTGTTTCCGTGCTGTAATTGTTATATGGTTATATGGTGTTATATGGTTATATGACAACCTACGCTGCACTCCCTCAATACCAAGAATGTCCTTCCTCAAATTGGGAGACCAAATCTGCACACAATACTCCAGATGTGGTCTCACTAGGGTCCTGTACAACTGCAGAAGGACCTCTTTGCTCCTATACTCAACTCCTCGTATTATGAAGGCCAACATGCCATTTGGTTTCTTCACTGCCTGCTGTACCTGCATGCTTGTTTTCAGTGACTGATGATCAAGGACTCCCAGATCCCGTTGTACTTCCCCTTTTCCCAACTTGATTCCATTTAGATAATAACATGCCTTCCTGTTTTTGCCACCAAAGTGGATAACCACACATTTATCCACATTAAACTGCATCTGCCATGCATCTGCCCACTCACCCAACCTGTCCAAGTCATCCTGCATCCTCATAGCATCCTCTTCACCGTTCACACTGACACCCATTGTTACTTTTAATCCTTTCATCTAAATCATTAATGTATATTGTAAATAGCTGTGGTCCCAGCACCAAGCCTTGCGGTACACCACTAGTCACTGCCTGCCATTCTGAAAGGGATGCTTTAATCCCTACTCTTTGTTTCCTGTTTGCCAACCAATTTTCCATCCATGTCAGCACTCTACCCCCAATACCATGTGTCCTAATTTTGCCCACTAATCTCCTATGTGGGACCTTATCAAATGCTTTCTGAAAGTCCAGGTACACTACATCTAGTGGCTCTCCCTTGTCCATTTACCTAGTTACAACCTCAAAAAATTCCAGAAGATTAGTCAAGCATGATTTCCCCTTCATAAATCCATGCTGACTCGGACTGATCCTGCTACTACTATCCAAATGTGCCGCTATTTAATCTATTATAATTGACTCCAGCATCTTACCCACCACCGATATCAGGCTAACTTGTCTATAAGTCCCTGTTTTCTTTCTCCCGCCTTTCTTAAAAAGTGGGATAACATTAGCTACCCTCCAATCCACGGGAACTGATTCAGAATCTATAGAACATTGGAAAATGATTACCAATGCGTCAACAATTTCTAGAGCCACTTCCTTAAGTACCCTGGGATGCAGACCATCAGGCCCTGGGGATTTATCAGCCTTCAGTCCCATCAGTCCATTATTTTATATTTCCAGCATCTGCGCTATTTTGATATTGGCACTTTCTTTTAATAGAGTTGGAGAATAAACTTTGCTGTCAATGTCAGATGATTTAAAAGGAAAACATTGTAGTTTAATGTCATTTAAAACATTTCTGTATGTATACGCTAGGAGAAGCTTTGGTGCAAGTTATACATTTTCTGTAAGCAAAAAAATAAAATATTAAGATAAACGCAAGTGAAAGAAAATTGTATTATAAATTTTAACATAATAGTAAGATTAAACGAGAACTTACCAGTTCGAAGTTTGATCGTTATTTTATGAGGAGTAACGATGAGGGATTACGTGAAGAAGGCCCGCCTGGCGCTGGAACGGCATACTTCAAAGCAGCGGCATGAAAAACACAGAACACAAATAGCCGGAGTAAGATAGTAAGGCTCATCATAGATTTAGAACTACCAGATGATCATTTATTTTATGAGGGTGGGGAGTGGAGGGCACGTAATCCCTCATCGTTACTCCTCATAAAATAACGATCAAACTTCGAACTGGTAAGTTCTCGTTTAATCTTACTATTTTACTTCGGAGTCACGTGAGTGACTACGTGAAGAGTTTGAAGCTTTCTGTGTTTTTCGTGTCGTAGAATTTATTCCATACGACAGTACGGCTCATTTAACACAATAACGAGCGAATAAACACATTTTCCCCAAACATTGCCTCAAGTTATGTGATAAATTATTTCACATTATAAAAAATGAAAATAATGCCCTTTCCATTGAAAGGCAAGTTTATCACAAATACCAATTGATATATATATTTTTATGGCATGACAAAGCAACAATTATAGAGAACCGAACATTGCGTGTCTAAATCTGACACCATGACTGGTTCCTTTTTACTTTAACAGTAATCTACAGCCTCCTGCGGCCTTGCATCTTTGCTCGAGTGGCTCATCCTGTGCCATTCCTGTGAATGTATTTTCCTCATTAACAGAGTGATTTTTCCACCTTTCAGTGTCTAGTTCCTACTGAATGTATCCAATTTTTAACCATCTAGAAATACATTCCTCTATAACCATCAGTTTTTACTGAACCCAATGTGGTTTTTGTGTGTAATAAGCAGTCTCATTGCCACGGAGACTCTTACCTACTGCAACATTTTCATTAATGTTCACACACACACACACACACACAACTTAAAGCCGGCAGGATATGCTTATAGGTTTACCTTCGTTTCAGGTCTTCTTGGTGTGCTTTGTTTGGTAGATTCATAAACATATATGATAATGCAATTTGTATCCACATGCAATTATAACGTAACATTTGCAATGTTTGCACTCTTATATTGATACTAAAGTTATCAGAATTATTATTTTCAATGTTTAAGTTTTTTGAATCATAGATAGAGTTAGAGTCCATTTCTTAAGGCATTTCAAGATTATTTATCTCCTGCCTTTATATTTTTTACAATTTTGGACAGATTATATATACATATACATATACATATGATATATGATATATGATATATGATATATGATATATGATATATATATATATATATATATATATATATATATATGATATATATATGATATATATATATATATATATATGATATATATATATATATATATATATATATATATATATATGATAGATATATATATATATATATATATATATATGTGATATATATATATATATATCACATATATATAACACACATATATATATATATATATATATCATATATATATCTATCATATATATATCTATCATATATATATCAATATATATATATATCAATATATACATATATAATATATCATATATCATATATCATATATATATATTTATTAACATTTACATATACATCCCTTTCCATTTTGGGATATTATGAATGCATCTGATAACTTCTTGGTTAATATATTGTCCGTTTATAAGACGGTAACACTCTGAGCCCTATTATTTGGCTCTATCAATTAGATACTTAGAAAATGCAATCCACAAGGAATTCACATATATCTAATATGATAAAATAACTTTACTGTATATACAGACCTCCAATTTCTTATAACAAAATATTGTTTTTTAGACTTATTTCTGCAAATTGCAGGTATAGCACTTCTTTATACATAATTATTTTATTGATATATTGTTATATTGGTTAACATTCATAGACTTCTTTGACCATCAACTGTTGTGATGGTCTGGTCAACCTGTAGATAGTCAAATTCATATTTTCATGTCATGGAGGTTTTTTGTACAACAATAAATTGCTGCAGGGTTTCTCAAACCTGGAGATCCCAGTGGGTGCAGCAGCATCCAAAGAGCGAAGGGAGACAGGCAACGACCTAGGTCGAGACCCCTTTTTTGACTTCAATAAATTGCTGCCACTATGAATCATCACTAGCAGTTCAAAATCACACAATATTTATGAAACCATAAAGGACCCGTATTAGGCCACCAAAATGCCTCTGGCAGTGTCCCGCTACATTTTCATCAGACACTGCCCTATTAAACAAAAATGAGGAACACAAAGAAAACTTTTCCTCATGTAATTGGGAGAAAAGCATCCACCTTCACTGTTCTTGGTTTACCCACAAGAAATATTCGAAAGATCGGTGATTTAATCTGTATGCAATCAGATTAATCGTAATCCATATTAATAACAATATGTTTTTTTTTCTTTTTTTTTTCCTTCCCCCAAATTTGTTATCTTCCGATACCATTGTCTCTTCCTTAGAGATAAACAGGTGGACTAAACTTTAAAATATGCCACATCTGTTTACTTAGATAATACCATGATTGTTATTTGACTTATCCTGTGACCCACAAGAAACATTTGAAAGATCAGTGATTTAATCTGTATACAACCAGATTAATCGTAAGTAATGCAAAATAATGACAATATGTTTTTCTCCCAAATTTGACCATTGTTAACATATGCCACAGCCGTGGTATTGTTCATCTTGATACGACATGGACAGTTCCATAATAAAACAATCGATCTTTTTAATCCATAACTCCTTATACTTCAACAATTAATACGAATGTTTGGAAAATTTCTTAGGACAAACCATTTATGTTCGCCTGGTATTATTGTCTGCAGTCCGAACAAGAGACATATCAATTATTGTTATAAGAATAGATAATATTCTTATCTTTACCCAAACATTCACAGAAGCTGTACATCATCTGTAACACTTGCTTCAGTTTGCAACAGCTGTTAATCTTATAGTTGAAGCAGCTTATGAACCTTTTTTACATTACTTTAATAATGATAACGTATCATTTGATATTTTGCATAAGCCTCTTCACAAGGCATACATATTCTTATAAGCTTCTGTATTCCTTCTTTTGGAACTTTATTTATTTTTTACCTAATCCTAATGGAGGGACAAAGTATGTCAACAACAATTAGACATATTTGTATCATGGAACAATTTTCCCCCTCTCTTATGGTGCTTGAATTACTTCTAAATTCAGAATAGTAATTTATAAATATTTTATTAATGCCTAAGCATATGCTTTATGTAATGGGTCAGGTCCTTACCTACCACCAGGTTTGTAATGGCAGGCACTAATTTGCAGCTGCTCTTATCTCTTCCAATTTAAATGTAATCGAGATAACCCATGACCATGACCTCATTAGTGCAAGTGCTGATCTTTTATCAGTATAATTGTTCCTTCAGTGTTCGGTTTAACAGCCTTGAACTGATTGATTGTTTGGACAATGTTTTAACTTGCACAGCTTGACCCACTTTAATTAATTTCAAGCACCTGTAATATTGATTAACACTTTGTTAATCACAACAGTTTTCCCATGTTCTAGATGTTTCCATTTTCTTACACTGTGAAAGTGTAAATATAATGATTTCATGGTATGGTTTATACCATGAAATCTTTACACTGAGGTAATTTTATAATATACATGTACGTACCCCTTCTTATTAAAAATTACTTTTGAGTGCAAACCTGAAATCAATTTTTAAAGTTTTCTTATACAGGTGAACCAATCCTTCCTTAGTTATATTGGTTAACAATCATAATACACCTGTAATCCCCCATAATTGGAGATTTCATGAACTTATTTTGTAACCAGATGTTTGCACCTTTTCAACATACTTCAAGCCTTCTTTCCCCAATTATATAGGTTTAGATAAGGCTATGTTTGGATTATACCACTTCTGCCTTTGTTTTGATCCATTATCAAATCTTTCATTGGATCATAGTTTTTTCACTGCAAGTTAAAAAGATCTTTGCCTTTGTTTTGATCCATTATCAAAATTTTTCATTGGATCATAGTTTTTCTCCCCAAAGTTTAAAGATCAGTAGTCTGTTCTTTTGTAATTAATATCTTTGATTTATCATAAGGCAGGTTTATACTATAATAATCAGGAGTTTAATATCCTGATTTGTATTGATCTGCAAACCTATAGTGCAGATTCGGTAAATTATATATATTTCTTCCTATTGAGCTCCACAACTGATGGCAATTTATTTTATTTTGAAAGTATTACTTATTTGCACCATTTTGAAATACTTTGAAATTGTATTTCTTATATCTCATATTATTTGAGATGGATATTATAAACGGATTTACCGTTGATATTTTAATAAAACATAAAAGTTTTATCGTATTCTTGAAGTTGGTGAGATACCATATAATTAATGTTGGCAGCTAGGTTTTCTTCCATAGCCTCACCACTTCCTTTAGATATAGCAAAATCTTTTGCTATCTCAGGCACATCTGGCCTCATTTTTTTATTTGTGGTGTGCATTCATAATTCACATCACCACTTGCAGGGTCTGTCTTTTGCAGCCCTGATCCACTTGGAATTATATCCAAAGAGACTTCCTCCACCCTAATCCAGGGTTCAATTCTCAATTTGGCACATAGCCATATTTTGTATATTCAAGCCCCTCAGGGTCTTTTTTGGGCTGTTTGGGTACTGTGACCCTTGTCTCTTTTTATATTTTGGAGTACTTTCTCCATATCGCGATTTTTATTAACTTTTTTAAATTACAGCCTTTCTGACTTTTAAAATTCCCTGCCAAAAGATTGTGGAGCATTTTAACCTCTCTACCATATTTTTAACGGTACCAGTATCGGAACCGGCCCCGTAATTAATCTCTCGTCCCGATCGCTGGGTATTCCCCTGGGACGTTCTTTTCAAAACTCCGTTATTTTAACAGAGTATTTCTGTTCAATTTAAACTTTTAGTTTGTTTTTAAAATCCTTTAAAATCCTGGTTTCCACCAGGCACGGAGTTTTCCAGTCCTAAAAAAATTTTTCAACTGCACTTACCTGCCGGTTCCGAACCTACCGCTGTCGAGGAGCTGTCTGTGCAGCTCCTGCTTCTGCCGTCAGCGTCGACGTAATGCTGTTCCAGCGCCAGGCGGGCCTTCTTCACGTAGTCACTCACGTGACTCTGAAGTAAAATTGGAATTTGAGAGCTGCAGAAATCATGAATACTGGTGAGTCGTGTGTAATAAGGCCATTTGGGTTATGGAACTGTGTTCTTACGTAATTCATTAATCACTATAGAAAAATGGGAGATATCGAATAAACTTCGCTCTATGGGGGGGAAAACATGTCTTTTTTTTAACTTGCATTTCTTGACTGCTGCAGTGGCTTTTTTTTAGTGTGATGGGTTCGCTTTGCTGTCTAACATTGTCTTTTCAAGCACTTTCCATATGCTTTACCCTCAAGATGTCTGAAACAGGACCAGCAAGTTTAAATACTCGCTGGAGTTTAGAAAGATGACGTGGGGGACCTCATTGGAACTTACCGAATAGTGAATAGAGTGGATGTGGAGACGATGTTTCCACTAGTGGTCTTTGAAGAGTCGGCAATGAAACATTTGATATTGCCATTAAAGTCAAGACGAAGGGTTAGGAGATTTCCTTGTATGTAGATTTTTGATGCCTGGAATGGTTTATCGTTTGTAGTAGTTGAAATAAATATTGTTGCAATTTTTGAAGGAAAGTTAAGCTAATATTTAAAGCTAAGGAAAACATTAGGCTTCATGGAGAAAACTGCAATCAATTTTTGATTGTACCATTTTAAGAGTAATCAATTGTTTAATGTGCCAAATAGTAGCGTCTTGTGGTGGCAAAATGATGGTCTTGTGCTGAACATGGCTGTTCCCATAGCGACACGAGTCTGTAAATACTGGAATCTAGAGCTGAAAACAAACTGCTGAGGAAATCGGTAGGTTGAGCAGCGTCTGCTGGGGGGGGAGGGGGGGAAGAATTCTTAACGCAGGTCAACTCCCTGTATCAGCGCTGATGCAGGGCCTCAACCTGAAAAGCTGACAATTTCTTCTTCAGCCCTCCTCTCTCCACCACCCATCTCACTCTCCTCACTCCTCCCCCATTGTAAATGCTGCTTGACCTGCTGAGTTCCTGCAGCAATTTGTATTTTGCTTTTGTTTCCACAGATACCAAATCTGATGTTGTATATTCAATTGCAAGCTACAACTGAGCAACTCATTTTGTTTAGGCAAAACATGGGAGATTATTATGAACTAAATGCAAAGTATAACTACAAATATGGAGCTGCTGTGTATTTAGAGTAAATTCTGCAGTATTATTGTGCATCACCTGTTATCAAAAAGTGCCTCTAATTTCCATTGTATTCCTTTTATGTGGATTAGATAAATGAAAAGCACAAGAGAGTTAAACATTTTTAAAGAGTGACATTGACTTATTACAGTTTCATGCAGCCCTTATTTTGAGGAAAGTAGGTCAAGAACACATTTAAATACATGCACCTTGCTGTCTAAAAAAGTTTCAAATTGTACTTCCTTTGAAACTCGCCCTGCCCTTAAATTAAATTCTTAGATAACGATATCTGAAGAATGATTCAAACTTAAAATCTTGCACGCCACAGATGCTGCCTGACCCGCATTTGCTCTTCCTTGTGCCAGATTGCAAGTGCTCTGTTTTTCCCCTCCTGATGTAATTTTGCTATCAAGATCATGGGGAAGAAAGACATGGCAGACCAATTGAATAACTACTTTGGTTCTGTCTTCACTAAGGAAAACATAAATAATCTGCCGGAAATAGCAGGGGACGGGGGGTCAAATGAGATGGAGGAACTGAGTGAAATCCAGGTTAGCCGGGAAATGGTGTTAGGTAAATTGAATAGATTAAAGGCCGATAAATCCCCAGGGCCAAATAGGCTGCATCCCAGAGTACTTAAGGAAGTAGCCCCAGAAATAGTGGATGCATTAGTGATAATTTTTCAAAACTCTTTAGATTCTGGAGTAGTTCCTGAGGATTGGAGGGTAGCTAATGTAACCCCACTTTTTAAAAAGGGAGGGAGAGAGAAAACGGGGAATTACAGACCAGTTAGTCTAACATCGATAGTGGGGAAAAAGCTAGAGTCAGTTATTAAAGATGGGATTGCAGCACATATGGAAAGTGGTGAAATCATTGGACAAAGTCAGCATGGATTTATGAAAGGTAAATCATGTTTGACGAATCTTATAGAATTTTTCGAGGATGTAACTAGTAGAGTGGATAAGGGAGAACCTGTGGATGCGTTATATCTAGACTTTCAGAAGGCTTTCGCCAAGGTCCCACATAAAAGAGTAGCATTCAAACTTAAAGCACACGGTATTGGGGGTTCGGTGTTGATGTGGATAGAGAACTGGCTGGCAGACAGGAAGCAAAGAGTAGGAGTAAACAGGTCATTTTCAGAATGGCAGGCAGTGACTAGTGGGGTACCGCAAGGCTTAGTGATGGGACCCTAGCTATTTACAATATATATTAATGCTCTGGATGAGGGAAATGAATGCAACATCTCCAAGTTTGCGGATGACATGAAGCTGGGGGGCAGTGTTGGCTGTGAGGAGGATGCTAGGAGGCTGCAAGGTGACTTGGATAGGTTGGGTGAGTGGGCAAATGCATGGCAGATGCAGTATAATGTGGATAAATGTGAGGTTATCCACTTTGGTGGCAAAAACAGGAGGGTAGACTATTATCTGAACGGTGGTCGATTAGGAAAAGGGGAGATGCAACGAGACCTGGGTGTCATGGTACACCTGTCATTGAAAGTAGGCATGCAGGTGCAGCAGGCTGTGAAGAAAGCGAATGGTATGTTGGCATTCATAGCAAAAGGATTTGAGTACAAGAGCAGGGAGGTTCTACTGCAGTTGTACAGGGTCTTGGTGAGGCCACACGTGGAGTATTGCGTACAGTTTTGGTCTCCTAATCTGAGGAAAGACATTCTTGCCATGAGGGAGTACAGAGAAGACTCACCAGACTGATTCCTGGGATGGCAGGACTTCCATATGAAGAAAGACTGGATAGACTCTGCTTGTACTCGCTGGAATTTAGGAGATTGAGGGGGGATTTTATAGAGACTTACAAAATTCTTAAGGGGTTGGACAGGCTAGATGCAGGAAGATTGTTCCCAATGTTGGGGAACTCCAGAACAAGGGGTCACAGTTTAAGGATAAGGGGGAAGTCTTTTAGGACCGAGATGAGAAGATCATTTTTCACACAGAGAGTGGTGAGTCTGTGGAATTCTCTGCCACAGAAGGTAGTTGAGGCCAGTTCATTGGCTATATTTAAGAGGGAGTTAGATGTGGCCCTTGTGGCTAAAGGGATCAGGGGGTATGGAGAGAAGGCAGGTACAGGATACTGAGTTGGATGATCAGCCATGATCATATTGAATGGCGGTGCAGACTCGAAGGGCCGAATGGCACACTCCTGCACCTATTTTCTATGATTCTAAGTAAAAATGTCGCTCTGTAATATACATTATTTCACTTCATACATTATACACACACGTTTGATCAATAAATTCCAATAGATGTTACGATCTTGTGGTCTACATTATATACTAGTGAAGTCTTGGAATTGGGAACTAGGTTTTTAATGAAGACTTGGATTTTGAATTATATATTCATGTTCATGCATGTATTATCTTTCAGATAGGATTAGTCAATACAAGAGTGTTTTATTGTCATATGCCATGGACGGGACAATGAAATTCTTACTTGCTGCAGCACAACAGAATATGTGAATATGTAAACATTGTATAAAACGGGGGAAAAAAGAAAAGATTCAATAAATAACAAATATAGCGCAAATAATAAATAATAATAGTCTTTTGCAGTTCAGAGCTCATTGCTTATTCGTTGTGTTTAATAGCCTGATGGCTGTGGGGAAGAGCTATTCCTGAACCTGGACATTACAGTCTTCAGGCTGCTGTACCTTCTTCCTGATGGCAGTGGAGAGATAAGTGTGGGGCCAGGATGGTGTGGGTCCTTGATGATTTTGGCTGCCTTTTTGGGGGTGTGATTACGATAGATCCCTTCGAGGTCAAAGCCGGTGATGGACTGGGCAGTGGTCAACATTTTGTAGTCTTTTTCGCTCCTGGACGTTCAAGTTGCCAAACCAGGCCACGATGCAACCAGTCAGAATGCTCTCTACCGTGCACCTGTAGAAGTTTAGGAGAATCCTGTTCGACATGCCGAATCTCCGTAATCTTCTCATGAAGTAGGCGCTGATGTGCCTTCTTTATAATTGCATCGGTGTGCTGGGCCCAAGAAAGATCTTCTGATATATGCACGCCCAGGAATTTGAAGTTATTGGCCCTCTCCACCATCATCCCGTTGATATAAACAGGATTGTGGGTCCCCATTCTTCCCCTACTAAAGTCCACAATCAATTTCTTGGTCTTACTGATGTTGAGAGCCAGGTTATTGTGCTGGCACCATTTGGTCAGTCGGTCGATCTCACTTCTATACTATGACTTTTCCCCATCTGTGATTCGTCCAACCACAGTGGTGTCATCGGCGAACTTGATGATGGAGTTCGCACTATGACCGGCTAAGCAGTCATGGGTATAGAGTGAGTAAAGCAGGGGGCTGAGCACGCAGCCTTGAGGTGCTCCTGTACTAATTGTTACTGAGGATGAAGTGGTTCCTCCAATTCAAACAGACTGTGGCATGTGGATGAGGAAGTCGAGGATCCAATTGCAGAGGGATGCGCAGAAGCCCAGTTCCGTGAGCTTGGTAACCAGCTTGGAAGGGATGATGGTATTAAACGGTGAGCTATAGTCTATAAACAACAGCTTGACGTAGGTGTTTTTATTGTCCAAGTGGTCCAGTGCGGAGTGTAGAGCCAGTGAAATTGCATCTACCGTTGACCTGTTGTGGGGGTATGCCAACTGTAGTTGGTCGAGGTTCTTGTCGAGGTAGGAGTTGATGTGCAACATAACCAGCCTCTCAAAGCACTTTATCACCACAGACTTTAGTGCCACTGGTCGATAGTCATTGAGGCACGTCACCTTACTCTTCTTGGGCACCGGTATTATTGATGCCCTCTTAAAGCAGGTGGGAACCTCAGACCTCAGGTTGAAAATATCCGTAAAAACTCCAGCCAGTTGGTCCGCACAGGTATTTAGAACACGGCCGGGTATACCATCAGGACCACTCCAAAGGTGCCTTTTAGAAGTGGTTGCCTCATTCAGGGTTCACTCCCTGAAGGATCTTCTGACGTCGGCCTCTGTGACTATGACTGTAACACCGTCAGGGCGAATAGGTGCTCGGGAAGGCACATCAGTGTTCTCCCTATGGAACCGTGCGTAGAACGCATTGAGTTCGTCAGGGAGTGATGCTTCGCTGTCATTTGAGCCGCCTCATGATCATGGCTGATCATCCATACTGAGTTGGATGATCAGCCATGATCATATTGAATGGCGGTGCAGGCTCGAAGGGCTGAATGGCCTACTCCTGCACCTAATTTCTATGTTTCTATGTTTCCTCATTTCGCCTTGTAGGAGATGATGGCATTCAAGCCCTGCCACAGTTGCCGAACATCCATCTCATCCTCCAGCTTAGAGCAGACCCTTTTGGCCTTTTTGATGGCCTTATCAAAGTCACATCTGGACTTCATATAGACCTCTGCATCGTCAGACCTGAATGCCCGGGATCTTGCCTTCAGAAGAATGCGGATCTCATGGTTCATCCAAGGCTTCTGGTTAGGAAACACTCGGAAGGTTTTTGTTGGAATGCAGTCCACCACACATTCCCTTACGAAGTCTGTAACGACTGTGGCGTCACCATTCAGGTCCATTGCCGAGACCCTGAACATTGCCCAGTCTACAGACTCCGAGCAGTCCAGGAGTTGTTCCTCTGCCCCCCCCCCCCTCCACCGCCTGACTAGCTCTGTACAGTCCTCAGCTCTGGGGGTGGTTTCTTCAGTTGCTGCCTGTTTGCAGGAAGAAGCAGCACTGCTGAATGGTCGGATTTTCCAAAGTGAGGGCGCGGGATAGAGCGATCGACGTCTTTGATGGTCATGTAGCAGTGGTCAAGGGTGTTTGATTCTCTGGTGCTGCAGGAGACATGTTGGTGGAAGTTAGGGAGCGATTTCTTCTGGTTGGCTTTGTTGAAGTCCCCGGCTACGGTGCTAAATGTCTCGGGGTTAGCCGTCTGGTTCTTGTTGACCACGGCATGCAGCTCCCCCAGTGCCTGTCCGACATCTGCCTGGGGTGGGATGTAGACCGCAGTCAGGATGATGGAGGAGAATTCCCTCGGTAGGTAAAAGGGATAGCACTTTACCAGATGTTCGAGGTGTGGAGAGCAGGAGTTGGATAGGACTGCCACGTCTGAGCACCACGCAGAGTTGACCATGAGGCAGACGCCCCCTCCTCTCCCTTTCCCAGATGCCTGCGTATGCTCCATATGGTGGATGGAGAAACCTTCAGGCTGGACCGCTGAGTTTGGGGAGCTGGGGGTGAGCCATGTCTCTGTGAAACAGAACACAGAGCATTCCCTCGGCTCCCTTTGGTAAAGCAGCCTTGACCTTAAGTCCCACACTTTGTTTTCTAGTGACTGTACGTTGGCCAGTAGGATGGTAGGGAGAGGGGGCGAAAGTCAAAAGAGTCAAAGAGTCAAAAGAGTTTATTGTCATGTGTCCCTGACAGGACAATGAAATTCTTTCTTTGCATAGCACAACAAAACATAGTAGGCATTGACTACAGTTATATACTTAAATACACACATTAATTAATAAATTAATTAATGTGTGTATAACAGTGCAAATAACAGATGGAGGGGTATTAATGTTCAGAGTTTTGTCCGAGCCAGGTTTAATAGCCTGATGGCGGTGGGGAAGTAGCTATTCCTGAACCGGGTTGTTGCAGTTCTCAGGCTTCTGTACCTTCTACCCGAAGGTAGCAGGGGGATGAGTGTGTGGCCAGGGTGGTGTGGGTCCTTGATGATGCTGCCAGCCTTTTTGAGGCAACAGCTGTGGTAGATCCCCTCGATGGAAGGAAGGTCAGAGCCGATGATGGACTGGGCAGTGTTTACTACTTTTTGTAGTCTTTTCCTCTCCAGGGCACTCAAGTTGCCAAACCAAGCCATGATGCAACCAGTCAGTAAGCTCTCTACTGTGCACCTGTAAAAGTTAGAGAGAGTCCTCCTTGGCAGACCGACTCTCCGTAATCTTCTCAGGAAGTAGAGGCGCTGATGAGCTTTCTTAATAATTGCATCAGTGTTCTCGGACCAGGAAAGATCTTCACAGATGTGCACGCCAAGGAATTTGAAGCTCTTGACCCTTTCAACCATCGACCCGTTGATATAAACAGGACTGTGGTCCCCATCCTACTCCTTCCAAAGTCCACAATCAGTTCCTTGGTTTTGCTGGTGTTGAGGGCCAGGTTATTGTGCTGGCACCATATGGACAGTCGCTCGATCTCTCTTCTGTACTCCGACTTATCCCCATCAGTGATACGTCCCACAACAGTGGTGTCGTCAGCGAACTTGATGATGGAGTCCCCTACGCTTCAGTCTTACTTGTAGTCCTGCTTGACAGCCACGTTTCCGTACTCCATGAAGCCCTCCTTGGTGTTTAAAGGTACAGTACTTGCGATTCTCCACGAGGTCGGGGATTCCCCTGAGATTCTCCTAAAACTATTCCTCTATTATGCAACCATTCAATTATACAAATATGGCATTGACAAATGCAACTAAGTCAAATCAGTAAGTTTCAATTGGAATTGAGATCTGCGTTGGGCTGGTCATGACATGAATAGCTTCGGAAGCGTGTTATGGAAAGGTTGCCATTCCGGATGTGCTTTGACCTGTTTATAAGTATCGGGAGGAGATATATCTGGAAATAATCTGAATGTTGTGCTTGGTGTAAGCTATACAAGTTTCTTCATAGCTTAAAAGATTAGGAGGGTAGGAAATGTTGTGCCTCTATTTAAGAATTTAATCGATTAGCTAATTAGTTAAAAAAAAAACTGGGATTGTAAATAAATGACGGAAATAGTCAATAGAGATCCCAATAATAGCTTTACTAAATGGATCAAGTGCTCCGCATTCCTGACAAATGTTAAATGGCTACCTGACTAAACGAGCAATCCCCACGTATTGGTGGCATGAAGTAGCACATTTTTTCTTTCAGCAGCTAATTCCCACGCTGATCAAATTCCTGACTTTTGCACTGTATTCAGATTGGATGTCCTCTGTGAGCACTCCATGCATCAATGAAAAGTATTTTAGTTATTTTCTTACCTGTATCTATAACCGCCACCAGAATTACTTGAACTGATAACTTAGCACCTACTTGCATTAATTGTCATTTAGTGAGGCAACCACTTCTAAAAGGCACCTTTGGTTGTTAACACTTCATTTGCACGCTGGAGATCTCCCTATTTTTTTTCTCTTTGCTCTTCGGACAGTGACCAGCGGACTTACATCCACCCCAGGACCATGATTATTGTATGTTGTGTGGATAAATGTGAGGTTATCCACTTTGGTGGCAAAAACAGGAAAGCAGACTATTATTTAAATGGTGGCCGGTTAGGAAAAGGGGAGATGCAGCGAGACCTGGGTGTCATGGTACACCAGTCATTGAAAGTAGGCATGCAGGTGCAGCAGGCAGTGAAAAAAGCGAATGGTATGTTAGCTTTCATAGCAAAAGGATTTGAGTACAGGAGCAGGGAGGTTCTACTTCAGTTGTACAGGGTCTTGGTGAGACCACACCTGGAGTATTGCGTGCAGTTTTGGTCTCCAAATCTGAGGAAGGACATTATTGCCATAGAGGGAGTGCAGAGAAGGTTCACCAGACTGATTCCTGGGATGTCAGGACTGTCTTATGAAGAAAGACTGGATAGACTCGGTTTATACTCTCTGGAATTTAGGAGATTAAGAGGGGATCTTATAGAAACTTACAAAATTCTTAAGGGGTTGGACAGGCTAGATGCAGGAAGATTGTTCCCGATGTTGGGGAAGTCCAGGACAAGGGGTCACAGCTTAAGGATAAGGGGGAAATCCTTAAGACCGAGATGAGAAAGACTTTTTTCACACAGAGAGTGGTGAGTCTCTGGAACTCTCTGCCACAGAGGGTAGTTGAGGCCAGTTCATTGGCTATATTTAAGAGTGAGTTGGATGTGGCCCTTGTGGCTAAGGGGATCAGAGGGTATGGAGAGAAGGCAGGTACGGGATACTGAGTTGGATGATCAGCCATGATCATATTGAATGGCGGTGCAGGCTCGAAGGGCTGAATGGCCTACTCCTGCACCTAATTTCTATGTTTCTATGTTTCTATGTTGTCACTTGTAAAACTACCAGATTCTCAGTTAATGATAAAATTCCAATGTAATGTAGAAAACACGGTGGCCACTTAACGATTTATGAGTTTAGGAATAGAGCATGGAAAGAGGCCCTTCAGCCCATTGAGACCACGCTGACCATCGATCTCCCGCGAGCTCCCACAAACAACCCTGTAATGATCAAATAATTTTTGTTCAGTAATGTTGAGTAAATAAATTAAAAAATAAATGTTGACGGGCATCGCCATGAATTATTCCTCTGTATTTCTTTGAAAGATTGCTTTGCGTCTTCATGTGTACCCAAGAGAATAGAGCGGACTCTAGTTTTACTTTTCATCCAAAAGATAATTTCCGGTTGCTGTGGATTGGATACTGCACAAAAATAGAACAATAGTACGCACAAATGGGAGTGTGGATTTCTCATTTGCAAGCCTTAAAACCCTATTTTTATGCTACAAGAAAACTAGGTCACTCTCATCCCTTATGTTGCTGAATGCAGCCAATAGCTTGCTTATGCATAGACTGGAGTGTTACTTTGCTGCAGGGTCTTCAGTTTAGTTTAGAGATACAGGAGGGAAACAGGCCCTTCGGCCCACCGGGTCCGTGCCGACCAGCGATCCCCGCACATTAACACTACCCTGCACCCACTTTTTACATTTAGCAAGCTAATTAACCTACAAACCTGTACGTCTTTGGAATGTGGGAGGAAACCGAAGATCTCGCAGAAAACCCACGCAGATCACGTATGCACAAACTCCATACAGACAGCACCCGTAATCAGGATCGAACCTGGGTCTCCAGTGCTGCATTCGCTGTAAGGCAGCAATTCTACCACTGTGCCACCGTGACAGCCAGCGTGTCTCTTTTGTACATTTCAACGATTTTTTTTTTAACAGATTGATTATTTTATGTATGCAGAATGATAGCTGTACTGCCATTCGCTGCTTTGTCATTGATCCGTTGATCAGATTTGCAAAGCAAATTAGTGCAAACAAGAGGAATCGAATATAGGAGCAAAGAGGTCCTTCTGCAGTTGTACAGAGCCCTAGTGCGACCACACCTGGAGTATTGTGTGCAGTTTTGATCCCTTAATTTGAGGAAGGACATTCTTGCTATTGAGGGAGTGTAGCGTAGGTTTACAAGGTTCATTCCCGGGATGGCGATTCTGTCATATGCTGAGAGAATGGAGCACCTGGGCTTGAGAGGTTATCTCATTGAAACATATAAGATTGTTAAGGGTTTGGACTCGCTAGAGGCAGGGGGAGTCCAGAACCAGGGGCCACAGTTTAAGAATAAGGAGTAAGCCATTTAGAACGGAGACGAGGAAACCCTTTTTCTCACAGAGAGTGGTGAGTCTGTGGAATTCTCTGCCTCAGAGGACGGTGGAGGCAGGTTCTCTGGATGCTTTCAAGAGAGAGCTAGATAGGCTCTTAAAAATAGCGGAGTCAGGGGATATGGGGAGAAGGCAGGAACGGGGCACTGATTGGGGATGATCAGACATGATCACATTGAATGGCAGTGCTGGCTCGAAGGTCCAAATGGCCTCCTCCTGCACCTATTGTCTATTGTTCAGTGCTCTAAATTTGTCCTTCGTCATTGAGGAGGTATTTCAGAATAAAATGGCCAGCGAACCTTTAAAAGTAGTTTTGCGGATGATACCAGAGAGCAGGTGGAGAGGTTCTGAAGCAAAGTTTGCTTCGTGAATGTGTAGCTTTCTGCAGATACTGACTGAATTTGTTGCAAGCCCAGCAGCATAGTAATCCACACTTCTTGACGTACAGTGCCCTCCATAATGTTTGGGACAAAGACCCATCATTTATTTATTTGCCACTGTACTCCACAATTTGAGATTTGTAATAGAAAAAAATACTTGTGGTTAAAGTGCACATTGTCAGATTTTATTAAAGGGTATTTTTATACATTTTGGTTTCACCATGTAGAAATTACATCAGTGTTTATACATCGCCCCCCCATTTCAGGGCACCATAATGTTTGGGACACATGGCTTCACAAGTGTTTGCAATTGCTCAGGTGTGTTTAATTGCCTCCTTAATGTAGGTATAAGAGAGCTCTCAGCACCTAGTGTTTCCTCCAGTCTTTCCAACACCTTTGAAACTTTTATTGTTGTTTATCAACATGAGGATCAAAGTTGTGTCAATGAAAGTCAAAGAAACCATTATGAGACTGAGAAACAAGAATAAAACTGTTAAAGCCTCAGGCTTACAAAAAATAACTGTTTGGAAGATCATTAAGAAGAAAGAGAGCACTGGTGAGCTTACTAATCGCAAAGGGACTGGCAGGCCAAGGAAGACCTCCACAGCTGATGACAGAAGAATTCTCTCTATAATAAAGAAAAATCCACAAACACCTGTCAGACAGATCAGAAACACTCTTCAGGAGTCAGGTGTGGATTTGTCAATGACCACTGTCCACAGAACAGAAATACAGAGGCTACACTGCAAGACCACTGGTTAGCCGCAAAAATAGGAAGGCCGGGTTACAGTTTACCTCAATATGTTAAATGCTTACGTATTATTTCCCAACACTTGCAATTTTAAGGAAATATTAAATTGTACAGGAATAAGACGGTAGTGATGGCAGGTGGAATGGTGCAATATTTCTCCTGCAGGATGTGGGAATTTGAGAAACTGCTGGTGTCCCTGATGAGGACATCTGTGGGAATTATGTCCAGGTGCAGCTCCTTTTGGGAACTGGAGCTGCAGCTGGACGACCTCGGGATCATCTGGGAGAATGAGCACTTCATAGATAGGAGTTATTGGGAGGTGATCCTGCCTAAGGTGCAGGAAGAGAGGTGGTGGGTGACTACAAAGAAAGGGAGTAGATAGAGTGTAGGTGACCCCTATGGCCATTCCCCTTTGAACCAGGCATACCCTTTTGGATACTTTTGGGGGAGATGACCTGTCGGAGTGAGCATCAGTAACAGTCTGACTGAGAGGGACAGGACTGGAATGGGTGCAGGTGCTACAGGAGAGATAGAATTGGGGGTAAAAGAGGAGGAGCTTTATTGATTTAGGTGAATGTCCCAGAAGTAGACATTACTGATGGTTCATCCAGTGAGGCCGTTTGCGTGGAGCTGAGAAATAGAAAGATGATCACCTTTTTGTGAGTGTACTATAGGCCCCCAAATAGTCAACAGAAATAAGAAGAGTAAATATGCCAGCAGATTGTGGGAAGCTGAAGGACTAATAAGGTTGTCATAGTAGGAGATTTTAACTACCCCAATATAGACTGGGACCATCACAGTTCAAGAGCCTAGATGGAGTGGAATTTGTTGGGGCTAGGAGGATTTGGGTGCTCCAATTACTAACAAATCTGTAAGTCTCACTTTCTGCGAGAATATTTTAAAAGTCATCGCATCTTTTTGCTTAAACTGCTATTGATATTGATATTTTGTCCATGCTATGTAAAGGTGGAACATGTGAGTCAAAATGAATGGCAAGTAGGAAATGTGGGCAAGTAGAGAACAGGTTATTACCCAGCTGGCTAAATGAGTTGGATGAGAGAAATCTTCACAAGACAAGGGAAAGGGATCCTCACCTTTCTCAGCCTTGCTTTGTGGTCAACAGAGGATTTGTGAAACCTCATCACAACAAAATATCAGAAAATATGCTCCTGAAAACATAAATATATATATTTTTTGAAAGCATCATTGACTTGAAACCTTGGCTGCTATTCTCTCCATTATTGCTGCCTGACCTTCTAGGAGCAGCATTAGACCATTTGGCCCATCCTGTCTCCTCTACCATTCAATCGGGCTGATCTATCTTTCCCTCAACCCCATTCTCCTGCCTTTGCTCCACAACCCCTGACATCCTTACTAATCAACCTCCACGACTTTCACGAATACTGTATCTGTCTAAACATTTTCAACAACGTGTTGGGGTGGCACGATGGTGCAGTACTGGCAGAGACCTCGGTTCAATCCTGACTACGGAGCTGTCTGTGCGGAGTTTGTACGTTATCGCTGTGACTGTTTTCTCTGGTTGCTCTGGTTTCCTCCCATTCCAAAGACGTACAGGTTTGTAGGTTAATTGGCTTTGGTAAAAGTGTAAATTGTCCCCAGTGTGTAGGATAGTGCTAGTGCTAGGGTGATTGCTGGTCGGTGCAGACTCGGTGGTTTGAAGGGCCTGTTTCCACCCTGTATCTCTGAACTAAACTAAAACTAAAGTGTTCTTCTTTCAGATTTCTACCATGCTGTGTGTTGCTTTTGTAGTAGGATAATAATGGTAAGTTTTGGTGAAGAACTCCAGCAATCCAGCAAGGAGTTGGAGAAAATAGGCTCCTAATTTGTCTGAAGAAGGGTCTCGACCCGAAACGTCGCCTATCTCCTTCGCTCCTTAGATGCTGCTGCACCCGCTGAGTTTCTCCAGCATTTTGTGTAACCCTCCTAATTTCAAATGTTCCTTTTGGTTCAAGTGCTGAGATCCAGAGGAGATATAGAGATAGATAGAGAGGATGAGCTCACTGACTGATGTTTGTCATAAGCTCATTTGCATACTCCCAAGCTGCATCTACTTGTACACAAGAATAATTATATTATTAATTGAGGTATAAATATTAGCTCTGATAAATAGTAAGAAGTTTAGTTCCCTTGATGTGAACAGTTCTGATCATTTTGCGAAGATAGACACAAAATCTGGATTAACTCAGGTATTTGCGAAATACTTATTGGTTCCACACTGGTTTTTCAACTTTATACAATCCTTCTAAAAGTCTATTGATTAATAATTATAATATGTTTGAGGCCAAAGATCATTTTAAATCTTTGCCTTGCACATTAATCAAAGGATGACTGGTGGATGGACAGTGGCAGTTCTCATTCTCCAAAATGCTAGTCTGGAATTTCCAGGTGTGCACCAGTAAATGCCAGGATTTACCCAGAATTTCCTGTGCTAAGCCTGGCAGTAGAACCTTCTGCAGACTTCTCAAATCTTAGATAGATACAAAATGCTGGAGTAACTCAGCGGGTCAGGCAGCATCTCTGGAGAAATAGATAGGTGACGTTTCGAATCAGGACACTTCAGACATTTTGTGTCTGAAAAATAAAATAGCATCTGCACTTCTTATTACATATTCCCAAATCTTAGGTGTGATTGCCTGGGTTAAACCATGCAAGAGCTGCCCTTCCCATTCAAATGAATTGAAGGCATTGGCCACTGGGATGAAAATAAAAGAAATATAGAGGTTCAAGTTGGATGGTAAATTGATTTTATTACTTGTCATTCGAACCTCAGAGAGGCTCAAACGAAACTCCGTTTCTACAAGCCATACAAACAGAACAATTCATAAAAAAACACACAAACAATTCAATTCACACAAACATCCATCACAGTGAATCTCCTCTCTCCCCCGCACCATTTCTCTCCCGATGTTGAAGCCCAGGTGGGCGATGTTAAGTCCCACGGCCATTTAAGGCTGCGCCGGGCGATGTACGGCCCCGCTCCAGGCCCAAAAGTCACAAAGATGGAGCCCCCGGCGGGCGCTGGAATGTCCCGTGGCCATTAAAGCCGCGCCGGACGATGTACGGCCCCGCTCCGGGTTGTTCCAACCCCACAACACGGGCTGGAGAAGTTGCGTTGCGGGAGCTCCGGAAAGCTCTCTCCCACCCAGATCTGCGAGCTCCCGATATCCCGACAGTCCACCGTCAGTAATCTGCAGCTGGAGCTCCGGAGTCGGGCCGCAGCAGCGAGCCACCACCGCTCCCCACGCTCCGAGGCCGGCCAGCCCCTCGATGGTGAGTAGTCCGCAGCTCCGCAGGCTCCGTGACTAATCAACCGTAATCAGTGACGATAGGTAACAAAACATCCTCTATGATAATCCTCAACACCGGTACCCTGCAAGGATGTGTTCTCAACTCTACTATACTCCTTACACACTCATAGCTGTGTAGCCAAATGTCAATCAACTCAATTTACAAGTTCACAGGTGACATCAGGGGGCAGTGTTCGCTGTGAGGAGGATGCTAGGAGACTGCAAGGTGACTTGGATAGGCTGGGTGAGTGGGCAAATGTTTGGCAGATGCAGTATAATGTGGATAAATGTGAGGTTATCCACTTTGGTGGCAAAAACAGGAAAGCAGACTATTATTTAAATGGTGGCCGATTAGGAAAAGGGGAGATGCAGCGAGACCTGGGTGTCATGGTACACCAGTCATTGAAAGTAGGCATGCAGGTGCAGCAGGCAGTGAAAAAAGCGAATGGTATGTTAGCTTTCATAGCAAAAAGGATTTGAGTACAGGAGCAGGGAGGTTCTACTTCAGTTGTACAGGGTCTTGGTGAGACCACACCTGGAGTATTGCGTGCAGTTTTGGTCTCCAAATCTGAGGAAGGACATTATTGCCATAGAGGGAGTGCAGAGAAGGTTCACCAGACTGATTCCTGGGATGTCAGGACTGTCTTATGAAGAAAGACTGGATAGAATCGTTTATACTCTCTGGAATTTAGGAGATTAAGAGGGGATCTTATAGAAACTTACAAAATTCTTAAGGGGTTGGACAGGCTAGATGCAGGAAGATTGTTCCCGATGTTGGGGAAGTCCAGGACAAGGGGTCACAGCTTAAGGATAAGGGGGAAATCCTTTAAGACCGAGATGAGAAAGACTTTTTTCACACAGAGAGTGGTGAGTCTCTGGAACTCTCTGCCACAGAGGGTAGTTGAGGCCAGTTCATTGGCTATATTTAAGAGTGAGTTGGATGTGGCCCTTGTGGCTAAGGGGATCAGAGGGTATGGAGAGAAGGCAGGTACGGGATACTGAGTTGGATGATCAGCCATGATCATATTGAATGGCGGTGCAGGCTCGAAGGGCTGAATGGCCTACTCCTGCACCTAATTTCTATGTTTCTATGTTTCTATCAGCGTAGTGGACAGACAATCAAATAATGACGAGGAGTGCAGGAAGGAGATTGAGAACCTTGTAACCTGGTACAGAGACAACAACCTCTCCCTCAATGTCAACAAAGCAAAGGAGATAGTGATCGACTTCAGGAAGCGAAGCAGTACACACATCCCCCGGTACACGTTGATGGCGCTAAAATAGAGATGGTCGAAAGCTTTAAGTTCTTTGGAATAAATATCAGCAGCAAATTGTCCTGGACCAGCCACATCGAAGGTATGCCCAAGAATGCACTTGGACACCTCTATTTCCTTAGAAGGTTTAGGAAGTTCAGCGCCTTCTTCTGTCGTATGTCTTTTAGACCTGCAGCCAACGTGTCATCGTCCAGGTCAATCAGACCTGGTTCACCATTCGGTGGCCGGTGTTTGGGGCAACTGGTGACTATGTGCTCCACTGTCTGTGTTGGGCCCCCACACTCACAGGAGGCATTGTCCACGAGGCCCCACCTCTTCATCGCTACTCCATAGCATCCGATGCTTGTCCTCAAGCGGTTGAGGGTTGTCCACTGCTTTCGGGGCAAGTCCTGGCCAGGGACGTCCATGGGGTCATCGATGTAATGGTGTAGCCTAGATGGTTCCGCTGACTTCCACTGGTCTCTCCATCTCGTCTTGACCCAGGCGGCCTTAGAAGCGTCAACCGGTGTTGTGCAGGAAGTTCAGCATGTCCCCAACAACCCTCACCAATTTCAACATGCGCTGTAGAAAGCATTTTAGCGGGATGCATCACAGCCTGGTTTGCTAACAGCTCCACCCACGACCGTAAGAAATTGCAGAGAGTTGTGGACGTGACCCAGACCATCACACAAACCAACCTCCCTTCCATTGACTCCATCTACAGTTCACTCATCCTCTGCAAATCCACCAGATTAATCAAGAATCAGTCTCATCCCGATCACTCCCTCTTAAATCTTGAATCGGACCCTGTCTTGCTTTAAATGTTGTCCCCTTTATCCTTTATCTGTACACTGTGGACAGCTTGATTATAATCATGTATAGTCTTTTATTTAACTGGATAGGACACAGCAAAAAGGTTTTTCACTGTACCCAGGGTTACCAACTGTCCCGGATTCGCCGTATTTCGTCCCGGCGAAACAACCTAAATACGGTGTTCCGGCAGGCAAACATGTCGTTACGGAGAAGGGCGGGAACGAAAAATAATCAAAACAATAAACGGGAAGGGCGGGGGCGGGAGCGGGAATGAGCGGCGGTTGGACACGTGCAGCGGGAAGGGCGGGAGCGGGAACGAGCGGCGGTGGGACACGTGCAGCGGGAATGAGCGGCGGTTGGACACGTGCAGCGGGAAGGGCGGGAACGAGCGGCGGTCGGACACGTGCAGCGGGAAGGGCGGGAGCGGGAACGAGCGGCGGTCGGACACGTGCAGCGTGGAAGGGCGGGAGCGGGAACGAGCGGCGGTCGGACACGTGCAGCGGGAAGAGCGGGAGCGGGAACGAGCGGCGGTCGGACACGTGCAGCGGGAAGAGCGGGAGCGGGAACGAGCGGCGGTTGGACACGTGCAGCGGGAAGGGCGGGAACGGGAACGAGCGAGAACGGGAACGAGCGATGGTGGGTAACAGGATGATGCTACAGACAGAGATGGTCAAAAGGCTGTTAAGACATTCATGTGCAAGGAACAGAGGTAACATTAGCATTGTGGGGCTAAGGGCCCATTGCCTGTGTTGTATGTTTCAATAGACAATAGGTGCAGGAGGAGGCCATTCGGCCCTTTGAGCCAGCACCACCATTCACTGTGATCACGGCTGATCATCCCCAATCAGTACCCCGTTCCTGCCTTCTCCCCATATCCCCTGACTCCGCTATCTTTAAGAGCCCTATCTAGTTCTCTGTTGAAAGCACCCAGAGAACCGGCCTCCACCGCCCTATGAGGCAGAGAATTCCACAGACTCGCCACTCTCTGTGAGAAAAAGTGTTTCCTCGTCTCCGTTCTAAATGGCTTACTCCTTATTCTAAGACTGTGGCCCCTGGTTCTGAACTCCCCCAACATCGGCATTGTCATTTAGACAATTGAGTTTATGTGTATGTGTATACTAAAGGATGTTTATGTGTGTTTAATGAGTTTGTATATAGTACTAGTTGAAAAAAGGAAGGTTGGATTCAACGCGCGTTGCAGATTTTGGGTCGTTGCCATACATATTTCTGGTGCCGCAACATGTTACTGAGAGAAATGCATTTACCCCCATTTGTTACTGACAAATGGGTTGAATGTTACTGTGAACTAAATTTAGGGTTGGCATCTCTGCTGTACCTTGGTACACATGACAATAATGAACTAAACTAAATTAAAAATAATCCTAGAAATGCTTGAGAAGCTAAATGTTGTCTGCTAATTGAGCCAAATTAGTGAGATAATCTTGCCACTTTATAAATCAATGACGGAAGGTCACTTAGAATACTGTGCACAGATTTAGTCACCAGAATATAAAAATTATATTGTAGCTGTTGAAAGAGAATGGATTGAAGCTGGAATGATTGGAGTGAATTTAATTATGAGAAGTGGTTCTGTAAATTAGAAATGTTCTCTTGGTAAAAAGAAATTGTAAGCCTCTTTATGATTTTGAAGGTAATGAATTATGTTGACCACCTATTTCAATTTATTCAGAACAATTGAATCAGCGTTCAACAGCCAGTGATTGAAGGAAACAAATATAAAGCTCATTATGGAACAGTATTTGTTGGGCAAGTGATCATGAAACACACTCACACGGTGATAGGAAAAGTGGTATTAATTCAGATACAATTTAGATTTACTTTGGAAAATAACTTGTGGAATAGATTATACAACCAACTTGAAAATGAGAGGAGTCAAATGTGGTATAATTGCGAGGCACAAGAGACATTAGATCTTGAGTTCCATTTTTTCTCGTTGATAAAGATTTTCTTTGAATCAATCTGGGCTATTGAGGGCTAACTGAAAGGGATGTCTTTGATTAGGCACAGCTATTGTTATTGTATTACTTGTATCTTGTGACAAGTTGAAGACAAAATAAATGAGCATTGTTTTATCTTTCATAATAATCAGGAATTGCAGCAAATACGTAGCAGGTCAGTTGGCAATCGTGATAAGGAAATAAACAGAATTAATAAAGCCAAAAAACCGTTAAGCTTTATTTCGTCCCAAATTCTGCAAAACTGGTTTCAAACTGAAAAACAAAGTTGATTTCTCTTTCTACGGTTGTTTTCTGATTTGCTAAGTGTTTCCAGATTTTTATGTTGTAATTGACTGTTATTTGTTAAATGCTGCCAAAAAATAATTTGTACCAGAAAATAAAGCATCAAGTCAAATATTGTTAATGATTTTAAAGATATTAAATGATTTCCTAAACAATTGATCTTTGTTCTTCACTGTAAATTTACTTGTTTCTTCCTGTTCATGATTTAAACGCTGAGTTCATCCATTCTAATTCACTTCCCATAACTTGTATTGTGTTTCTCATTGAGTAGTTCAGACTTTGTGAGGACTGACATAAGAGTTCCTGTAGAGTGGAGGTTATACTGAAAGGAAGGAAGTTACTTGATTCAGATGCATTAAATCCGAGATTGATGACGGAATTTAGGTGAATATTGCAAGTGGGTCTGCCATAATCTCTGTACCAGTTGGACAGAGCCCTAGTAAGACCACACCTGGAGTATTATGTGTAGTTTTGGTCCACTAATTTGAGGAAGGACATTCTTGCTATTGAGGGAGTGCAGCGTGGGTTTACAAGGTTAATTCCCGGGACGGCGGGACTGTCATATGTCAATGGAGCAGCTGTGCTTGTACACTCTGGTGTTTAGGATGAGAGGGAATCTCATTGAAACACATAAAATTGTTAAGGGCTTCGACACACTAGAGGCAGGAAACATGTTCCCGATGTTGGGGGAGTCCAGAACCAGGGGCCACTGTTTAAGGATAAGGAGTAAGCCATTTAGAACGGAGATGAGGAAACACTTTTTCTCACAGAGAGTGGTGAGTGTGGAATTCTCTGCCTCGGAGGGCGATGGAGGCAGGTTCTCTGGATGCTTTCAAGAGAGAGCTAGATAGGGCTCTTAAAAATAGCGAAGTCAGGGGATATGGGGAGAAGGCAGGAACGGGGTTCTGATTGGGGATGATCAGCCATGATCACATTGAATGGCAGTGCTGGCTCAAAGGGCCAAATGCCCTACTCCAGCACCTATTGTCTATTGTCTAATCTATTTGTGCTGTGTGGGAAGGAACTGCAGATAGACACAAAATACAGGAGTAACTCGGCGAGTGAGGCGGCATTTCAGGAGAGAAGGAATGGGCGACGTTTCGGGTCGAAACCCTTCTTCAGACTGATGTCAGGGGAGGGGTCAAAGATAGAATGTAGACAGAGACAGTAAGACTAGTGGGAGAACTGGGAAGGGGGTGGAGAGAGAAAGCAAGGGCTATCTGAAGTTGAAGAAGTCAATGTTCATACTGCTGGGTTGTAAACTACCCAAGCAAAATATGACGTGCTGTTCCTCCAATTTGTGCTGGGCCTCACTCAGACAATGGAGGAGGCCAGGTCAGATTGTGAATCTGTGGAATTCTCTGCCACAGAAGGTAGTTGAGGCCAGTTCGTTGGCCATATTTAAGAGGGAGTTGGATGTGGCCCTTGTGGCTGAAGGGATCAGGGGGTATGGAGAGAAGGCAGGTACAGGATACTGAGTTGGATGATCAGCCATGATCATATTGAATGGCGGTGCAGGCTCGAAGGGCCGAATGGCCTGCTCCTGCACCTAATTTCTATGTTTCTATGATTGGGAATGGGAGGGGGAATTGAAGTGCTGACCCACCAGGAGATCAGGTCGGCTAAGATAGACTGAGCGGAGGTGTTCAGTGAAACACAAAGGAACTGCAGATGCTGGTTTAAACCAAAGATAGACACAAAAAGCTGGAGTAGCTCAGCGTGTCAGACAACATATCTGGAGAGAAGGAACAGGTAAATTCTAGGGTCAAGACTTGTCCTGTTTGGGCAGTGGGGCAGTGCTGACAAATGGAAAATGGTAGATGTAACATCTAGGTTCAAACATCAGTGCATTGACATGCTTTAAAAAATATATTTTTAGTGGACTTATAAGTGGCTCATGAGGTAAATATTTGTTAGCCATCCTTAGTTGCCTTGATATTGAGATGCTGCCTTGAACCACTGCAGTAAAGGCATTCCGCAATGCTGCAGGGTGAGAAATTTAGGTTTTAGGCTTACTAATAAAGGACTTGTGATATATTTCCAAATCAGACTTGAAGAGGATCCTGCAGGTGGTGGGGTTCTCATGTACCTGCTGCTCTCCGTTTGGGGATAGAAATTGCTGGTATCAGAGGTTCTGGTGGAGAAACCTCAGCATGTGCATTTTATAGATGGTGCACATTGCAGCCGTTATACTGTTTAGATACATTAGATACATAGACAATAGGTGCAGGAGTAGGCCATTCGGCCCTTCGAACCAGCACCGCCATTCAATGTGATCATGGCTAATCATCCACAATCAGTACCCCTTCTCCCCATCCCCTTGATTCTGCTAGCACTAAGAACTCTATCTAAGTGGAGGATGAAGTGTCACTCATGAGAGCTGCTTACCCTTGTGTGCCATTAAGCCTATTTCAGATTGGTAGAACTGTTCTCCTCTGGGATTTGGGAATATTCCATTACATTGCTAACTTGTGCCTTGCAGATGATAGAAAAACTTTGGAGTGTCATGGATGATGCACTCCTCACAGGATATTGAGCCTTCAACCTGCTCTTGTAGCCATAGTACAGGTCCACCACCGATTTACTAGCCACTGGTGATCCGGTACCTCCTTTAATCCAGACAAAATTACCAGAGTGCACTTGAAGTTCCCCAGAAGTCCCCTGAAAATGTGGCTGGGGTGATACAGCCAATCTCGACCATGCATTCGTGCCGATCGGCGGGTCAAATCTGCCCCCTGTGGCAGGGACTCTGGAACTCCGGCCCAGCCGTAGTTGGCAGCCCATAACTGACCACTGTGGCCAATCGACGGGTTGTATTTGCCAGTCACAACAGAGTTCTGGAACTTCAGCCCGGCCGGAGCCGGCACATCCGTTCCCATAGCCAACGTCAGCGGCCGACTTTGCAGATCCCCCAAGATCGCGACCTCTGTTGGTCAAGCAAAACAGATAATATGCCAAAGCGTTGGAACCAAGGTGTTGGAAATCAGTGGTGAACCTGCACGTATGTTGTTTAGTCTAATTGAGTTTATGGTCAATGGTGACCACCTGGATGTTAATACTTGGGGAAATGGCATTGAATATCAAGCCATGAGGTAGGCTAGCTATAGCCTTTTGAGGAACATATGTGGCAATATCCTGGGACTGAAATTATTAACCTGCGACAACCATCTTATTTTGAAAGGAAGAGCTGACTGAACATTCCGAAAAAACAATCCTTTTGGTGTACTTGGAGGAGAAAGTTTGTCTGGTGATGGAAATTCACTGAAGGTGGTAGAATATGGATGCAGCAGTTACTAATACTACTTCATAGCTACATGACCCACATTTTATCCTAATCTTGGGCACTGTGTGCGGAGTTCACACATTTTCTGTGATAGCGTGGAATTTTCCTGGAGTTCAGGGCTCCTCTTTCCTCCCATGTCTGGTCAGTTAATCGTCTATTGCAAATCATCCCAAGGTAAATTAATGGCAAAAGTAATCAAAGGGAAGTTTATGTGCAAGAATAAATTACAAGATTCGAGGTAAATAAGGTGGGTTTGATTGATAGAGAAGTCTCCTCTGTGCCGTTATAAGGTGAGAAAATAGTGAAAGATAACCCTTTGAATGCAGACTGTGGTTTCATTGAATATTGTATTGTAATTAATTTATTACCCAAGTATGTAAAAACATACGAGGAATTTGATTTGCCATGCAGTCATCCCAAAAAAGTAACAAGATATACAACTACAATAAACATCCACCACAGCGCACTGTGATGGAAGGCAAGAACGTATTATCTTCTTCTCCTTTTCTTCCACGGTCGGGGAAGTTGAACCATCCGCAGTCAGGGCGATCGAAGCTCCCGCAGCCGGCGATCAAAGTTCCTGCGTCTGGGCGATCGAAGCTCCTGCAGCTTGGAGCTCCCGAAGTCGGTCTCTAACCAAGGGTCCGCGGGCTCCACGATGTTAAGTCCGCAGGCTCCCGCGGTTGGAGCTCCCGAAGTCGATCCCCAGCAAAGGGAATGCCAGCTCCTCGATGTTAGGCCGCAGTGCGGATGGAGATACGATACGGAAAAGTCGCATCTCCGTCGAGGAAAGAGGAAAATAAAGTTTCCCCAACCCCGTCCCTAATCCCCCACATAATACAAAACTAAAAATACACTAAAACTTACATTTAACAACGACTAAAAACCAGAAAAGAAGAAATGGACGAGACAGTCCGTTGGCGAGGCTGCCATCGTACAGCGCCACCTAAATGAGGATGAATGAAGATGGTCTAAATGAGGATGAAGGAAACTGTCCTTGTTCTGGCCAGGAAGAGAAGGGTTTGGGTTCCTAGAAGTGAGAATGAAACATGAGAATGGTCAGAGGCAAGTGAAGGGGAGAAAGACCTGGAGGAGTATTAGAGTTAGAAGCATGTTGAAGACAGTGATCATAGAAATCTGAAAGGAAGGAGAAAGGCCTTCTAATGCAGCTCCAATGTGTGGCGGATATTAAGGTGGCATTGCAGTGAAGTGAGAGTGAGTGAGTGAGTCAGTGTTGTTGCATGGAGGGTCAAGGGCATGCATGACTTTAATCATTGGTGTATTTTCCCTTTTATGGGCTTTTACTTCAAATCTATCAGGGCACTTTTGTTACACACAGTGAAATACTGTCTTGGTGTCACTCTTGTCTTCCCATCAAGTTCAGGTCTTTGAGCCGTGTTTGGACCAAGGCTGTGAAGTGGTCTGGAGCCAAGTGGTCCTGGCAAAACTCCAATTGAGCAGTAGTGAGCAGGTTATTGTAAGGAAATACTGTTTGATAGCTCTGTCAATGATACAGTCCATCACTTTGTTGATAATTGAGACAAGCCTAATTAGGCAGTTATTAGCCGATTGAATTTGTCCTGTTTTACATTTGTGAACAGGATATATTTGGGTAATTTCTCACTTTGTTGGATAGATGCCAAAGTTGTAACTATTTGAATAGCTTGGCTCTAGATGCAGCTACTCTGAAACTCAGGTCTTCAGCATTACAACTGCGATAGGCTTTATGATCTTCAGTGCTCTTGTCCTTGATGTCACGTAGAGCAAGTTAAATTGACTGAAGATTAGTTTTGTGACAGTAAGGATCTCATGATAAAACCAAGTTAGAAAAGCTAATCAACACTTCAGGCTGAACTAGTCTCAAGCATTTGCAGGCTTGTCCTGGCCATTTTTGTAGATGGGGACGTCCTTGCAGCCTCTTCCTTTGTTAGCTGTATAATTGTTTGACCATTCATCACTGGATGTGGTAGGTCTGCAGAGCTGTGATTGAATCCTTTTAATGATGGACCCTTGGTTCTATCGATTGCATGCTACTTAGCATGCATGTAGTCCTACGTTATAGCTGTTTAAGTAGAAACTGCAGATGCTGGAAAAATCGAAGGTAGATAAAAATGCTGGAGAAACTCAGCGGGTGAGGCAGCATCTATGGAGCGAAGGAAAAGGTGATGTTTCAGGTCGACCCAAAACATCACCTTTTCCTTCGCTCCATAGATGCTGCCTCACCCGCTGAGTTTCTCCAGCATTTTTATCTACCTATGTTATAGCTGTATCAGTTTAGCTCCTCATTTAGTTTAGTTTATTATGTATTGACCCATACAGCAGGCTTCAATGAAATTCTTTGTTTGCTTGAAGCTCATAGAGTAAACAATGTAGACACAAAGTGCTGGAGCATCTCTGGGTCAGGCAGCATCTCTGGAGAAAAAGGATGAATGACGTTTTGGGTCATGACCCTTCTTCAGACTGAAAGTAGGAGGTGGGAGGGGGAAGGTAGAAGAACTGGAGACGAGAAAAGACCAGGACCAATCAGGGCCGGCAACAAATGACCTCAGGCAGGGTAGTACCCAGTAGGTTCATTTTTGGCCAGCGAAGTTGTGATCGCAAAAGAAACAATGTGGGGAACTGTGGAACTGGTAAAACGACTAGAGTGGAAGAAGAGGAAAAGAGGGGAGGGCGGTGTAAGATGAAGTTACTTAAAATTAGATCATTCAATGTTCATACCGCTGGATTGTAAGCTACCCAAGCAAAATATGAGGTGCTGTTGCTTCAATTTGCTCCAAAAAAAATAAACAGTGTACTTGGAAATACAATGATAAATACAATGACTAATGCAAAACAGCAGAACTGTGCAAACATTGTAGTGCAATCTGAAGTAGTGCAAAATATAAATATTTAAGTGCAATAATAGAATAACTGAGTAAGGTAGAATTGGGTTTAAGAAGGAACTGCAGATGCTGGACAATCGAAGGTAGACAAAAATGCTGGAGAAACTCAGCGGGTGAGGCAGCATCCATGGAGCAAAGGAAATATGTGATGTTTCAGGTCGAGACCCTTCTTCAGATTGAGGTAGAATTGGGAGTAAGTATCTAGCCGCACTCCGTGAGGGGCGTGTGATAAAGGTAATTGGTTCAGGAGTCTGACTGCAGAGGGGAAGAAGTTGATCTTGTCTGGACATCTGAACTGTCAAGTTCCTTTGTCTTCTCTCAGAAGGTAGAAGAGAGAAAAAGGAATGGCCATCGTGGCAAGCATCTTTGGCGATACCTCCAGCCTTTCTGAGGCAATGGACTGTGAGGTTGGACTGGATGGAAGGAAGTGAGGAGCCTGTGGTGGACTGGGCTGTGTTCAGGCAGTCAAGAGCAGAGCAGTTGCATACCAGGCCGCGATGCATACCATCAGAATACTTTCTATACTGCATCTGTGGAAGTTTGAGAGAATCTTTCTGGCTGAATTTTCTCCGACACCTAAGAAAGTATGTTGATCACTGCAACAGTTGAAGGAGCCAGATACGCTTGCTGCTGATATGGATGCCTAGGAACTTGAAGCTGTCAGAAGTTCTCATTAATAAGGATAGGGTTGTGTTGAGCCCCGACTTAGGTCACCAACTCAGTCATCTTCCTAACGTTAAGGACAAGGTGGCTGTTCAGAAACCATGACACACAGTTTGCAATCTCATTCCTGGACTCTATCTCATTATCGTTGATCTGACAACACTGCTGTCATTGGCGAAGTTAAAGATCGAGTTGGCATTGTACACAGTCCTGGGTGTGAGGAGCATCAGTGTTAAGGATCAGGTTGGAGGAAATGTGAAGACCAATTCTAGCCGACTGAAGTCTACTGGTCGAGAGGTGGGGAACCCAGTTGCAGATGTAGGGCCCCAAGGCTGTGGTTTAGAGATGAGCTTAATCGGCATTATGGTGTTGAAGACTGAACTGTAGTCAGTGAATAGGATCTGACATGGGTGTTCTTAACCATATAACATATAACCATATAACAATTACAGCACGGAAACAGGCCCTTTCAGCCCTTCCAGTCCGTGCCGACCATTTGTTTTCCCCTCGTCCCATCTACCTGCACTCAGACCATACCCCTCCATTCCCTTCCCGTCCATATACCTATCCACTTTACTTTTAAATGTTAAAATCGATCCTGCCTCCACCATGTCTGCTGGAAGCGCATTCTACACAGCCACCACCCTCTGAGTAAAGAAGTTCCCCCTCATGTTACCCCTAAACTTCCGTCCCTTAATTCGCATGATATGCCCTCTTGTTTGAATCTTCCCTACCCTTAATGGGAAAAACGTATCCACGTCAACTCTGTCTATCCCTTTCATCATTTTAAAGACCTGAATCAAGTCCCCCCTTAACCTTTTGCGCTCCAAAGAATAAAGACCTAACTTGTTCAACCTTTCTCTGTAACATAGTTGCTGGATCCCAGGCAACATTCTAGTAAATCTCCTCTGTACTCTCTCTATTTTGTTGACATCCTTCCTATAATTAGGCGACCAAAATTGTACACCATACTCCAGAATTGGTCTCACCAATGCCTTGTACAATTTTAACATTACATCCCTGCTCCTATATTCAATGCTCTGATTTATAAAGGCCAGCACACCAAAGGCTTTCTTTACCACCCCATCTACATGTGATTCCACCTTCAGGGAACTATGCACAGTTATTCCTAGATCTCTCTGTTCCACAACATTCCTCAATTCCCTACCATTTACCATGTACGTCCTATTTTGATGTGTCCTGCCAAGTTGTAGCACTTCACACTTATCAGCATTAAACTCCATCTGCCATCTTTCAGCCCACTTTTCCACATGGCCCAAATCTCTCTGTAGACTTTGAAAATCTACTTCATTATCCACAACACCACCTATCTTAGTATCATCTGCATACTTACTTATCCAATTTTCCACCCCATCATCCAGATCATTGATGTACATGACAAACAACAGTGGACCCAACACAGATCCTTGAGGCACCCCACTGGTCACCGGCTTCTAACCTGACAAACAACCAACCATCCACCATTACTCTCTGACATCTCCCATTCAGCCACTGTTGAATCCATCTTGCTACTCCGCCATTAACACCCAAAGATTGAACCTTCTTAACCAACCTTCCATGGGGAACCTTGTCAAAGGCCTTACTGAAATCCATATAGACAACATCCACTGCTTTACCCTCATCAATTTCCCTAGTAACCGCTTCAAAAAATTCAAGGTTTGTCAAACATGACCTTCCAGGCACAAATCCATGTTGACTGTTCCTGATCAGACCCTGTTTATCCAGATGCTTATATATATTATCTCTAAGTATCCTTTCCATTAATTTACCCACCACTGACGTCAAACTAACAGGTCTATAATTGCTAGGTTTATTCTTTGAACCCTTTTTAAACAATGGAACAACATGCACAGTACGCCAATCCTCCGGCACTATTCCCGTTTCTAATGATATTTGAAATATTTCTGTCATAGCTCCTGCTATTTCTACACTAACTTCCCTCAATGTCCTAGGGAATATCCTATCAGGACCTGGAGATTTATCCACTTTTATATTTTTCAAAACTGTCAGTACTTCCTCCTCTTTGAATCTCATAGTTTCCATAGCTACTCTACTTTTTTTCCTTACTTCACGTAGTTCAATATCCTTCTCCTTGGTGAATACCGAAGAAAATAAATTGTTCAATATCTCCCCCATCTCTTATGGTTCTGCAGATAGCTGTCCATTCTGTCTCTCTAATGGTCCAATTTTATCCCTCGTTATCCTTTTGCTATTAATATAGCTGTAGAAACCCTTTGGATTTACTTTCACCTTTCTTGCCAAAGCAACCCCATATCTTCTTTTAGCCTTCCTAATTTCTTTCTTAAGATTCTTTTTACATTCTTTATACTCCTCTAGCACCTCATTTACTCCATATCTCCTATAATTATTGTAGATATCTCTCTTTTTTCGAAACAAGTGTCCAATTTCCCTTGAAAACCATGTTTCTTTCCAATTTTTACTATTTCCTTTCACCCTAACAGGGACATAAAGATTCTGTACTCTTACAATTTCCCCTTTAAATGTCCTCCATTTCTCTTCTACATCCTTCCCATGAAACAGTGTCCCAATTCACTCCTTTTAAATCCTTACGCATTCCCTCAAAGTTAGCCTTTCTCCAATCAAAAATCTCCACCCTAGGTCCAGTTCTGACTCTCTCCATAATCTTATTGTCAAAGTCATCCAGAGCTGAATGTCGTGTAAGGGAGAAGGTGTCACTTTATTGATATGCCTGGTGGTGCTCCTGGCACACTCTTCTGCGCATCTTGTTCAACCAGGGTTTTTTTCTCCGGCAGTTTTTTTCTATAGTAATGGTAGAGTAAAGGGATATGTTGGGTCATGTCGTGACAGATTGTACTGCTATGCATTTCTGCTGCTCTTGATCATTCACAACACTTCATGATGCACAATTTTGAACCACCAAAGTGCAACCTATTTCACAGGAACATTTTGCACAATAGTTTAATGCTGCAGAGGGAGAAATTGAGTCAACATTACTAATTAGATTAGATATAATAAACAATTAGCCAACAAAGAAAAACACATATTTAAGGCTGAGGGTGTTGATGATAATGATATAAAGGATATCTGAGGATCCAGCTCTCAAATGAATGAGTTTTCAAGAGGGATATGCACGAGGAGAAATGGTTTGTAGGGCCACATGATCAAAGGAATTAAACTGGGTTGTTTAACTCAGAGTTAACGCAGAATACACAGACTGAATGGCCGCCCCCCTTCTGTGTCATTACAATTCTATCATTCTGTGAAGTTTACTTATTTACTTTTTACCATTTAAAGAATTTGAGATATTTAGTTTTCAATTGAACTATTTCAACATATATTTAGCTTATCTAGTTGCTTTATTGCAGTACACGATGAAGTATTTTCAAAATACACAGTTCTTACTGATGAAAGTAGTTCTATAATTAACTTGTCTCTTACTGACTCTTGTACAAGCACAATTTGCAAAGTGACTTCTCTGTCTGGAATTTTATAGCATGGATGATGTGCAAAGGGCAACAAAAGTAATGTTCCATTTATGTCCTGTTAGTTGGTGCTCGTGTTTCACAGCTTACTTCATGATGCTAACCAAGAAAGTTTGATTTAACTCAGACTATTAAGATTTGCTCCAGATTTGGCTTACTTATGAAAGCCCAAACAGCCTAATTCTGTCAAAGATGGAATTTCTAGATTCAGGTCAGGTTCCATTTCAGTGGAAAAAGGAAATGGTAACTCCTTTTATTTAAAAAAAGAATGGTGTTTTAAAGCAGGAAGCGACAAGCTTATTTGCAAGTAGTATGGGGATGTTAGAGAATGAATTATAAAGGCTACAGAGAAAGATTTGTGATAAGGTAAACTTTGCTTGGTTTGAAAGGGAAATAATGTTTGAAGTATTGCAGCTCTTTTGTTATGAAGTGACGTGTGTTGTGGATGAAAGGGATCAAGTGAATTTACCAGATTGCCAGAACAGTATTTGATAAGGAGCTGCCTCAAAGGTCATAGTGAAACTTGTGAAGAGGACATGAGGAGGTTGTAAAACGCCATACGTCGATTAAATGCGTAGGCAAAGGCCTAGCAAGTGGAGTTTAATATGGGAAAATATGTAACTATCCTTTCTGGCAGGAAACATTTAAAAATAAATACTGAGATAATGCAGAGTGACCTGGGTGTCCAAGATTCACTAGAAGCTGGTATGCAGGTGAATAAATAATAAGGAAAGATAATGTATTGTTTATCTTTCCTAATTATTTCCTAATTGTTGTTTTTTGTGAGGGGAATTGAATATGGGAGTTTTGATTTTTAAAAAGGCACAAAGTGCAGGAGTAACTTGGCGAGTCAGGCTGCGTCCCTAGAGAACATGAATGGGTGACATTTCTGCTTGGGACAGTTACATAGGGCAAAGGTGAGCAGTCATCTATAATATTGAATACAGTGACCAGTCTCCTTAATTAAGGAAAGATGTAAATGTTTTGGAAGTGATTCAGAGTAGATTTACTCGAGTAGTACAACATTACAGGTACAACAGGCAGTGAAGAAAGCTAAAGGAATGTTGGCCTTCATAACAAGAGGATTTCAGTATAGGAGTAAAGAAGTTCTTCTGCAGTTGTATAGGGCTCTGGTGAGACCACATCTGGAGTATTGTGTACAGTTTTGGTCTCCTAATTTGTGGAAGGACATCCTTGTGATTGCGGCAGTGCAGCGTAGGTTCACGAGATTGATCCCTGGGATGGCGGGACTGTCATATTAGGAAAGATTGAAAAGACTAGGCTTGTATTCACTGGAGTTTAGAAGGATGAGGGGGATCTTATAGAAACATTTAAAATTATAAAAGCACTGGACAAGCTAGATGCAGGAAAAATGTTCCCAATGTTGGGCGAGTCCAGAACCAGGGGCCACAGTCTTAGAATAAAGGGGAGGTCATTTAAGACTGACGTGAGAAAAAACCTTTTCACCCAGAGAGTTGTGAATTTGTGGAATTCCCTGCCACAGAGGGCAGTGGAGGCCAAATCACTGGATGGATTTAAGAGAAAGCTAGATAGAGGTCTAGGAGCTAGTGGAATCAAGGGATATGGGGAGAAGGCAGGCACGGGATATTGATAGGGGATGATCATCCATGATCACAATGAATGGCGGTGCTGGCTCGAAGGGCCGGATGGCCTCCTCCTGCACCTATTTTCTATGTTTCTAAGTAGTACCTAGAGTAAGCAAGTTCCTCTTGAACGATTGAGCATTTTGTAACTGTTTAGAGCAGAGGAAATTAATTTGTTGATATGTATAACATCCTGAGGCGAATTGTCAGGGAAGATGCGAAAAGGATGTTTTCCCGAGGAGGAATCCAGAACTAGAGATCACTGCTTTAAAATGAGACCTCTGCTTAAAAATAAGGTTTTGTCCCATTAAATCAGAGATGAGAATTTCCTTAAACGACAATCCCAACAGTACCTTCAAATATTTTTCAGGCAAATGTTTATAGCTTGCAATAGAATAAGAGACAGAATGAACGGTTACTGGAGGAGGGGGGGAGAGAGGAGGAGGAGGAGAAGGGGGGGAGAGGGGGGGAGAGAAGGAGGAGGAGGGGGGAGAGGAGAAGGAAGGGGGGAGAGGAGGAGGGGGGGAGAGAAGAGGAGGAGGGGAGCCAGGCTGACGAGCGGGCTGTGACCAAATGACAGCGTGTCGGAGGGGGGAGGGGTGGAAACAGTGCGCACAGGCTGCGCGAGCAGACCCATTAAGACGTCATCAGCTCGTTTATTTTCTAAGTTATTTGAAATTTACATAAATATCTCGAGAAATAATGCATGAAATTTTCAGATAAGGCGATTTTTAACTTCACAACGTAAATTTATTGGAATATGTAAACGTTTCACCGTTAGCGCGTCGTGCTTTCGAGGAGATGTAATTCGCACACGAACATCACACAAATAAAAAAATACACATCCAAGATCAGAGTTTTTTATATAAAGATATATATAGATAAAACAAAAATAACTTTTAAAATTTCCTTTCACTAGTGTGTTACACATCCTAACATTCCACTTTATGGAAGTGATTCCGCCAATTATTTTAAATCAATGATACCTGGTTGCTGAGCTCTTTGCTAGAGGGTGTTGAATTTCTTTTAAATTTTCTCTATACTGGGGAGAAAAGCTCCAGTTCTTTCAATGTCTATGTGCAATAAATTATACCTTGTCCCTGATATCACATGGGAGAGCGAAAGCAGAGGTTCCAAGCCAAAATGGAAAACATTGAAATGCTGGAAGAAATTAGAAAGCATTTGTAAAAACATTGAAGTCATTTGACCAGAAATTTAGAAATCTGGTATGTTTTTATATTTCCGAGGAGAGAACAAAGGGAATTTGTACGATAGGATGAAGTTAGAGAGACTAAGTGATATATTGTGCCAGCTGGCTTGGATTATTGAAGGCCTGTGATCACAACTGATCGCTCTGGAGGACATGTGAACAGAAGGAGATAAATGAGGAGAGAGGAAGGAGAGGAAAACACAATGTTGGAAGTGTGAGATACAATATATTGCAGATTTAAAATTAGACAATGTTCGAAAAACTTGGATCAATTGACAAGTGTGATTAGAAAAATAATACATCACACATTCATAACTTTTGGTGAGAATTGGCCAAGGCTGTGAAAGCTATTATTTGGAATAGTTGAACTCAAAGTTGTTGTGCACTGCAGGCTGTGATGTGGAAGGTCAAATATTGTTTACTGACCTTGCATTTATTTTTTTTCGAGGCCAAAGGCATCGAGGCCATAGTGGAAATGGGATGGAAAACTAAAGTAGTAGGCAGTTGTGAGGTGTGGAGGATATCTGGCAATGTGGGTTGGGTTTCTCAAATGTAAGGGAGACAACATTGCGAGCACCAAATTCAGCTCACTAGACTGGAAGAAATTGGAAGAAACCTGTAGTCAGAATCGAACCAGGATCTCTGGCGCTGTAAGGCAGCAACTTTACCTCTGCGCCACTGTGCCATCCCCAGTGAGGGGGTGATTGGTGCATTGATTTAACATAAATGCAGGATAATACCTCCTCCATTCTGCATTCGGAAAGGCAGCCTAGTTTTTCTCCGTGTGCAATGTGTGCTCATGAGATTGCAGCATTCTAGTGAGAGTACCTCTGCACTCTTATGTCAGTGCTATGTGTGAGACGTGCTTTCCCCTCTTTTATTTTCTTAATTCTCAACTGAACATCCAAAATCCTTTGAAGAAGTCTGAAGAAGGGTCTCGACCCGAAACGTCACCTATTCTCTCCAGAGATGCTGTCTGTCCCGCTGAGTTACTCCAACATTTGTGTCCATCCCAAATCTTGCGCTACTTACGTTATTTCCTTACTAATTTTGTTGTCTTGTGTGGTTTTTATAGTCACCTCACTATCAAATAATCATTGTTTCTATATTGTTATTCTTCCCTGGGTTTATTTCTTCACAATTTCCCAACTTTATTTTTGTTATTATTTCTTGGAATTCAGTTCAGTGCAATTCCATGTGAACATGAGAACCTTTACGTGTGGCTGGGGTGGCAAATACTGCCATTTGAAGATTTGAGTTTAGGAGCAAGGAGGTGGTACTGCTGTTGTACAGAGCCCCGGTGAGACCGCACCTGGAGTATTGTGTGCAATTTTGGTCTCCTAATTTGAGCAAGGGCATTATTGCTATTGTGGGAGTGCAGCGTAGGTTCACCAGGTTAATTCCCGGGATGGCGGGACGACACATGATGAAAGAATGGGTCGACTGGGCTTGTATTCACTGGAATTTAGGAGGATGAGATGGGATCTTAAAGAAACATACACAATTCTTAAAGGATTGGACGGGCTAGATGCAGGAAAAATGTTCCTGATGTTGAGGGAGTCCAGAACCAGGGGTCACAATTTAAGAATAAGGGGTAGGCCATTTAGGACTGAGATGAGGAAAAAAGTTTTCACCCAGAGAGTTGTGAATTTCTGACACAGAAGGCAGCGGAGGCCAATTCACAGGATGTTTTCAAGATAGTTAGACTTAACTCTTGGGGCTAAAGGAATCAAGGGATTATGGGGGAAAAGCATGAACGGGGTACTGATTTTGGATGATCAGCCATGGCTCAAATTTTCAGAATTGTGGTCTCCAGCAGGATTCACTGATAGTGATTTGAAGGAACAACCCTGCTAAATTGAAGAGAACTGGTAAGACGTGAGGATACAAACCCACTCGGTCCATGTTTTTTTAAATTTATTGTTTATTTGCACCACGTTTTAAAAGAAGACAAACAATCAATTTATAATACCATACAGTGCTGGGAGGGAAGGGAAACCCACAAAGTCCGCTCCCATCTGAAAATGAGCGTTAATGGCAAATCAGGGGGTAGGAGAAATAAAAAAGGCAATAATAAACAATAAAACAGTTTAAGAATGATACAGTTTTACATTGGGACAGAGTTGTAATCTAAGATGAAAACTGCAAGGGTTGAGAAATACATGGGATGTGAACATGGGCGGAAACCTTATCCTTTCCCAGGGTTTAAATACCAGAGACGAGAGGGCATATCTTCAAGGTTTAAAGGAGATGTGAGGGGTAAGTTTTGTTTTACGCAGAGATTGGTGTGTGCCTGAACCAGGGCTGGTGGTGGGTGTAAATACGATCGTGCCGTTTAAGAGGCTTTTAGATAGGCACATGGATATGCAGGAGTGTACGGATAGGGATGTTGTGCAGCTAGATGAGATTAGTTTAGCATGGCATTGTATTCAGCACAGACATTGTGGGCCAAAAGGTCTGTTCCTGTGCTGTACTTTTATATGTTTATGAGGCCAGAAAGTATCTGAAGAAAAAGAAAGATCAGCAGCCCGAAACATTAATTATCATCAGATTGTTTTTTTGGAGTTGTAATAAAGCCACATCCATGTAATTATGTAAAAGATGTGCATCAGAAATACGGATTTACGATAAATGAGAAATTGTTTTAATGTAGCATTCTTTTTTTTCCAATCCATTTTGAGTCGTGTGTCCAGCTAATACTGGGTTTGTGACACTGTCTGCAGACACTTGATCCGTCTTTAAAGAGATCCACATATCACTGCTGAGTATTTTTAGTGACTGTTATGTGGTCAGATGATTTTACATGGTTCCAGATGGTTCGAGGGTTCCCATATCATGACGCATGGTACAAGCTGGGTAGAACCACTTTGTTTTTTCATGACTATAAATTTAGTGAATTCTGGTATTAATTTTTAATAGTGTGACTTTCTGCAATGTCTGTGAACATGTATTAAAATGTCAGAACAAAGAGCCATATTTTTGCATTTAACTTGTACTTGCCATTGGCAAGTTGCCAACTTAGAAGGCCCACATAAAGCCCTTCTGGGTGTCCGTTTAAGAGTATTCTGTTTCTGATAATTTCCCATGGTGGTGTGGAGGCTCTTATTTATGAGATAGTTGTCCCTACTTCATTAATATACTCACAGCAGAGATTAACAGCTGCAGAGTTGTAGTGATAGTTGCACATCTGGAATGGAACAAAATCAGATCCTTTATGATCTTAGTATTTTCTGACCAATTGTAATTACAATGTGCAAATCATTTATCTTTTTCTTAGACTGCTAAATCACATAAAGGCCCTGTCCCACTGTACGAGGCAATTCAAGAGTTCTCCCGGGTTTCTCCTGATTCGAACTCGGAGAATTACGGTAATGGCCGTTCATAGGTGCTCGAGGCTCTCGTGGACATTTTTCACAGTGCTGAAAAAACTTTACGAGTTGCCGCATTTCCCAAGTACCTGCCGTTAGCATTACGAGCCTCTACAAGACATCCACGAGCTCTGAAGTAGCCGCTACGTACATTCTACGTACTTACCACGAGTTTGATTTTTTTTTAACTCGGGAGAACTCTTGAATCACCTCGTACAGTGGGACAGGCCCTTTAAGATTGTTTTGATCGTAAAATATCTTTTAAAAAATTAAATCAGAAGTAAATGAGATTCTGACTCGCATTTCATATGATTGATGGGGGGAAATTGCACGAGTGCTTTGTCTCAAATTGCAGGCAAAATCAGAATTCAGTCAACATTTTTTTCTGTTCTAACATTTTAAATTATGCAAGGAACGTTTAAAGATTTTTTAACAAACAATGTCCTCTCGCTAAAAAATGAAAACAAAAGTTACTTAGAATAGCACAGGCATTGCGGTAGATTGTCCCAATTAGTCTGGACTACATGCTACGCTTCATCCTAGATCTTAGATATTTCCATTCCTTTCGAACCAACAGTTTGGCACCTAATAATAGAACTTTGTGGCTTGGTTTAATTGTCCATCAGCTTTTTTGTGCCTCTTGAGAACACACAGTGAGTTAGGATTGGTGGGGGTGGGGAGAGAGGAGGATGGAAGGATAATGTTTCTGTGATCTGGGTTGGGGAAGGCAATTATTTTCTGAACTGTGGGAGATAATAAATAGAAGAGTGATATTGTGAATTTACAAAGGGAACAGAGTGCTTTAATTAATTGGAGAAGAACATAATTGATAGACAGAAAAGGCTGGAGCAACTCAGCGTGTCAGACTGCATCTCTGGAGAAAAGGAATAGGTGACGTTTCTTCAGACTGAAGATGGGTCTCGACCCGAAAGATCACATACCAGTCTGAAGAAGGGTCTCGACCCAAAACATCACCGAGCAGTTTGAAGAAGTGTCGACCCGAAACGTCATCTATTCCTTTGTGTCTATCTTCGGTTATAAACCAGCATCTGCAGTTCCTTCCCACACATTTCGTCTGCTCCACTGCAAAATCTCCTCAAGGTGTGCCTACTTTGAAGAAGTTCTCTTCCTCGCTCTGACAAGCAGACTGAAGAAGGGTCTCAACCCGAAACGTCACCTAAAACTTTTCTCCAGAGATGCTCTGACCCGCTGAGTTACTCCAGTTTTTTGTGTCTAACTTCATCATTGAGTTGTAAGTAAATCTACTCGGCGTCATGCCCAATTACAAATCATTAAATGGGGTAGCAGGCACATAGATCCAAAAATAAAAACCTAGATATTAACACAGCTACTTATATTGCGACTTATTCATGACCTATTAGATATCTTCTAATGCACCTTTGGGTGAGAGAAGATAAACATGCAGCTGATATAAACCTTGTCCAATGTGACACCTCAGATTGGAGACACAAAGGACTGCAGATGTTGGAATCAGGAGCAAAAACAACTCACTGGAAAAACTCAGGCAGCATCTGTGGAGAGAAAAAGGCAATTGATATTTTGGATTGAGACCGTTCAGCAACAAAGGTCTCCACTTCTCCCTTCAAAACCTTTGTCACAATCTCCACTCTTTCCTGCTCCACCTGACTCCATCTGCTAACCAACCCCTTCCATGCCTGGATCCACCAATTGTTTGCCAGCTCTCCTCCCCCCCCATCATTCCCACTCAGTTCTTTACATTGGCTTTCTCTCCTCTACTCTTTCAGTCCAGATGAAGGGTCTCGACCCGAGTCATCCTCTGTCCATTTCCTTCCACAGATGCTGCCTGAGTTCCTCCAGCAACTCTTTTTTTTCCTCTGTTGGTGATGTTGGGTAATTTGTTTAATAGATCCGATTGGAGTTAGTCATATTTAATGTCCCAAATTTGTATAGAGATATCATAATTTACTTTAGCAATTGAACAATTACCTTTTGAAATAAAATCTAAAATATTCCTTCACTTGATTCCAGTAAGTAGCTTCGAAACACGTGTATTTACTTAGATATTAGGATTTAGTGCAATTCTGAATTTTTCACAAGGTTTCACACTGGAATACGAGGAAAACAGAAGGAATTATATGACTATAAATGGATGCGTGCAACTTCAAAGTAATATATTATAGGTTATGTATTAGCTCTGCATAATTAGTAGATGTGCTAGTGGAGAAACAGATGGTGGTTATTACTCAAAATTGCTGGATTAACTCAGCTGGTCAGGCAGCAAGTCTGGAGAACATGAATAGATGATGTTTTGGGTCAAGACCCTTCTTTAGACTACTAGTATACTTTTGAAGAGAAAGCAGAAACTTGGGAGCCACAGTTTTTAATTTAGGATAAGCAATACTGAGAAATACATTTGAAATGCTGTGTTGAAGATTGCTCAATTATTTCCCCTCAAGGTGAACAAACATATTGTGAATATTTCTTTGTTTCTTTGATTGATGGAGAAATTCTGGTCAGTTACCAAAACCTCATGTTTTTAAAATAGTGGCATGAGATACCACAGTCAATGCGAGGAGCACCTCAGAATCAATTTGAGATCTACTCTCCCCATGTCTACAGCTTAAAAAGAGCAGCTTGCATAAGCAGAGTGCTCTGTGGCCTGAACTAGGCATTTTTATATGATTTGCCCTCTTACACCAGAGGTATGAACTCGAAACAACGTGGACTGTGCTTTCTTCAAATAAAGTAATGATGAGGGTACACAAAATGCTGGAGAAACTCAGCGGGTGCAGCAGCATCTATGGAACAAAGGAGATGGGTAACGTTTCGGGCCGAAACCCTTCTTCAGACTGATAGGGGGTGGGGGGAGGCGGGGGGAAGAAAGGAAAAAGGAGGAGCCCGAGGGCTGAGGGAGAGGTGGGAAGGGGAGGAGACAGCAAGGGTCAACAGAATTGAGAGAATTTAATGTTCATGCCAAGAGGATTCAGACTCCCCAAGCGGAATATGAGGTGCTGTTCCTCCAATTTGCGGTGTTGCTCACTCTGACAATGGAGGAGGCCCAGGACAGAGAGGTCAGATACGGAATGGGAGGAGGAGTTGAAGTGGGAGGAGGAGCTGAGCCACCGGGAGGTCGGGTTGGTTATTGCGGACCGAGCGGAGGTGTTCAGCGAAACGAACGCCAAGCCTCCGCTTGGTCTCACCGATATAGATCAGCTGGCATTTAGAGCAGCGGATGCAATAGACGAGGTTGGAGGAGGTGCAGGTGAACCTCTGTCGGACCTGGAAGGACTGCTTGGGTCCTTGAAAGGAGTGGAGGGGGGAGGTAAAGGGACAAGTGTAGCATTTCTTGCGGTTGCAAGGGAAAGTGCCCAGGGAAGGAGTGGAGCGGGAGGGAAGGGAAGAATTGACAAGGGAGTTGCGAAGGGAGCGGTCTTTGCGGAAAGTAATGATGAATTTGATCAGCAGAATATTAGCATTGGAGATAAATATGGCTAAGGAAAAGGGAACGCAAGTTAAAGTGGACTGAAGAGATGTACATGGAGAAGCTGGTGGAATAGAACGGAGTCCGTATGAGACACAGAATGAGAGGCGTAGTCAAAATAGTTGTGGGAATCATATAACGATTCAATATCAGTGCATTGACCACCTCTTAATCCATGGCTGTGCCTGGAAAATATGAAAGTCAGGTTAATGGACAAGCAATAAATAGACCTGATCCTATACTGATGATCCAAGATTGCACAATGTCAGACAAGCATTTAAATTAAATTGAATAAATGAAGAGTGCCAATAATAAATAATTGATTGCTGGAAAACTCCAGTGGTTCACTCATTGATTTCTCCAATTGTGATTCCAGATCCACAGCAATGTTCTTAATCGTCCTTCAAAATGGCCTAGCAAACCAACCAATCAAAGGACAATTAAGGATGGACATTAAATGCTTATCTTCCCATTGATACCTGCATTGTGTTAATTTTATTTGAAATCTGCATTTTTATTTTCCACATTTTTATTTCTGTTCCAAGTTGGCAATTCCTGTTAATGTGTAGGAAAGAACTGCAAATGCTGGTTTAAATCAAAGACACAAAATGCTGGAGTAACTCAGCGGATCAGACAGCATCTCTGGAGAGAAGGAATGGGTGATGTTTCGGGTCGAAACCCTTCAGACTGATGTCAGGGGAGTGGGCGGGACAGAGGTAGAATGTAGTTGGAGACAGTAAGACTGGTGGGAGAACTGGGAGGGGGGTGGGGCGATGGAGTGAGAGGGAAAGCAAGGGCTGTTTGAAGTTAGAGAAGTCAATGTTCATACCACTGGGGTGTAAGCTGCCCAAGCGAAATATGAGGTGTTGTTCCTCCAATTTGCGCTGGGCAATGAGGAGGCCCAGGACAGAAAGGTCAGATTGGGAATGGGAGGGTGAGTTAAAGTGCTGAGCAACCAGGAGATCAGGTAGGTTAAGGCGGACTGAGTGGAGGTGTCCAGCGAAACTATTGCCGAGTTTGCGCTTGGTCTCACCGATGTACAGATGTTGACACCTGGAACAGCGCATACAGTAGATTGTAAGTGAACCTCTGCCTCACTGAAAAGACTGAAGGGGTCCTTGGATGGAGTTGAGGGGGGAGGTTAAGGGACAGTATTTACTCTATTACTGTATCGGCAATTACTGTTAACCAATTTCTCGCCTTTTTTCATATGTGAGCTGGTTAATTAGTCAACTGTTGAACTTTGGAACGTTTGCAAGGACAACCGATTAGGCCTTTTAGTTTAGAGGTACGGCATGGAAACGGGCCTCCTTGCCCATCCAATCCACGCCGACCATTGATCACCCGTTCACACTGGTTCTATGTCATCCTGAATTTTCCATCCACTTCCTATATATTGGGGGCAATTAAATTTTCAGAGGCCAATTAACTTAAACCTGCACGTGGGATAAAACCGGAGCACCCGGACAAGGTGAGCGTGCAAACTCCACATAGTCAGCACCACAGATCAGAATTGAAACCGGGTTTCTGGAGCTGTGAGGCAGCAGCTCTACCAGCTACGCCACTGCCCAAAACATGGAATGCAGCACAGACCCTTCAGCGAACAATGTGATGAATATGGTACCAAGTTAAACTAATATCCTCTGCCTGCACTTATATCTCTGCATGGCCTATCTAAAAGTCTCAACGGTCAGCGACAGCTGTATGGTTTTTTTTCCACTGGCCGGGATTTGAACCCGGGTCTCCCGCATGGTAGGCGGGAATTCTACTCCTGAACCACGAATGCTGTGGAATGAAATTGTATCACAGACCTGAACACATTTCCATGCCTCTGGTGGAGGAGAAAAAACAAATTGCTGAAAGAATTGACATTGATATTAACATTTTTACCAGCAATGCTTTTCAGAAAGTGGATATGTGGTAAACTTTGAGCTCCTCTGTACTTTTACAGAAATGCACTACTTTCCAGCTGGCGAGGAGGTGTTATATTTTGGTAATAAACATCACGAAGAAGGGATAGTAATGAATATGATATCGCAGTCAGCACAGATGAGTACAGAATCTCCCTTCAGTGTTCTTGGTAAGGATACGTCTGAAACTTTACGATCATAGATTTGCTTTTTTTTTTTAAATTTAGTCAGTAAAGGATAATGGAGAAGATAAAGCATATGTTTCCAACTGTCTCTCTCTGTGCCATGTATCTTGACATTAAAATTATTAAGACATTGGACACGCTAGATGCAGGAAACATGTTCCCGATGTTGGAGTCCAGAACTAGGGGCCATTTAGAACTTAGAGGAGGAAAAACTTTTTCACACAGAGTTGTGAATTTGTAGAATTCTCTAGCTCAGAAGGCAATGGAGGCCGATTCACTGAATGCATTCAAAGAGAGTTAGATAGAGCTCTTAGGGCTAGCGGAATGAAGGGGTATGGGGAGAAGGCAGATTTTGGATGATCAGCCATGATCACATTGAATGGCGGTGCTGGCTCGAAGGGCTGAATGGCCTACTCTTGCACCTATTGTCTATGTATCTATGTAATTGAAAGAGGAATTACATTGGTCCCTTGCACTTTGTTACTCTGCCATTCTCATTTCCCCATGTCCATCACAGACCCCTTCATTGAGATCTTCTGTGCAATTTTATTTGGGGTATGGAGCAGAGGAAAAGGAAAAAAGATCTGCATTTTATTTTTATACCAAAAAAATATGATACACCGATTTTCCAGTACCCTTGATTCCAGAGCCTTATTGTTTAATCCAGTTTACTGGTTCAGCAGAGGTCACGGCTCTGGAGGGGAGTGGGGGGGGGGGGGAATGGCTATGGGAATTGTCCCACCAGCTGTGGCATGCCACAGGGACAAATTCGAACCGCCGATCGGCACATAAGTCCTGATGAGGTCAAGATTGGCCACCTCATCGGGGGGACTTCCGGAGGGGATTTCCGGTGCGCCCTCTTAATTTTGGAGGTGCCAGACCACCAGTTGCTGGAAGATCGGTGGCACACCCTGTATAAAATATTACTGCAGATGACCTAATCTTGAATAAAAAGAATGGTTTTAGGGATATTTTAAAGGAGGAAAAATAAATAGAAAGACAGGGAGCTTGTGCTTAATATTTTAGTGCCCAGGACCTCAGTGTACAGCTGCCAATGTTGTGCACTGATAACATCAGGATCTTTTACCTCAATTGCATTATTTATATATTGATAATAGTTTATTTTTTTAAAGCGTTGTATTTATAATGTCTGGTAATATTCTGAGAAATCTTCAGAGTACTTTGCAGTTTATTTGTTACATTAGATTGCAGTGACCATTTAAGCAGATGTGGCTACCATTACATATGTGGACGCCATATCTGGGGAAGGATGTGCTGGCTCTGGAGAGGGTCCAGAGGAGGCTTACAAGAATTATCCTTGGAATGAGTAGGTTAACAAATGATGAGCATTTGACCGCTCTGGGCCTACACCCGCTGGAGTTTAGAAGAGTGAGGGGGGACCTCATTGAAACGTACAGAATCGTGAAAGGCCTGGAAAGAGTGGATGTGGGGAGGATGTTTCCATCAGTGGGAGAGTCTAGGACTAGAGGTCACAGCCTCAGAATTAAAGAATGTTCATAGGAAGGTGATGAGGAATTTCTTTAGTCAGAGGGTGGTGAATCTGCAATTTTTTGCCACAGAAGGCTGTGGGGGCAAAGTCAGTGGATATATTTAAGGCAAAGATTGATAGATTCTTTATTAGGGTGTCAAAGGTTATGGGGAGAAGGCAGGAGAATGTTACAAAATTTTGAGATTAAAAAAATCAAGTCTGCAATTTATCCCATCAGATAAAGCGTAAAAAAAAGTTTAATTTAACACCCAATTCACTTTCATATCTTAAGTATTAAAAAAGTTATGGCCATTTTCATACTCGGAAATTAGCATCTTGTTCCCTATTGCTTTTCCATTGACTTAACACAAAAGCTGTGATCGAGGACAGTCAAAAGCCCATAACTTTCTTAAAAATTAAGAGAACCAAAATAAATTTTCATTTATTATAGATTGAAGCATTCTGAAACAAATATGAAACAATCTTACTTGGATGACCTGAAATTAAAGCATATAATTAGTTAGTTACCTAATTGTAGCTAATTACAAAATTCAATTACTAGATCTAAACATTTGTCCATTTCTTAAGAAAAGATTGACATTTTTAAATAGCCGAAGTGTCCAAATAACATTCAAACAAGAATTCACAATATAACATGCTTTTTAAAGTGGGTTTTTGTGGAATGTTGCTGTTTGTGGTGAATTTAAACCCCATATCGGCAGGAAAAACACTGCCGGTTCGTACTTTTTTGCAATGTAAAAAGTCACTTTTTAGCAATGTAAAATTTGGATTTTGGGTAATCCTAAGAAGCACGTTTATATGTAAAATACGCGGCTTACCTTTAGCTGTCCCGTACGTGAAATCCGTCCCGTTATCGGCGTTGACGGCATTGGAAGCGGAGTTTTATTTTACTCCAATGCTGAAATAGTCCCGCGGTTTAAAAAAAATTTCACAGAACGGCTGTCGGAACAATTCTTCAGCATTAGCTAGCACCCCGAGAAAATATATCTCAGACAGGCAGGAGAAAACTGCATTTTAACCCCGTCCCCCCCCCACGTCCCGTCCCCCGTCCCCCCCATAGGCGCCATAGTCGTGCACACGGCCAGTGGCAGAACTGCAGCGCCGCTGAAGGTAAGTTTTTTAACATACCTAGAATGGGGTTAGGAGTGAGAGATAGATCAGCCATGATTGAATGACAGAGTAACTTTTTGGGCTGATTGGCCTAATTCTATTCCTATCACATGATCGTATGAACAAGTATTTATACTTACATAACGTACTTAAAGCAGGAAGATGACCCACTATGAATGATAGGAATGCAACTGTACAAAAACAGACATCAAGCTAAAGACGATTAGGATGGTTGAACTAAAAGTTTAGTCACAGTGGTAGGTTTAAGATGTTTTCTTGAATAATGTGAGTAAGGCGGAGTGGCAGAGAATTTTGATAAGGCATTTCTATGGTTTCGGCGGCCTGCTGTCAGGGTACGGCCTCGGCTCTGCCGTGCTGGGAGGAGAGAGGAATACATGCTGGTGGTGGCATGTTGTTGGAGGTGGGAATTACAGTTTGTGTAAGCTGGTAGGATGGAAGATGAAGGCTTACTTTGCCTGTGATAATGAGATAGAGCCCTATTAATTGACGTGGAGTGAAAGCCATAAATATAGAAAGGACATAAGTATGAGTTGTCCAATTAACCCCTCACATCTGCACACCATTTATTAAGATTGTGCTGACCTTTTACATCAGTACCGTTTTCCTGAGCTATCTCCACATCCCTTGATTTCTTTAATATAATCTTTTGATTTCTGGCCTTTGAGGGGACCAGGCACGATGTATTCAATTTTGCTAATGGTGCAAATCTGGCTGCCCTTGTGTATTGTGAGGAGGATGCAGAGAGGTTTGAAGGGGAAATGAGTGGGTGAGAACGTGGCATATGGAGTATCATGCGGAAAAGCGTGACGTCATCCACTTCAGTGGAAAAACATAAGAACAGAGTTCTATTTTAAATGGTGAGAGTTGGTGTTAAAAGCTAAAATTGAACTTGCAGTTACAGAAAATCATTCTGAACGCAAATGCTACGTTGGTCTTTGTTGGAAGTGGATTTGATTGCGGAAGCAAATGTGTCTTACTGAAATATATGAAAGCCCTGGTGAGACTGCACCTGGAACATTTGTATACAGGTGAGGACACACTTCCAATGAAGAATATACTTGCTGCCGTGCAGTGAAGGTGCAGATGTTCCTTGGGAGAGGGGAGATTAACCGATGATAACAGAGCACGCTGGCCCTATATGCCCAAATTTATTTTTAAAAAAGGAGAGATTAGACAATAGGTGCAGGAGTAGGCCATTTGGACCTTCGGGCCAGCACTGCCATTCAATGTGATCATGGCTGATCATCCCCAATCAGTACCCCGTTCCTGCCTTCTCCCCATATCTCCTGACCCCGCTATTTTTAAGAGCCCTATCTAGCTCTCTCTTGAAAGCATCCAGAGATCCTGCCTCCACCGCCCTCTGAGGCAGAGAATTCCACAGATTCACCACTCTCTGTGAGAAAAAGTGTTTCCTCGTCTCCGTTCTAAATGGCTTACTCCTTATTCTTAAACTATGGCCCATGGTTCTGGACTGCCCCAACATCGGGAACATGTTTCCTGCCTCTAGCGTAACAATCTGAACAGCTGAAACATACAAATTCCTAAAGGACTTGACAGGGTAGATGACAGGATGATAGCTCCCCATGTTAGGTTTTCTCGATCAGTGGTCAAAGTTTCAAAACAATTCCTTCATCCTGAGGACAACAAATCTTTAAACACCTCTGCTCATCTGTACTAACCAAATATCCATCAACATCAATCCCATTATTATCCCAACCACAATTCTATCATTTTACCACTCACCTACACATTAGGGGTAAGTTGGAATGGTCAATAAACCGACTAACCTGCATGTCATTGGGATGTGGGAAGAAACCAGAACACCTGGAGGAAACTCATGTAACCACAGGGAAACGTGCAAACTCCACACATACAACACTGGAGGTCAGGATTGAACCCAGGACCTGTACATATTACTTCCCAAATCCAAATAACACATTCAAGATCTTTGGAGAACAAAGGCCAGTTGATGAATGGTCACAATTTGTGAGAGCCGGTATGTCAAATGTCTAGGTTTTGGAGGGAGATGGGCGTTGATGGCCAACTTGAGGTGGAGTAGAACAGGAACTGTTAGAAGGAACTGTTTGTAATAATTGTGTGCAAATGGAACAGTTTACAGAAGAAGATGAATGATAAAAAATGGAAAAAGTGCTGGAAAAACGTGGTAATTTCTCCTATCTGTTGATGCCAGCAATTCTTTATTAAAGTATTTACAATTAAACTAGTGGGACAACTCTTCTGATTAATATATCATTCTTTCTCAGATTGACATTATTTGAAAACCTTTTGCCTTTCAGAACATGGCAGTGCCAAATGAGGCACGTTGATATTTGACATAATTGTTTGCTATTTCTTGCAGACACAATGGAAAGACCAGGTGCAGAGGAGCAATTGAACTTTATACCTATGCGATCTCCTGCACATGAAATGAAGAGCCCAACATTGTCTTGCCACGAACTGTACCACCTAAACTCTCCGACTGAAGATACAGGTAGGCATTGTGACGGGAGTATAGAATCATCTTTCACCTAGCAAACAGCTAACAATGGCATGTTTCCTTTATCATTGTTACTATTTTGCATATCATTCATTTGTTCTATATCTCGCTACATCACTATCCATATCTCTCATTTCTCTTTCTCCTGACTAGTCTGAAAAAGGGTCTCAACCTGAAACGTCACCCTTTCCTTCTCTCCAGAGATGTTGCCTATCCCGCTGAGTTACACCAACATTTTGTGTCTACCTTTGGTTTAAACCAGCATCTGCAGTTCCTTTATATTCATGGAATCATCTTATTTTGATTCGTACTTTTAGTTTAATGCATTAATTATTTTCAAATTCCAAAATGTGATTTGTTTAGTTGGTTCTAAACAGGCGGTTTCAGGGATATTTGCATTCCTGAAAATTGCTATAATGATTTGCCATACAGAATTTGGGTCAAAGTTTATTGAAACATACAAATTTTTTGGAGTAATGAGTTATGAATATCAGGGTACTGGTTGATTTACTGCACATATTTCTAGAAGCATGTTGTTGTGAAATAAAAATTCATGGTTCAGGAAGTAACATATTGGCACAGACTGAGGATTAGGCAGCTCACAACAAATATAAGAAACAGGAGCAAGGAATCATTTGGCCCTCTGAGCCTCATCATGCAAAGAGCCGATCTTCTACTTCAATGCCATTTTTCCTCACTATGCGGTGTCCCTTGAATATCATAATGTTTAAAACTGCAATTAGTATGACAACTCTTAAAAATCAGAAGACTTGAGGACTGGACCTCCACAGCCCCGTGTGATACAGGAGTACAAAGATTCACTATTCTTTGCACAAAGAAATGTCTCCTTATTTTAATCCTACACATCCTAACTTTTGTTTTGATACTGTAAGCCCTGGCCCTTAATTCCTCTGCTGGAAATTTGTTTTTAATTCCTAGACCTAGCCTGCTGGCCCTTGTAAGTTCCAGTATGTCCTGCATTCATAGAACATAAAACAGTACAGCGCAGGAAACAATCCGGTTGGCACACAATGTCTGTGCCGAACATGTGCCAAGACCAACTCTTACCTGCCGCATCCAATCATATCCCTGCATATTAATGTGCCAATCTAAAACCCTCTTAAATGCTACTATCGCATCTGCCTCCACCACCACCCCCAGCAGCGCGTTCAGGCAATCTCCACCCACTGTTAAAACAAAACTGCCCCCGCACATTTCCTTTAAACTTTACCCCTCTCACCTTAAAGCTATGTCTTCTGGTCTGACATTTCCAACTTGGGAAAAAGGGTTTTGCGAATGTCTACCCTAAATCTGCCTCTCATAATTTTATATACTACTCTCTGGTCTCTCTTCAACCTCCGGCGTTACAGAGAAAACAATCTGAAGTCTGTCCAACCTCTCCTTGTAGCTAATACACCCTAAACCAGACATAGTAAACCTCCTCTGCAGTCTTTTCTTGGGAACCGTCCACATTTTTCCTGCATTGGGACGACCAGGTCGGCATGCAAAACTCCAAATGTGACTTAACCAAAGTCCTATAAAGCTGCATCATTACCTTTTGACCGTTCTATTCAATCATTTGTTCTATATCTCCATATCACTGCCTATATCTCTCGTTTCCCTTTCCCCTGACTCTCAGTCTGAAGAAGCCACAATCAATGAAAGCAAGCATGCAATATGCCGTCTTTACCACTCTGTCTACCTGTGTTGCCACTTACATAGCATTGTTGAGGGTCTCACCATTAAGCGTTCATTTGACCTCCCAAAGTACAGCACCTCGCGTTTGCTTGGGTTCAACTCCACTTGTCTTTTCTCTGCACATTTCTATAACTGATCTATGTCCCACTGTTTACAAAAAGCAATCCTCACACTCCACTCCCGAGGTGAGGGAGTGGGGTCACACTGAGGTACTTAGGGATCTGGATGTCCTTGTGTATTATTGCAAAGGCTGGTATGTAGGGCAGGAAGTAATTGAAAAATTCAAATTGTAGGAAGTTTAAGCTGCGGTAACATTGCGGATTACTGAGACCACATGGAGTGCTGCATACATTATAGGTCTCTGTATTAAGGAAGGATGTATATACTATGGAAACAGTTCGAAGAGGGTTAACCAATCTGATACCTGGAATGCGAGAGATTGGTTATGTTTCCTCTTGAGGGAGAATCTAGAACTTGGGACCACAATTTAAAATAAAAGGGTTTGCGTATTCACATGTGATGGGAATTTTTTCTCTGAGGTTTAGAAGTGTTTAGGACTCTTCCTCCGGACTATGTCAGCAGAATCCTAAGGCAGGTTCTTGAACACGAGGTGATGGTTTACCATTGATTGGCACGCAGCGTTGCAGTTAGATCTGCCATTAAATTGTTCTGAATGGCATTGTTGGCTTGAGGAGCTCAGTGGCCTTCTCTGTCTCCCAATTCATGTTCGTATGTTCCCTTCCTTCCTGGAAGCAAATCTATCCTTCCCTACCATGGCCTATGTGTGCTCCTGAACCGCAGGAGTGTTGTTGACTTTAAACTACCCATTGAAATAAGCTGTATAGTTCTGAGGCATTTAGGGATCCCCATGACCTGTGTATAATGCTGCATCTGTGCTAATATATTACCACCCCAGGCAATAACTTTGTACGTGAACCCTTAACAAATATATTTTCAAAATGCGCTTGTTTCTACTATTTGAGTCTTGTAATTATGTCTTCAGTGAATGCCAATCAACCTAATTTATCCTTCATAAAACCATATTTTGATGTAATTGTATTGAATATTCACCTCCTTGTCCATGGTTTCCAGAATTTTGCTGATAACAAAGCCAACTGCTCTGAAAGTTATTATTTTCCTTTGGTTTTTTAAAAAAAAAGCTTGTTAATATTCTAAAGATAAACACAAAAAACTAGAGTAACTCAGCGCGTCAGACAGTATCTCTGGTGACGTTTGGTGTCGGGACCCTTCTTCAGACTGAGAGTCAAGGGAAAGGGAAACGAGAAATATAGGCAGTGATATAGAGATATAGAACAAATGAATGAAAGATGTGCAAAAAAGTAACGATGATAAAGGAAATAGGTCATTGTTAGCTGTGGGCTAGGTGAAAATGAGTTACAGACAATGAAACTCACCAGGACAACATTGAAACGTAATATTCTAGATGCACTATTTCAGAGCCTAGGAAGATCATCACTGATGTTCCTAATACAGTGCATTCAGAAAGTATTCAGACCCCTTCATTTTTTCCACATTTTGTTGCGTCACAGCTTATTTTAAAATTGATTAAATTCTTTTGTTTTACCATCAATCTACACACAGTACCCCAGAATGAAGAAGTGAAAACAGGTGTTTCGAAATTTTTGCAAAGTACTTAAAAATAAATAACTGAAAATCACTTTTACATAAGTATTCAGACCTTGCTATGACTTAGGTTCATCCTGTTTCCATTGATTATCCTTGAGATGTTTTTACAACTTGATTGGAGTCCACCACTGGTAAATTAAATTGATTGGACATGATTTGGAAAGGCACACCCCTGTCTATACAAAGTCCCACAGTTGACAGTGCATGTCAGAGCAAAAACCAAGCCATGAAGACGAAGGAATTGTCCGTAGACCTCCGAGACAGGATTGTGTCGAGACACAGATCTGGGGAAGGGTGTAAAACAATTTCAGCAGCATTGCAGGTCCCGAAGAGCACAGTGGCCTCCGTCATTCTTAAATGGAAGAACTTTGGAACCACCAGGACTCTTCACAGAGCTGGCCGCCTGGCCAAACTGAGCAATCAGGGGAGAAGGGCCTTGGTCAGTGAGGTGACCAAGAACCCGATGTTCACTCTGACAGAGCTCCAAAGTTCCCCTGTGGAGATGGGAGAACCTTCCAGAAGGACAACTATATCTGCAGCACTCCACCAATCAGGCCTTTATGGTAGAGTGGCCAGACGGAAGCCACTCCTCAGTAAAAGGCACATGACAGCCTGCTTAGAGTTTGCCAAAAGGCACCTAAAGGACTCTCAGACCATGAGAAACAAGATTCTCTGGTCTGATGAAACCAAGATTGAACTCTTTGGCCTGAATGGCATGCGTCACGTCTGGAGGAAACCAGCCTCAGACTAGGGCAGAGGTTCACCTTCCAACAGGACAATGACCCTAAGCACACAGCCAAGACAATGCAGGAGTGGCTTTGTGACAAGTCTGTGAATGTCCTTGAGTGGCCCAGCCAGAGCCCAGACTTGAACCTGATCGAATATCTCTGGAGGGACCTGAAAACTGTGCATCGACGCTCCCCATCCAACCTGACAGAGCTTAAGAGGATCTGCTGAGAAGAATGGGAGAAATTACCCAAATACAGGTGTGCCAAGCTTGTAGCGTCATACTCAAGAAGACCTGAGTCTGTAATCGCTGCCAAAGGTGCCTCAACAAAGTACTGAGTAAAGGGTCTGAATACTTATGTAAATGTGATATTTCTCTTTATTTTTGCCAAAATTTTTATAAACACCTATTTTTGCTTTTTTATTATGGGCTATTGTGTGTAGATTGATGATCAGAAAAATGAATTTAATCCATTTTAGAATAAAGCTGTAACGTAACAAAATGTGGAAAAAGTGAAGGGGTCTGAATACTTTCTGAATGCATTGTATGTGTGCAGACAGCCTGAGTTATCTGCTGTTAGTCGTCTTAATTTCTCCAATGTTCCAGTGCGCTGAGTATCTTTTTGAGTTCTTGAAATGTTTGTGGCAGCTGAATATTCGAGCGTGACTCAAGGGAGAGAGTGATTTTAGAAAATACAGTCTTTCTCTGGTTGTTCCTGTTATTTCCAACAAATTTCCTGTGCAGTGAGCTAATCTTTAGAACAAATGGGGAAACTGATCAACCTATAGCTTCTATATTCCAGAACCACGGTTACCCTGTCGACTTGCAGTATGAAAATAATGCTTGCATTTGGAGCTCAAAACATTGCCAATGTCTGTAAGGCCTAGTTCCTTTATCAGCCTACCCCAGCTAACCATGCGGTGCCAAAACACCTGAACACATCCCATGTGTACGATCATGGCACAGCTAATAGAGCAGCTCCAGTGAACCAGGTTCAGTGCTTGCTTCTGGTGCCGACTTTGTAGAGTTTGCTCGTTCTCCCCATCACGGTATGTATTTTCCCTGAGTACTCCTGTTTCTTCCCACGTACCATAGACACATGACTTGGTGAGTTTCATTGAGCACTATTAATTGTAGGTAAGTGGGATCTTGCAAGAATTCCTTTGTTCTATCACTGCATCTCAGGCGCTACCTTTTGGCAACAGCAGACTCGAAGGAAAAAAAATCACCACCATCTGTGCACCATTACAGCCTTTGATCAATGAAGCAAAAGATATGTGAAGGTCTTGATGTCAGACACAGTGTAAAACTTCTTCTTAGGCCCCCTTCAGTCATGGCTGACCATGGATGTCTCCAGGGTTGGAGGACACCAGTGTGTGACTTTGTTTAACTTGGGGAGACTGGTGCACAGACAGCCACCCCACGGTCCTTGACAGATCTGGGTCAGGATCCAGTGGCATGGAGTCCAAGGCGACCGGAGACCCTTTTCTGCTGCAGCCTTCATCCGCCTTCCCAGCCGTTGTGACGCTCCACTAAGGTCAGCCATCGTCCTCCGCCTGTTGCACAGTTTAGGTCTTGGTTGGATTGCTCTTTGTCAGAGACCTCCCCCTCGACCCCATGGGTGGCCCTACCAGGAGCAGAGCTTCAGACGGCATCGCTCTCAGGACCACACAAGCATCTCCACAACAACAAGGTGGAATTCCAAGGAGAAGGATAAAACTGGTCTACCAGTAAGCAGGTATCACTGCATTCCTGAGATAGAGTAACTCAGTGGGTCAGGCAGCATCTCTGGAGAAAATGGATAATGTTTTGGGTCGGGTCCTTTCCTCGTATGCTTCTGAAACGTGGGCTACTCGTGGCAGTCATCTCAAAGCACTGAGAAAATATCACAAATGCAGTCTCCACAATATCCTCCAGTTTCACTGGAAGAACAGGCGAACCAATGTAGTGCCTCTCCTGGGCCAACAGCCCCAGTATTGAGGCCCTGGTTACTCTGTTGGTTGCATTGGGCAGGATACAACATCTGACTGTCACTTGACACTCCAGGCAAACTACTGAGCCCTGTCATGGGAGGAGATTACCAAGTGGACAAAATAAAAGATTCATGAGTTTGTTCAAAGCTTCCTAAAAGAGTGCAACGTCCCCATTGACTACAAGGATCTATGGTCATGATCACTTAAAGTGGGGAAGCTATTCTGGATGGTATTGGGAACTTTGAGTCTATACAAAGGGAGCATAGGAGATCCGTGTAAAGAAAACTACCCATCTGCCCATCGCTTTAGGCATCTCTTACTCAATCTATGACCACATTTGTCGCCTCAGAACCCACAAACCAGAGTAGAGGCGTTATCCTTGATTTTGAAATAGAAGCAAAGAAAGTACACTGAATAGCGATTGAGAGTAGGAAACTCAGCAAAGAAAGCACACTGGATAGTAATCGGTAGGAAATATAGCTGACTTTTTAAGTCATCTCAATAACCATATAACCATATAACCATATAACAATTACAGCACGGAAACAGACCCTCTCGGCCCTTCCAGTCCGTGCCGACCATTTGTTTTCCCCTAGTCCCATCTACCTGCACTCAGACCATACCCCTCCATTCCCTTCACGTCCATATACCTATCCACTTTACTTTTAAATGTTAAAATCGATCCTGCCTCCACCACTTCTGCTGGAAGCTCATTCCACACAGCCACCACCCTCTGAGTAAAGAAGTTCCCCCTCACGTTACCCCTAAACTTCTGTCCCTTAATTCTCATGTCATGCCCTCTTGTTTGAATCTTCCCTACCCTCAATCGGTAAAGCATATCCACGTCAACTCTGTCTATCCCTTTCATCATTTTAAAGACCTCAATCAAGTCCCCCCTTAACCTTCTGCGCTCCAAAGAATAAAGACCTAACTTGTTCAACCTTTCTCTGTAACATAGTTGCTGGATCCATGGCAACATTCTAGTAAATCTCCTCTGTACTCTCTCTATTTTGTTTCCTATAATTAGGCGACCAAAATTGTACACCATACTCCAGAATTGGTCTTACCAATGCCTTGTACAATTTTAACATTACTTCCCTTATATTCAATGCTCTGATTTATAAAGGCCAGCACACCAAAGGCTTTCTTTACCACCCTATCTACATGTGATTCCACCTTCAGGGAACTATGCACAGTTATTCCTAGATCCCTCTGTTCCACAGCATTTCTCAATTCCCTACCATTTACCATGTACGTCCTATTTTGATTTGTCCTGCCAAGATGTAGCACTTCACACTTAACAGCATTAAACTCCATCTGCCATCTTTCAGCCACTTTTCCAAATGGCCCAAATCTCTTTGTAGACTTTGAAAATCTACTTCATTATCCACAACACCACCTATCTTAGTATCATCTGCATACTTACTTATCCAATTTTCCACCCCATCATCCAGATCATTGATGTACATGACAAACAACAGTGGACCCAACACAGATCCCTGAGGCACCCCACTGGTCACCGGCTTCCAACCTGACAAACAGCCATCCACCATTACTCTCTGACATATCCCATTCAGCCACTGTTGAATCCATCTTGCTACTCTGCCATTAACACCCAAAGATTGAACCTTCTTAACCAACCTTCCATGGGGAACCTTGTCAAAGGCCTTACTGAAATCCATATAGGCAACATCCACTGCTTTACCCTCATCAATTTCCCTAGTTACCGCTTCAAAAAATTCAAGAAGGTTTGTCAAACATGACCTTCCAGGCACAAATCCATGTTGACTGTTCCTGATCAGACCCTGTTTATCCAGATGCTTATCTCTAAGTATCCTTTCCATTAATTTGCCCACCACTGTCGTCAAACTAATAGGTCTATAATTGCAGAGACCAAGACACCAATTTTAACTATTGGCATTGGAAGTGAATGAGATAGTGATACGATTTAGGTCAAATGAGATGGAGGAACTGAGTGAAATCCAGGTTAGCCGGAAAATGGTGTTAGGTAAATTGAATGGATTAAAGGCCGATAAATCTCCAGGGCCAGATAGGCTGCATCCCAGAGTACTTAAGGAAGTAGCCCTAGAAATAGTGGATGCATTAGTGATACATTTTCAAAACTCTTTAGATTCTGGAGTAGTTCATGAGGATTGGATGTTAGCTAATGTAACCCCACTTTTTAAAAAGGGAGGGAGAGAGAAAACGGGGAATTACAGACCAGTTAGTCTAACATCGGTAGTGGGGAAAATGCTAGAGTCAATTATTAAAGATGGGATAGCAGCACATCTGGAAAGTGGTGAAATCATTGGACAAAGTCAGCATGGATTTATGAAAGGTAAATCATGTCTGACGAATCTTATAGAATTTTTCAAGGATGTAACTAGTAGAGTGGATAAGGGAGAACCTGTGGATGTGTTATATCTGGACTTTCAGAAGGCTTTCGACAACGTCCCACATAAGAGATTAGCATACAAACTTAAAGCACACGGTATTGGGAGTTCAGTATTGATGTGGATAGAGAATTGGCTGGCAGGCAGGAAGCAAAGAGTAGGAGTAAACGGGTCCTTTTCAGAATGGCAGGAAGTGACTAGCGGGGTACCACAAGGCTCAGTGTTGGGACCCCAGCTATTTACAATATATATGAATGATTTGGACGAGGGAATTGAATGCAACATCTCCAAGTTTGCGGATGACCCGAAGCTGGGGGGCAGTGTTAGCTGTGAGGAGGATGCTAGGAGGCTGCAAGGTGACTTGGATCGGCTGGGTGAGTGGGCAAATGCATGGCAGATGCAGTATAATGTGGATAAATGTGAGGTTATCCACTTTAATGGCAAAAACAGGAAAGTAGACTATTATCTGAATCGTGGCCGAATTGGAAAAGGGGAGATGCAACGAGACCCAGGTGTCATGGTACACCAGTCATTGAAAGTAGGCATGCAGGTGCAGCAGGCTGGGAAGAAAGTGAATGGTATGTTAGCTTTCATAGCAAAAGGATTTGAGTATAGGTGCAGGGAGGTTCTACTGCAGTTGTACAACGTCTTGGTGAGACCACACCTGGAGTATTGCGTACAGTTTTGGTCTCCAAATCTGAGGAAAGACATTCTTGCCATAGAGGGAGTACAGAGAAGGTTCACCAGACTGATTCCTGTGATGTCAGGCCTTTCATATGAAGAAATACTGGATAGACCCGGCTTGTACTCGCTAGAATTTAGAAGATTGAGGGGGGATCTTATAGAAACGTACAAAATTCTTAAGGGGTTGGACAGGCTAGATGCAGGAAGATTGTTCCCGATGTTGGGGAGGTCCAGAACAAGGGGTCACAGTTTAAGGATAAGGGAGAAATCTTTTAGGACCGAGCTGAGAAAAACATTTTTCACACAAAGAGTGGTGAGTCTCTGGAATTCTCTGCCCCAGAAGGTAGTTGAGGCCAGTTCATTGGCTATATTTAAGAGGGAGTTAGACGTGGCCCTTGTGGCTAGAGGGGTCAGGGGGTATGGAGAGAAGGCAGGTACAGGATACTGAGTTGGATGATCAGCCACAATCGTATTGAATGGTGGTGCAAGCTCGAAGGGCCAAATGGCCAACTCCTGCACCTATTTTCTATGTTTCTAAATGGATAAATACCTGAATGGGTGGATAATTTCACAGAATCATAATATAATTTTTGGGTGGGAAGGAAATGCAGATGCTGGTTTACTCCAAAGATAGACACAAAACGCTGGAGTAACTCAGCGGGACAGGTAGCATTTCTGGAAAGAAGGGATAGGTAATGTTTCGGGTTGAGACCTTTCTTCAGACTGAGAGTCAGGGGAGAGGAAAACGAGAGATATGGAAGGACACAAAGAGGTGTGAAAAGAACAGATCAAAGTAGACGATGATCAAGGAAATGTACAATGGTTCGTTGTTGGCTGAGGGGAAAATGGCAACGAGGTGTGCAAACTGTAGTTACTCAGCAGGGCGGTGAAACTGGAGCAATTTGGAGGTTTGGCCAGATGGACAGCAGATTTTGTAATTCTAACGTAATTCCATGTTCTTTTGTTATTCCATACTGAATCAAGATAAGTAGTTGCAGAATAATTGCTGCAGCATGGAAAGGGACCATTTGGCCGTTCTAAATTTAAGCTGATTTCTGCAAGAGCAATCCGGCTAATTCTGGTCTGTGCTCTCAGCTCTTCAGAGATGCTACTTTTAAGTACTGATTCAATTCCCTGTGAAAACTATCATTGAATCTGCCTCCACCATCTTGTCAGACAGTGAATTCCAAATGCCAATTCCATTAGTTTTGTTTTTAAAGTGAGTTATCTTGTTTGTTCTTTTGTAGCTTAAATCTTTGCCATCTAGTTCTCAACTTTTCCATTAATGGGAGGACCTTCCAGGGTCTAGACCCTGGATTATTTGGAATTATTTTGCTATAACTCCCCTTGAACTTTCTCTTTCTAAAGGGAATAATCTTTACTTTTGGATCGTTGTAAAATAAATCCCACACACAGGAAATCAATCCTGCATCTTCTCCAAGGCCTTCATGTTACATTTGAACCTGATGATCCACCTGACTCCTCATGCTGACACATCATGTAGTTCCCATGGTAACGCTAACCTTTCATGACACTGCTGGTAAAATTGAGCTTCAGGCTTCATTGCTGTGATGTCCCATGAAGTGGAATGATGTATGCCAAGTGGCCTCTGGTGGTGGATCATAGTCATGGGGCTATACAGCATAGAGACAAGCCCGTTGATCCAACTCATCCACACCGACCAAGTTAGCTAACCCAAGCTAGTCCCACTTGCCTGGCCCTGGCCCACACCTTTTTCTATCCTATGTACCTGTCCTTTAAATGTAGTATTTGTATCCACCTTGACTACTTCCTCTTGAGCACTCATCACCCACTGTGTGAAAAATGTTACCCCTTAGGTCCTTTTTAAATCTTTCCCTCTCTCCTTAAACCTAAGCTCTCTGGTTTTCGTTTCCCACACCCCGAGGAATAGACTGTAGCTTATGATTTTATATTGACCGTTTAATTTAAAATTGGCCTATAATAGTTCATGGTTTTATAAACCTCTTAAGTCACCTCTAAGCTTCCTATACTGCAGGGCAACAGAAACTCAGACTATCCAACTGTTCTTATAGCTCAAACATTCCAGACCTAGTAAACACCTTACATTTTTCTTGAACCCTTTCCAGATTCAAGACATCCTTCCCATAGCTGGGCAAACAGAACTGTGCACAGTGCTCCAAATGTGGCCATACCAACATTTTGTACGGCAGTAACATGATGTCGCAATGTCTGTACTCAAAACCCTGACTGATGAAGACAAGCGTGCCAACTGCGTTCTTCACAGCCCTATCTATCTCTGACGTCACCTTCATGGAACTATGTACCTGCACACCTATTCTACTCCCCTAGGCTCTACCATTTACTGTGGAAGTCCTGCCCTACTTTGTCCTACCAAATTGCAACACCTCACGTTTATATGAATTAAACTCCATCTGCTATTCCTTGGCCGATTTGATCAAGATCACTTTGTAATCACTGCTCACTATACTACCAATTTTAGTGTCATCCACAAACTAGCTAACCATGCCACCTATATTCGTATCCAAAATTGTTAATATAAATAACGAACAACAGCGGACCCAGCACCAACCACTAGTTACAGTTCTCCAGTGTGAAAAACAACTCGCCACCCCAAACTCTCTGTTTCCTCCTTTCAAATCAATTTTATAACCATTTGGCTAGCTTGCCCTGGATCGCATGTGATCTAACCTTCCAAACCAGCCCAACGTATGGCATCTCGTCAAAAACCTTGCTAAAGTCCATATGGGCAACGTTTACCACTTTGCTCCCATCAATCTTATTGGTCATCTCTTCAAAAATAACTCTATCAAATGAAGACATGATTTCCCACACACAAAGCCATGCTGTCTGTCTTTACCTTTCCAAATGCATGTAGATCCTATCTCTCAGGATCCCCTCCACAACACGATATAACTTTATTTATCCCAGGAAGGAAATTGAATAATAACACACAAGATACATGAAACATGAAATTAAAATGACGAGTTGAAAGGGTTGCGGATGTGCACAGATTGGGGTGGGGGAGGGGAGTGGAGTCAGTCTACCCTACGACAGAAGGGGGAGGTTGTACAGTTTGATAGTCACAGGGAAGAAGGATCTCCTGTGGCGTTCTGTGCTGCACCTTGGTGGAACCAGTCTGTTGCTGAAGGTGCTCCTCAGGTTGACCAGTGTGTCATGGAGGGGGTGAGCTGTATTGTGCAAGACCACCTCCCATGAATCTAACTCCGCCCCCAGAAATAACCACTGATGTTGAGCCTACTGTTTTGTAATTCCCAGGATTTACCTTGCAGCCTTTCTTAAAGAGATTCACAAAATTATCAACCCTCCAATCTTTTGTCACCTCATCATTGTCCAGTCAATGATACAAATATTTCTGCCATTGGGTCTGTAATTTCCACTCTTGTTTCTCACAATGACTTAGGAATTGATGCCCAATGTCCTAGAAATAGATTCTGGCCCATTGTCAAGACTGTTCCTACGGACTTATGGTGGGTTATGCCCTTGGAAGAATCTCACCTTTTTTCTTTCAGCCAGCCAGAAAACTGCGCTTTGCTCCTATTGCAACTTTGCTTGTCTGCCTATTTATGAGAATCGCAACATACAATGCTTCTCGTATTCCTTTCCTTTTGCTTCACAAATTAATGTTTGCCTTTTTAACTGTTTCTATGATATCTCTAGCAATCAGGCATGTTTCAAAACGGTCAAAATAGAAGTAAGAAAATGTTTACTGAAAATGCATTTGAAAATAAATAATGTGACATTAAAGAAACCAATTACCTGCACTTACATTTTCAATAAAGTTTGATGATTCCATTCAAATTAATGAGGTCACTGCGTATACCAGGAATGTGCTGGTCTAGAGACTCTGCTACGCCTCGGCTCAGCACAACTGAGCTCTGCCCTGGACACGATGATGCATCCAGCAGCAGAGGAAGAAGTCAGATGGCTGACATCTAGCTTGTTCCTGATTTGTGTGTTCCAAAAGCCAAGCAGCATGTTGACCAGTTGTTGCGCTGACTTCAGTGTGAACTCGTACTTTCTCAGCTGTGAAGATCCTGTATTGTATAAAGGTTCATTGTATCCTCTTCACTTTGGTGTTATGCATCTTCAATTATGAAAGTTTGGTAAATAACATGCTTGGGGTGTGCTATAAAAACATCACAGGCAAGTGAGACTAGTGTAGATTGGACATGCTGGTTGCTGTGGGCAAGTTGGGCCGAAGGGCCTGTTTCCACACTTCATGATCCTATCACTCGATCTCGCTGAGGTGAAGGTAAGTTTTATATGTGAGCTGTATGGTTTGAATAATAATACTGTCATCCAAATTTTAATAAAACAAAATTCTCCCCCTGAACATCTTGCAGAAGAGCCAACATTTGAAGAAAGGGGAAGCCCAGAAGTGACCCAGCTTTCTTTTGAAGAAATGGCTTCTCAGCAAGGAGAAATGCTTGATACTGCTCTTGAAACCAGAGGTATAAAGAGGCAAATAGTTGGATCAAACTCAACATTTGACTGCTATTGTCGAACTTTGTGTACTGCTTACTTGGATGTTTCTCAGTTTTCTACCTTTCTATGAAAACTTTAGGTTATTCATTTCTCTGCATCTAGCAGTCACTATCTCAACTTTGATATGCTTTCCCTTGGATCTTTCACTTATCTTCTTACTCTTAACATCTGGTCTCCAAATGGAGCACACACATCATTCATTATTTTAAGCCATCTCTGTTCTATCTTTCCTGCAACAAGTTTGTAGAAGTTTTTAAGGCTCTTTGAACCCAAATCTGTCTTTAACCTTACCAATGCCACTGAATCTAGGAGTTTCTTCTAACAGCTGCCTTTGATATCTAGACAATACTCTTGGGGAAAAATCTTACCTATTATCTGTGCTCTCTAACTATTGCAATCTAGCCCATCTGCCTATTTATAAGCATCACAATGTACAATGCTTTTTGCTTTCCTCTCCTTTTTTATATATATTTTTTGTGAAATCATAAAAGTCTATTGAATCCATTTCTTATGTCTATTTCGAGTGTTTCTCATGGGAATCTGTCCACAACTTGGGTGAAAATGTCCCATCTGTTTGGGTCTAATAGCTCTTTTATTTTTGCCATTGTGAGCTATTCTGTGCTAGCTGTCTTTTTGAATTTTCTGGAGGATTGGGCAGTATGGGCAATGAGAGTTTGGGGGCTATTTTTTAGTTTTTTCCCCCCACTGATGATGATCCTGACTGAGTGTAACTTCACATCGTGAATATTTCAGTACCACTTTTCTAAGTGGCCATTCTTACAGATACTTACATTGAGTGTCAAGTTAGTGGATCATGTATCCCAGTCTCTCTTCACTACATATGTGCAGAAATATTCCTGCAAGCATAGCTTTCACGGGAATAGTGACTTTTGGGGAAAAAAGAAGCCTTTTTTCCCCAAAAGAATTGTCTTTTTGGATTGTATCCCCTTAAACTAATCCAAGGTTTGAACTGGACTTCTGCTCAGTACTACTAGGTGCTTCTGGATGCCATTCAAGAGAAAGCTCTTGTACATTTGCATTATACTTATCTTACAAATCTCTGTTGTGCTTGTGCAGATTCCATGGCTGCTGTTACAGCACCCTTAGCATTTGAAGAAGACCTTTGCGGTAATCAGGAGGAAGTCACGAACAGCAGCATGACACTTTCACCAGCAGAGGTGGAATCCAGTAGGTAGAATGACATTGCAGCAACTCTGCACATGTTGCTGACATGCTTTTCTGAAGCAGAACTTGTGTTAAGTGAAGATCTTTCGGACCATTTTAAATGGCTTGACTTTCCAAATGACTCAGAGCCATATTCTATAGGCTACAGGGTAATGAGCCTTAAGGATATGTGAAACTAATTAATACAATTCATGGAACTCTGATTTCTGTGAGTGGAACAGAAGGGATATTGTGATCTCAGCATTTCTTTGGCAAAGATTGTTGAGATTCATGGTGCTGCCTTTTGAGTGATTTCCAAACAGAAAATGCAGATGTCATTGGGCAATAATGGTATGAGGTCTCACACTTGAGTTATTTGCATTGCATAATAATTTGTAAAAGTTCTTCTATTTCAAAGAAAAATCTATTTGTTGATAAGTGGGCATGAAACACTATGTGGCCATTAATTTTTACATTTTTAGAAAATTGCTGGAGAACGGTCTACATTGTTACGGCCATTGAGACAGAGACCATTGTATTATTATGGGGGTGGTAGATAAGTATTTAAAGTAAAGAAATATGCAAGGCTGGGCCATCACACTGGCATGAATGGCCTATGCCATAAGAATATATACTTTTAAATACTAATGTTAAATTGCTAGTTTTTTAGGGTTTTTCATTTTTATGTATAATCATGTGAACAGAGATGGTTAGCAAAGATTTGTTTTGTAAATCTCTACCTTGTTTGTAGTTACAGACCTTGAAGGAAATCTGCAAGTAAAGCAATTAGAACAAGACTTGGAAAGGATTGATTTGCCACTGACGCCATCTCAACAGCACATGGAATCAGCACAGGAAACAGAAGGTAGGGAATGAAATTTAATCTGCAGTATTAGACATCTCTGTTTAAGAACGTTTGCCCATTATGATTCATATGATGAGTTATACATATCACAAAGGCCTTGGTTCAATCCCATGTTAAGTGTAACCAACTGGGACAAGAGTCAAAGTTGCAGTTGATCTCTGCATCCCTGCAGAGGAGTGTGGTAGTGAGGCAGAGGGTGGAGAGGAATGGGTGGGTGGAGAGAAATTATCAACCTATGCCCCTGTTCTCTGATTTTTTTTCTTCTTTGCAAGAAAATGCACTCTGGGTTTGGATGTGATTGCTATATTATTCCTCTGGATTTTGTCTAAAGACTCTGACTTGATTCATCACGAGTGCACCATCATCCTGAGCACCTAAGAAGGAATGTTTACCTTCAAAAGAAGGAACAAGATAGTATCTTGCTTGTTACGGTCATGGTTATGTAGAGGTGCTGCACAAAAGTTAAAGAAAATGGTCTCAAGGGGAGCAGCTCCAAATTGAATTGGTGCATTTCCATTTGGTTTACTTTGTATGTATTGTTCTTTTCCCAATTTAGTTGTAGGAGTTACTTTCATTGTTAGGTTATGATATAATAATTGCAATGATACAATTTCAGTAACTTGGGTCAGGAGATCAAATGCTACGTTGACTATTTGTGAGATTACATTTTAGATCGGGTTTGCCATCAAAAAAATGTTTTTATCAAAGTGTCAGATTATTGTGACAATTCAACGCCTTTGCTAGTTTCACTTAACAACAAAAACATTTAACCCTTCATTCTGGTCTGCATGTGACTGCAGACACGCAGAAGGTGATTGATTGCTTCCATTTTTTTCCAGGGAATTAAAAGTGACCTTGGCATTCCATGTCCCACCATTTATTGTGCAGGTTTTCCCTTAGCTCAGTCAGAGCTGCATTATTAATTTTGCTGTGTTTTTTTTTTTTTTTAAATCATAAAACAAATCTGTTTGACCTGAATTTGGGTTTAACTTAGCCTTGCAGTCATTACGTAGTGAAGGTTGTTTTTTGGAGTATTCATAACAAGTTCAATTGTCAAATGTGCCAGTATTAAGCTATGCAGACAGGGCTGTTCCTCTATATTTCCTGAGCTTGCTAATGTCAAGGTCAGGGTAGGGATGTTTATTTTCATGGGGAGAGGGCAAAGCATATTACTTCTGGTAATGTGCATGTACAGTGCCCTCCATAATGTTTGGGATAAAGACCCATCGTTTATTTATTTGCCTCTGTACTCCACAATTTGCAATAGAAAAAATCACATGTGGTTAAAGTGCACATTGTCAGATTTTAATAAAGGCCATTTTTATACGTTTTGGTTCCACCATGTAGAAATTACAGCAGTGTTTATACATAGTCAGCCCCCCCCCCCATTTCAGCGCACCATAATGTTTGGGACACAGCAATGTCATGTAAATGAAAGTAGTCATGTTTAGTATTTTGTTGCATATCCTTTGCATGCATTGACTGCTTGAAGTCTGCGATTCATGAACATCACCAGCTGCTGGGTGTCTTCACTAGTGATGCTTTGCCAGGCCTGTATTGCAGCCATCTTTAGCTTATGCTTGTTTTGGGAGCTAGTCCCCTTCAGTTTTCTCTTCAGCATATAAATTGGGTTCAGATCGGGTGATTGACTTGGCCACTCAAGATTTGACAATTTTTTAGCTTTGAAAAACTCCATTGTTGCTTTAGCAGAATGTTTGGGATCATTGTCTTGCTGTAGAATGAATCGCCGGCCACTGAGTTTTGAGGCATTTGTTTGAACTTGAGCAGATAGGATGTGTCTATACACTTCAGAATTCATTACGCTACTACCATCAGCAGTTGTATCATCAATGAAGATAAGTGAGCCAGTACCTTCAGCAGCCATATATGCCCAGGCCATAACACCCCCACCACCGTGTTTCACAGATCAGGTGGTAAGCTTTAGATCTTGGGCAGTTCCTTCTCTCCTCCATACTTTGCTCTTGCCATCACTCTGATATACAGTGGCTTGCAAAAGTATTCATACCCCTTGAACTTTTCCACATTTTGTCACGTTACAACCACAAACGTAAATGTATTTTATTGGGATTTTATGTGATATACCAACACAAAGTGGTGCATAATTGTGAAGTGGAAGGAAAATGATACATGGTTTCCAAATTTTATTACAAATAAAAAGTGTGGCGTGCAAAAGTATTCAGCCCCCTGAGTCAATACTTTGTAGAACCACCTTTCGCTGCAATTACAGCTGCAAGTCTTTTGGGGTATGTCTCTATCAGCTTTTCACATCTAGAAGAAAAGCATCCCCACAGCATGATGCTGCCACCACCATGTTACACGGTGGGGATGGTGTGTTCAGGGCGATGTGCAGTGTTAATTTTCTGCCACACATAGTGTTTTGCATTTAGGTCAAAACCTCAATTTTGGTCTCATCAGACCAGAGCACTTTCCTTCACATGTTTGCTGTGTCCCCCACATAGCTTGTGGCAAACTGCAAACAAGACTTCTTATGGCTTTGTTTCAACAATGGCTTTCTTCTTGCCACTCTTCCATAAAGGCCCGATTTGTGGAGTGCATGACAAATAGTTGTCCTATGGACAGATTCTACCACCTGAGCTGTGGATCTCTGCAGCTTTCCCAGAGTTACCATGGGCCTCTTGGCTGCTTCTATGATCAATGCTCTCCTTGCCCGGCCTGTCAGTTTAGGTGGACGGCCATGTCTTGGTAGGTTTGCAGTTGTGCCATACTCTTTCCATTTTCGGATGATGGATTGAACAGTGCTCCGTGAGATGTTCAAAGCTTGGAATATTTTTTTATAACCTAACCCTGCTTTAAACTTCTCCACAACTTTATCCCTGACCAGTCTGGTGTGTTCCTTGGGCTTCATGATGCCCAAGGAACATTGTTTGTTCACTAATGTTCTCTAACAAACCTATGAGGCCTTCACAGAACAGCTGTCTTTATACTGAGATTAGATTACACACAAGTGGACTCTATTTACTAATTAGGTGACTTCTGAAGGCAATTGGTTGCACTGGATTTTATTTAGGGGTATCAGAGTAAAGGGGGCTGAATACTTTTGCACGCCACACTTTTCAGCTTTTTATTTGTAAAAAATTTTGAAAACAATGTATAATTTTCCTTCCACTTCACAATTATGCGCCACTTTGTGTTGGTCTATCACATAAAATCCCAATAAAATACATTTACGTTTGTGGTTTTAACTTGACAAAATGTGGAAAAGTTCAAGGGTATGAATACTTTTGCAAGCCACTGTAAGTTAATCTTCGTCTCATCTGTCCACAAGACCTTTTTCCAGAACTATGATTGCTCTTTTAAGCACTTTTTGGCAAACTGTAACCCGGCTAACCAGTGGTTTGCATCTTGCAGTGTAGCCTCTATATTTCTGTTCATGAAGTCTTCTGCGGACAGTGGTCATTGACAAATCCACACCTGACTCCTGAAGAGTGTTTCTGATCTGTCGGACAGGTGTTTGTGGATTTTTCTTTATTATAGAGAGAATTCTTCTGTCATCAGCTGTGGAGGTTTTCCGTGGCCTGCCGGTCCCTTTGCGATTAGTAAGCTCACCAGTGCTCTCTTTCTTCTTAATGATGTTCCAAACAGTTGATTTTGGTAAGCCTACAGTTTGGCTGATGTCCTTAACAGTTTTATTCTTGTTTCTCAGTCTCATAATGGTTTATTTAACTTTCATTGGCACAACTTTGATCCTTATGGTGATAAACAGCAATAAAAGTTTCCAAAGGTGATGGAAAGACCAGGTGCTGAGAGCTCTCTTATACCTGCATGAAGGAGGCAATTAAACACACCTGAGCAATTAAAAACACCTTTGAAGCAATGTGTCCCAAACATAATGGTGCCCTGAAATGGGGGGGACTATGTATAAACACTGCTGTAATTTCTACATGGTGAAACCAAAATGTATAAAAATGACCTTTATTAAAATCTGACAATGTGCACTTTAACCACATGTGATTTTTTTTTCCATTACAAACCTCAAATTGTGGAGTACAGAGGCAAATAAATAAATGATGTGTCTTTGTCCCAAACATTATGGAGGGCAGTGTATATAGATCTGATGATGCGGATGGAGCCTGAATGATACCTTCTCCAGATACAAGTGAACATGGGAAGAGTACCGGAAAAAAATGCGTGTGTAGGATGATCTGCACCAGAGCTTAACCTTTCAGGCAATAATGAGAGCGTTGCTAGGTGGAGGGAAGGGAGTGAGGATAAAGAGGGTGTTCACTTGTGGTTTAGTGACATGGTGTTACGTGCTGTGCCAAAGAATGGTAGTGGAAAGATGAGTGTTATTGAGGAGTGACCCTCATTCATTTTGGATTTAATGTGTGACCCAATTCTATGGATTGCTCGGCTCTCAGTTTTCAATATCTTATCACACCTTTCTTTATTTGCTTGGTATTAATGGGGTGCAGAGGGAAGGAACTCATGCCAAGGGCAATTTGTTTTCTATCCATTGACAAAAAAATAACACATTATTTTTATCTGGTTATAAAATTGGAGGAAGTGGGAAAGTGGGCTTAGCGCCGGATTTTAAGTTTTTGTCTCGCCTGCCCCTCCTTTCCTTGAATGGTTTGTAGGTTTGGTGCATCCTGTTATGATGCTCAGCTGTGGAAAAAATGGAATGCTGCTTCATTGAAAGGACCAATAAACAAAACGTTAAATTGATGTTAAATCATCAAAACGGTTCCTTTATTCCGATTGGTTTGTGGCACAATTTATTCTCCACCGTTATTTTCCTATTTCCATCTCCTCATGCACATATCCCATCAATATTTTCACAGTTTTTCTCCTAACCACTATTGCTAGAACCTCCCACTGCTACAAATATGTTTAGTTTCTCCAGCTGTCAGTTCTAAAACTTTATCATGTATCTGAGGCCTCTTCCAATAAACTAGGAAGAGTTTGCTGCTCTCTCCCTTGTCACACAATTCCTAATTTTAAATGTTCAATTATAAAGCTCATAACTTCAATTGTTTAATTAAGACCTCCCCTCCATGTCAGAAATATGATTCATCGATAATTCCATTAAGATTTTTTATTTCAGGAATATGAATGGAATTAAGCATATCTGCGTACAACAAAACATAAACAGTGTTGCAAATGGGTTGATAAGTGGTACAGAACACCCATACCATTCTAGTGTTAGCAAGGATCATCAAAGGAGAGCAACTACTGCCCCTTTTATATGGGAAGTGTCTCATATCAACAATAGCTGGGCAACTAGAACGACACACAATGCTCCAAATTGGCCTCGCAGTGCTCAAACTGTACAGTTGCAGCAATATAATGTTCCAGTTCCTGTATTCAATGCCCTGACCAGTGAAGGCAAGCATGCAAAATGCCTTCACCAACCGATCTATCTGTATTGCAGCTATCAGGGAACTATATCTCTGTACTAGGTCTCTCTGTTCTACAATGTTCTCCATGGCCCTACCATTTAGTGTGCGAGTCCAACCCTGGTTTAATTTAGCAAAGTGCAACACAAAGTTGAGGAAAGAACTATAACAGCATTTAAAAGATATTTGGATAGGTGCATGGACAGGAAATGTTTACTGGTGTATATACATGGGACATCATGGTCAGTATGGACAAGTTGGGCAGAAGGGATTGTATCCATGCTGTACAACTCTATGACCTCGCACTTTTCAGAGTTAAATTCAATCTGCAGTTCCTTAACACAATTCACCCCGACCCTGGTGCAATCTTTAGATGACAACCTTCACTGTCCACTATGCCATCAATTTTACAGACGTTCTCAAGCTTACTCGCTATGTAAACAACATTGTCATCCAAATCATTAATGCAGATGACAAACAACAGTGGAACTAACCAGCCTGACGCCACGAGTCACAGCTTCCAATATGAATAACAACTCTACCACTGTCTCTGACTCCTTTCATCAAACCAATTTTAGCCAGCCCACTGATTCCCATGTGATCAAACCTTCCAGACTAGCCAACCATGCAGGATCTTGACAAAGGCCTTGCTAATTATTAGTGTTTAGATTCATTGCTGCCATTCATAGAATTTATATATGCAGGCTGTATTGGGAGATGAGAACGAGATTATATTGTTAAAATCTGGGTAAGTTGGACACATCTCTTTATCCATTTGACCAACAGGGTATTGTTTTCGCATTTCTTCAAGCCATACAGCATGGAAACATGCCCTTCAGCCCAACTCATCCATTGCGACCAGGGTTTAGAGCTGACAAGTCCCATCTGCCTGTGTTTAGCCCATATCCCCTCTAAACATTTCATATTCATGTACCTCTAAATGTAAATATCACAATTCGACCTGCTTTGACAGATTCCAGTGGCAGCTTATTCCATATATGCAGCACTCTCTGGGTATATGGAGAAATTCCCTGCAGATCTTTAAAAAAAAATTCCCTTCTCACCTTAAACCTACACCCTCTAGTTCTGGACTCCTCTGACCTAGAAAAAAAGACCGTGACTATTCACCTTCTCTATGCCTCATGATTTTGTATCCGGCAATAAATTCACCCTTCAGCCTCTTACAGTCCAAGAAAAAAAGTCCCAAACTACCCAGCCTCTCCTCATAACTCACGCCCTCGAGTCATGGTTAAATCCTGGTGAATTTTTTCTGCACCCTTTCCAGCTTAAATCCCTTTGAAGAGTAAAAAAAAAATCTCTAGAACTAGTTGCTAGACAAACTATTCTTTCGCAGTTGAGAATCATAGATTAAAAACTGCATTTGGTATTTCTTTTGTGACCAAACTATTCAAATATGGGGATCCATTGCAGTAGTACATACCCTTATCTTCAGCAGGTATCAGGAGCACAAACTCTAGTTTCTCAATATTTCAGCTCACTTTTGACTTCAATAATTGGGCGATGGAGCCATCATGATGAAATCTGTGTTAAAGTGTATGGTGGTGATTGAACTTGGGCCTTACTAGTATTGCTTAATTAGTATTTGTAGAAATTGGTGCTTCTTTACTGTGTTTTAAAGATTTACCAGAATGTTGCATATTGAACACTGGTGCCACAATTATGGAAGTATACAGCATAGGAGAGCAAAAGAATTGCTGAAAATATTTGTATATAGAGTTGATAATTATGTTGTATTTAGCTACTATTTTTCCCTTGTGTAGAAGAACTTGGTATACCATTCACCAGCATGACTCAAGTTGAAACATCTTTCTACTCTGTAGACTGCAGCAATCCAGCTCTGAGCAGTGCTGTCATAATTGACGATCACTTTCTGTCAAAGATGATGACGACCGAGGTCACTGTTGATGCTCAGGTGCAAGCACCAACAAACAACACGCTGAACACCCAGCAACAGGAGAACTTTGGCCATGGCACTGAAACTCCTGTCTTCACAGAACCATTCCCACCCTCCTGCAGAAACATTGATACTCCGACGGGCCCGGCGGTACTAACCAGCACCAGCTCAAGCACAGTTGTACCAGTTACAGAAGCTTCACCTTTGGAACCTGCCTCTGAGAAAGGCAAGTCTGCAGATGAAGTAAGAGAAATCGCCCAAGCCAAAGAATCCCAAGTAGTCAAAGTGGCGGTGGAGAAGAAGAAGAAAAAGAAAAAGCGTTCACATCCAAAGGCATCTCAACCCGTAGTAGATGTGCCATCTAAAGCAAAAGATGTTCATCGAATTATTTCTGATGAGCGGCTAGAAGAGCTGCCTTCCGGAGCGATACAAGAGCACAAAGAAATGGCTGTTAACTCTGAGAGGTCATGTAAAGAGCTGCCAGGGATGAAGGTAAAAGCGCAACCGTCAGATTACGTGGCAAGTGCGTGGACAACAGGAAATGTCGGAGATAAAATGGCTTGTGCCCCTTTGCCGAAAACTAAAACCTCTTCGGAGTGGCCTCAATCAGCAGGGAGAGAGAGCCAAAGAGGAGAGGTAGCTTCGTCAAAGAGCGCATCGCAGGTGAAGTCCATTTCAGAAGTGGAATGGACTGAGCACCCTTTGGATTCTTGGAGCAGGGAGATTAGCTCCCCTAAATTTCTCCAAAAGTGTGAAGTAGAAGAGGTGCTACAGCCTTCTTCAGAAAAATGCAGTGATGAAACTGCTTCCTGCAAGTTTCAGGAAAAGTCTGAGATGGACAGATTAGCACTGACTTCTCTGGAACTTGAGGATGTAGAACATGCTCCCCCTGAGTCAACAAAAGTGCCTGAACTGAAGGAGATGGAAGTGCCTATCCTTGAACAAGTAGATCCAAAAACTGCTCCCTCCGAAACAAAGCAAACTCCTGAAGCAGGTGAAATAGTCGAGACTCCTCTGGAAAACACAAGTAGGGAAATTACTGCCCCTGAGCTGCAGAAAGTGGAAGAAGTTGCACAGACCAATTCGCAACTTGGAGGTGTAGAAAATGCTTCCCCTGAGTTGCTGCTATCGTCTGAGGTAAAAGAAATAGCAGAGACACTTACTGAAAATCTAGATAGAGAAACGACTTCTCTTGAATGGAAGGAAGTGCCTGAGGTAGCAAAGGAGATAGCAAATCCTTGCGTAGAAAACATTGTTAAACAAAGTACTCCTTCTCTCCCCGGGTGCATGTCTGAGGTGAAGGAGATGATTGAGAACTCTGTTAGTGGAAAAGTTACTCCCCCTGATGAAACTGAAACATCTGAAGTGAACAGGCCAACAGAGATGCCTCTGCATCAAATGCGTGGAGAAATAGATAGCCTTGACTCCCAGCAAATGCCTGTGGCGGATATGTCAGAGATGGTTATAGAAAATGTAGATACTTCCCTTGAATCAAATACGTTGCCTGAGGTGAAGGATGCAGATGCAAATTCTCTAGAACTAATTGCTAGACAAACTATTCCTCAACAGTCAGAGGAAACATCAGTAGAGACAAAGTTAGCAGAAAGCCCTTCACATTGTATGTATAGAGAGACAGATACCCTTGAACTAGTGCAACAGGCGGAGGTAAAGGAGGTAGAAAAGAGCCCTCTGCAGCATGGGAATGAAATGGGCACACTTGAGTTAGAGAAATCAACTGAGGTGAAGGAGATAGAGCATCCACTGTCAAAGGAACCAGAGGTCCGTGAGTCACAGCCAACATTAGAGGTAATGGAGGTGATAGAAGCCCCTTTAGAACATATGAATGCAGAAACAACTCTTCCTGATTTACAGCACACTACTGAAGGGAAATGCGATCTGGATGCACCTAGTGAATTTACACCCACTGAATCGCAGCAGAAAACTGTGAAGGAGCTTACCGAGAGTCCACTAGAATGTCCGAGCAGTGAAACTACTGCTCCAAAGTTACAGCAAAGTTCTGAGGAGATTGAGCCTCCTCTGGAATGTCAAACTGAAGTCAGAGTCTCGGAGGGCACAGACCAGGTTGCTCCCCAATCACTGAAGCACGAAGCACCAAAACAGCTGGATGACAATGAGCAAAAAGGTCCAAAGTCACCTTTGAGAAAAGGAGGTGCAAAACCTCTCCAAAAGCGAGGAGCTGCCAAAGGTATTTCACAGAAGGAGATTGGTGTTAAAGTGACCACTGAGCAGCACAGAGCCTTGAAGGCCTCGGTGCACCCGAAAGTCACGAAGGCACTGAATCAACGAGTGGGAGATGGTGATGATCCCCTGGAACCAAAGGAGATTGGAAATGTATGTGCCCAGTCTGATCAGGGGCATCTGGATAAAGGTCCTCGTCCAGATGAAGGTGTGTTCCAAGAGCACTTTTCCTCTCCACCTTCCCTCTCCCCCACTCCTCTCCCTAGCTTCAATTTACAAAATCTTGCCATCGGAATTTCAAACTGACTGTATGGCACAGCATGATATCTGCCTTTGGTTTACTAAAGCACCCGTCGTTTTGCATGCACTATTTCTCTTGAACTTGAAACTAATCCATTGCTTACTAACCCTAAGGATTCTGTGGATTTAAATTAGCAACTCGTGTTTATAACCTTCAGCATGGCAGTTGATTGGTTTAAAAATAATCTTGATAGCACTTATTTTATCCTGTTGAATTCACATTTACATTGGTTTGAGGGGAGTAGCAGAAGAGAAGAATAATAACGGTAAGTGCCTAACTATCTAACTAGATATTATATACTTACATGGTGAAACCTGGAATTTGTTTCTCTTTCCCAAATGAAAAATGATTTGTTTTGGAACATCTTTGTTGTCTAAATAATGCAAGGAACTCGACCTGATAAATATTCATGAATTTTTAAAGTTGCACATATGAGTACATTAATACCCGGGGCATGGACTGTGGTGGGAAATACAAGATAATTAAGTTATTTACAGATAACGCAAATAAAATGTCGTACTAAAATTGTCATATGTCCGTAAAGGCAATCAGGGAGGATGATGATGAAGCATTATTTGGGTTTTACCTATGTCATCTAAAAACATTTTCCATTAGCAGATGGATTCACTTTTTAAACAAAATCAGTGCAAAATTTAGACTAACTACATTGGTTCAGAAATTTCTTTCTACCCCCCATGTGAAACTGAGCAGTTAGCAATATTGAAGTATCTGATCAAATGCGCAACAAATCGATGGGAAGGATTAGAAGAAATTTGGAATGTTTGAAGTTGAGAATTATTTAAGGTAAAATCGAATGAAATGTTTAAATGGGGCTTAGGATAAGATGGTGGAAAGGAGAATAGATTTAAGGGCCTGTCCCACTTGGGCGTCATTTGCGCATCATTTACGCGACATCCTAAAAATTGGTTGCTGCGTTGTGACACGCGGGTGATGAGGCGTGGTAGCGTATGCAGTGACGTGCGGTAACGCGAGGCGCCCCAGGATTTTGTGAGGCTCAAAATCCCTGCGCGCCACCAGCGTGATGTATCCCTTGCAAGCTGACGTACTGATGGCGTACGCTGACATACTGCCGGCGTACGTGTAGCGTGTGGTGACGCATGGTTGCACATGGTGACGAACGAACGTTGCCTATGCTAATTTATTCGGTGTCACTGTGCGTCACCGTCCGTAACCATGCGCGCCATTTGCGTGTCATTTGAGCGCCACATGACCGCCCGGGAATATAAAGCACGCGTAGTTTTGATAAATGTTCACCATAGTATCTTTGATTTTCACTATGAAAATCCTTGCCACGGAGATTGGACTAAGTACGAACGACATCGCAAATGACTTCCAAAAGAAGCAGGGCCCTCAAGCGCACTTGGTGCGCGACTGTCGTACTGCTAGACGATTTTCGCACGACAGTCACGCGTCAGTCACTACCGACCTGTCGCGCAAATGACACGCAAATGACGCCCAAGTGGGACGACCTTTAGTTTTCGAATGGTCCAGCAAATAACTGACTGACTTGGCATGATCATTTGAAGTTGGTCTGGTTTACATTGTCTGATTCATTGTTGACATCAGGAGAAACCAGGTGCAATCTTCATCAGTCACAAGTGAAAAGTAAACAGTTTATTTTGTGTGGATTAAAGCAACTTAAACCAATTTATTTGTCAGCTTTAACTGATATATCGTTTTTGGATTCATCAAGCTCCAGCAATCTCCGAACATTTAAAAACAATAAAAACAGATTGAATTTATCGAAAGTGAAATCTTCTGTGAAGATATGTATTCTTAAGTACTTTTTCATAGGCCTTTAACTTTTCAAATATTTGGTTGATTCAGTCACTTTCCTCACTTAGTTAATCTTCAGGATAAAATGCTGTATCTGTACAATGCAAATTCCATTTGATCCATGGGGGAATGACTAATCAGATTGTAGTCAAATCTCCAGTCATGATATTTGCCATGGACATCTTGTTATATCCATATTAGTATATAAGTTGAGAGTTTAATAGATCTGTAGATTATGGGTTTTTTTGCTGAATACATTCCATTTTCCCCATATTATTTTAAAGGCTCTGTATTTGAAATACATTCAATATGCTGGTTTACCTGAATAATCGTAGAGAGAATAGGCTGTATGGCCTCTTCATGGCCTTGTGTTTCTCTTGTCATAAACTTTGTTAGAGAAAAGGCGGCTCTTGAAATGCCAAAGATTACACCTCATTTATTGATGGAGCCTTTTAAAAGAGAAATTGGTTTAAGCCCAGGCTGAAAAGATAGAGGGCATATCTTTAAGGCGTCAAGGGGAAGGTCTAAAGGAAATGTGCGGGGCAAGTTGTTTTGCATAGAGTGTGGTGAGTGCCTGTACACACTGCCAGTTTTGCTGTTCGAGGCAGGTACAATAGTGGTGTTTAAGATGCTTCTAGATAGGTACATGGATGTGCAGGGGATGGAAGGATATTAATCAGATAGAAACATAAAAAATAGGTGCAGAAGTAGGCCAATCAGCCCTTCAAGCCAGCGCTGCCATTCTATATGATCATGGCTGATCATCCTAAATCAGTACCCCGTTCCTGCTTTCTCCACTTCTCCCTTGATTCCATTAGCCCCAAGATGTATATCCAACTCACTCATGAAAACATCTTGAGAACATCTTGAAGACTCTCTTGAGAGCATGGCTAGGTGACGTTTCGGGTCGGGACCCGTCTTCTGATTGAAGAAGGGTCCTGACCCAAAACGTCACCTATCCATGTTCTCTAGAGATGCTGCCAGACCCGCTGAGTTTTACTCCAGCGTTTTGTGTCTCTATCTCCGCATGTTATGGTGGAAGGTAGCTGAAGTAATATGGGCCGAAGGGCCTGTTCCTGTGCGGTACTGTTTTATGCTCTAAGTGTAATGCTGTGAAATACAAGCTAATGGGCAACTTATCATTTTGAAAGTTGAACTTGTACTTCTGCTTATTAGTTTCAGTTGCTGGGCTCTCTCTTTTGAAAGGTAGGAGTTAAGGGGAATGTTGTGCAGCAGTAGCTTTAAACTTAAATGCATGGGGATCCATGAAAATATTGACCTTTGTGAGATACCTATTGCACTAATGGAATCATAAAATAATGCTGGGCAGAAGGAGCCAATTGATCCAATGTCAATTAAAAAAAAATAATTACCCTAATTATTCTGAAGATAGAGAGTATTTCTGGAGAAAAGGAATAGGTGGAATAGCCTTGAAAAAGGAATAGACCTGAAGAAGGGTCTCGAACCAAAACGTCATTTATTCCTTTTCTTCGGAGATGCTGGCTGACCCGCTGAGTTACTCCAGCTTTTTGTATCTAACTTTGGTTTAAACCCGTATTTGCAGTTCCTTTCCAAAAAAAAATATCCTGTTCCCCTGTCCTTTCTAAACACTCCTGCACATTCTTCCTATCTAATTGTGTATTTAGTTTTTTTTAAGAAGGTCATTGCTGAACTGTATATTCCCCATAAAAAGCGCTGTAGTCCTATAATGTGCTCAGAAAAAAAGTCTCTACATTTCTCCCTCCATCCCACAATACCAATTCTTTTGACAATCATCTTACATGTATGTCCTCTGCTTACTGGCCTTTTAATAAATGGGTCTACAATTTCTCTTACTATCTTATTAAAATTCTGAACTTTCGGCAGCCCCTTAACACACCTGGGGCAAACATTTGATTTATCCAAATGATTCTCAGAAAATGGCAGGCCAAGAGAAGCTGAAATTATTCTCTTTAGAATAATTTCTAAAATGTTTTAATTGTTCATTTCATGAGAGCACGTCCTTCTGAAATCTGCTACCATCTTTGCAATTAACATTATATTTCCAATAAGATAAACTTTGAAAGCTTGTCTTATAAAGTATGTGCTTCGACTTGGTTTGAATCCTCACGTCTGTAGCATATCTTCAGTCTCATAAAGAGCCAGTTGGCAATAATTTTTGCCTTTGGTCTTGTGGCCAATTTTGCAGGCATATTACCACTGCCCTTTTAATCTTAAATTTTCAAACTTCACTGCATGTAATGATAAATTTGAAGTTCACCTTTGCTCAACGCCCCCTCTCCCATTGCACCCTAATTGCAAACATGCTCTTTTTGACACTCCACCAGTGCTCTTGTACTACTATCATGTCCTGGGAGTTTTTTTTAAATGTTAGAAAATTATAATTTTTAATGAGTTTTACAAAGAAAATTATTTTTGTTCTACTAAGTTACTTGATATATAGAAATCACAGGAAATAGAATGCAAAATGGCAGACAGAAATCTGCTGGTTTCAAAAATAAAAGTTTGAACAGTTATCTGAAGTATAAGGAGATGATTTGTGGAACGCTGCTTTCTTTGCACACTTATTTTGGATCTAGTTTGTTTTTCTGCTAAGTTCAATGACATCAGTTTTTTCTCTTCCCAACGTGATTCACCACATTTCGTGCCATCCACAATGTTCTGAATGCTAAGTGGCTCTGTTTACTGTTCAAGTAGCAAATGAGCAGATGTATCACTGTTTGCCGATCATGGTCAGACTTTCATTGTTTATCTGTAACTTTGTAATGTTTTAGTCAGAATTGTACTCTTGTAAACTTGAAAATACTTATAACCATATAACCATATAACAATTACAGCACGGAAACAGGCCCTCTCGGCCCTTCCAGTCCGTGCCGACCATTTGTTTTCCCCTAGTCCCATCTACCTGCACTCAGACCATACCCCTCCATTCCCTTCACGTCCATATACCTATCCACTTTACTCTTAAATGTTAAAATCGATCCTGCCTCCACCACTTCTGCTGGAAGCTGATTCCACACAGCCACCACCCTCTGAGTAAAGAAGTTCCCCCTCACGTTACCCCGAAACCTCTGTCCCTTAATTCTCATGTCATGCCCTCTTGTTTGAATCTTCCCTACCCTCAATGGGAAAAACGTATCCATGTCAACTCTGTCTATTCCTTTCATCATTTTAAAGACCTCAATCAAGTCCCCCCTTAACCTTCTGCGCTCCAAAGAATAAAGACCTAACTTGTTCAACCTTTCTCTGTAACATAGTTGCTGGAACCCTGGCAACATTCTAGTAAATCTCCTCTGTACTCTCTCTATTTTGTTGACATCCTTCCTATAACTAGGCGACCAAAATTGTACACCATACTCCAGAATTGGTCTTACCAATGCCTTGTACAATTTTAACATTACTTCCCTACTCCTATATTCAATGCTCTGATTTATAAAGACCACCCTATCTACATGCGATTCCACCTTCAGGGAACTATGCACAGTTATTCCTAGATCCCTCTGTTCCACAGCATTCCTCAATTCCCTACCATTTACCATGTACGTCCTATTTTGATTTGTCCTGCCAAGATGTAGCACTTCACACTTATCAGCATTAAACTCCATCTTTCAGCCCACTTTTCCAAATGGCCCAAAATCTTTTGAAAATCTACTTCATTATCCACAACACCACCTATCTTAGTATCATCTGCATACTTACTTATCCAATTTTCCACCCCATCATCCAGATCATTGATGTACATGACAAACAACAGTGGACCCAACACAGATCCCTGAGGCACCCCACTGGTCACCGGCTTCCAACCTGACAAACAGCCATCCACCATTACTCTCTGACATCTCCCATTCAACCACTGTTGAATCCATCTTGCTACTCCGCCATTAACACCCAAAGATTGAACCTTCTTAACCAACCTTCCATGGGGAACCTTGTCAAAGGCCTTACTAAAATCCATATAGACAACATCCACTGCTTTACCCTCATCAATTTCCCTAGTTACCGCTTCAAAAAATTCAAGAAGGTTTGTCAAACATGACCTTCCAGGCACAAATCCATGTTGACTGTTCCTGATCAGACCCTGTTTATCCAGATGCTTATATATATTATCTCTAAGTATCCTTTCCATTAATTTGCCCACCACTGACGTCAAACTAATAGGTCTATAATTGCTAGGTTTATTCTTTGAACCCTTTTTAAACAATGGAACAACATGCGCAGTACGCCAATCCTCCGGCACTATTCCCGTTTCTAATGACATTTGAAATATTTCTGTCATAGCTCCTGCTATTTCTACACTAACTTCCCTCAATGTCCTAGGGAATATCCTGTCAGGACCTGGAGACTTATCCACTTTTATATTTTTCAAAAGTGTCAGTACTTCCTCCTCTTTGAATCTCATAGTTTCCATAGCTACTCTACTATTTACCCTTAACTCACCGAGTTCAATATCCTTCTCCTTGGTGAATACCGAAGAAAAGAAATTGTTCAATATCTCCCCCATCTCTTTTGGCTCTGCAGATAGCTGTCCATTCTGGTTCTCTAATGGTCCAATTTTATCCCTCGTTATCCTTTTGCTATTAATATAGCTGTAGAAACTTCTATTCCAAAATACAGGAAGCAGGTGGCTGAAACATATTTTATACAAAATAATGACCATTTGGAATCATTATCGCTGCCGCACAGTGGCGCAGCGATAGAGTTGCTGCCTTACAACGCCAACGACCCGGGTTCGATCCTGACCACGGGTGCTGTCTGTACGGAGTTTGCTCATTTTTCCTGTGACCGTGTGGGTTTTGTCTGGATGCTCCGGTTTCCTCCCACATTCCAAAGATGTGCAGGGTTCTGTAAATTGTGTAGAACTAGTGTATGGAGTGATTGTTGGTTGGCGCGGTCTCGGTGGGTTGAAGAGGCCTGGTTCTACGCTGTATCTCTAAACTAAACTAAATATAATTCTGCATAATCTAGAAATGCTAACCCCTAAACATTTTGGTCCACTTCTGTGCTGACATATCAAGAAAAAATGCCTTGTTATTAAGACATAACATTGTAGACTAGTATAAATTTAAAAATAGGACCTGACACATATATACCGCTTTCATGAACTTACATTATGAGAGAGAGCTATTGTTGGAATGTGGAGAAATCTTGTCAGTTCATACCTGTCTTGCTTCCTGGTTTTTTTTAGGTCAATCTATTGAAGTTGTGTAAAGATTTTATGCTCAAAAATGTCATACAGACATGTCGGTTATTCTGAAATGAAAATAATATATGTTGCCTACTTCTAATTGTTCTTGAGAGGGTGGTGGCAAAATGCCTTGAAATAGAAATGATCCCAATGTTACAAAGGGGTTTCATTTTTCGAAAACAGGCGGTCAGGTATCTCGATTTTTCCATCACATAAAGATGCCTCATCCATGTGCTGCAAAAACAAGAAGAATAAGAAAAACCAAGTTGTACTATATCTATCTTATTTTGCACAGATTTCACAAGAGCAAATGTTCTTGCTTATCTCACAACTTAGGGTAGTGATATGCATATTCTGTAAGGGCAGATGTCCATAACCCGAACAGTCCTAACATGGTCCATAACCCGAACAGTCCTAACATGGGAGTCATTTGATAAAGATGGGTTTGTAGAACTGTTGTGATGTTTCAATATCTAGAGCTCAACTGTGAAGGTCTGGTGATATATTTATGTCAGGATAGAATGTCACTTGGAAGGGAACAAGATAATGATTCTGTTCCCATGCACATTTTAAGGAGAGGTAGTAGGGTTGACAAGTGTGGTTGAAACATTGAGTCCAATGTCATACAGCGTGGAAACAGGCTGTTCAACTAAATTTACCCATGCTGACCAACTTCCCCCACTAGTCTCACCTGCCTGCTTTTGGCCCATATCCCACAAAACCTATCCTACCTGTCCAAATGTTTTTTAAGCAGTGTGATTGTACCTGCCCCAACTACATCCTCCAACAGCTCATACCTACCACCCTTTGTGTGTAAAAAAAAGTGGTAGGTATGGGTTCTGATTAAACCTTTCCCCCCCCCCTCATCTTTAAACCTGTATCCTCTGGTTTTTGAATCCCCTTCTCTGGGTAAAAGACTCTGTATTTTCCCCAACCTTAGCATGTTGCATTTTATTAATGAGGCTGCTGTATGTATATGCCTGTGTTGGAGGGAGTGAATATTTAGGTGGAAAACAAGGTGCTTTATTAAGGATGAAACAGTGTTTAGGATGTCTGGATTTGGGTTGTAAAATAATGAATGAGACATTTAATGTACTTGATGTGTTAAAGGCTTTGTCAGCGAGATTGTTACTAAGCTGACAGTCTCTGGTGAAGGTACTTAATTATGGGGGTTGTGTCTCAAAGTATAGAACTGTGTTGCACGGAGGCAAGTGAATGCCATCACTATGGCAACATCTCGTCACGCAAGTGAGTGAATTCAGATTTTTTTAAAGAAAATGCATTTAAACTGAATGAGTAATGGTTTTGGGGTTTGATAAAAGTAACATTTTTATGTATCAGCAAAAATTACAGCACTTTATCTAATTGTTTGAGGGAATAAGATATAGCTCCAATATGAAATAATTCATTTTTATCAACTTTGTATCTCTAGCCCTTATAAAAACATGATTTGGATTTTTTTTCCTGCAAGCTTACAAATAGGAGGATCAGTTATTACAGATGGGAGGATCCATTTCATTCATAAAATTAAAAAATAACTAAAATTTATCTTTTTAGTTGAGGTTAAGGTTATTTCTTTCACAATCCAAATTGTTTTCATTCTGTGAATCAATCAAGGAAAGATGGTCAAAGTTCCCTTGCTATTGTCTTCCTTCTCTTAAGAACAAAATACTTGAAAACATAAAATATCAGGTACTGCCCCTTGCTTTGTGTTTGCCTGCACTCACTCAGTGCAGAGGTAAAGGGCCGATATTGCTGCTTCTCCACACCTTCAAGTCAAGCAGCACAGTCTCATCAATAAGTAGGTCGCAGGTAGTGGCACAATGGTGAAAGTACTGGGCGAGAAACCCAGAGGTCTCGACCAACAACCAGGGACCCAAATTCAAGTCTGCCATGGCAGCTGAATTTAATTTCAATCTGGACTTTAAAAAATATCACTTGTTTGAGGAAGGACTGCAAACACGGGATTCTCATTCGAAGGCCATCTGGTTCACCAGTGTCCTCCCCAGGGGGGAAAAAATCTGCTATCCTTATCGAGTCTGGCTTGTATATGGCAGCAGATCTTAACCTGATACTTGACTTTGAAATGATCTAGCATTCATCCTGTTGAGAGTCAATTAAGGATAGGAAGCAAATAGCCTTTTTTTTTCCTACACCCTTTACTGCCATGTATCTCTTACCCAGTTTACTTTGCTTCATTCTGGGCTGAAAAGCCAAAGTCTTCCAGTCGATCATCATAGTGTTTAATTGTTAGAGGTACCTACAATGGAACAATGAAATTCTTACTTGCAGCATCATGATAGGCTCATAACTAAATACATGTGATAAGATATAATAAAGGAAAAAAAATCAATAAATGAATAATCCCAATACTAGTGCAAAAAAGGCATAAGTCAATAGACAATAGATGCAGGAGTAGGCCCTTCGAGCTAGCACTGCCATTAAATGTGACCATGGCTGATCATCCCCAATCAGTACCCCATTCCTGCCTTCTCCCCATATCCCCTGACTCCGCTATCTTTAAGAGCCCTATCTAGCTCTCTCTTGAAAGTATCCAGAGAACCAGCCTCCACCGCCCTCTGAGGCAGAGAATTCCTCACTCACAACTCTCTGTGTGAAAAAGTGTTTCCTTGTCTCCGTTCTAAATGGCTTACCCCCGCTGGTTCTGGACTCCTCCAACATCGGGGACATGTTTCCTGCCTCTAGCATGTCCAAATCCTTAATAATCTTATTTGTTTCAATAAGATCGCCTCTCATTCTTCTAAACTCCAGAGTATACAAGCCCAGCCTCTCCATTCTCTCAGCATATGACAGTCCCGCCATCCCGGGAATTAACCTTGTAAACCTACGCTGTACTATCTCAATAGCAAGAATGTCCTTCCTCAAGGGTACACAAAATTCTGGAGATACTCAGTGGGTGCAGCAGCATCTATGGAGCGAAGGAGATAGGCAACATTTCGGGCCGAAACTCTTCTCCTATGTCCTATGTGGTGTGTGTCTTTCATGCTGGCTCAACTTTTAAGGCAGCTTGACTGGATTCCTGTCTCACTCCAGGGCTATCTCACTTGGTTGCCATTAAAGAATTACTGCACAGTAGGAAGCAAAAAATGAAATGAACTCATAAGGAGGTAAGCGTTTGGAATTCTTTATCCCTGAGAGTTATGGAGGCATAGTCATTGTATTATTTCAAAATGACGATCAATATATTTGAAATATGGGACAGTGCTTGAAAATGGCACTGAGATGGATCAACCATGATCGTAATGAACTGCAAACTGGCTCGAAGGGATGGATAGCCTACTTTTGCTCCTTTTTTCTTGTGCTCATTAATTAGCACTATCCAGGCAATATCTTCAGAAATTGATACATCAATCACCTTGTATTCATTACCAGAAGTTCTGCAATCATTTTTTTAAAAATTAGGATTTTGAATCCCTACACTAGAAACTAGCAAGCTCTGGATTGATTGCAGCATCTTTCCTCAACCTACATGTGGAAACTATAAAGAGTGGTTGGATTGGGAAGAGAGATGCATTGCTTTGTTACTGTTAGATAGATCAATGGAACCAAGCAAGCACAAGACACCAACGGAGAAGATGGGAAGGAGTGTCAAAGGTGGAGATGTGGTGCATCACAGTTACAAAGGTGTCACTGATTTTTAGGACTGTTTAATTTCAGCAATGGATCTGAAAGTTGATTGGTGAGAAGCAGGAAGTTGCAAAAAAGTAAACATGTGTTTAAATTGACATGGAATGTGGACCTATGCTGTAATCTCATTTACTTCTCATTGTTTACAAAAAAGTAGAAATATCTTGGTAGACAAAAGTGCTGGAGAAACTCAGCAGGTGAGGCAGCATCTATGAATCTATGGATTCTTCCAAATTCTACCTTTTCAAATGAAGTACCTTATAAGATCTGATTGAATGCTAAAAAGTAGCTGGTTTAATTAGGTAAGAACCCTGTTTATACACTGACTTGTACTTCAATATAATAGGATACAATAATATAATATAGGATAGGTCAATCCTACAATATAATAGGATAGACACAAAATACTGGAGTTACAACCGATCATGCAGCATCTCTGGAGAAAATGGATAGATGATGTTTCGGGTTGGGACCCTTCTTAAGATTGATTGTAGTTGGGAGGGGGGAGAGAGAAATTGCAAGCGAGAAAAAAATTCAGGACAAATCGGGACGGCAACAGATTACCTCAGGCATGGAGCTTCACTGATTGGCCAATTGTTGGCTAAAGATATGATCCCAGGAGGAACACATTAATGCATATTGTGGAACTGGTTAATCAATGTTTAGTGGAGAGGGGGGAAAGAGGAGGCAGAAGAGACCGCAGATGCAGTAACCTGGAACAAATAAGCAATCTGCTGGAGGAAAGCAGTGGGTCAGGCAGCATTTGATGAGGCAAAGGGATGTTTGATATTTCGGGTCAAAAATCCTGCATTATATTTATTGGCTATTACCATCTTTGGGAATATCCTCGTGCATTGTGTTCAGAGGAGGACTGTGCCATTTATTGGTTGTTAACATCTTTGGGGAGAACACTTCAAGCAATGATACCTCTCTGCCACACCCGGAAGTCTTAAACCCAGCTGACTCTGTATCACGCTTAACAAGACGTCCAGCCCTTTGTACCCATATGACCCACAGACTTCCTATCATTTGATGTCATCTGTTGTTTTCCTGCCGACCCACTGACAGCGTTCATGTGATGCTGTCATTGCCCCAGAGAGTTTGTTCATTGCCTACATTCATTGCTTACATCTTGGGTATTAGGCCCAGAGTAAAACTGTCTCACAAATCCCATCCAAACGTAGAGGTGTTAGTGGACGCAATAGCCTTTTTAGATAATAAAATCATACAGCATAGAACAGGCCCTTCGCTAACCAACATGCCCCATCTACATTAGTCCCATGTGCCTGCGTTTGGTCTATATCCCTCTAAACCTTTTGTCCCTGTACTCAAGGTTCAAGATTCAATTTAATTGTCACATGTACCAATTAAGGTACAGTGAAATTTGAGTCCAAATGTTTCTTAAATTTTACGATATTACCAGCCCCTCCTCCGGCAGCTCGTTCGTAGATGTCCAGTGCATACCACAATTTTGCTATTTTTTGCCTCCGGTATCACTTTATTTCTCTGATCAGTGACCACTGAGAGTTCAGTATCATTAGTCCTCAGAAACATTTCCACTTATTTCACTCACAGGGTGAATGGCTGAGACAGTTTTTACTTTCCAAGCTCTTATTATTATATCAATTATATCGCCGGCCTTTTGTTGTCACGGGGTCTTTATGCTAGAACACCCTGCCCAGCCACATTCTGTGAGTAGGTTTTAGTTTAGTCCAGTTTAGAGATACAGCGTGGAAACAGGACCTTCGGTCCACCGAGCCCACACCAACCAGCGATCCCCGTACATTAACACTATCTACACACATATGGGACAATTTTCTCTTATACCAAGCCAATTAACCTACAAACCTGTACATCTTTGGAGTGTGGGAGAAAATCAAAGATCTCGGTGTAAAACCATACAGTCATGGGGAGAACATACAAACTCCGTACAGACAGCACCCCTAGTCGAGATTGAACCTGCGTCTCTGGCCCTTCAAGTGCTGTAAGGCAGCAACTATACTGCTGTGCCACCTATACTTGGCAAGAAAGACTACAGCAGTTCACAAAGCAAGCATATCACCACCTTATTAGAGAAGGGTAATATGTCCAGATCCTGAAAAAAGTCATTAAAAAAATAATTGATTTTAAAGTCCTTTGGGACACTCTTCAATCAAATCTGCATTAAAGCTGTAAATTCTTATTTTCCAATCTTAATCCTGTGCCTTCTTGACTAAATATGCAAACTTCAATTTCTATGCCTGGCATTGAATTGAAGACACTTGCTTACGTAAAAGGTACGAGTGCATTTGAGTGCATAATAGTTCTGTTGTGGGGCTAGCAAAGCAGAGGATGTACCCTGAAATGCATCATTGTCAATTGCTAATCAGATGGTTTGAATCCTGGCAATAGAAAATTGACCAAGAAAAAGACTTGGGGAGGAAATGAACAGACAACATTTCAGGTCGAGACCCTTCTTCAGGCTGATTGTAGTAAGGGGTGAAATGTGGAAAAGCAAGATGGGGCTAAGTAGGATAAAGTCTGGCACCTCCCTTCTCTAGAATTCTCCCCCCCACCCCTACTATAATCAGTCCAAAGAAGGATCCCCACCCAAAATGCCGTTTGTCCATTTCCTCTACAGAAGCTGCCTGACTCGTTGAGTTCCTCCAGCATTTTGTGTTGTGCTGAAGATTTCAACATTGCAGGTTTGTTTGTTTCAGTTTGAGTAAAATATTAGTGCATACGTATAGGTTTGAGTGTGGCCAATATATTTATTGAAAAGGTTCACAGAACCCTTGACACAAATTAAATACGATAGGATCGAACTTCATTTATCCCAGGCGGGAAGTTGGTCTGCCAACAGTCATAAAACACAACAAATTACAAGAAACATGAAATTAAAGTGACGAGTGGAAAGCCCAGGATTGGAGATGTGCAAAGATTGGGGGGGGGAGGGGGAAGTGGAGTCAGTCTACCCCACGACAGATGGGGGAGGCGTTGTACAGTTTGATGGCCAAAGAGAAAAAGGATCTGTGGCGTTCTGTGCTGCATCTGGTGGAACCAGTCAGTTGCTGAAGGTGCTCCTCAGGTTGACCAGTGTGTCATGGAGGGGGTGAGCTGCATTGTCCAAGATGCTCCGCAGTTTGAGGAGCATCCTCCCCTCCAATGAATCCAACTTCACCCCCAGAACGGAGCCAGTCTTCCTGATGAGCTTGTTAATTCTGTTGCCGTCCGCGAGCCTCGCCCTGCTGCCCCACCACATGCCAGCGATGAAGATGGCACTGGCCACCACAGATTGATAGAACATCATAGACGTTGAAAGAGCGGAGCCTCCTCTGAAATTACAGACGGCTCTGTCCCTTCTTATACAGTGCCTCAGCGTTCCTGGACCAGTCCATTTTACTATCCAGGTAAACTCCAAGGTACTTGTACTCCTTGGTAAACTGCACATCTATACCCTTAATGGAGACAGGAGGCATGGGTGTTTATAATAACCATATAACAATTACAGCACGGAAACAGGCCCTCTCGGCCCTTCCAGTCCGTGCCGACCATTTGTTTTCCCCTAGTCCCATCTACCTGCAATCAGACCATACCCCTCCATTCCCTTCACGTCCATATACCTATCCACTTTACTTTTAAATGTTAAAATCGATCCTGCCTCCACCACTTCTGCTGGAAGCTCATTCCACACAGCCACCACCCTCTGAGTAAAGAAGTTCCCCCTCACGTTACCCCTAAACTTCTGTCCCTTAATTCTCATGTCATGCCCTCTTGTTTGAATCTTCCCTACCCTCAATGGGAAAAACGTATCCACGTCAACTCTGTCTATCCCTTTCATCATTTTAAAGACCTCAATCAAGTCCCCCCTTAACCTTCTGCGCTCCAAAGAATAAAGACCTAACTTGTTCAACCTTTCTCTGTAACATAGTTGCCGGAACCCTGGCAACATTCTAGTAAATCTCCTCTGTACTCTCTCTATTTTGTTGACATCCTATAATTAGGCGACCAAAATTGTACACCATACTCCAGAATTGGTCTTACCAATGCCTTGTACAATTTTAACATTACTTCCCTACTCCTATATTCAATGCTCTGATTTATAAAGGCCAGCACACCAAAGGCTTTCTTTACCACCCTATCTACATGCGATTCCACCTTCAGGGAACTATGCACAGTTATTCCTAGATCTCTCTGTTCCACAGCATTCCTCAATTCCCTACCATTTACCATGTACATCCTATTTTGATTTGTCCTGCCAAGATGTAGCACTTCACACTTAACAGCATTAAACTCCATCTGCCATCTTTCAGCCCACTTTTCCAAATGGCCCAAATCTCTCTGTAGACTTTGAAAATCTACTTCATTATCCACAACACCACTTATCTTAGTATCATCTGCATACTTACTTATCCAATTTTCCACCCCATCATCCAGATCATTGATGTACATGACAAACAACAGTGGACCCAACACAGATCCCTGAGGCACCCCACTGGTCACCGGCTTCCAACCTGACAAACAGCCATCCACCATTACTCTCTGACATCTCCCATTCAGCCACTGTTGAATCCATCTTGCTACTCCGCCATTAACACCCAAAGATTGAACCTTCTTAACCAACCTTCCATGGGGAACCTTGCCAAAGGCCTTACTGAAATCCATATAGACAACATCCACTGCTTTACCCTCATCAATTTCCCTAGTTACCGCTTCAAAAAATTCAAGAAGGTTTGTCAAACATGACCTTCCAGGCACACATCCATGTTGACTGTTCCTGATCAGACCCTGTTTATCCAGATGCTTATATATATTATCTCTAAGTATCCTTTCCATTAATTTGCCCACCACTGACGTCAAACTAATAGGTCTATAATTGCTAGGTTTATTCTTGGAACCCTTTTTAAACAATGGAACAACATGCGCAGTATGCCAATCTTCCGGCACGATTCCCGTTTCTAATGACATTTGAAATATTTCTGTCATAGCTCCTGCTATTTCTACACTAACTTCCCTCAATGTCCTAGGGAATATCCTGTCAGGACCTGGAGACTTATCCACTTTTATATTTTTCAAAAGTGTCAGTACTTCCTCCTCTTTGAATCTCATAGTTTATAGCTACTCTACTTTTTCCCCTTAACTCACAGAGTTCAATATCCTTCTCCTTGGTGAATACCGAAGAAAATAAATTGTTCAATATCTCCCCCATCTCTTTTGGCTCTGCAGATAGCTGTCCATTCTGGTTCTCTAATGGTCCAATTTTATCCCTCGTTATCCTTTTGCTATTAATATAGCTGTAGAAACCTTTTGGATTTACTTTCACCTTTCTTGCCAAAGCAACCTCATATCTTCTTTTAGCCTTCCTAATTTCTTTCTTAAGATTCTTTTTACATTCTTTATACTCCTCTAGCACCTCATTTACTCCATGCCTCCTATAATTATTGTAGATATCTCTCTTTTTTCGAAACAAGTGTCCAATTTCCCTTGAAAACCATGGCTCTTTCCAATTTTTACTATTTCCTTTCAACCTAACAGGGACATAAAGATTCTGTGCTCTTACAATTTCCCCTTTAAATGTCCTCCATTTCTCTTCTACATCCTTCCCATGAAACAAAGTGTCCCAATTCACTCCTTTAAAATCCTTACGCATTCCCTCAAAGTTAGCCTTTCTCCAATCAAAAATCTCCACCCTAGGTCCAGTTCTGACTCTCTCCATAATTATATTGAAACTAATGGTATTGTGATCACTGGTCCCGAAGTGCTCACCAACGCATACCTCCGTCACCTGACCTGCCTCATTTCCTAACAGGAGGTCCAGCACTGCCCCTTCTCTGGTCGATACCTCTATGTACTGCTGCAAAAAACTATCCTGCACACATTTTACAAACTCCAAAGCATCCAGCCCATTTACAGAATGAGTTTCCCAGTCTATTTTTGGAAAATTGAAATCTCCCAATTCCTCCTAAAGTCCTCCACTAACTACTTAATCTTGTCGGTGTTGAGCTGCAGGTGATTCAGCTTCCCTCCCCTCCCTGATGCAGCTCACAATTGCAGAGTCAAGCGAAAACCTCTGCAGGTAGCAGGAGCAGGAGTTATATCTAAAATCCAAGGTGTAGATGGTGAACAGGAAGGGAGAGAGGACTGTCCCCTGTGGGGCCCCTGTGTTGCTCACTACAATACCCAAGACACTGTTCTGTAGCCTGACATACTGTGGTCGTTCAGTCAGGTAGTTGGCGATCCAGGACACCAGTGGAGCATCCACCCGCATATTCGTCAGTTTGCTCCAGGCGGGATGTTGTTAAAAGCACTGGAGAAGTAAAAAAAACATGACTCTCGCAATGCTTCCCGGCTTATCCAGGTGAACATCGGAACTCTGGAGCAGGTGGATAATGACGTCCCCTACCTTTGTTTGGTAAGCGAACTGCAGGGGGTCCAGGTAGGGTTTAACCAGGGGTCGCAGGTGAGTGAGCACCAGTCTCTCCAGGGACTTCATGATGTGTGAGGTCAGTGCCACCAGGAATCCTCTCCAGGCTCAGGTTAAAGATCTGCTGGAGTACTCCGCACAAGTGGCTGGCACACGCCTTGAGTAGCCTACACCATCGGGACAGAGTCTGCTCAGCCTCCTCACCTGCTTGATGATCTTGAGGCAATAAAGTAAAGTGCAAATTCCGTGCAAAAGTGCCGGATAGTCAGGGCAGGAAATGTATCAAGGTTGTCGAGGGGCGGCGCAAGGGGCAGCACAGCGATGCAGCAGGAGAGCTGCTGCCGTAGAGTGCCAGGGACCTGGATTCGATCCTGACTACGGGTGCTCTCTGTACAGAGTTTGTACATTCTCCCTGTGACTACGTGGGTTTTCTCTGGGTGCTCTGATTTTTTTTCCCACACTCCAAAGATGTGCAGGCTTGTAGGTTAATCGGCTTTGGTAAAAATTGTTGATAGTATGTAGGATGATCGTGGTCGGCACGGACTCAGTGGGCTGAAGGGCCTGTTTCCACGCTGTATCTCTAAACTCAACTATAAGGTTGTTCGGAAAGATGGGGAAAATAGTGAAGGAGGAGCAGCCTTGGTAATTTAAGAATAAAACAACTTCAGTAATGAGAGACGGTATAAAAACGAATTAAATTGAAGGGGGAGAATTTATGGCTGTTATCGAAAATAATGAATCAGTGGAAATTGTGTAGACATAGTGGTGGCAGCAGCATTAATGCTGAAATCAAACATACGAAGTGAATGCATGCAAATACTTTCATTTCATGTGGACTGAGGCACATAGATTAGCTCAAGCAAGAAAGATACACATTTGGAATGTAGCATTTGAGAGAAATACATTCAAGATTTGGGTCAGGTTGACTTCCATGCCAAAGGACAGAGTTCAAAGTACGCAAATTGGTTGATGGACAGTTCTGGTAATATTGTTAATTGATAAACAACAAAAATCTTTGGAGGTGCCCAAAAATGAGTTGATTTGATCTGAATCTGTCAAAACAAAACAAAAAAATCCTTAATGAGAGCAGTAAGAGACATTAAAATCCACCAGCAATGCAGAAATTCACAAAGATCCAGCAACTGCATGATATATAAAGAACAGTTTAAAAAAATAACAAATAAATGTTGATGTGAAAAGAGCTTTTGCAAAGGTTATTAAAATAGTCTTAAACCATTCAAATTATATTAGAGAAAAAGCCTAGTGGGACATAACACACTCCATATGATATTGTTCATGAAAACTATTTTCATGTTTAATTATTGGGGAATCAAGAACACAAGAGACGTTGAAGTGAATATAGACAATATAATCATATCAAAGTCCCAACCCTGTTTTTAAAGGAATTACTTAAGAAAATAATCATCTTTGCAATCTTCCATATTCTCTCGCTATTTCTGTATTGGAAAATTATGCATATTGCTCTGCCATTTAAGAAAGAGGCAAAGCAAACCAAGGAGTTGTGGACAGATTAGCTTAATGTGTGGTGGGAAATATATTTTTTTAATTTGAAGATGGAGTTGACCAGAAAGACTCAGCATGAGCGTATGAAGGGTAATCATGACTGATAATGTGAAAATACCTTTTGACGAGGTGGCTGAACTGGCAGAAAGGGGATTCCTCAGTGATGCATGGACCATTGGGCAATGATAAAAGTTCTTCCTGAGAGCCTGATAGCACATGGAATAGAAAATTACCAACCCGGTTCAAAAATTAGCAGAGGGGAGAGGACACAGCAAGGATTATGGACTGATTTACTCAGTCACTGTTCTTCTGACTGGTTTACTTGGCCAGTCCATCATTCTGAAGAAGTGTCCTGACCCAAAACATCCCCAAAACGTGTTCTCAATGCATGCTGCCTGACCTGCTGAGGTACTCCAGCATTTTGTGCACCTTTCCTTGGGTAAACCAGCATTCTTGCTTCCTTGTCTATATCTTGTTACCAATCTGCACGGTGAGGTCTGCCGTTGAGAAGGTCAAGATTCTAGTTGCAAAAGAAGGTACATCGGCCAAGGACTGGGTCGGTGGTGAGTTTTGGAGGGGATGATTCTGCTGTAGTTGATGATACCGGCCCAAATACTTCTCCATAGGAAATTCTGGGAATACTCAGCTAGTCAAGCCTCATTTGTGGGACGAGAAACAGAGTCAAAGTTTCTGGTTTGTCCAATCTGAAACTCTGACCTAGCTTCTCCTCCCACACATAGGCCTGACCTGCTGAGTGTTTCCAGCTTTTTGTGTTTGGGTTTTAGATTGGCCTAGGATTTCCCAGGAGTAAGTTGCACTTTTTCAAGGAATCTTTGAGTATTTTCTTGAGTTGATTACGCTGCCCAACTAGTTATCTCGTGCCATGGCAGAACTTGGAATAGGGTGTATGTTTTTGGAATTTGGTTACATGTTGGATAAGCAGGTGATATGGTCTACTTGAAACTTTATTTTAGACTCTAGAGATGCACCGTTAAACCAGGCTCTTCAGCCCACCGAGCCTGTACCGGCCAGCAAACACCCCCATTCACCAGATCTACACTACTCATTAGGGACAATTTACAATTTTTATCGAAAACACTTGTGCGGTCACGGTGAGAACGTACAAACTCTGTACAGACGGCGCCCATAGTCAGGATCAAACCCGAGTCTCTGGTGCTGTATGGCAACAACTCTACCACTGCACCACTGTGCCGCCCCAACCTAGTGGATCTGTGTGTTATCTGAGCCTCAATATTCTGGATGTTGATCGAGAACAGGAAGCCGATGCTGGTTCACCTATATTGTCAGTGGATTTGTAAATTGGTGGAATTTCTCCAGTGCTTTGAGATGCCTGTTGCAGGAGGTCCACCAGGATGGCGTAGTTACTGCCTGTTGGTCGACCGTGAACCTTTGGTTTGCATCCTTGATCTTTGAAAATTATTTTACCGAGGGCTGATCAGGTACACAGAAAGTTATGGTGAATTTTAGTCATAGATTTCTCCCTTTATTGAAAGGTGGTCTCCCAGATATAGAATATGGTCCAAGTTTACCAGTGTCTTGTTGTGGCCATTCATTAACAGGAAGTGTTGGTGGTTGAGAACCTTTCTTCTTCTTTCGTGTGGCGTGCACAGCCTAAAGTTGTAGGACAACTTGTTCTATTTGATCTTCCATTTGTGCATGTTGAGTTGATTGCATTAGTCGAAACAGTGCGGACCACGTGAAGGTTGCAATCTTCCACCCCGTTGAGAACCTTTGTTTTGTGGATAATAAGGACATTCTATCATATGCCTAGACACAAGGATCTGCAGATGCTATTTTATAAACAAAAGACAGTGTTGGGGTAACTCAGTGGGTCAGACAGCATTTCTGGAGGCATGGCTAGAAAGATAGGTGCCATTCGGCCCTTCAAGCCAGCACCGCCATTCAATATGATCATGACTGATCATCTAAAATCAGTATCCTGTTCCTGCTTTTTCCCCATACCCTTGATTCCTATAGCTCTAAGAGTTAAATATAACTCTATCTTGAAACCATCCAGTGAATTTGAGTCCTGTGGCAGAGAATTCCACAATAGGATAGGTGAGGTTTCTGGCTGGGACTCTTCTTCAGACTGAAGAATGTTAATTTGATGGTGTTAAGCTGGGCTTGTGTGGATGGGGCATGTTGATCGGCATGGGCATGTAGGGCCGAAGGGCCTGTTTCCACACTGTTTGACTATGACTCTAAACTATCCATGAACTTCAGAGAAGCCTGACTCACTGAGCTACTCCAGCCCTTTGTATTTTTCTATATTGTATGCTTCACTGAACAGATCAATGATGACTTGGAGTTCGATCTCTGAATGCGTGCCAACATAAACATGGAAATAGAAACATAGAAATTAGGTGCAGGAGTAGGCCATTCGGCCCTTCGAGCCTGCACCGCCATTCAATATGATCATGGCTGATCATCCAACTCAGTATCCCGTACCTGCCTTCTCTCCATACCCCCTGATCCCCTTAGCCACAAGGGCCACATCTAACTCCCTCTTAAATATAAGCATTGTCTATGTACAAACAAGGAACTGCATTTACTAGTTTATCAAGGAAAGATAAAATGCTGGAGTCGGGCAGCATCACTGGAGACCATGTATAGGTGATGTTTCATGTCGGGACCACTCCTGGTCAGCAGCCACTCCACTCATCTAGCAGAGTTCTGGCTGGAGCTGCCCATCCACTCTTCTGGCTTTCTTTCCTCCTAACCCTGCAATTGGCCTAAAAATGGGTCCAAACATAAAACGCCACCGATCCATGTTCTTCAGGGATGTTGCCTGACCTGCTTAGTTACTCCAGCATTTCATTGTACCGCAGTTTAGCTTAGCTTAGAGATACAGCGCGGAAACGGGCCTTTTGGCCTACCGAGTACTCGCTGACCAGCGATCCCCGCACACTTACACAAATCCTGCATACACCAAGGCAATTTACAGTTATACCAAGCCAGTTAGACTACAAACCTGCACGTCTTTGGAGTGTGGGAGGAAATCGGAGAAAACTCACGCAGGTCACAGGGAGAACGTACAGACAAACACCCAGTCAGGATTTAACCCGGGTCTTTGGTGCTGTAAGGCAGCAACTCTACAGCTGCGCCTCCCGTGTATCACCAGGCCGCCCCATTTTTGTGACAAAAATTGGAATTACCTTAGTTCTAGAGTAAGAAAACAACATGAGTTGATCAGTAGAAACAAAATGCTGGAGTGACTCACTGGTCAGTCAATATCTCTGGAGAAAAGGAATAGGCGTGTTTCAGGTCGGAACCCTTCTTCAGACTGAAGTCGGATTCCAGCCCAAAACATCACCTATTCCTTTTCGCCAGAGTTGTTGCCTGACCCGTTGAGTTACTCCAGCATTTTGTTTCTATCATCAGTATAAACCAGCATATGCAGTTCCATCCTACACATGAGTTTAATAGTTTCTAGTCTAGTCCTGAAAATTGCCTCCATTCCAAGAGGGTGAGTTGTTGGGGCGAAGTGGGCCATTACAGTGCAAAAGACTAACAATGTTGTGAAGATGAGGAGGCAGCTTTGCTTATACTAGCCTGCATTGAGGATGTATAGTTTCAGCACAATAACAGAGTAAATCTACATCCAAGAAAAGCTTTCATACCAGGCACTTCCTCACTTTTTCCAAATATAATTCTGTTCATAACAGGCCATGTTTCCAGGTTCTATACAAAGAAATCCTCACAAAAGCAGATGGGGGAGGGGATGAATATTTTGTGATGGGGGAAAGACTAAATAATGCCTAAAGAGAATAGGCAACGTTTTGGGTCGAAACCCTTCTTCAGACTTCATCAGTCTGAAGAGGGTTTCGACCCGAAACGTTGCCTATTTCCTTCGCTCCATAGATGCTGCCTCACCCGCTGAGTTTCTACAGCATTTTTGTCTACCTTCGATTTTCCAGCATTTTCAGTTCCTTCTTAAACATAAATAATGCATAATTTCGTAAAGGCATGTTAAGGAGTGTTCCACCGGAGAATATTACTGTTATCTGCTGAGTGATGCCTCGTATTAAATTATGTGCAATGGATAAAAAAAGAGGGTACATTGAGATTCAGTAGTGAGAGGGTTAATTGGAAGCCAGCTGGCTGTGTCACATTTTGGCCACCTTCTTGAAAATAAATGAGGCTGATGTTGAGATGAAGAGCATGAAATTAGTGAGGGCTCCTTGTACACAATGGCAGCTTAAATATGTAAATCTGTATCTTGCTATCATGCGCTTTTCTGGAACCTTTTAAAATAATCGGGCTTTCAGAGGTTGAAAGCAGGGACGCTGATTGGGGGAGGATGCAGAGAAAGAACGATATGGTGAAATGCAGCAGCTGGATTTATTTGGCGGAGGGATACACTGCATTCAAGGCAAAAAAAATAGTTTTGTTGTAGGGATACTGGGGGTGTGCTGTGATGTCGCAGCTTCTCAGACACAACCAGCCAGGCAAGCGTACTGACTGCGTTATTTGTGTCGTGTAAGGAGAAAGAAAGGAAGCCTGCTGAGATGTCTGTCAGTAACCAGCCGCCTGCTCCTTGCAATGACTATACTGATCTCTGCAAACCGAAGCCTGCTGATTGTTTCTCTGAGAAGCATCCGTGCACGCAGCCTCAAAAGAACTGGAGCCAGTCGGAATGGGAATGGCGTAGAGCGGAGCAGCAGCCAGACAGCAACCTGAAAGTTGAGTCAAGCCCGGCGGCATCATCTCCAGCTAAGCATGTGGCTCTCACCGATGAAGACAAATTAGGCTTCTTTGGGACCGCAGGAGGAGGAATGGAACAGAAAAACATGGCTGGTGAGGCTCAGCCCAAGGAAATCTTCGCAAACTGGGCTACTTCCCCTGCTAATCTCGGTGCCTCAGACCAAAGCATTGAGAAAATGAATATGGTCAGAAATGAGTGGAACCAGGCTGAGATAGGCAAGCAGGTGAGTGGCGTGGAGTACGGGACAGGTAAGAAAGAAATGGAAAAGAACCTCCCAGAAATGAGAACTGACAAAAATGGGGAGCCGACAAGTTACCCCTTGGACATGACACATCCGACCACTGTGTTTGGTAATCCTGCCCAGAATGTAAAGAAAGACGAGTTCAGTGTGTGGAACCCAAATTTTATGCCAGACAATATGGACTTAAACTACAAGCAAACAGCAGGTGTTAAATGCGATGAGAAGTCCACTATGAATGAAATGGATCTCAATTCCAAAAACATCCCCGCGTACACGTTAACAATACAGAAGTCTGAAACCCCAACTATGGTGGATTACGAGCAGGAGCCGTCTGATGTCAATCCTTCGCACGAGTCTCTGGAACACAATGACGATGTGAGGATTGATTTAATAAATGATGGTACAGCTAACAGGGCTTCCCAACAGAGGAAGATGATGCGGCGTGCAATGTCGGAATGCTCACATTTGTCTGTTCCCTCGAGTTTTGGCATCGCCGAGAAATATCCCGAACCCGTGCTGACCGAATCTCCAAACAATTCAATGGACCAGTCGGCAAATTCCCCCAGCACCCAGCTTCCATCTACCACCAGCAGGAAGTGCCCTACATCACAGTTAAAGCGCTCAATGACTGTGGTAGAGGAGCAAATCCCAGCTTACAGCTTTGGCAATGACCAAAGTGCAACAGAATTACACTTTGACCAGCTTGCTGATGAAGGACATGGGAAGGAGGGAAATAAGGTGCATGATATTACTCCAGGCACAATTGTTGGTACTAATGCTCCATTTTACCATGGGAAGCTGGAAAAAATACCCGAGTTCAACAGCAGTAAGATGCCGGAAAAAATGCTTCACAGCAAGCATGAGCAAGCCAATCTCTGTGCTAACCTTCAGAAGAACAGCTTGTCAAAGGGTTCAGGTGAAGTTCTTTCACTGGGGAGAGGAACAATTGGGGTCAATGATGCAGAGACCTTTCCGTTTTCTCAGCTGCAAGAAAATCCACATGGCCCAACGTTGATCAATTCTGCCTTCACTGCGACCATCTGCAATGCCAGTGAAACATCTCAGAAAATTGAAATGACACATCATAAGCCTGAACAGGCGGCACAAAAGCCCCAGGAGCTGGCACAGACGAATATAGAGCAAGAAACCGAGTGTACGAAACGTGATGCCAGCGCTTCGGTGGAACAGCAGCCCCTGGCACGCAGCCCTCTGCATGGCACTGCCGAAACCTCAAAGAAAGTAGGAGGGAGGTCTGCAGATCTAAATGAGACCACTGGTCCAAAGGACAAGGAGCCAAGCCCCAAGTCTATTACAGCTACCAACCACAAGCTGGATTACATTCCAGGTGAGGGGAAATGGGGGTCATAATTTTTTTTATTTTTTAATGAAGCAGAATGGAGAGTCCAAATTCATAAAAAGATTAAACATAACATGCTGGAGTAACTCATCAAATCAGGCAGCATCTATAGAGGGAATGGATAGCTGCCGTTTTGGATCAGGACCCTATCCATTCCCTCCACAGATGCTGCCTGATCCACTGAGTTACTCCAGCACTTTGTGCTCTGCTCAAATTCAAGCATCTGTAGTTCCATGTCTACATTAATTTAGATATGTTGTATTTGCAGTACATTTTCTCAGCTGAGGTGTAATTGTGACAAAGGAAAGAAAGATTAGCCGTGGCTCCTGAAGGAAGCTGTATTTGTGGCTGTGCTCTTGAAAAGATACAGCCTCTTCTGAGATATCACGTACAGTGCACAGTTTCCTCAAGACTGTGATGTGTTGAAAAATGGAATACCTAGCAATGTCTATAACCAAATACCTAAACTTTAGAGTAGCGAGTCATGGCAATCTATATCTGTGTGTTGGTTGCAAAAAATGTGCATTAAATTTTCACTCATAGCCTTGCACGTTATATTACCAGCTTCCCAGTTTGCATTTGCATTGGAAGATGAATGAGCTGTTCTATCATTTGTTTGCGTCACAGTTCCACTCCAATCTGAATACGTTGGTACTGACTGTTGAAGTGTTTTGGCCCCCACTGCGACCCCATATCTGAGGTGGCACCAGATATTCTGGATCCGTAATTGCAATGATGTGACACAAACCCCTTCACTGTAATTGCGGCAGCGTACGGAGTAGAATATTAAAATCATGTAACTTAAAAGATTCATGACCATCCTCTATTTTGAGCCACCAATATCAGTGATCGTGTATGCTGGAAATAGCTTGGTAAACCATGACTGGGGAAGAGACCATGTGATGTCTGTCCTTGATCTCTATTCATGTTCTCTGCTTTAGGCAGGTGTCTAATGAAGATGGTATTGAGCTTGATGTCCTTCCTCACATAATCAAATAATCTGTGTATTGTCTTTTGTTTTATCTTGATGTAACCAACAATGTTCTAAGGGGGAAGTGAAAAACTGGAAAAACAAAATTTCTCCAGATTCTTTTGAGATTTTCTATCAAAGATGAATCACTTTTAGAGGAAATGTTTCTGGGAGGCTTCGGAAATGAAGGTGGTTATAGATTGTGCATGTGTTATTTGGTATTCAATATCTCTCTATAAATGATCAAACCTCATTCCTTAAGTCAGTTCATTACTCATCCAAAGAGCTGGACTACAGAATATACGATAAGCTATTTTTAATCCATATGAATGGGTATTGTTTTACGTTTAGCTCCATTTTGAAGCCAAACTTCCCTGTTAATTTCTGCTGCAGAGCTCATTGGTGTGAGGTCTCATTTTTAACCATGTGGAATAATCCGAATGTCGATGAAAAGACGAGTGCTCATCAGTCAATTCTGCGTGCTGCTCAAAGTGAACAATGCTGTCGGATAGGCTGCAGTGAAGGATTTAACCATTTAGGGTGGGCTATTTTGTACTGGTTTGCGAGGGCTTTGTTTCATTTGAGAGTATGCAGCCATCAACGAAAGGGCATTGCTGTAGAATAAAATAAGCATTTCATAGGAATCCAGGGGAGGAATGGTGCCATTTCAAGTGCATTAAACAGTTGAACGTACTTGATAATACAATAATTTATCAAGCTTTGCAAACGACCAAAAGAAATACATGTCATTCTCGATGATCCCTCTCCGCAAATATTGGTGCAATCTGATTTCTCGCCCCCACCCCTTCCAGAGTTCTCCTCTGCTAATATAGATTTTTGTTCAAGCGACATAACTCCTTGTGCACAATGATTGATGTTCAGCAAGAAATATTGCATTCCCTCCTAACCTTTGTAAAGATTGAAGCTTTTGATTTTGCATTGTTCTGGGACCCCCCCCCCCCCCCCATCGCCTTCCACACCATTCCTCTTCTTACACATTTAGATGTTCACCTAAAGATCTGGAGAACCATTGACCTATTCCCAGGGAACGCTGCCCTCTTTGGATGTGTTTGTGTAGTCCTGGCTAAAATTTGGCTTCATGTGGAAGACATCAATGGCTACAAAAAAAAATCTGTTCTAGTGCTACAGAAAATGGTTTATTATGCAAAATAAATAAACCAATTAATTCATCATTTTTGTTTAAACATCTAGATTTTTAAAGCAGTGTTTACCTTGCTTGATATGATCACTGTCAAATGGGCTACAATCCGATTATCTAACCTTTCCCAACCCACTTGAATCCCCGGAGCTTTACATGACATTGTTTGACAATTTTGGATTGTCGACAAAAAAGTTAAGCTTTTTTTTAAAATCTATTGTCAAAGCACATAGGCAACATGGTCACCATAACAAAAGAATTCCAGGAACCTGAAAGATATTGTTTTGGTTCTTCCATTCCTGTCGTCATAATTCCATGCACCCAATATCACAAAAATGAGTTATACAACATAGAAACAGCTGACCAATGGACACCTGTTAGTACTAATCCCATTTTCCTGCACTTGACCTATGGCCTTTTGTGATGAGGGGATTCAAGACAAGGCACTTCTCAAATATGTTCAACGATTCTGCTTCCTCCACTCTCTCTCTCTCTAGCAGTGCATACCAGCACTTGCCAGTCTCTGGGTCAAAGAGGGTCCCCCTCTGATACCTTCTATGTCTCTTACACCTTACCCTAAATCTATGTCCTCCAGTGTTATTCATCTCTAATAAGTGGAAAACTTTGCTATATTATCTACATAATTGTGCTCTAGTTTCCTCCCACATCCCAAAGACGTGCAGATTAGTTGGTTAATTGGCCTTGGTTTAGAAATCCCGACTAATTAAAATCTGTATCGCATAAACCACCTTAACCACATTATCTACGTGTGTTGCCAGCCTCTGGGATCTTTAAACTTGTATGCCATGATTCCTCTCTTCCTCAGTACTCCCAACGACCTTACCGTATTCCTAAAAGGATTGTTAAGATGTACTTTGGATCTCTCTCTTAGTGGCCTTTTCCTGGTAATTTCACATAGAGATTGTCATCTGCTTCACTAATGTAATTCAGGGAAGAAAATGTTGCCTCTTTATCTATCTTTGACTTCAGTCACATGCCAATTTACTTATTTGCTCTGCAGTAAGTTGTTGAGTTTTAATCAACTTGCCCACACTGGCCGACAATGTCACAGCTACACTAGTAAGCTGTTCTTTTAAGTGAAGAGTATTTAATTGTCATATGTACTGGCAAAATAACAGTTCTTACTTTCAGCAACTTAACAGGTCCATAAATGCAATACGCACAGATAATATATAATAATTTTTAAAAAATCAATAAATTGATAACCTTAATACTAGTGCAAAAACCAAAGACCTCATGCAACTAAAGAAGGTCAATAGAAGTTGATGATTGCTGAATTAGTGTTATATAATGTTTAAGAGCCTGATGGGTTGTTGTTGCCCAATAAATGCCAGACTTGCCAGTGTGTGCAATCCAAGAATGGGTTATTAAAAAGTTCAATTTGTCTCGTGGAATTTGAACCCATCACTGTGGATCTACAGCTGAGGAAACGGCTCATTAGATCACTCCTGGTATTTCTGGTATCACTTGCGGTATTCTGCCTATTCTGATCCATTTATTAACCCCATCTTATCAGATTTCTAATTTTCAAATATTTATTTGCATGAGATATGCAAATGTTTTCTGTAAAAATAAAAGTGTGATTAAGGAATATTAGGATTTTCCTGCCAATCCAACTGATCTGTGATCTGGTACTAAGCTGTTCAAACTGGTTAGATTTCAGAAGACGAAACGTGTAGGAAGGAACTGCAGACGTTGGTTTAAACCGAAGATTAAAGTTTAAACCGAATCAGTCTGAAGAAGGGTCTCAACCCGAAATGTCACCAATTCCTTTTCTCCAGAGATGCTGTCTGACCCGCTGAGTTTCTCCAGCTTTTTGTGTCTACCTTAGATATCAGAAGAGATCAATGTTGCCTCGGCTTTTGTAACTAGGGCAAGAGTACCAGAATCAATTGGTCTAGGTTAGGGACACTTAGAAATGGGCTAGATTTATTGGTAATCATCCATTGAATTTTCTTGCAGGGAATGGACTAAGGGAGTAGAATAACTGGGGCATGATTCATACCATAGGATAAGGAGGTCAACAGTGATCTACCCAAGTATTTCAAACCTTACTGGGCAATCCAGCTTGGCAACGGTCACAGATCAAATGATATGAGGCTTGGATAGGATGGATGTGGAGACTAACTGTTCCCAATTTATTAGTAAATCTGCTTTACTCTATTCCTCTCATGATTTTCTACACCTCTATAAGATCACCCCTCATCCTCCTGCACTCTAAGGAATAAAGTCCAGACTGCTCAACCTCTCCCTATAGCTCAGTCCCTTGAGTCCTGGCAACCTCCTTGTAAATCTTCTCTGCACCCTTTCCAGCTTGACATCTTTCTTAGATGTCAAGAAGATAGACACAAAAAGCTGGAGTAATTCAGCGGGTCAGACAGCATCTCTGGGGAAAAGAAGCAGGTGACATTTCGGGTTGAGATCCTTCCTCAGACTGAAGAAGAGTCTCGACCCGAAACGTCACCTATTCCTTTTCTTCAGAGATGCTGTCTGACTCGCTGAGTTACTCCATCCTTTTGTGTCTATCTTCGGTTTAAACGAACATCTGCAGTTCCTTCCTACACATCTTTCCTATAACATGTCCACATGTTTATACCCACTTCTAAATAGTACTTCAATGCCAGTCAAAAAGTACAGGACTCTTAAGGAATCACACTAAATACTTGTGATCTTTGAGTGCTATTAATAAGCACTTTCTCTTCATTAGGAGGAAAGCTAACAAATCTTCTGTAATTTAGTTCTAATATATGATTTCATTTTTTGAGGTTTTGAAATTTCAGCAGTTTTTGCTAAATATTTTCTGGTAATGTCTGATCAAGGGAAACCTTCAATGATTGACATATTAAAGTTGAGTTTGGAATTTTTCAGTTAGTCACTTGTATCCTGTTGTTTAGTTTGATTTCCAGCAAGACATCTGACTCTAGTGTCAGATCCTCTCCATGATCAGAATGTAATAAACACACTTCAAGGACACTGAATGTAAACGCTTTGCTTTATTCGTCCGCCTTTCCTTTACATCCCCACATCATGTGTTCTCTGACCTTTCTGACTCATAGTAATACTTGATGGCATTTAAACATGACGTCAGTTACTATGACATCCCTTCCTTATCCTGCATCACCACATTGTCACTGTATGACATGTTGTCACTTGCGGACGGAGCACCAAGGCAAATTCCTTGCATGTGAATACTTGGCCAATAAACGTATTCATTCATTCATTGTAAACTGAACATTCCAACACCATTTAGGATATGGCATTCATTACATTGATAACGCATCATTTCCACATGTCAATACGTCTCATAGTCCTCGTATCTTTTGGGTGGTTTTCTCTGACGCTTTGGTCTGACCACTGCTTCTGTCTGTACTGGTACTGATACTGTTCCACCAGTTCATCATCTTGATTTTGGTTTTGCATAGTCTCCTCCTCAGACTCGTGCAATCCTGGCTCGTCGATTTGGTAGCCTTGAGTCTGATCCCCCACAGTCTCAACTTCAGTTGGCAGTATCCCTGTACTATCCCAACAGTGATACATTTTCACATACAATGTGTTTGTATCATATTTGACTCCTGGCGATTAGACTGTCATGCCCTTGTCTGGACACCACTGTGTATGGTTGTGGAAAGAAGGGTGTGTCCATTTTGCTTGGACTTTCTCTCCTCACTGGCATCTCATTTCCTGGCATCACATCTGATGGTTTGGCACCTTGTCTCCTGCCTGCATAGAGCTTTGATGCCACTTTCTTTTCTGCATTATGATCTCTCACATTGATCATTTACCATGTCACTAACCCATGGTATCAATAGACAGCAGATATTAGGTGCAGGAGTAGGCCATGTGGCCACCTTTCCACACAGATATATAATTATTTAGTGTCTTGAATGGTTAAAGACTATTGTTTCTGTGGAAGATTAAGATAGTACAGGAATGTTAGACTTTCTGTGTTATGCTTACAGGAAAGAAATGGAAATCATATTGACTCTTTCATACTATACAGAGCCATAGAGACTAACTGTTCCCCAGTTATTAGTTAACTGTTGTCAAACAGACTGTGGATTAACCCAAGAACTTGCATATTGACTTCACCACATGAGCCGGTGGACATATATGAAGGAAACCACTTTTAATAGCAGTCATATCCCATGCACCCAATAGACAGTCAGTTGGAAGCAGCTCCGTAGCTTGGCATTATGTCATTTCTATTACATCTCTGGATATGGACATGGTTATGAAGCTGTGTGTGTGTTGTCCAACCCCATATGCTCTTGAGAAGATAGCATTGAGTCTTTAGACTTTAGAGATCCAATGTAAAAGTAGGTTTTCGGCCCACTGAGTCTGTGCCGACCAACAAACACTAAACACTATGGGCAATTTACAGTTTGTCCCAAAGCCAATTTACCTCTAAATCTTGTACGCCTTTGGAGTGTGGGAGGAAACCGGAGCACCTGGCGGAAACCCACACGGTCATAGGGAGAACATACAAACTCCATACAGACAGCACTCCTAATCAGGATTGAACCCGGTCTCTGGCACCATGAGGCAGAAACTCTGCTGCTGCACCACCGTCTCGTTCATAAAGTCATCATCATCAATGGCAACGTTCCATGTGGAGGCACAGAGCTGTTAACCAGGGAATTCTAGGAATCTGAGCTGGCAGCTACAAAGCAATAGCAACATATGTCTAAGTCAGGAGGGAGCGAAGAAAAAAAAAATGTATTCGCAGAGTCAGCATGATTTTTATCAAAGGGCAATAATGTAATGAGATTTTTGAAGGTATAACTAACATAATAAAAACGGAGCATTTTGTGAATGGACAGTATAATTTACTTTTTAAAAGCATTTCTCATGTGTCCAAAACATTTTGTCATGTTGTCACTTGCGGGCAGAGCACCAAGGCAAATTCCTTGTATTCAAATACTTGGCCAATAAACTCATTCATTTATTCATTCATTCATTCATTCATTCATTCATGGTTGCCTTACAAAAGATTGTTGCTTAAATAAACTTAATAAATTTGGATAATATATTTGCATGGATATAGGATTGGTTTAAGGGGAGTGAGCAGTTGGGTCATTTGTAGATTGTAACACTCTACCAGTTTTCATTTTTAATTGGTAGAAAATTCGGAAGGTTAAAAACAGTAAAGTTGTGCGCTGGATCCTCCGCTTATATTAATATCATATATGAAAGGCCAGGGAAGGTGAAATGTGAAGAGGCCTGGACTGGTTCAGCGTCCAAAAGTGGCAGAATGTCCAATTAATACAAAAATAGATGATACATTTTTTTACGCTGGAGAAGAACAGGAAAGCTGATATATTTCAATCGTGCGAAAATGTAAATGTTGGTGTCGCAGAACCTGAGAGCGTCAAAGTCAAAATGCAGTTACAAACGAACTATTAGGAAAACCATCGATTTAAATGGATAGTAGTACATTAATAGGGACTTCTTGCTGAAACTGTACAGACTTTTTGAAGGACCTCAGCTCAAAATCCAGAAACTGTATAATTTTAGCCTACCGATGGATATATGTAGTTATAATATCTATCTCTGGAACATTGTGCAATATGGACAAATTGATTTCAAGATGGGGGGGGGGGGAGAGGGAGGTGTGCCTTTTCTTACAAAGGTTTAGAATAATTATCTTATTAAAATGTGCCCTGTTCATGGAAGAATTGACAATGTGGATTGTGAGAGCCTGCTCCTTGTGGCTGAGCGGTTTAGAACTGGAGGCAGAGTTTCAAGAGAGAGAGGATAATTGTCATATGTACCAACAGCGGAACCTGACGTTTTTATTTGCAGCAGCTTTAACTGGCTCATAAATGCAATACGTGTAGATAAAACATAATGATTAAAAATAAATTAATGAAATAATAACCATAATATGAGGTGGCCCTAATAGTGCAAAAAACAGGTCGACAAAGACACACATTCGTCTCTTTGGCTGAAAAAGATTTTCTTTACGTAAGCCTTTAGTAATACTAATTTTCTATTTGGAGGGTATAGATGTTCAGCTATTGAATTAATTTAAAGCTGGGATCAATAGATTCTTGGTCGGAAGAAAAATCAGGTTAAAAACATGGACTGGAGTAAATCATTTCATTGAATGGCAGAGCAGTTTAGAGGAGCTGTATGAGCCTCTGTTTCAAATGCTACACCTAAAACGCGAGCAACATGTGCAGTTGATGCTTCCATTCATCTTCTCTTTGTCCTAGACCATGCAGGTAATGTGTTTCAGGGGTAATACCAAAGAAGACCACACCTTCTTTGTCACTGAAATGCATCTTGTGGACGAGACAGGCTTTGTTTAAGCCAGTCTAAAAATCTTTGCACCTGAAGCTGTAAGAATTTGCAGCAAGAGGTGAACCATTTGTCCTTGAGATTTCACTAATTGTGCATTTTTTTAATCACTGCAGCTAAACCCAAGGAAGCAATGACAGGGGTCCTGACCAAAACAGAGACTGCTGCAGTCTCCAAAGAACACCCAGCAACCCCTGATGCAAAAGGAAAGGTAGGTACACATTCCAATTGCAAAACAATCTTCCTTTGCTTTGTATATTTATTTGTTTCAGCCATATTTATGTTAAATCTTTTCAGTTATTATTGCAACCTAAAGTCTGTGTATTTGAGGCAAATGGGGTTTGGTCTGTGAATTTTAACATTGTAAGACAAATGGTAAAATGCACCATCAGGGCTTTTTATAAACTGGCTCCTTGCTGTCTACTGCTATCTTGTGTATATTTTGAATGTCAGAGCCCCACAGAATCTGTCCAAACGTATGTGCCTGGGCATTGTCACTTTAACTACTGGAAGAATGCAGTATAATTAAACTGGTGTGAAAAATCCCATGCTTCTCTTGTGCCTTCCCCCACCCAGTGATTTCCTCCTCCTCTCTACTCTCCGTCATAGAAACATAGAAACATAGAAATTAGGTGCAGGAGTAGGCCATTCAGCCCTTCGAGCCTGCACCGCCATTCAATATGATCATGGCTGATCATCCAACTCAGTATCCCGTACCTGCTTTCTCTCCATACCCTCTGATCCCCTTAGCCACAAGGGCCACATCCAACTCACTCTTAAATATAGCCAATGAACTGGCCTCAACTACCCTCTGTGGCAGAGAGTTCCAGAGACTCACCACTCTGTGTGAAAAAAGTCTTTCTCATCTCGGTCTTAAAGGATTTCCCCCTTATCCTTAAGCTGTGACCCCTTGTCCTGGACTTCCCCAACATCGGGAACAATCTTCCTGCATCTAGCCTGTCCAACCCCTTAAGAATTTTGTAAGTTTCTATAAGATCCCCTCTCAATCTCCTAAATTCCAGAGAGTATAAACCGAGTCTATCCAGTCTTTCTTCATAAGACAGTCCTGACATCCCAGGAATCAGTCTGGTCATTGTCGCATCCCTTTGTGTCCCTCCTCACCTTTTACTCAACTCCCTCCCCTTTCCCTCGCCTCCCTCCTCTCTCTATTTCTCTCTCTTTCATCTTCCTCGCTACCTTCCGCCCCCTTTACTCTCCCTCACCTCCCTCCTCCTCTTGTCTCCTTGCCTCACTCTTCGCCCCCCGCCCCCCCCCCCCCCCCCTCTCTCTCCCTCAACCATTCCTCAACTTTCTTCCCCCATGCTCCCATCTTTAATTTGGTAAAATGCTATTTGGGCTATCTTTAAAATTGTCTGCTAATTTTCTTGAAGTTTGATATCCATGGCTCTGGCTCAAATCTAACCCTGTTTATGGCACAAGTGTCCTATTTAATTTTGGAACAATGCAATACGATTAATCTGAACTGAAACAATGTGCTTGATTTGTGCCCCCTCCTGGATTTTCCAAGCATTGGAAGCATCGTAAATGCCTTTCCCTTTTGCCCATCCTTACTCTTCACTTTCTCCTCAACCATTTTCTTCTCTTTCCCCCTTACATTCCTTCCCTTCTTTCCTTCGCTTGGTTCCTTTATCTCCAGCCCTCCCATCCAACCTTAACCCCTCCTGAAACTGGGTCAAAAAGGTATTTAGAGAACCTGCAACATTATGATATGTAGACTATTCTTTAACTTTATACAATTAAAATTTGTCTCAGATCCACAGAGTTTATTTACTCAGCGTAATATTTTCATTGGCCATTTTTACTTTGTCTTTTGTTTGCTTCCTTTTGTTTCTATGTTTCCTTTGGCATCGTCGACTTTTGTGTTATTCCCTATCGCTGTATGTAAAAGGTGGGCACACTGACTACAAAGACCTTAACGGCCAAAACTAAACCACAGCCTTCAGCTTCCCTTAAGCGATCTGCTGCAGCTGCTCCAAGCCCCAATAAAAAACCCAGTACAACCACTCTGACGGCAGCTACCGCTTCCAAACGACTTCCTCCTAGTCTGGCGCGGTCCTCTTCTGCGACCACCAAAGATGTGAAACCAAAGGTAAGGGTGGGGTGGTGGGTGTCATATACTGTTTATGTTATTTTTCCTTCAATTAATTACCGGCTTTCACCGGCTTTCGTAGGTTGAATCAAATTGATGTCAATAGCAGCGGTGATTAATTGGACTACAATTCACTTATTAGCTTCTGAGATTGAAATGGGGGGACGGGGGGGGGGGGGGGGGGGGAGGGGGGGGGGGGGGGGGGGGGGAGGGGGGAGGCTAAATGTTGTGGCTTTCAATCATAGTGTGGTGACGCTCTCTGATTCATTGTACTTTAATTAGGCTTATTGGTCATGTTCACCAGTAATGGAGGGATCTGCTTTTCAGTTATGATAGCACCTTTGTTTATATTGGGCGTATCAGAATGTAGGGGCAGTAGGTGGTCTGTCGGTGTGAATTTGAGGAAGAACAGTGAAATGTTACACTTATGTGGTAGTAGTGAAGGCATGCCACACTTTGCAGGTGGTATCTCTCGATCCAGAAATCCAGGTAAATACCACTGAGGTCCAGTACCAGACAAGTCACAACATCTATCGAGAGAAAAATTGTGATTCAGTAAAAAGCATGCAATGCTGTTTAGCCACAGCGTTTGTCATGGAGTCATAGAGAGAGATGTCTTAAAACATTGACCCACCAAGCCCATTCTGACCATCAACAACCACCCATTTACACTAATCCTACAGTGATTTAATCCAACTTTACTCCTCGATATTGTCATAAATTCCCCTGAGATTCTAACATTCACAGGAACAGCTTCTTCCCAACAACCAACATGACAAACACTAACTAAAGTACGAACTGTCTTGGTTGTACTAGGGACTTGTGGACTTGGTTCAAGTTGTGAGTGTGTGTGTGTGTATGTACGCAGGGAAGGGTGGAGTGTGTGTGCGCGAGATTGAGAATTGGGCTGGGTGATAAATGGTTGTGCATATGAGGGTTGAGTGTGAGAGTAGATTTTTAGTGCCAGTATTGCGGGTGAGCATTGAAAGCACTAATGTATTTCGTCGATGATTCTGGCCTTTCCTGAGAGCTGAAAATATCTAATGTGATTCACGTTTTCCAGAGTTTCAGCATGAATCATTATTGTCAGAGAACAGCATCATAAAATAACTGCAGATTGGTAGCAGACTTTTACCAGATGTTCAGTACAAGTCCCATCCTCTACTATGTATCAGTATAAGAATTTAAGATTATTCGGACCGTGATATGCTTGCCAGGTATTGTCCAGCCCTTCGACCTGTCTTTCACAGCTCACTTCCCCCCCCCCCCCCCCCACTTCATGCAGTCTGAAGAAGGGTCCCAACCCAAAACGTGTCTGTCCATTCCCTCCACAAATGCTGCCTGACTCGCTGACTTCCTCCAGAACTTTGTGGAATGTAGTGATACAGTTACAAAGACAGTGCAGATTTAAAAAAGTGCATGGTCCACATGAGGTAGACTGTGAATTTGGGAATACGTCCTGATCTTGAGATGCTGAATGACTATCTACCCTTTGATCCAGACTTTGCTGGCTCGACCTTACACTAAACGTTATTCCCTTACCATATACAGTGGCTTGCAAAAGTTTTCATACCCCTTGAGCTTTTCCACATTTTGTCACGTTACAACCACAAACGTAGATGTATTTTATTGGGATTTTATGTGATAGACCAACACAAAAGTGGCGCATAATTGTGGTGGAAGGAAAATGATACATGGTTTTCACATTTTTTTACAAATAAAAAACTGAAAAGTGTGGCGTGCAAAAGTATTCAGCCCCCTTTACTCTGATACCCCTAAATAAAATCCAGTGCAACCAATTGCCTTCAGAAGTCATCTAATTAGTAAATATAGTCTACTTGTGTATAATCTAATCTCACTATAAATACAGCTGTTCTGTGAAGGCCTCAGAGGTTTGTTAGAGAACATTAGTGAACAAACAGCATCATGAAGCCCAAGGAACACACCAGACAGGTCAGGGATAAAGTTGTGGAGAAGTTTAAAGCAGGGTTAGGTTATAAAAAAATATCCCAAGCTTTGAACATCTCACGGAGCACTGTTCAATCCATCTTCCGAAAATGGAAAGAGTATGGCACAACTGCAAACCTACCAAGACATGGCCGTCCACCTAAACTGACAGGCCGGGCAAGGAGAGCATTGATCAGAGAAGCAGCCAAGGGGCCCATGGTAACTCTGGAGGAGCTGCAGAGATCCACAGTTCAGGTGGGAGAATCTGTCCACAGGACAACTATTAGTCGTGCACTCCACAAATCGGGCCTTTATGGAAGAGTGACAAGAAGAAAGCCATTGTTGAAACAAAGCCATAAGTTTGCAGTTTGCCACAAGCCATGTGGGGGACACAGCAAACATATGGAGGAAGGTGCTCTGGTCTGATGAGACCAAAATTAAAGTTTTTGGCCTAAATGCAAATTGCTATGTGTGGTGGAAAACTAACTCTGCACATCACCCTGAACACACCATCCCCACTGTGAAACATGGTGGTGGCAGCATCATGCTGTGGGGATGCTTTTCTTCAGCAGGGACAGGGAAGCTGGTCAGAGTTGATGGGAAGATGGATGGAGCCAAATACAGGGCAATCTTGGAAGAAAACCTGTTAGAGTCTGCAAAAGACTTGACCTTGGTGAAGATCAGGTCTTGCTTGATGAGACCAGTATAAATAGAAAGCCTGTCCATAGGGAATTTGTGCCTTTGACGAGTTGATACGCTCGACTGAATTTTGTTTTTGAGCACAGCTAGAATACTTCTGTTTGCACCAGCAGTGTGAATAACTGGCTTATTTGTCCATAATATTAACATCATTGTCCATGAAATTGGACAATAATTTGTCAGTCTTGTACATGCATCATCTTCTGGAAGAAGTGGATCTGCTGGACACGGTAATCCTACTCATCTAGAGTAGAAGGTAATAATGCAGATAATGCCAGTCAATTTTATCACTATTTCATCGTTTCAATCATTTTAGGAAAGGATATTGATTGGCAAATTTTGAGTAGACATGTCTGAGGAGTCTTTTTACAGATTTTCAGTGGTTCAAATCCTTGGAGCCAGTTCAAAAGTCCAGTGTAATGTCTAAATTTGGAGAGCATTCAGTGCAAGAATTACAAACTAATTTTCCATAATCATTTGCTTATGGGCAAGGCAACGTGTTCTTAATGGGCAAGCCTGATTGGATTAGTGAACCTGGTTGACGGAGGATATTGAGGCATATGTAGAAGGTATGGGCAGCTGTGATTAACCAAATCTCTTACAAAGACTATTTGATATTCCACCATATTTAGACACCGCATTTAGAATATTGTGTTCAGTTCTGGGCACCATGTTGTAGGAAAGATATTGTCAAGCTTGAAAGGGTTCAGAAAAGCTCTACGAGGATGTTTCCAGGACTACAGAGTGTGAGCTATAGGGAGAGGTTGAGTAGGCTGGGTCTTTATTCCATGGAGCGTAGGAGGATGAGGGGTGATCTTACAGAGGTATACAAAATCATGAGAGGAATAGATCGGGTAGATGCATAGTCTTTTACCCAGAGTAGGGGAATCGAGGACCAGAAGACATAGGTTCAAGGTGAAGGGGAAAAGATTTAATAGGAATCCGAGGGGTAACTTTTTCACACAAAGCGTGGTGGGTGTATGGAACAAGCTGCCAGAGGAGGTTGTTGATGCTGGGACTGTCCCATCGTTTAAGAAACAGTTGGACATGTACATGGATAGGTTTGGAGGGTTATGGACCAAGCGCAGGCAAGTGGGACTAGGGTAGCTGCAACATTGTGGGTCGGTGTGGGCAAGTTGGGCCGAAGGGCCTGTTTCCAATGTATCACTCTATGACACTATACTAGAGGGGTTTAAGGTGAGAAAGGTAAAGTTTAAAGGAAATGTGAGGGCACGTATTTTTATACAGAGAGTGGTGGGTGCCAGGGGTGGTGATGGAGGCAGATATGTTAGTGCCATTTAAGAGGCTTTTAGATGGGCACTTAGATATGGGGGGATATGGATCATTTACAGACAGACGAGATTAGTTTATCTCGGCATCATGTTTGGCACAGTCATTGTGGGCCAAAATTACTTTCCTGTCCTGCACTGTTCTATGTTCAAAGGATTGGCAACTAAGCATTTTAGGTACAGGGGTTTTAGATAAGAGAAATATTTGAGAAAGTTGAGATAATATAGGTTTACTACAGATTTGAGGAGGCATGTTAGTTCAATAAATGAGGTATGTATGTTCAATTAGAAAAATACGTGCAGGAGTAGGCCATTCGGCCCTTTGAGCCAGCACCGCCATTCAAAATGATCACGGCTGATCAGCTAAAATCAGTACCCCTTTCCTGCTTTTCCCCCCTATCCCTTGATTCCTTTAGCCCTAAGAGCTAAATCTAACTCTCAATTGAACAATTTATTGTTGGGCATGTACAGGGAGAAGGTAGAAAGGCAAATTTGTTTACACATTTGACCTCAGAATTTAATAGGTAGTAATAAAAATGTAGTAATTTATAAATATTTAAAATCTGTAAGCAGCAAGATCAACAGCATGCAGTTCTGGACTTGGTTTGAGGCAAGGAAAAGTTTAAGTGGAAGATATACCATTGGGTATGCATGTTCGAAGTAGTGATCGGAATTCAGTCAGAACCAACATGGTTCTAGATCGTACTGCCCTGTCGAAAGACCCTGATGGGAGGCCTGTAAGAAAACCAATGGTCATGGGGGATATCAATATGCAAGTAGAATGGGAAAATCAGGTTGGTACTGGATCCCAAGGGAAGGAATTTATAAAATGGCCACGAGATGGCTTCTTATGGATGAGCCCACTAGAGAAAAGACAATTTTGGATTTGCTGTTGTGCAAAGAACCAGACTTGATAAGGCAGCTTAAGATGAAGGAGGCAGTGATCATAATATGATAATTCAACCCACCGTGGATCTGTTGTGATGGCAGGCGAATTCCAGTGGATCAAGGCTGTCTGGGAGGCTGGGGTTGATGTGTAGCACGACCAGCCTCCCGCAGCACTTAATGATGGTGGAAGATCTGAGCGGCAGATATTCAGGCATGCTACCTTGTTTTTCTTTGCCACCAGGATGATAGTTGTCCTCTTAAAGTAGGGGAGAACCCTGATTTGGAGTAGTGAGAGGTTAAAGATGTCTGAGAAATATTCTGCCACCGGCCCCGCGCAGATTCTGAGAACGTAGCTGAGCTCTCCACCTGGGCTGTGTAGGAAGGAACTGCAGATGCAAGTGTACACCAGAGATAGACACTGAACGCTGGAGTATCTCAGCAGGACAGGCAGCAACACTGGATAGAAGGAATTGGTCTCGACCCGAAACGTCACCCATTCCTTCTATCCAGAAATGCTGCCTGTCTAGCATTTTGTGTCTATCACTAATTGCTTTCCGCTGGCTCAGTCTCAAGAAAGCCGATCCAACTTCTCCAACAGTGATCGTGGGATTCTGAAAATCTTCAACATCTTAACATCCATGTGAATCCTGACCTAGAATTCACATGAAGGTCAAGATTTATCTGCAATATCTGAAGTAGGGCAACGGGGTTCTCACTATTCATCCTTCATCCATCACCACCAGCGATGCATTACCATTTAGTGCCTCTTATCTTTCCTCACGTTTAACTAGAGCAATGTTGCCGGTCTCATTTCCTCAGTAGATACTTCGGAACAAAAAATATTGTTACTTACCATTTATCTCATTAGTGTTTGTCGGCTAATGCCTGCAAATTGGCTGCTTCATTTATTTTCAAAATTCATTTTACTTAAGTGTTTAGTAGTCTATGAACCGCTTTGATTTGCTTGAGAAATGTAATACATTTCTGTAGCACGGTGGCGCAGCAGTAGAGTTCCAGCGCCAGGGACCCGGGTTCGATCCTGACTATGGGTACTTTGTACGAGTTTGTACATTCTACCTGTGACCTGCATGCAATTTCTCTGGTTTCCTCCCACACTCCAAAGATGTACACATTTGTAGGTTAATTGGCTTGGTATAATTGTAAATGATATTGTTAGTGTGCGGGGATCGCTGGTCAGTGTGGACTCGGTGGGCCAATGGGCCTGTGTCCATGCTATATCGCTAAACTAAACTAAATTAAATGTATCTATTTCAAAACCTGTCTTAACACTGGAGTTGGCTGCATTTTTCTTCATTCTGTTGCTCTCTAACTGATGCCATAAACCATGTTGTTGTATTTTTACAGGCAACTGATGCTAAGGGTACAATGAAGCCCTCTCCATCGAGGCCACAATCCGCAGCAGTCACAAAAACACCCAGTAACACATCTGTTAAGAGCAGTACAACATCACTGCAGAAAGCGGCAACTACCGCTGGGTCAACTCCGAGAAATACCGCTCTTTCTACCACAAGAAGACCAACATGTACGTTAACAAAGTTTTTATATAATTGGAGGTGATCTTATAGAGGTGTGCAGACAAGGTATATGCACAGTTTTTTACTCAAAGCAGGGGAATCAAGAACCAGAGGACACAGGTTGAAGGTGAGAGGAGAAATCGTGCGAATCATCCTTAGAGGCAATACAGTGTGTTAACTAGCACACATTTTGGTCCTATGGGTTAAAGAAGGAACTGCAGATGCTGGAGAATCGAGGGAACACAAAAGGCTGGAGAAACTCAGCGGGTGCAGCAGCATCTAAGGAGATAGGCGACGTTTCGGGTTGAGACCCTTCTTCAGACTCTTTTTAGAGGAGGTTGTGAAACTGTCTCCGTAGGGAGGAGGAGAACTTCTTCAAAGTAGGCATACCTTGAGTCTCGACCCGAAGCTTCGCCTATCTCCTTCGCTCCTTAGATGCTGCTGCACCCGCTGAGTTTCTCCAGCCTTTTGTGTACCCTTGGTCCTATGGGTAGTAGGTTCTGATTTTTCATGTAAGATGCATGTAAGATTCCTCTTCCTGAAACTTGGAATGGTTGTATGCAAGATGAGTTTCATCAAACGGAAACTAGTTTTCTGTTGCTAATTGGTTGTTTTAACCAGTCATCTGACAAAAGGATTTTTTTTTTCCATAAAAAATGGAAAATCTTGTATGAAGATTTAATTATATTTTTAAAGCAGAGATAGATAGATTCTTGATTAGTACAGGTGTTAGTGGTTATGGGGAGAAGGCAGGTGAACGGGGTTAGGAGGGAGAGATAGATCAGCCATGATTGAATGGTGGAGCAAACCTGATGGGCCGTATGGCCTAATTCTGCTCCTATCACTTACGAACATGTATTTGAAGGACAGCTTCTTGCTGTCTAGGCTCTGCTGTACCTTGACCTCTGATATATATATTGGGTGCCTCAGTTGCTCACTTAACATTAATAGCCCTCACCTGAGGAGTCCAAAACAAAATTTCTTCCAGTTTCATTGAGGAATAACCTATTATTATAATAATCTAAGTCTGAAGAAGGGTCTTGACCCGAAACGTTACCCATTTTTTCTCCCCAGAGATGCTGCCTGTCCCTATGAGTTACTCCAGCTTTTTGTGTCTACCTAATATTCCAAGCTGTTTCTAACTCTGTGTCTCTCCCAAACTGATGGTCAGTACGGGAATGTCTTGTAGAAAAATACAAATTAGAGATAGATTAGGGGTAGTTTAGAGCTAGCATACCACTTTTAAAATTATTATAACTTTTTAAACATTTTATTTTCAGCTATCAAAACTGAACCAAAATCTGGAGAAATGAGGAAGTCTTTGTCGGCAAAGTCTCCCCTGGGTAACGTAAATTCATTTATTATTGTTTCTTTCATTAACGCGTGTTTCCCATTCCTCACATTACTCCTCCCCTCTTCTTCCCCAACATCACGTGTGGTTTAGCATTCGTTCATGATCATCCCTCTTTTAATATTCATGAATGTTTTACTGATTTTGGATGATCAGCCATGATCATATTGAATGGCTCGAAGTGCCGAATGGCCTACCCCTGCACCTATTTTCTATGTTTCTATGTTTAACTTCTTGGTGGATATAGCTACACGTGTACCAATTGCCCTCTGTAGTACCTCATCTAAACCAGCATTCTCCTTGTATGTGGTTGGAGAATACATTTTGGAAGATAATGCATTTCATATGTGTGTCTGTGGCCTCGATCTAAATCTGCTACAATTTTCCATCACGATTCCTACGTAGTGATCCGTTCTTTCACACTCGTATATAGTGCCGGAGGATTGGCGTACTGCGCATGTTGTTCCATTGTTTAAAAAGGATTCAAAGAATAAACCTAGCAATTATAGACCTATTAGTTTGACGTCAGTGGTGGGCAAATTAATGGAAAGGATACTTAGAGATAATATATATAAGCATCTGGATAAACAGGGTCTGATCAGGAACAGTCAACATGGATTTGTGCCTGGAAGGTCATGTTTGACAAACCTTCTTGAATTTTTTGAAGCGGTAACTAGGGAAATTGATGAGGGTAAAGCAGTGGATGTTGTCTATATGGATTTTAGTAAGGTCTTTGACAAGGTTCCCCATGGAAGGTTGGTTAAGAAGGTTCAATCTTTGGGTGTTAATGGCGGAGTAGCAAGATGGATTCAACAGTGGCTGAATGGGAGATGTCAGAGAGTAATGGTGGATGGCTGTTTGTCAGGTTGGAAGCCGGTGACCAGTGGGGTGCCTCAGGGATCTGTGTTGGGTCCACTGTTGTTTGTCATGTACATCAATGATCTGGATGATGGGGTGGAAAATTGGATTAGTAAGTATGCAGATGATACTAAGATAGGTGGTGTTGTGGATAATGAAGTAGATTTTCAAAGTCTACAGAGAGATTTGGGCCATTTGGAAAAGTGGGCTGAAAGATGGCAGATGGAGTTTAATGCTGATAAGTGTGAAGTGCTACATCTTGGCAGGACAAATCAAAATAGAACGTACACTGTAAATGGTATTGAATTGAGGAATGTTGTGGAACAGAGGGATCTAGGAATAACTGTGCATAGTTTCCTGAAGGTGGAATCGCATGTAGATAGGGTGGTAAAGAAAGCAATTGGTGTGCTGGCCTTTATAAATCAGAGCATTGAATATAGGAATAGGGAAGTAATGTTAAAATTGTACAAGGCATTGGTAAGACCAATTCTGGAATATGGTGTACAATTTTGATCGCCTAATTATAGGAAGGATGTCAACAAAATAGAGAGAGTACAGAGGAGATTTACTAGAATGTTGCCTGGGTTCCAGCAACTAAGTTATAAAGGTTGAACAAGTTAGGTCTTTATTCTTTGGAGCGCAGAAGGTTAAGGGGGGACTTGATTGAGGTCTTTAAAATGATGAAAGGGATAGACAGAGTTGACGTGGATACGTTTTTCCCATTGAGGGTAGGGAAGATTCAAACAAGAGGGCATGACATGAGAATTAAGGGACAGAAGTTTAGGGATAACATGAGGGGGAACTTCTTTACTCAGAGAGTGGTGGCTGTGTGGAATGAGCTTCCAGCAGAAGTGGTGGAGACAGGATCGATTTTAACATTTAAAAGTAAAGTGGATAGGTATGTGGAAGGGAAGGGAATGGAGGGGTATGGTCTGAGTGCAGGTAGATAGGACTAGGGGAAAATAAATGGTCGGCACGGACTGGAAGGGCCGAGAGGGCCTGTTTCCGTGCTGTAATTGTTATATGGTTATATGGTTATTGTGATCATGGCTGATCGTCCCCTATCAATAACCAGTGTCTGCCTTCTCCCCATATCCCTTGACTCCACTAGGCCATAGAGCTCTATCCAACTCTCTCTTAAATCCATCCAGTGACTTGGCCTCCACTGCCCTCTGTGGCAGGGAATTCCACAAATTCACAACTCTCTGGATGAAAAAGTTTTTTCCCACCTGTAAAGAAGGCTCACAGACACCTTAAAGTCTTCAGTACTTTTATTAAGCACACGTCATACATAGCCCTGGCTGTACGTGGTCTGTCACGAACACCAGAGAGCGAGCTAGGGGCGTGTGGGTTGCAATTATACTAAATGGTGGGGGGAGTGGTTAGCATGGACATCATTACTATCAATTAAAGGTGTACACACATATCATCTACATCCTTCCTCCACCAAAACAAACAGTGAGTGACAGGGCGACCTAGAGGACACGGCAGGACCTGTCGTGGGAACGCTTCTGGATACTGTGTCTTTCGGTAATGCGTTCCCGGACCAAGGCAGGTTTAAAGACGGAAAGGGACAGGGACTGCTGAGACACCGGGACCGTGGGCCTCGTGACTCGGGACATGAGTCGCTGAGCCGGGGAGCCCAGGGCATGGTCGCGGGAGATGTTGCGGAGGTTCAGCAGGGCCAGGTAGATGTCGGAGCGGGATAGGCGGCAACGTTCCAACAATCCTTTAGCACTGCGGACCGCGCGCTCGGCCAGTCCATTGCTCTGTGGGTATTCCGGGCTGCTGGTGTAATGACGAAAGTTCCAACGCTCAGCAAAATCGCGGAACTCGGCACTGGTGAACTGGCTGCCGTTGTCCGACTGCAGGCTGACGGGGGACCCGAAGGTGGCAAAGTGGCGGCGCAACTTGTCGATGACTGCGGAGGAAGAGAGGGAGTGGAGCTGGTCAAGTTCAAACCAGCTGGAGTAAGAGTCGACAAGCACCAGGAAGTGCTTTCCGTGCCACTCGAAGATGTCGGTTGCTAGCGCAGACTATGGCAGGTCAGCAGCTGGCTGCTGCAGGAGCGGCTGCCGCTGTTGTTGTGGAGCGAGGCTGTTGCAGGTAGGGCACGCGGAGACCCTATCCCGGAAGTAGCGAGGCATGTCGGGCCAGAAGAACTGGCTCTGAGCGACAGAAAGGGTCGCCTCGGCCCCAGGATGGCCACGATGAGCGGTCTCGAAGTATTGTTCCCGTAGTGCTTCGGGCACCACCACCTTGTGCCCCTTCACAATCACACCACCACGCAGCACCAACTCGTCACGAACCAAGAAGTAAGGCACCGCTGCGGCCGGCAGGGAAGAACGGCGGTCTGGCCAACCCTGCTTGATGATCGCGGCCAGCTGCTGTAGCGAAGCGTCTGCCGCCGTGTGCTCGGCTAGGGACTTCAACTGACCGGAGGGCACGAAGTTCACGCCCAGGACCATCAGATCGGACGTCATGTACGGATGCTGGGTTCTGGATGAGAGAGGCGCCCGAGACAGCGTGTCCGCAACAACCATGTCCTTGCCCTTGCGATAAACCACTGTGAAAGTGAAGCGTTGTAGCTGGAGCATCATGCGCTGGAGCCGGGAGGAGGCCATGTGTATTGGCTTGTTGAGGATGGTGACCAGAGGCTGGTGGTCCGTCTCGACAGTGAAGCAGTTGCCCAGGATATAGTCTTTGAATTTGGAGCAGGCAAAGACAACCGCCAGCAGTTCTTTCTTCGCAGCGACAACCATAGTAGAAACCCACTGGGTGGAGTCCGTGACTGGCGCCAGGATGCCCGTGGCCACCATCTCGCGAAGAGCAGACTCGACCTTGCCCCTCATGGCAAAGGACACACGGTGCGGGGGACGGACGACCGGCGTGATGTCGGGATTGAGGGCAATCTTGTAGCTGCAGGGCAACTTCCCCAGCTTCGAGTCGAACCGGTCCGGGAATTCGGCCAGCGGGTTCAGGGGTGCCTCTACCAGGTGGACATCACTGTGGAAGCTCACCAACCCGAGGTCCTGGCAGGCCTCCACGCCGAGCAGGGGGTCACATTTACCGTCTAGCAGGAAGAAAGAGAGGGGCCGAGTGGTCGACAGCACCTTGCAGTGGAGAGTGGCCCTCTTCACAGGAATAAGCACGCCACCCCCATAGGCACGCAAAACAGCACTGTCTGTGGAAACAGGCTCATTATTTCTTATCTTCCTGAACAGGCTTATTGACATAACATTGGCAGCTGCCCCCGTGTCGACCTTAGCAGAGAAGGCCATGCCATTCACCGTTACTCGGACGGTCGGGTCCGTTATCAGTCCAGCTGCACCTCGCAAGGAAAACACATCCAGCTCACTCGGAGAAGAGTCAGGGTCAGACGGGGGAAGATCAACATGCTGGAGATGGGAACTAGACGCTGAGTCATCACGTGACAGGTAGCGAGACGGTTTCTGCTGTGGCTGTGCAGGGTTCCCACGGGAACGGCATGCTGCCGAAAAGTGGCCGGGCTTGTTGCAAAAGTTACAGGTTTTACCCAACGCCGGGCACACATTAAAACGGTGTGAGACAAAGTTACAATTTGGACATCGTTGAGGCGGTCTGGAGCCTTGCAGTGGTCTTGCCCTCTGTCGCCGGGGAGCATTGTACTGGGGACCAGCGAGACTGGCTGTGTGGACCACAGGGTCAGGTACAGCGGAGGAGACAGCCTCAGCTAAACGAGAGGCATGCAGCGCCTCATGGAATGTCAGATCAGGCTTACGCAGCAGCTCAGAGCGCAGCTTATCATCCCGCAGACCAAAGACTAAAATGTCACGGGGCAAAGTATCGGGGGTCAGGTCATGCAGGTTACATCGGCGAGCCAGCTGGTGCAGCGCGGCCACAAAATTGTCAATAGACTCCCCAGGGTTCTGGCGTCTGGAGAACAGTTTGAAACGCTCTAAGATGTGGTTAGTGGGAAGGTCACACATCGCCGTAAATTTAGCAATCAGGCAATCGGGGTCCTGGACACTCTCACCATGTCCATAGACGAACGACTCCGAACGCTCGAGCGCCTCCGGACCAGCCAGGTTAAGCAGCAGGGAAGCCTTGACAGCGGGGGCCACAGCAGGGTGGGCGATTGCAACATAATGCTCAAAGTCCCGTCGGAACACACTCCAGCGATGAGTGATTTCTGCATCAAAGACTAGGATGTCAGGTTTACGACAGGCAGAAGCCATCACGGAACAGGGAGGGGGTACTGAGACTAAGGAAATAAAACGCGATAGATCAGAGACGCAGGAAGAAGCACTTCTGACGCCATGTAAAGAAGGCTCACAGACACCTTAAAGTCTTCAGTACTTTTATTAAGCACACGTCATACATAGCCCTGGCTGTACGTGGTCTGTCACGAACACCAGAGAGCTAGGGGCGTGTGGGTTGCAATTATACTAAATGGTGGGGGGAGTGGTTAGCATGGACATCGTTACTATCAATTAAAGGTGTACACACATATCATCTACACCACCTCAGTCTTAAATGACATCCCCTTTATTCTAAGACTGTGGCTCCTGGTTCTGGACTCGCCCAACATTGGGAACATTTTTCCTGCTTCTAGCTTGTCCAGTCCTTTTATAATTGTGTTTGTTTCTATAAGACCCCCCCCCCCCCCCCCTTCCTTCTAAACTCCAGTGAATACAAGCCTAGTCTTTTCAATCTTTCCTCATATGACAGTCCCGCCATCCCAGGAATTAATCTTGTGAACCTACGCTGCACTGCCTCAATCACAAGGATGTCCTTCCTCAAATTAGGAGACCAAAACTATACACAATCGATCGCCCATTCATACTCGTTTCTCGTAAACCCTCTACAAACCAGGGAGCATTATTTATTTTAAATAAGGGTCAATTAACTTACAAATCTGCTCACCCTGGAGATGTGGGAGGGGACTGGAGCACCCGGAAGAAACACATGCAGTCAAGGAGAACATGTAAACTCCCCACAGACAGCACCCGAGGTCAGGATCAAACCCAGGTCTCTGGCATGGTGAGACTGCAGCTCTACCAGCTGTGCCACTCACACAGTGAAGCATTAAGATGAATGTGGATAAAGGCAATGGATTTCAGATCACTTAACTATCCAGAGGTGACCACAAATCTGCTTCTTTATTTTTGGACATTCTTTATAATAAATTTTCTTCCATGTAAGTGATCATCAGCGCCAGGTGAAAATCCTGTTTCAAAATTTGTGGAGGGATTCTAAATTTGAGAAGTGTATAACTGACCAAGGAGTCAATTCAAGGAACAGATGGATATTTATTGGTGGAAGGCTGTTTGAGGGTCAGGAGAAAGCAGGGTGTTTTATACTTTATTGGCATGGCGACAATTGGCCAGTTGTTGTTCACTGTTTGGAAATATATTCACAATTCCTCACACATAACTAAATAAACATAATGTAGAAACAATTTATATTTGTCAAGAAAATAGCATGTATTTTGTTTTGATCTTAGGTGAGACGGGTCGCCCGAAGACTACTTCCACCACTTCTATTAAGAGTAGCGGCACTACTCCAAGTTCGCCGAGCACACCTCTTGGTGTGAGTAGTCCAGGAACTCCATCGTCTAACACCACACGGGCACCCAGAACGCTGGCTCTGAAGACAACAGCTGCTTCTGAGGCCAAGAGAGTGGCGCTGATCCCGCGCACACCCCCAAAGCCCACTGTAGCACCCGGTCCAAAGCAACCTCGGCCAACTAGTGCCCCAGCTCCCGACCTAAAAAACATCAAGTCCAAAATCGGATCCACAGATAACATGAAATATCAGCCTGGAGGGGGAAAGGTAGGTGGTGGTTGCCTGTTTGAAGGTAAATGGACAGCAGTCATTTGAATCAAGTGCATTTTGATCAATAAGGTAGAGGATTTAAATCGGAAGTGAGCCTTGAAAATGTAGTTTGCGAAACAGTCAGTGAAAAATAATGTTTCCTAGCCCATCAAAGCTCAACTCTGTAATGTACTAATTCGCCCATTTAAAAAAAGCCTTTGCATTTAAGTATTTCCTTCTGTGTCCTTGCAATCTCCCAAAATGCATAACAACTAATTGTTTGTTTGTTTAACTTTTTTATAATATAGGAAATTGCTAACATTTATGTGCCTTGCTGCTCGTCTTAAAAATTCATTTTTCATAATTTCCATTTTTTATACTCCTTCCACTTTTTTGTTTAATTTATTTATCTTTCTTTCTCTTTTAATATTTTACACACTTCTTTCAATTGGAGCTTACTTCCAATTCTCTTCTGCTTTGCTCCTTCTCCAGTCCATCTATTTTCTTGTGTATGTTATTGAAAATTATAAAAAGTAGTCCAAAAAATATCTAGCATGTACTTTGTAGATGTGTATTATTTCTGGAGATTTGTATGCTTTTGAAGGTAAATTGTCAGGCAACATTTATGAAAGGCTAGATTAAATGTTATTGCTAGATCTGGTTTCTAGATTGTTTTTTTTTTAACCAATTTTATAAATTGTGTAACTTAAAAAGAAATGAAAGTATTAGCAATGATACACAAGAGTCCATGAGATGCTGGAATTGTAATTAAAATAAAAACAACTGCTGGTGGTATTCAGCAGATCAGGCAGCTTCTATGGTGGAAATGGACAGCCTGCTGCTTATTCCCCTCCAGAGATGCTCTCTGATCCTCTGAGTTCCTCCCATGTTTTTTGAAAGAAGGTATTAGCAAAGTTAAAGACCATAAGTACGAGGTTAATTGTTGTTGTTTTTCAGTCCTGGAGGGAAATGTACAGGGTTATCATCAATATTAGGACTGTTGTATTGAGAAACGTGTTAATTAGTAATCTTACCGTAAAAGATCCCTGGTAGGGTTTTTAAATTAATTTGTTAGCAATGTAATTCTAAACCAATTTAAAAATAAGCAAAATTGTAGAGTCATGCTGGGCAAGGTAAGGAAGATGATAAGACAGTAGATAAGCGAGGATAGAATCTTAGATTTTCTCCGACTCCAAAAGGGGCAATTCCTGTCCATACCAGAAGCGATTTCCAGTTCAATCCCAGCTTCCAGTCCATAGCCCTCCTGGTCATAGCTTTTCAAGTATGCCTCTACATATTTTAAATGTGACAAAGTCTCTTCAATCCTTTCAGAAAGTCAATTCCAGCCTCTATTATCCTCTTGCAAAAACAGGTTTATTTCCTCGCCTCTCATCTAGTCCTTATACCTATATCCCTCCTTTCCCTGTTACTGGGAAACAAGTCTTTTCTGCTCTATCTTGACCCTTTACAATTTTATGCACCTCAATTAATTATACACCTTCACCCACCTCTTTGCAAACAAAAAAAAACATTCTCTCCTCATAGCTAGTCTTTCAGCTCTGGCAATATCCTCCGCAATTTTCTTTGCACCCTCTCCAGTTCAATCACATCTTTCCTGTAATGGTAGCATACAGTACTGGAGCTGTGCTTCATCTAGTGTTATATGTACTTTCTGACTGCGCTCTGACATGAATATGTGGCTGGACCTACTGGCTATTCCCCAAGAATGTTTCTGTTTGTTTTGTTTGGAATTTGAATAGATCTTTGCATTTAATGCCTTGGATATTTTAAAAAAAAATACACTTTATGCCTTTTCAACCACCTGACGAACTTGTTCTTTCTCAATAAGGTCTCTGAATAGACATTCAAGGTTATTTTTTTTCCTTCACAGAACTCCATTTCCCCCCACATTGTTTGCATCCCTGTCTTGCCACATATTTTGTGTGTATTGTTGGGCACTCTTCTGGATAAAATTCCATTTGATACATTTCTACTTGAATGCCAAGTGCAAGACCAGTTTTTCTATCACTCCAAACGTCTTTAACATGCCCAACTTTATTTTACTATACATTACAAACAGCAAGGGATCTAGTACTGAGTTCTGTGGATGTTCTTTCATCTTTGTAACAGCTGTCAGCAGTTCCCCTTGTTTCCTGCTACTGAGCCAGTTTTTGATTTGCTAATCTCCCATGGATCCTGTTGAATTTTTCTTTTAGCAACCAGACTGACCCGTAGAACCTGGTCAGACAGGTACTACCCATACATCAATCCATGCTGACTGCATCTAACCAGTCTATGCCTTTATCAATGACATTTTACACTGTTATTTCATAGAAACATAGAAAATAGATGTAGGAGTAGGCCATTCATCCCTTCAAGCCTGCACCGCCATTCAATATGATCATGGCTGATCATCCCCAATCAATACCCCGTTCCTGCCTTCTCCCCACATCCCCTGATCCCTTCAGCCACAAGGGCCACATCTAACTCCCTCTTAAATATAGCCAATGAATTGGCCTCAACTACCTTCTGTGGCAGAGAATTCCACAGATTCACCACTCTCTGCGTGAAAAATGATTTTCTCATCTCAGTCCTAAAAGATTTCCCCCTTATCATTAAACTGTGACCCCTTGTTCTGGACTTCCCCAACAGGAACAATCTTCCTGCATCTAGCCTGTCCAACCCCTTAAGAATTTTATAAGTTTCTTTACGATCCCCCCTTAATCTTCTAAATTCCAGTGAGTACAAGCCAAGTCTATCCAGTCTTTCTTCATTTGGAAGTCTAGCCATCCCCGGAATCAGTCTGGTGAACCTTCTCTGTACTCCCTCTATGGCAAGAATGTCTTTCCTCAGATTAGGAGACCAAAATTTACACAATACTCCAGGTGTGGTCTCACAACTGCAGTAGAGCCCGTCTGCTCCTATACTCAAATCCTTTTGCTATGAATGCTAACATACCATTTGCATTCCAGTACTTTGCCCACCACTGATGGTTAATTAACTGGTGTTTGTTCAAACAATCATCCATTTCCAGGCACCACTCCTGTAGAGAGTGAGGAGTGAAAATGATGGTCAAATGCACTGTCACTTCTTTTAATAGCCTTATACATATTTCATCAGGGGCTTGTGATTTATTGTGCACCAAGTACTGCTCAATTACAATGTTGGCACCATTCCCTCCCTTCACAAAGGCAGTCACAAAGAATTAATTCAGAACATTCAAGCAAATAATTCATAACTCCTTCAGTGTATATCCCTTGATTCCCTTGAAATAAGTAATGAGAGAAAGTAGGGACAGAAATAGAAACGTTTGTAATGTTGTCAAAATGAGTAGTGGCCCTGAGGATTGAGAGAGTTTTAAAACTTGACAAAAGATGAAAAAGAAATGAATTAAAATGTGGACTGGAAAATAACAGTTGTGAGGAGAGATTGCGTTTGTTTGTCTTTTTGAAGCAAGATTAAGAGTAGATTTAATTGAGGTTTACAAAATGGAGACGTTTGAACTGAGCGAGCAGCAAAAGACTTTTTACAAAGACATTGATAACTCTGGGAGGTAGGTTCATGGTAAATCATGGAAGCAGAAGAGAGGAGTTGGGGAAACACCTCGCCATCCAAAGTGTAGATGGGCAGTTGGACACTCTTGTTACAGTTGAAAGCAGTCGTGATGAGCACTCAACAAGACTACAAGCTGCAAAAGCAGAGTCCTGGAGAAACCTACGAATCTCAAATCTTGGCTGGGATGGACATCATGAACCAAATAAAATCCCTTGTTCCATAACCTCCTATGCTTCTGTGAACAAGAGGAGTGAGGAAATAGATTAAAAATATGAAGACGCATGCTTTTTCTAGTTGAGTGATCATCAGGATAGTTTTCTTGGGGCAGAAGAAACAAGTAAATTAATTGTTTCCAATTCAAAGGACTTAATATATTTTGGACTATACGTAAATGAGTTTAAATCATTTGGTAGTGAAAAAAGTGCAATATTTCTTAAAACATAGGTCAATTTTGTGCATTAAAATGTATTTTACTTTTAATGACAACTATGGGCTAATCATTTTATTCTATTACATTTCAGAACATGTTATCTTGAGTTTCTCCCTCATTACATTTGCCTGTGTTTGTTTATTTTTCCATCCCTTTTTGGTTGTCGATTTAGGCTAAATCAGTAGAGAAAAAACCCGAGCCGGTTAGATTGAACCGAAAAGTTGAGCCCAGCACTGTGATTCGAGTAGCTAAAACCACAACCACGAAAGATAACCAAAAACAAACCAATGGCAAAGTGAGTGAATGAAAGTATATGTCCGTTCTGTGCTTTGTGTTCATTTTTAAGTTGCATACATACGTAAGCATTTCAATTTAATTTACTTTTCCTGAGTATTTCTATGGATTATTTAAACGTGTGCATTGCACCTGATGCAAAATTAAACTAATTATTTCTGCCTGCATGTGATCAATCCCTCCATGCCTCACACATTTATGCGCCTATCTAAAAGAATCGTAAACGCCACAGATGTATCGGGGTCTACCTCCACCACTGGCAGCGCATGTTCCAGCATCCACCAATTTGTAGCTAAGCCCTCTAATATTTGACACTTCCACCCTGGGAAAAGGATTCTGAGAGTCTACCTCATCTGTGCCTCTCATCATTTTATAAACTTCCATCAGGTCTCCCGTCAGCCTCCGACGCTCCAGAGATAACGAATCAAGCTTGTCCGACCCCTCCTTAAACCTTGCCCTCCATAATATTTGGGACAAAGACCAATCATTTATTTATTTGCCTCTGTAAACCAAAATTTGAAAATTGTAATAGAAAAAAAAAAATCACATGTGGTTAAAGTGCACATTGTCCAATTTTAATAAAGGCCATTTTTACACATTTTGGTTTGCAGTGTTTATACATCGTCCCCCCCATTTCAAGGCACCATAATGTTTGGGACACAGCGATGTCATGTTTAGTTTTTTGTTGCATATCCTTTGCATGCAATGACTGCTTGAAGTCTGTGATTCATGGTCATCACCCGTTGCTGGGTGGCTTCTCTGGTGGTGCTCTGTCAGGCCTGTATTGCAACCATCTTTAGCGTATACTTGTTTTGGTCCCCGTCAGTTTTCCCTTCAGCATATAAAAGGCATGCTCGAATGGGTTCAGATCGGGTGATTGACTTGGCCATTCCAGAATTTACCATTTTTTGGTTTGAAAAACCCTTTTGTTGCTTCAGCAGTATGATTTGGATCATTGTCTTGCTGTAGAATGAACCGCCAGCCAATAAGTTATGAGGCATTTGTTTGAACTTGAGCAGATAGGATGTGTCTATACATTTCAGAATTCATTATGCTACTACCATCAGCAGTTGTATCATCAATGAAGGTAAGTGAGCCAGTACCTTCAGCAGCCATACATGCCCAGGCCATAACACCCCCACCACTGTGTTTCACAGATGAGGTGGTATGCTTTGGATCTTGGGAAGTTCTATCTCTTGTTCATACTTTGCTCTTGCCATCACTCTGATGTAAGTTAATCTTCATCTCATGTCCACAAGACCTTTTTCCAGAACTATGGTTGTTCTTTTAAGTACTTCTTGGTAAACTGTAACCTGGCCATCCTATTTTTGTGGCTAACCAGTGGTTTGCATCTTGCAGAGTAGCCTCTGTATTTCTGTTCATGAACTATTCTGCGGCTACTAATCGGTTTGCTCAAGAAAACTTTCTACCTACTTGCTTTATTGAAACCAATAATAATTTTGATTACAGGTTTGCTCCAGCTTGCCGTTTAAACAGTACAATTCAAATTTCACAGGCTTCCCTTGTAACAAATCCTCAACCCTGGTATCAGCCTGTCGATCCACCTCAAAGCTATCTTCAAGATCCAGAATTGTATATTATATGCTGTCTGTCCCACTGAGTATCTCAGTGGGACAGACAGCATCTTCGAGATCCTTCGTCACACCCTTGTACAAAGTATTTTAGCCAAAGCTCAAACAGATGTTTGTAAAAATTGAGTGTGATTCGGGTCAGCCCCTTCTTCCCTATCTGAAGAAGATCCTGACCCGAAACGTCACCTATCCATGTTCTCCAAAGATGCTGCCTGACCCGCTGAGTTACTTCAGCGTTTTTTGTCCTCAACTGTGATTTTGTTTTCTATTCGATGTTCCTATTTATAAACTTCAGAACATTTCATCAAAGAAGTCAATCTGGTTGTGGAGAATCTACTTTTAAAAATACCCTGCAGAGTGTTCCTTATTAACCAAATTTTCTCCAGGTGAGAATTAATTTTGTCCTTGATAATGGTTCATAATCATTTTGTAATGACTGCTATATATGATTACCGTAGGTTAATCAATCCATCTGTTTCCTTATGTGAATGGCTTACATAGAACATAGAAAAATAGGTGCAGAAGTAGGCCATTCAGCCCTTCAAGCCTGCACCGCCCTTCAATATGATCGTGGCAGATCATCTAAAACCAATATCATTTTTTTCCATATTCCTTGATTCCTGCAGCCCTAAGAGCTAAATCTAATTCTCTCTTGAAAACATCCAGTGAATTGACCTCCACTGCCCTCCGTGGCAGAGAATTCCACAGATTCACAACTTCCTGGGTGAAAAAGCTTTTCCTCATCTCAGTCCTAAATGGCCAACCCTTATTCTTAAACTGTGACACCTGGTTCTGGACTCTCCAACATTGGGAACATTTTTCCTGCATCTAACCTGTCAATTCCTTTTATATGTTTCTATAAGATTCCCCCTCATCCTTCTAAGTTTCAGTGAATACAAGCCCAGTCAACCCATTCTTTCATCATATGTCAGTCCCGCCATCCAGGTAATTAACCTGGTGAACCTACACTGCATTTCCTCAATAGCAATAATGTCCTTCCTCAATTTTGGAGACCAAAATTGCACACAATACTCTAGGTGCGGTCTCACCAGGGCCCTGTACAACTGCAGTAGGACCTCCTTGCTCCTAAACTCAAATCCTCTCGCAAGAAGGCCAAAATGCCATTAGCTTTCTTCATTGCCTCCTGTACCTGCATGCTTACTTTCAGTGACTGATGTACAAGCACACCCAGGTCTCGTTGTACCTCCACTTTTCCTAATCTGACACCATTCAGATAACAATCCACCTTCCTGATCTTGCCCCCAAAGTGGATGCCTCACATTTATCCACAGTATACTGCATCTGCCATACACCTGCCCACTCACCCAACCTATCCAAGTCACCCTGCAGCCTCATAACGTCCTCATCGCAGCTCACACTGCCTTCCAGCTTTGTGATATCCGCAAACTTGGAGATGTCACATTTAATTTCCTTGTCTAAATGGTTAATATATATTGTAAATTACTGGAGTCCCAGCACCAAGCCTTACGGCAACCCACTGGACCCGTTAATTCATACTCTTTGCTTCCTGTCTGCCAACCAGGTCTGCCAACCAGTATCCATGTCAATACTCTACCCCCAATACCATGTTCTACTGTAGTTGTACAAGGTCTTGGTGAGGCCACGCCTGGAGTATTGTGTACAGTTTTGGTCTCCTAATCTGAGGACAGACATTCTTGCCATAGAGGAGTACAGAGAAGGTTCACCAGACTGATTCCTGGGATGGCAGGACTTCCATATGAAGAAAGACTGGATAGACGCGGCTTGTACTCGCTGGAATTTAGAAGATTGAGCAGGGATCTTGTAGAGACTTACAAAATTCTTAAGGGGTTGGACAGGTTAGATGCAGGAAGATTGTTCCCGATGTTGGGGAACTCCAGAACAAGGGGTCACAGTTTTAGGATAAGGGGGAAGTCTTTTAGGACTGAGATGAGGAAAACATTTTTCACACGGAGAGTGGTGAAACTGTGGAATTCTCTGCCACAGAAGGTAGTTGAGGCCAGTTCATTGGCTATATTTAAGAGGGAGTTAGATGTGGCCCTTGTGGCTAAAGGGATCATGGGGTATGGAGCGAAGGCAGGTACAGGATACTGAGTTGGATGAACAGCCATGATCATATTGAATGGCGGTGCAGGCTCGAAGGGCCGAATGGCTACTCCTGCACCTATTTTCTATGTGCTCTAATTTTGCACACTAATCTCTTGTGGGGCTCCTTGACAGGGACTTTTTGAAACTCCGGATACACCACATCCACAGGCTGTCCCTTATCCATTCTACTTGTTACACCCTCAAAAAATTCCATAAGATTAATCGAGCATGATTTCCCCTTCATAAACCCATGCTGACTTTGACAGATCCTGTCACTGCTTTCCAAATGCGCTGCTATAACATCTTTAACAATCAAATCAAGCATCTTCCCCACTACTGATGTCAGGCTAACTGGTCTGTAATTCCCCATTTTCTCTCTCCCTCCTTTCTTAAAAAGTGGGGTTACAATGGCTACCCTTCAGTCCCCAGGAAGCGATCCCAGAGTCAAGAGAACATTGGAAACAACACCAATGCATCCACGATTTCTAGGGTCACTTCCCTGAGTATTCTGGGATGCAGACCTTGTGGATTTATCTGCCCAACAGTTTACCTAACACCATTTCCTGACTAATGTGGATTCCCTTCAGTTCCTCCCTCCCACTAGATCCTTGGTCCCCTAGTATTTCTGGAAGATTGTTTGTGTCTTCCTTTGTCTGTTAAGACAAAACCAAAGTACTCGTTTAACTGTTCTGCCATTTCCTTGTTTCCCATTATAAACTGAACTGTCTTTCATTGTAAGGGTCCTATATTTGTCTTCACCAATCTTTTCCTTTTTTACACATCTAAAGAAGCTTTTAGAGTCAGTTTTTATATTCCCCGCAAGCTTTCTTTCATGCTCTTTTTTTCTCCCCCAATTAACCCCTTTGTCATCCTCTGTTGAGTTCTAAATTTCTCCAGTTTGCTGCTTCCTCTGGCCAATTTATATGCCTTTTCCTTGGATTTAACACTATCCTTGATTTCCCTCGTTAGCCACGGTTTAGCTGCCTACCCCGTTTTATTTTTTAGGCAGACAAATTTGCAATGCTGCAATCCTAGACTTTAGAGATACAGAGAGTGGAAACGGGCCCTTCAGCCCACCGAGTCTGTGCCGACCAGTGATCACTCCGTACAGTAAAAATATCCCACACACTAGGGACAATTTGCAAAAGCTAATTAACCTGTACGTCTTTGGAGTGTGGGAGGAAATCAGAGCACTCGGAGAAAAACGTAGAAACTCCACACAGACTGCACCCATAGTCAGGATCGACCCTGGGTCTCTGGCACTGTGAAGTAGCAGCTTCACCGGTGCGCTACTGTATTGCCCGGATTTCTGGGACTCTATTCCTGAACTCAAGTAGGAATCAATGATTGCGATCAAAGCTTATCTTAAAATGCATCCTCTCTGGACTATCTTTTTTTTTGTAATAATATTTTTATTAAAAGGAATCCATCATAACAACGGTATTACAACTTTTCAAATACACAACCAATTTATTTCAATAAGTATACGAATGTTACGAATAGTACTTATAAACTTCTATTTTTTTAAAGTAGAAAAATAAAAGAATAGATTTTAATCAATAAGAATGGTGATTAAATAATAATTTTGATTATAAAGAGAAAAAGAAAAAAGAGGAGAAAAAATATATATGTATATGTATATATTCTTGTTATATGTATTTAATTAAAATAAAGTATTATATAGAAAAAGAGAGAGATTATACTATACATCTTAATAGTGAATAACACAATTTCAAATAGCGATATTAATGGAGACATGTATACAAATCAAAAAGAAAAACAGAGAGTTATTTTCATCTAATCCTGCCGGGTACCCATTGAGTTGTGATGCCAAGAACAGATACCCCTTCAAATATTCTGTATATGGAGACCATATCTGTTCAAAGAGTTCGTATTTGTCCATTAGGACAAATCTGATTCTTTCCAAATGCAACGTCTCCAACATTTCCACTGTCCACATTTTAATTGTGGGGGATAATGTTCCCTTCCAAAATTTCAATATTAATTTTTTCACTATTATCAAACTGTAATCCAAGAAATTTCTTTGGTTTACTATTAATGTTAGATTTGAATCTGGAACTCCTAATATTATTAATTTTGGATCTGGGTCTAGTTTAATTTTAAGAACTTCAGAAATAACTCTAAAGATTTCTATCCAATAATAATTAAGTTTTATACATGTTACAAAACTATACGTTAAATTAGCTTCCAAGTTCTGACATTTATCACAAATAGGAGAAATGTTAGAATAAATTCTATTTAATTTCATTTTTGAATAGTGTAATCTGTGTAATACCTTAAATTGTATCAATATATGTCCAGCATTTAATGAGCAACGATGTATACATTGTAGGCTTTCTTCCCAAATTTCCTTCGTTATAGATAAACCCATTTCATTTTCCCATGTTTGTCGATATATTTCCGAAGTTGGGATTTCCTTATCCAAAATAGTATTATATATATACGCTATTAATTTTTCTGTATTTGGGTGTTTATTAAACAATTCATCTAATAATCCTGGTTTTCTATTTTTATAGTCTTGCGTATTTGACTTAATATAATTTCTAATTTGTAAATACCTAAATATGTTATTTGACTGCAATCCATAGATATCCTGTAACTCTTGAAATTAAAGACATTTTCCTTCCTTATAAAGGTGTTCTATCCTTTTAATTCCTAAATCACTCCAATGTTTAAACCCCTTGGCCAATACACAGGGCTTAAACAAAGGATTATTCATAATTGGCAAACAAAGTGACAAATTATCCATATGTAGGGTCGTAACTATTTGTTTCCAAATACGTCTATTACTATGAATTATAGAGTTGTTACCATACATTATTTTTTGTACTTCCCTTGGTGCAGAATCGAACCTACATCAAAAGGCAAACAGTCTTCCTTTTCCATCTTTAGCCAGCTTGGTTCATGATCTAAATTTACCAACCAAAAATTCATATTCTTAATCTGAACTGCCCAGAAATAATATAGGAAATTTGGTAGTGCTAGTCCACCATTTATTTTAGATTTACATAGATGTTTTTTACTTATTCGATGGTTTTTATAGTCCCAAATAAAACTATTAACCAAAGTATCTATATTTTTTAAAAACATTTTAGGGAGATATAAGGGGATGGCTTGAAATAAATATATCAATTGTGGTAAAAAAATCATATTTATAGCATTTATTCTACCGATCATTGATATAGGTAGTGTTTTCCAATATAAAATATTTTTTTAGTTTATTTAATAATTGAGGGTAATTATATTTAAATAGACAGTTATACGATTTAGATACATTAATTCTTAGATATTTGAGTTTGTCCATGACTATTTTAAGTGGGAATTGTTCTAATATATTTAATTTTATTCCAGTTTTAGGCATAATTTCTCTTTTATTCCAATTAATTCTATACCCAGAAAATGTACTAAACTTAGTTATAACATTAAATAGATTGGGAATACTAATCTCCGGTTTTGTAATATAAATTAAGATGTCATCTGCGTATAGAGATATTTTATTCGTTGTAGTTTTGGTATTATATTCATATATTTCTGGTTCTGATCTAATCATTTCGGCTAATGGTTCTATTACCAGAGCAAATAGTAATGGTGATAACGGGCATCCTTGTCTACAACCCCTAAAGAGTTTAAATTTTGCTGATAGCATTTGATTTGTTAATATTCTTGCAGTTGGATTCGAGTATATGATTTTTACCCATTTGGAGAATATATCCCCCAGTTGAAATGTCTGCATGATTTTAAAAAATTATGGCCATTCAACCTGGTCAAATGCTTTTTCAGCATCTAAGGATATCACAGCTAGTTCAGTATCATTCACTCTTTTTGAGTACATGACATTGAATAGACGTCTCAGATTATAAGATGAATAGCGTTTTGGAATAAAACCTGTTTGGTCATGATGTATTAATTTATTAATCACTAAACTTAGCCTCCGAGATAAAAGTTTAGTATTTTTTGATCAGTATTTAAAAGAGCTATTGCTCTGTATGATCCAGGGTCTTCCAAATTTTATCAGCTTTAGGGATAAGTGTAATTGTAGACTCATTTAATGATTCTGGTAACTTTCCTTGTTCATAAGCATATTTATATATTGTATGTAAGCGTGGAGAGATCAGATCATGAAACTTCCTATAAAATTCAACACCTAAGCCATCAGGGCCTGCAGCTTTTCCGTTATTTAATGATCCAATTGATTCTTCAATATCTTTTACTGATATATCAGCGTTTAACAAGTCTCTACCTTCCTGGTCTAAACTATTTACATGACATTCTTGTAGGAATGTTTCCATTCCATCTGATTGTCCTGCTAGTTTAGATAAGTAAAGATTTTGATAATATTGTAAAAATGTATCATTGATATCTTTTGGTAAAGTCAATATTTCTCCTTGATCAGATCTAATTTTATGTATCATTTTCTCCTCATCTAATTTTCTAAGCTGTCGTGCCAGTAATTTTTGTGGTTTATCCCCAAATTCAAAATGTACTTGTTTAGTCTGTTGAAAAAGTTTAATAATCTGATTTGAGTATATTTTATTTAGCTTGTATTTTAATGATGCAATTTTATTACTTAATCCCTTAGAAGGGGATATTGCATTTTCAATATCTAATAGTTTTATTTCATTTTCCAACTTTTGAGTCTTTCGATTTTGTTTATTAAAATATGCTTGTGCTGATATTATCGCACCACGCATAAATGCTTTAAATGTATCCCAGAGCAATGATGGTGAAATTCCAGGTTTGTCATTAGTTTCAAAAAATAATTTAATCTGTTTTACCAAGTAATCATAACAAGCCCTATCCTTTAATATTTGGGGGTTGAGTCTCCAGTTAGAGGTTTTAATAATTATATCTTTTAATTTTATCTTAAATGTTAATGGGGCATGATCCGAGATAATAATATTATGATATTTTGAGTCATATGTAAATGGGATTAGTTTTGAGTAGGTTCCAAATACAGGGGAAAAGAATGAATATTCTCGACCAGATGGGTTATCTGTTCTCCAGATATCCTTAACGTTTACTGTATTAATAAAATAATTTATAAATGTACTTGACTTAGAAGTGGTTTTCCTTTTCGTTGATGATCTATCTAAATAATTATCTAAGGTACAATTAAAATCACCTCCAATTATTAGATTATGTTGAGTGGATATAGGGATATTGTTAAATATTTTCTTGAAGAATAATGGATTATCAAAATTAGGACCATATATATTCATAAGGATTACTTTTTTTAGAATATAATTCACCTGTAATTATTATATATCTACTCTCAACATCTTCTATTATTGAGCTTTGTTTAAAAGGTATACGTTTACGAATAATTATTGCTACCCCTCTAGACTTATGTGTAAATGAAGTCTACTTTGGAAATCCATTTTGCTGTTAATTTATGCTGCGCATCTTTTTTAAGGTGTGTCTCTTGGAGAAAAATAATATCAGATTTCAATCTATTTAATTGAGCTAAAACCTTACCTCTTTTAATTGGTTCGTTAATTCCCTTAACATTCCAACTACAGAAGGTGATTCCACCACCCCCAATCCGAGTGTTTATATCGTACATTTTATCATTAAGGTGGTTTATAATGGAGTAGATGTCTCAGCTCATCCAACCCAATCCTATACCCAGACATCAGATTGATGAAATTTAATATCTGTGACATTATCTTATACACACGACTCCTTGAACTAACTATATAATACCAATCATACTCAAATCCATATAGTATATAATATGAAATAAAATACATAATATAAAAATAATAATAAAATTGTAAGTAAAGTAGGTGATGTTAATAAAGTGTAAAGGGAAAAAAAAAGTGACTACAACTATAGTTAGTGTAGTTAGTGTTAGTGTAAGCCACACTAGCGTGGCTACTAATCTACGGACTTCCGTGAGAAAAAAAAAAAATGTTAATAATTCCAGCTCCGTTTTTGCCTTAAGGGCTATATATGTCGGGGTGGGGTATTAAATTTATATACTTAGTGATTAATAATACTACTAATATCAATTACAATTAGTATCGTAGCACTATATTAGGAGAGCTAACATACATTTTTGAGGCGTAGTTAATACAAAACTATATTTATTAATAATCCATCAATCCCTCCTTGACCCCAAGATAGAGTCCATGTCCATTGTTCCGTCTCCTTCCCTGCGAGTCCTCCTTCAGTGTGAATCCTCCTCCTTTTCTGTGGGTGGACAGTATCATTAGATAAGTGATCGTTAATCAGTCTCATCAAGTAGGTGATCAGTAATATTCAGTGTTCTTCATCTTCTTCTTCCTCTCCTCCCTCTTCCAGTTCCTTCTGAATATCTCGAGCGAATTCAAGAGCTTCTGTATGTTTGGTGAAGCGGTACTCCTTATTATCATAAGTTACCCTTAATGTTCCCGGGTACATCAGGCCATATCTCAGATTCTTTATGTTCCTCAGGATACCTCTTGTTTCTGTAAATAAAGATCTTCTCTTGACCACTTCTGCAGGGTAATCTCTAAAAATACTGATGTTGTCTCCCTCATATTTGAGATTTTTCTTTCGTATTATTATCTTCATCATATCTTCAAAAACATGATCGTAAGCCACCTTCACAATCATCTGTCTTGGGGGAGCATCCTTCCTAGGGGTACGTCTCAATGCCCTGTGTGCTCGGCCTAGCAGAGGTTCTTGGTCCAAGTTCAGAATATCTTTTAAAAGTTTTGCAGCGAATTTTCGAGGGTCTTGATTTCCCTCTCGGCCTTCACTCAACCCAACAATACGCAGATTCTTACGCCTCTGACGTCCTTCCAAGTCAATGCATTTCTCAGTTACTTTGTGTAATAATTCTGATAAACGCTTGTTCTCGGCAAGGCGCTTTTCGGCTGATTCAGTCAGTTCTTTGATTACGTCATTTTGTTGGTTAAGTGAAGTTATAATCGGTTCCAACTTGGTATCCAGCAGCACCTCCATCTCACCAGTTTTACGGTTTACAACATCCATCTGTTGTTGCAAAGCAGTATCCGCTTTATCTTTCCATTCGTCCATCATAGTCTTTACAGCTGCTATAACTTCCTTTTTGGACTCTTCTTTAAAATTCTCATGATACACCAAGATGTCGGCTCTTAAAGTCTTTATTTCTTCTTTATATTCTTTTTTCATATCTTTAAGCATTTGTTTCAACTCGCCCATAATGATTTTTTTGAGGTCGTCCATCTTTAAAATATCTTCCTGGGAGGCACTCAAACTCGAGCCCGAGACTCCAATGAGGCCTACTTCCCTTTTCAGAGGCTTTTTCCCTTGGTGGGGGGGGGGGGGGAGCGATGCAGCGACATTTTTCTTATTAAAGTCGCGCGCCTGATGACGTCACGCACCTTTTCTACGCTACCGGAGCCGTTCAGAACTGTTCTCCTCTGGTAAGTGGTTTCAATTTACCCCTTTTACCCCCGTTTTTTATACAGTTTTGACGGAGCTGAATGGGGCGAGTTCCATTCACTCCATAGCGCCACCGGAAGTCTGGACTATCTACCTTGCTAATTTTGGCAGATGTATTTTCTTAAGATGGGTGCAAATTGTCAATTTATTCTCTGACTCTATAAGAGACAGTGTGTAGTCTGTAAATTGACAATGTTTGGACATTAAAAAAGTGTTTTTGACTCTTTGCCCATCTTGCCATCACTCAGAATGGTAGCTATCCATATTAGCCATCCAGTTAGAAAGACTACTAAGATAGTTTGCAACTATCTACCCTTAGTAGTTTTAACTGAAACTATCCTGAAAAGTTAAGGATTAGTTGTGCAATATTCCTGAGTACAGGGGATTCGGGAAGGGTGAGCGAGAAAGATGTTGCAGCTTTGAAACAAATAATTGCTGTAAAGACTGGTTGTCTATGCGATGTTAAAGGCAGAAGTATCTGGCTGGATCTAAAACATAATGGAACTGTTATAACATATGATTCCATGATTGAATGGCAGAGTAGACTTGATGGACCAAACAGCCTAACAGTATGTTATATACTTATGCTCAAATTGTGCAAAGAAAATAGAAAAGATTTGACATAGTCTATGCTGTGTTTTATTTTCAAGGTGCATCCAGTGTGTTCCACTTTCCCCAAATCTTTCCTAAAATTTGCTGTTGAGTCCAAATCCCAACCACTCGTTAATCAGTGTTTAGCCTTCTCTAGCTTTGTGACAATCGCCTTCAATCTGTGCCGACATTATCCATTTTGCATGCAGTTGAAAGAATTTTGCTTTAGTTACAAATTTCTCTTTTTTTTTCAACTCTCCCGGCTTCGCCTAAGGAGAACAATCAAAGTTTTCCCAAACTACCCATCTAGTTTTAACCTTTAACACCTGGAAGCATTCAAGTCTGAAGAAGGGTCTCAAGCCAAAAGGTCACCCATTCCTTCTCTCCAGAGGTGCTGCCTGTCCACTGAGTTACTCCAGCATTTTGTGTCTACCTTCAGTATTCAAGGAAACCTTTTCTCCAAAGCCAGCACATGGATAGAGGCTTGGATAGAGTGGATATGGAGAGGATGTTTACACTAGTGGGAGAGTCTAGGACCAGAGGTCATAGCCTCAGAATAAAAGAACGTTCCTTTAGGAAGAAGATTTCTTTAGTCAGAGGGTGGTAAATCTGTGGAATTCTTTGCAACAGAAGGCTGTGGAGGCCGTCAGTGGATACTTTTGTCAGAGATTCTTGATTTGTACAGGTGTCAGAGGTTATGGGGAAAAGGCAGGAGAATGAGGTTAGGAGGGATAGATAGATCAGACATGACTGAATGGCAGAGTAGACTTGATGGGCCAAATGGCCTATTTCCACTCCTATCACCTACGGCGTAATGATATTTTTGAAGCATGGTGAACAGAACTAGAAATAATGCTGCTGGGCCAAACAAGTGATTAAAAAAAAATCAAGAGTGTTTAATTGTCAGGGAGGAATTGCAAATGCTGGTTTACATTGAAGATAGACACAAAATGCTGGAATAACTCAGCGGTCCAGACAGCCTCTCTGGAGAAAAAGAATATGTGATGTTTTGGGTCAAAAGAAGGGTCCCAACCCAAAACGTCACCTATTCCTTTTCTCCAGAAATATTGCCTGACCCTCTGAGTTACTCCAGCATCGTGTTTAATTGTCATATGTACTGACAACAGAACAATGGAATTCTTCCTTGCAAAAGGAACACATAACTTCCCGATTCTAAACTCTTGTTCTTGTTTATAAAACCCAGGATCCCAGAATAGCTCTGTAAATATGTGTTATTTTCAACCATTTTTACACAGAGATTGCTTCTGTTGCATACTTAATGCGATGCAAACTGCCTTTTGTGCTGAACCACTCTATAATTTCTGTTCCCTACATGGTTTCTTTAGCACAAGGATGGCATGCCAATTGCACTGATTAAGGTTAATTAGCAGAATTGACACTGAGCAGACAGCTCGCTATCTGTTCCTTGAAGGCTCGGGCTGATGCTCCAGTTGCTGCAGTCCTTTATCTGATAGCATAAATTAGACCGAGAGGAAACAAAGATGATGGAGTTTGTATTTTGTGATCGGATTGACCGCTTTGGCAATAATTGTTCTTTTAACTGATGCACTGAAAGAAAATTAAATAATATTCTTACCATAAAGCTTTTTTAAAAAAAAGTTGTTTCTAATGGAATGTTTCTGAATGGTGCAGTTAACATTTGATAGTGACATTTCAGGGTTGGGTCTGTTAGTGCGTAACCGGTCACATGTTGGAGTGATTGAAGGGGACAGACCTGCCTTGCTCTTCCTCATCTGCCTCTGATTTGACAATGCATGTGCATTTGGGGGAGGGGACGGAGAGAGATTATCCAGATGGCACCTTGGAAGCAACGTTATCTTTCAGAGGCGGGGTAGTGATGGAATCTGCTCCGATTGTAACTGGTTCTCCGGATACTTCAAGAGAGAACTACATAGGGCTCTTAAAAAATAGCGGTCAGGGGATATGGGGAGAAGGCAGGAACGAGGTACTGATTGTGGATGATCAGCCATGATCACATTGAATGTCGGTAATGGCTCGAAGGGCCGAATGGCCCACTCCTGCACTTATTGCCTATTGTCTATTGAATGGCCTAATTCTGCTCCTATCACTTGTGATCTTATGAAGTCAAGATTTTATTGTCATATGTCCCCAAAAGATACAATGAAATTCTTACTTGCAGCAGCACAACAGATATGTGAACATAGTGGTCTGTAAAACCTGGAACAAACAACAAAAAAAGTTCAATATATATAGGCAAATAAACAGACATGTAAGTAAACAATAATACTGCAAAGTTAAAAATAAGGTCTATATAGTTCAGAGCCTATTTGGAGATTGTAGTGTCACACTGATTTGCTGATGGTTGTAGGGAAGAAACTGCTTCTGAACCTGATGTTACAGTTTTCAAACTCCTATATCTTCTTCCCAATGGCAGGAGTGCATTGCGCGCATGGCCAGGCTGACATGTGTTGGAAGGAACTGCAGATGCTGGTTTAAACCAAAGATAGACACAAAGTGCTGGAGTAACTCAGCTGGACAGGCAGCATCTCTGGAGAGAGGGAATGGATGGTGTTTCGGGTGAAGAAGGGTCTCGATCCGAAACGTCACCCATTCCTTCTCTCTGGAGATGCTGCCTGGTCCGTTGTGTTACACCAGCACTTTGTGTCGATCTTCAGGCTGGTGTGGCCATCTATAAACTTGAACCAGGAGGCATTCGCCAAACTGGCCCGTGGCAAATTACATTTTGAATGAACCTATGCTGCAACAATATAGCGTTATTTCTATTTTTGTTCTGGCCCTTACAAAGACATTAGGATTTTGTCCCTAAACATAATAATCATCAGGTCCTACACTAGGAAAGCTGTCAATCAAGTTGTAATGTCTACTTGTATGAATGGTTTTCTTCTTCTCGATTGTATTGGTCTTGAACTTTGTGACAAATGTAACAGAAAAGTCTCAACAATGCCTTGAAATTGTTTATTGAAAAGAAAACTGATCCAGAATCGATTTGTCCCGATGTATCTTAGGTCCAGATTGTGAACAAAAAAGTTGACTACAGTCATGTGCAGTCCAAGTGTGGCTCGAAGGATAATATTAAGCACATTCCTGGTGGAGGCAATGTAAGTAGTGCCTTTTTGATTCCCTTCACATTAATCTTATGTGCATTGCTAGCATGACGCTCATTTAGTCTATTAGTAATCTAGGGAAATGTAGCACCTACAAAAAACAGAACCAGCTATAAAATAGGATCATTTATTATCTGCAATTAATTACAATTAATCTCTACCAGTGACAGAATTGTAACCTCATCTTAGTATTTATACAATTCAAAGTGCACCCTGTTGATCCTGCATATTTGAAAAGGAAGAATCCATAACTATATTTTTTCACGCGTTGTGAATGTTTGACATATAGAACATAGACAGGAACAGGCCCACAATATCCGTGCGGAACATGATGCCAAGGCCATCTCTTATCTGTCTGCAAATAATCCATATCCTTCTATTCCATGCATATCCATGTTCCGATCCAAAAGTCTCTCAAATGCCACTATTGTATCTGCCTCCACCACCACCCTCAGCAACATGTTGCAGGCACCCACCACCCTCTGTGTAAAAAAAAACCCTGCCCTGAACATCTCCATTAAACTTTGTCCCTCGCACCTTAAAGCTATGCCCTCTAGTCTTTGATATTTCCACCCTGGAAAAAAGCTAATTGTTTAGCCTATCTATGCCTATCATCGTTTTATATACTTCTATCAGGTCTCCAACCACCAGCATTCCAGAGAAAACAATTCGAGTGTCCAACCATCTGTATTACACGGGGCTAATTGGTAATAATAACATGATTTCAATCAGGAACTAAAGAACTACTTAGAAGTTACTTTAGAGATTGGCAAGCAGAATTAATGGTCTGAAGTAGGGTCTCGACCCAATATGTCACGTATTCTTTTTCTCCAGAGATGCTGTCTGACTGTTATTCCAGCTTTTTGTGTCGATCTTAGAATTAGATCTTAGAATTAATCTTAGAAATTAATCTTAGCAAAACCTTTAACAGCATTGATGTAAAGAGGGATCTTGGGGTCAGTGCATAAATCCCTGAAAGTGATGACACAAGTGGATAAGAGGTGTGCTTGCCTTTATTGGTCGGGACATTGTGTATAATAGTCATGTTGCAGCTTGATAGAACTTTGGTTCAGCTGGAATTTGGGAATTTGATGCAGTTCTGGGTGCCCATTACAGGAAGGATGTGAAGGCTTTGAAGGGCGCAGAAGTAGTTTATCAGAATGCTGAGTTGATTAGAGAGTATTAGCTAAATGAGTTGTTGGACAAATTTGGATTGTTTTATCTGGATAGAATAGACAGTTGGAATATTTCTCGCAGGGTGCAAATGCCAAATTCTGGAAGGCATCTATCTATACATAACTGAAACTCTGATCTTGTTACCTTCCGGTTTGCCGGTCATTCTATTTGCGCAAAAACGGTTTGCGATAGCGCTATGATTTTTCGCCAGTTCACTCACCGTTCTGTGCTGAGATTGAACCAAGTTTCGTTCCAATCGGTTCAATGTTGTAAATGTTAGCGAGGTGTAAAAATCTTAAAAACCGCTCGTGCGCAGGTCGACTCTTTACCTGCCAGTCAGCGCCGCGCGGATTAGTCTCTTCCCCTGTCACTCTCCTGGATGGTCTGCCCCTTCCTGCGCCATCGTGTCTTAGCTGGAGTTGAGGATGGCTGGTGGAGGTTTCCAACCGGACTTTCGGAGGGACCCGAAGCAGCCCAGCCCAGCCCCACCCCTAGCAGCCCTGCCCCAAGTAGTCCCGTCCCAAGTAGCCTGGCATCGGAGACCCTGCCCAGCCCAGCATCGGAGACCCAGCCCAGCCCGGAGTCGGAGATGCCGCCGATGTCGCTAAACGGAAAGCAGAGACGCTGACCCCGGCGGAGGAGAACGACCAGCGCCCGCTGTGATTCCCTACACACCGCCAATTCCAGCCACTACCCCTCTGGTCCTCCTCGCTGGCTCCTCCCCCCTCCCCCGTGGTGCCCCCCCCCTCTACCCCATGGCTCTTCCCCGTCCTTTCTCCGACCCTCCATGCCCACACACCCCTCTCCCCCTACAACTCCCCCTCGCCCGCGCATCCCTCCCCCCCCCCCCCCAACGGCCACACACCCCTTCCCCCCACAAGCCCCCCTGCCCGCACACCCCCCTGGCCACACGTACACCGCCCGCCCACACACACATACCCACGCCCACACACAATCAACTCCTCCCCCCACACCCCCCCCCTACATACACCACCCACACACCACACAACCCGCCGCCCCCACAACCCTCCCTCCCCCCCGCCCCCACACATCCCTCCCCCTGCTCACACACCCCTCCCCCCCCACAACCCCTCTGCCCGCACACCAATCCCCCCCACAACACCCCCCAGGGGCAAATTTAGTTTAAACACATAGAGTGGTGGATGACTTGAACGCACTGCCAGTGGAGTAGATGGAAACAAATACGATAGAAGCTTTAGATAGACATATGAATGTCAAGAGTGTTTTATTATCATATGCTCCAAACAAAACAATTACATTCTTACATGCAGCAGCACAAACGAGGTACTGTAAACGTAGTGCTCTAAATGATATAATCAATGAGAAAATAAAGTTCAGTGTGTGTATGTGTATATATAATATACGCACACATCCATACACATAAAAAACAAACAAACAATAATGTGCGGGGAATGAAGGGATATGGCAGGTAAAAGATGGTCTTGGCATTGACATGGACATTATGGTGCAAAGGGCCTATTCCTGTGCTCTACAGTTCTATGCTCTAATAAAAGCTGCCTTGGGGGAAAAAACACATTGACTCCCCACAGTAATCAGACACAATTGTCAATTATAAACACCACCAATACTTCCACCGCAGGCGGCTTTTGAATTTAACAAGCAATTGAGTCTAATGACACTTATGCAATGATACTCTATAACAAACAGCCTTTTGTATTTTTAGGTTGCAGTCGCAACATGAAACTAATAGTATTAAAAATACCTTTATTTCTGACAATCCTGTCAAGAAAAATAATTTTGTATTGCAAATATAAACTCTGTAGCCCCTAATCGCCTTTTCCCATTGACATAGTTGTTTTAATCATGCTATTTTCTAACACCAGGTTTCTTAGGAACACAACATACATGTGGTAGGAGGACTGTGTATTTAGTTTAGTGATACAGTGTGGAAACAGGCCCATCGGCCCATCGAGTCCTCGCCGACTAGCGATCGCCCCATGCACTAGCACTATGCTACACACGAGAGAACATTTGCAATCATTACCAAAGCCAATTAATCTACAAACCTTTATGTCTTTGGAGATGTGGGAAGAAACTGAAGCACCCAGGGAAAACCCACATGGCCACGGGGAGAACATACAAACTCCATACAGACAGCACCCGGTCAGGACCAAACCCGGGTCTCTGCGCTGTAAGGCAGCAACTTTACCGTGCCACCCAATTAGACGTGTGTGTGTGTATAAATATTGTTCCTAAAGGGTCTAGTGGTTACACGTATCACTTTGTGCTGGTTACCTGGCTTAGTTGGAAATATGAATCTTTCATTTTAAACAAAGTAACATTTCATCTGCATTAATGAACCCCTAGTTGCAGATGCAATTCCCATTCGCCTTAAAATTATTGAACAGAGATAAACTTTTGTTTTTTTTAATCTTTGTAATTGTAGGTGCAAATTCCAAAAACGAAAGTGGAAACGGGTCGAGCAGCATCAAAGTGTGGGTCCAAGACCAATCTGAAGCACAAAGCAGGTATTGCTGGCAAATTCAACATAACCCTGAACTTGAAAATTGAAAATTAAAAAAAGCCAATATTTTTAAGAACAATAACATTACATTGTGAGATGATGATTTTTAATATGTTAATATTATAATATCGTATTTTAATATGTTATCATGAACACAGTTGTGGAACGAATGTCAGTCAGAACAGAATTCTCTGGTAATCTTTGAACAAAGGCCTAGGATCCTTAGCATGTACCTAAGCCCATAGAAACAGCCTGGGGTTATGATCTCATCTAAAATGCAGATTACGTCAATGGAGATGGTCAAGAGCTTCCAAGTTCCAAGGTACAAATATAATTTGGCTAAATCAATTCACCCTGGAAAGCACACCTCTGCTTCTCAGAAGGCTTAGGAGATTGGGCATGTCTTTGATGATGCTAACCATTTTCCACAGATGCACCTTAGAGTCTTCTCAGGATGCATCAAGCTGGTATGGCAACTATGCTGCCCAAGACTCCAAGAAACTGAAGAGTTGTGAACGCAAATCAGCCACACCTCCCATCAACTCCCTCCACACCACTTTGTCTTGGGAAAGCAACCAACACAATCAACTACTACCACCCCCGTCATTCTCTCCCCTCCCCTCCCCACTCCTGTTGGGCTGAGGGTACGAAAGCTTGAAATCACGTCTCAAGACTAGTCACCTGACACCTGAATGGTTCTTTCAAATGTTAGGGATGAATTTCTGATCTTCCAATCTACCGCATTTCACCTCCTGCACTTTTTTTAGTCATACAGCGTGGAAACAGGCTCTTTGGCCTAACTTGCCCATGCCGATGAACATGCTCCATCTACACTATTCCCACCTGCCTGCTTTTGGCCCATATCTCTCTAAACCTGTCATATCTATCTACCTGCCTGAATGTTTCTTAATTTGTTTTTATCTACACTTGGACAATACCTTGGAACATGTAACAATAATAAACTAACTAGATTTTAGGTTCACATCTATTCCAAGATTTGAGAGTGAGCAAGGGAATATTGCCTCAATGGAAGTGCTTCAGATTTGTGATACTAAATCTCTGGAGGAAATATGATGATGTCCCAGCCAACATTCCTCTCTCATCCAATATCAGCAAAATAAACAGTTCTTTCTTTCATCACTGTGAGATATTGCTGGTGCATCCTTTGCTTTGGTCATTGGTGATCCCAGATTATTGGTGGACTCAATGGATTGTAATGTCAATAGCAGCTGAGATGAGATTCTCTCTCCTTGTAGATGGTCCTTGCCCGACACTTCTGTGGGGGGCATGTTACCTGTCAATTACAAGATCATGCTGAATGTGTGGCAGCATACAGTCGACATTTGCAACTAGAATTGAACGTTGCGTAATCATACAGCACAGAAACAGGCTGTTTGGCCCAACATCCATGCCGTAAAGATGTCTCATCTACACTAGTCCCATCTGCCTGCGTCTGGCCCGTATTCCTCTAAACCCTTCTTATCCATATACATGTTCCCAGCATCAGCATTAATTACTTTATGATGGGAAGAAGGTTGTTTATGAAGCAGCTGAAGATGTTTGCATCTCAGACTTGCCTTAAGCAGCGTGGCCATGAGGCTGGGTTTCTTGATGTCCACAACCGTTGCCATCTTTCCTTGTGCAAAGAATGACTCCAGATAGTGGGGAATTTTCTCCTTGCTCATTGATCAGGTTGATCGGAGCTCCTTGATGCCACACTTGTTCAAAAGGATGAAGATGGTCCAGTCTCCGTCGTGGGAGCTCCGCGGAAACTATTTTTTTAACCTGTTTGTTCATTTAAAATTTATTTCTAAGCACTAATACACTAGCACTAACAACGTACGATCGGGAAACTCTTGTAAAACTAAACTTTAGCGTAACCGAAGACTTTTTAAACACTGTACTCACTGATCCAGCGTGGCCAGCAGAGACCAAAAGAGCGCGCCGAGGCAACAACAATAGGAGCGTGGCTCCGAGAAAAAGCCGGTTAAAACATCGAGGTAAGTGGGGAGGATTCGGAATAGGCTGAGAGCCCAAGCCTTCCGTCCACCTCTGCCCAGCATTCTTCTGGCGAACGTCGAGCCCCTGGAGAACAAGCTGGATGACCTCAGGGCGAGGATCAGATTCCAGCGGGACATAAGAGACTGCAACATCTTCTGTCTGACCGACCCGCTGGTTCCGGATCAGGTAATCTGCCCAACTGAGTCCTTCACTGTTTTCCATGCGGACAGAAGCCGGGAAATGCAAGGGTGGAGGAGTTTTGCTTCATGACCAACAATAACTGTTGCAAACCTAGGAATATTCCTGCTCGCCGGACCTGGAGCATCTGACGATCTCATGCTGTCCATTCTACCTTCCCCATGAGTTCAGCTCAGTGATGATCACAGCTGTCTACATTCCACCGTATCCGGACATCGACGTGGCACTATCGGCCCTACACAACGTGCTATGTCTACACCAAAACAAGAACCCTGATGCGGCTATGGTGGTGGCTGGAGATTTTAATGTCAAATCGCAAAAAGGACATGCCTAACTTTTGCCAACACATCATGTGTGCTACCAGGGGGAAAGAACTTTGGACCACTGTTACACGCCGTTCAGGAAAAGCCACACGACCGTTTCTCTCCCTCCTTTTGGGCAATCTGACCACGCTGCCATTTTCCTGCTGCCAGAGTATAAACAAAGATAGTACGGGAAGCGGCAGTGACGAGGGACGTAAAGCGGTGGTCCGACTATTCAGAGGCCATGCTGCAAGATGCACTGAGCGATATCGACTGGAATATGTTCCAGAGACGTCAGTGAGTTCGCGGAAGCGGTCATGGACTAAATTGCAACGATAGCTGATAACATCGTCCCCACAGTAAAGGTTAGCATCTTTCCTAATCAAAAACCCTGGGTGGACAGGTCCATCCACTGCTTACAAAAACCCTGGGTGGACAGGTCCATTCGCGGTACCTTGAATGCTCGCACCACTGCTTACAACTCCGGCATGGCATCCGGAAATATGGACGACTACAAGGCAGAGTCCTACCGACTGCGAAGGGCGGTGAAGGACGCAAAAAGAAGGTACAGTGTCAGGATGGAGCAGCAGGACACCAGACGCCTTTGGCAGGGGCTACGGACTATAACTAACTACCGGAGCAGCCCCCTCTCAACCGGAAGTCCCGGCACCTCCCTAGCTGATGACCTGAAATCCTTCTACGTACGATTTGAGACTGGCAACATCACCCTTGGCTCACCGGCTAACGACAACAACGCCACCGTGCTGGGTAGCGAGGCTGGAGGGGGGCACTCGGCCGGGGATGCGCACACATTCTCTGTGTCCGAGCACGACGTGAGGAGGGCTCTGACGAGTGTGAACATGAGGAAAGCTGTAGGCCCAGATGATATATCTGGGCGAGTACTAAAGTCTTGAGCTACTCAGCTTGCTCCAGTGTTCACCACAATATTCAACGTCCGTAGTCCCTGCCTGCTTCAAAAGGTCCACCATTGTACAAGTGCCTCTCCAGCTTGCTTGAATAACTACCGACCGGTGGCCCTCACCTCGGTAGTCACGAAATGCTTCCTCCCTCGCAACGTGGACCCGCTGCAGTTCGCATACCGTCCGGACAGATCCACGGATGATGCGGTCTCCCAGGTTCTGCACACTGCTCTCTCACCTTGACAGCCAGAAGGGGGGCTCTGTGAGGATGCTGTTCATAGACTTCAGTTCACCTTTCAACACCATAGTCCCCACCAGACTGGCTGAGAAGCTGCTGAAACTGGGGCTTAACACTCCCCTGTGTGCCTGCGTCCTGGACTTTCTCACCACCAAGCCCCAGGTGGTCAAGATGGGGAGACATACATCCAACCTCCTTACCCTGAACACAGGATCCCCCCCAGGGTTCGTCCTTAGCCCCCTACTGTACTCCCTGTACACACATGACTGTGTGGCCAGGTTCAGCTCCAACTCCATCATCAAGTTTGCTGATGACACTGTGGTGGTGGGCCTGATCTCCGATAACGAAGAGAGGGCCTGCTGGGGGGAGATGCCTTATCTGGCACTCTGGTGTCAGGACAACAGCCTCCTCTTGAATGTCACAAAAACTAAGGATTGTGGACTTTAGAAGGGCACAACATCTGAGGATGTACACCCCACTGGAGATAAATGGGACTACTGTGGACAGGGTGAGCTGCTTTAAATACCTGGGAGTCCACATCACAGAGGATCTGACATGGACAACACACTCTGCCGCACTGATGAGTAAGGCAAGGCAGCGCCTTTACCACCTCAGGCAGCTGAGGACATTCAGAGTCTCTCTGATGATCCTTCAGTGCTTCTACTCTGGGGCTTAGAAAGCATCTTGTCCGGCAACATCACAAACTAGTTTGGCCGAACGCACCATGGGAACCACACTCGCCACCCTGCAGGACCTATACACCAGGAGGTGCAGATCCAGAGCCAGAAACATTATGGGGGACCCCTAACACCACAGCAGCGGACTGTTCCAGTTAGACACACACGTGCACACACACACACACATCAAAAATGACAAAAATGAGAGTGTGGCCAGGATGGTGTGGGTCTCTGATGATGCTGGCTGCCGTTTTGAGGCAACAAGGTCAGTACCCTTGATAGGACTGGGCAGTTTCCACCATTTTCTGTAATCTTCTTTGTACCTGTGCATTCGAGTTACCGGACAAGGCCATGATGCAACCAGTCAATATTCTCTACCATACACCTGCAGAAGTTCAAGAGAATATTCATTGACATACCGACATACTCAATCGTCTAAGGAAATAGAGGTATTTGTTGATGGTGTTTATTTATGATTGCATCAGCGTGCTGGGTCCAAGACAGATCTTCAGAGATATACATGCTCAGGAATTAGAAGGTTTTAACTCTCCCCACCACTGTCCTGTCAATTGAATCATATCAAGCAGTAAGTCATTTCTGCACGTAATATTCTTCCTTCACACTTGTTTTTAGGCGGTGGGGATGTGAAGATTGAGAGCAGCAAGACCGATTACAAAAGCAAAGCCGAATCCAAAATTGGGTCCTTGGACAACCTCAACCATACTCCAGGAGGGGGCAACGTGAAGGTGAGGTAGAGAGAGGCAGCAAGCTCGAGTAAAGTGTCAGCTCTGTTGCTAAAGAACTATCAGTCGGTTGGACTTGCTTTAGGGAAAATGCTGCAAAAAAATTGTTGCCTGTTTTATCTTCAGGATTTGTGTTTACCTTTGTTCTCTATCCTCTCTGGGCTTGCAGTCCTTGCACCTTGTCTGCTTCCAATTATTGATAACCTCCTCCAGCCCACGCACACATTATTAGCCCCTTTCTGTTCTGCCATTTGTAGATGTTGAGTGAAGATAGGGCTGGATTTGCACATCGTTCAGTTGACTGCTCCCATTCTTAAACAATGCTGAAATAAGTAGATCGCCTAGTTGAGTACAATAGTGGAAGGTGGCCTGGCATTTGGAGCTGCAGATCATCAAGTGTCTGGAGAATGGATACGACTTCCTCGGTAGTGCAGGTTGCAAGTGGTAAATTCCACTCTGCTGTTTGCGTACATGTCCCATCCCCATGTCATATTAATTCCTGTAATCACTTGCTCCAGAACCCACTGTTTAATTTATTTTAAAATAAAGATGCAGCCTTGGCCGACATTACAAAGGTCATGGTGGTGAATCTGTGGAATTAATTACTACAGAAGGCTGTAGAGGCCACTCAATGGATATTTTTAAGGTGGAGATTGACAGATTCTTGATTAGTACGTGTGTCAGGAGTTAGGGGGAGAAGGCAGAAGAATGGGGTTCAGAGGGAAAGATAATTCAGCTATGATTGAATGGCGGAGTAGACTTGATGGGTCGAATGGCCTAATTCTGCTCTTAGAACTTATGAAGTTATGAAAGTGCGGGATGTTGTTGAGTCTAACTGTATCCTGTGTGATGTTTTGTCCAAATTCCATCACCTTCTGGCAGGGTCTCACCCACTTCATTGTCATCTTGTGCTTCTGATTGTAGATTCCCATTGACCTATATTGTGACCATGCTACATCTTGCAGCCTATGAGGCTGTTGGATAATTCACTAATTACTGCATTCATCAGAGGCACCACCATAAACTATATTGGCAAACTAATACTCAATAGCCCTGATCTAATTTGATTTATAAAAAGTTTTAAAAAAAATTTCCGTCATGGAGGTATCTGGTTGTAACCGCCGGCCTGACTTACAAGACTGAATCATAAGAGAAATCAGTTCCTCAGTCGCCTTTCCTTGTTTGTTCATTGGGCAGGCACACTGCTTGTAACAGTTACCGGTTAAAGGACGGCACCGTGGCGCAGCGGGTGGAGCGGTTGCCACACAGCGCCAGAGACCCAAGTGCGATCCAGACCTTGGGTGCAGCCTATGTGGAGTTTGCACGTTCTCCGTGTGACCGCGTGGGTTTTCTCCAGGTGCCCCGGTTTCCTCACACATCCCAAAGATGTGCGGGTTTGTAGGCTAATTGGCCCTCTGTAAATTGTTCCTGGAGTGCAGTGAGTGGATGTGAAAGTGGGACAATGTAGAATTGGTGTGGGCAGGTGATCCATGGTCGGCCTGGACTCGGTGGGCCGAAGGGCCTGTTTCCCATGCTGCATCTCTAAACTAAACTAAAAAGTTCAGAAACTGGAAAGAGAACCTCTTGGTTGAATTTGCATCCCTTGTTGATGGATGCCTATCATCGCCTTGCGTCTATATAGTCAGAAATCCTATTGGATTTAGGCATTAAAACCCTCACAAACAAATAGCTGCAACGGTTCCTGAGGACTCCAAGGTGCAAACATAGAGTCAAACCTAAGCAAGAAATCCTTCAACATGAATGAAACATTGAAGCAGGCAAGAGACGTTGTACAATATTTTTGATTGCATATTTGGCTTCTCAATATAATTTCTGCATTCAGGAATATTACCATTTTCATGTGCTAAGTTGTTATGTTTATTTAATTGCATTCAATGTGACCCTCTTCTATATTTCTGCACAAATCTGTGCCACTAATTTCACTTCAGGAGTTAGAGCACAGTGTGCGCCTTAGATTGTGATCTTGTTTGTGACTTGTTTTATTGTTTTGTTTAACGATGTTGAGATGACGATGAGGAAGGAAAATGCACTGGAGGACTGAAGATGAGAGGCCCACCTTATTCATTCACATATCTTGTGCTCACATACATAAGTCTATCAATATTCCTGAAAGATGTTTTTACTTTGAGTGATGGATTCTAACCTTCCTCCGTCATAAATGTCTCGTGTCTCTATTGCCAAAGCTTTACCAAGCTAGCTCCTCCTCTGCTGCAAATAGCTTGACTGCACATTCCTTCTTCACCTTGCGTCCTCTGTGTTGGAACAATGAGCATTAACATTATTTCCTACCATTTGCTTCATTTCTCTTCCCCAGTGCATAACACTTGGCCCACTTCATCCTGTTATCCTAAAATATGAAAGGTCATAAGTGATGGGAGCAGAATTAGGCCATTTCTCCGCCATTCAATCATGGTTGATCCATCTCTCCCTCCTAACCCCATTCTCCTGCCTTCTTCCCATAATCCTTAACACTCATACTAATTCAGAATCTACACTGCCCTCCTTAATGTTTGGGACAAACATCATTTATTTATTTGCCTCTGTACTCCACAATTTGAGATTTGTAATAGAAAAAAATCACGTGGTTAAAGTTCACATTGTCAGATTTTAATAAAGGCCATTTTTATACGTTTTGGTTTCACCATGTAGAAATTACAGCAGTATTTATACAAAGTTCCCCCCCCATTTCAGGGCACCATAATGTTTGGGACACAGCAATGTCATGTAAATGAAAGTAGTCATGTTTAGTATTTTATTGCATATCCTTTGCATGCAATGACTGCTTGAAGTCTGCGATTCATGGACATCACCAGTTGCTGGGTGTCTTCTCTGGTGATGCTCTGTCAGGCCTGCATTGCAGCCATCTTTAGCCTATGCTTGTTTTGGGGGCTAGTCCCCTTCAGTTTTCTCATCAGCATATAAAAGGCATGCTCAATTGGGTTCAGATCGGGTGATTGACTTGGCCACTCAAGAATTAATCATTTTTTAACTTTGAAAAACCCTTTTGTTGCCTCTGTTTGGGATCATTGTCTTGCTGTAGAATGAACCGTGGACCAATGAGTTTTGAGGCATTTGTTTGAACTTGAGCAGATAGGATGTGTCGATACATTTCAGAATTAATTCTGCTACTTTCATCAGCAGTTGTATCATCAATGAAGGTAAGTGAGCCAGTACCTTCAGCAGCCATACATGCCCAGGCCATAACACCCCCACCACCGTGTTTCACAGATGAGGTGGTATGCTTTGGATCCTGGGCAGTTCCTTCTCTCCTCCATACTTTGCTCTTGCCATCACTGTGATATAAGTTAATCTTCATCTGTCCACAAGACCTTTTTCCAGTACTGTGGTTGCTCTTTTAAGTACTTCCTGGCCATCCTATTTTTGCAGCTAACTGGTGGTTTGCATCTTGCAGTGTAGCCTCTGTATTTCTTTTAATGAAGTCCTCTGCGGACAGTGGTCATTGACAAATCCACACCTGACTCCTGAAGAGTGTTCTGATCTGTCGGACAGGTGTTTGGGGATATTTCTTTATTATAGGGAATTCTTCTGTCATCAGCTGTGGAGGTCTTCCTTGGCCTGCCAGTCCTTTTGTGATTAGTAAGCTCACCAGTGCTCTCTTTCTTCTTAATGATGTTCCAAACAGTTGATTTTGGTAAGCCTACGGTTTGACAGTTTTATTCTTGTTTCTCAGTCTCATAATGGTTTCTTTGACTTTCATTGGCACAACTTTAGTCCTCATGTTGATAAACAGCAGTAAAAGTTTCCAAAGGTGATGGAAAGTCTGGAGAAAAGACTAGGTGCTGAGAGCTCTCTTATACCTGCATTAAGGAGGCAATTAAACACACCTGAGCAATTACAAACACCTGTGAAGCCATGTGTCCCAAACATTATGGTGCCCTGTAATGGGGGGACTATGTATAAACACAGCTATAATTTCTACATGGTGAAACCAAAATGTATAAAAATACACTTTAATAAAATCTGACAATGTGCACTTTAACCACACGTGATTTTTTTATATTACAAATCTCAAATTGTGGAGTACAGAGGCAAATAAATAAATGATGGGTCTTTGTCCCAAACATGATGGAGGGCACTGTATGGCATCCTTCAATATATCCATCGACTTGGCCTCCGCAGCCTCCTGCGGCAAAGAATTCCACAGTTAGGTTAACCACAGAAAGGTTAGCTTTCCTCAGTTACAACTCTTCTCATCACCTTGTCTTTCTTGCTCTTTGTACTGTTGCCTTTCTCCATGGCATCTCCAGGCATACAAATATCATCAGGCCCCATGTAATCCACGTTGATTAGTCGAACGAGTCTGAATTTTTAAAATAATGCGGTGAAATTCTGCTGGATTCCTGCCTTCTGCTGAATTCCGATTCGGATCGGGTCGCTTCATCACACAGCAGTAGGTGAAAGACAACTGGAACATAGGTGGGGGCAGGACAGAGCCCAGACCCGACCTGTTTTCCATACAACGCTATGTTTCTCCTCCCCCTCCCTCTCTTTCCCCCCCGACAACAATCAGTCTGAAGAAGGGTCCTGGCCCGAATTGTTGCCTGTCTATTCCCTCCACAGATGCTGCCTGACCTGTTGAGTTCCTCCAGCACTACTTGTGTGTTTCCCAGTTTTGATCTCAGTCCATCAGTGCATTTGATTTTCTTTTTACACATGACATTTTCGGTTTGTTAAAATCTTGTGCGTGTATTTTGCATTTCATTTCATGCCCTCCTGTAACAATGCACCACTGTAGCCTCACCCCATGATTTTATTTTTAGAATGAGGGTGATGAAGAATCAGAATCAGCAACGATCAGTCAGGCTCCAGAAAATGGGGATCTGACAGGACAAGCTGAGAGTGGCACACAGCAAAATGGAGTAGGGGTGGACCCACCTGCCGGGTCCGACGAAACTCACAGCCAAGAGTTACAAATGCAGGAGACATGTAAGTGAAAGCTTGGCCTGTAAGGGCTGTGTGGTCTCGTGACAAATATTGACCAGTTGGGAACCTCGGGCTTTGCCCTTCCATCTGGGAATTGTACTCAACAGGTAGGTTATCAAATGTTCCCCTGTGATGTGGATACTGTCAACCTCAAGCCCACTACACTGCTGTCCGTGTTATAGTCACAACATTATGTCCGTCTGAAAGGCCACGGGCTTTTTGTACAGTGGATGAAAATGAAGTTGGGGTTGGAGTGGCAGAAAATGTAAGGGATTTTACAAAGTTCTGCAGCAAGCCACGTAAAACCTGATTTATATGCTTCTAATCTGTGGTGTGCCTGATCCGAAAACCTGATTGAACAGGGTAAAGGGAGCTTTATTCTGTACATAACCTTTCGTGTTCACCTTCTAAAGTGTGGGATTGGTGGGATAGTACACAGGGAGTTTTACTTTGTGTGGTGCAGGTGGGCCGATGGAGTGTATCTTCCCCATCTCGTCCATCCTGGGAGTCAGTCGAGGAAGATTTACTCTTCATCCAGCCCCCAGTTTACCCATCATGGAGTCAGACTGTGCAGGAGCCTTTACACTGTCTAACCCATGCCAAACCTATCAGATGGGCCCTTGAAAAATGTGAAGTAAAATAGGCATCTGTTAAGTGAGAAATGGGTAACCTTTGGGGATACACAAAAGGCTGGAGAAACTCAGCGGGTGCAGCAGCATAGCATCCAAGGAGCGAAGGAGATAGGCGACGTTTCGGGTCGAGACCCTTCTTCAGACTGGTCAGGGATCAGGGAAACAAGAGATATAGACGGTGATGTGGAGAGATAAAGAACAATGAATGAAAGATATGCAAAAAAGTATCGATGATAAAGGGAACAAGCCATTGTAAGCTGTTTGTAGTGTGAAAGTGAGAAGCTAGTGCAACTAGGGTGGGGGAGATAGAGATAGAGGGAATGCCAGGGCCCGAGGGCTGAGGGAGAGGTGGGAAGGGGAGGAGACAGCAAGCGTTAACAGAATTGAGAAAATTCAAAGTTCAAGCCCAGAGGATGCAGACTCCCCAAGCGGAATGTGAGGTGCTGTTCCTCCACCTTTATTTGTTTTTGAAAGGTTATATTAAAGTGTGTAATTACTTTGACCCATTTGATGCAGACAATATAAATGGCCTGTTTGAAGCATTTGCTCAGATACCATCAAAGTCTCCATTCTTATTATTTCCAAGACTTACTTAGTGCTGCAAATGCCACAACGCCCACTCACTGTAACCATAGATTAACAACATTATTGGATTCTGTACCAGTCAGCAGACCTTATGCCTGACATTTTTGGGTTAAAGCATATGGTTAAGTGTAGTGGCCTCTTGTTATCCCGTTATGGTGAGCGCAGAGACTGAATTTGGCATGGGATTGTATAAACCAGGAGCAGTCCTGTATGTGGTCTGCTGAGGGATGCATGACCCATTCCTTCAATACTTTCATACCAGGCAGCACAGTGGCGCAGCTGGTAGAGCAGCTGCCTCACAGTGCCAGAGACCCGGGCTCGATCCTGACCTCGGGTACCGTCTGTGTGTGGAGTTCTCCATGTGACCGTGTGGTTTTACTCCGGGTGCTCCGGTTTCCTCCCACACCCCAAAGACTTGCGGGTTTGTAGTTTAATTGGCCTTCTGTAAATTTCTGTGTTGGGTGTGGAACTGGTGTGGACCGGCGTGGCCAAAGGGCCTATTTCCATCTCTACACTAAACCTCATCTCCCACAGAAGGCTACGGAGGCCAAGTCAGTGGATATTTTTAAGGCAGAGATTGACAGATTCTTGATTAGTGCTGGTGTCAGAGGTTATGGGGAGAAAGGCAGGAGAATGGGGTTAGGAGGGAGAGATAGATCAGCTATGATTGAATGGCAGACTTGATGGGCCAAATGGTTTAAGATGGCCCATCTTAATTCTGCTCCAATCAGTTTAAGATGGGCAAGGCAGACTTTGAGGAGGGTGTTCTCTAGACAATTGTGTGCACGTGCTGCCATGAAGAGCATGAACCTCCTTTGTGAGAGTCAAACTCTCTGGATTAGTCATGGGAAGAACCGCTGTGTGAACAAGCTCTGGATGTGGCATCACTGTTCAGCTTGATTACCCCACTCAGAATCAGTATTTGCAGGAGAAGTGGATGGAAATATCGGGAAAGAACAAAGTAGGAAAATAAATAGTACAGAGAGTAATGTGTTTCAAAATGTATTGAAATAGCTTTCTTTAGAATTCATGTAATTTTGAGCTGCATCAGAATCATTTAGATGACGCGTAAGAAAAAATCTGTCTTATTTGTAGGATTGTGATGTGAACTTGTAGAATAAAATACATGTGCTGAAGGAACTCAGCAGGTCAGGCAGCATCTGTGGAGGAATGTACAGGTGATGTTACGGTCCGGGACCCTTCAGATTGTGCCGGGGGGGGGGGGGGGGGGGGGTGGGGAGTGAAGCTGAAATAGAGAGATGGGGGCTGGACAAAGTCTGGCGAGTGAATACAGGTGGAGTGAGGGGGGGGGGGGGGGGGTAGATTGGCAGATGGTTGAAGTAATGAAGGTGAGTGTCAGAGACACGGAGTGGAGGGGGTGAAACATGAAACCAGAGGAGGGATAGAAATCAAATGAGGGGTTGTGGATGGGAGATGAGTGTATGAAGTGGGGGAAGGGAGCAGGGAGGGATTACAACAGACACCTGAAAGGGACTAATGTGACAGGTCAGTTTGTATCAGCAGTTAATAGTGCAGAGAAGATTGACAATGTTGTTGCCAGGACTCAAGGACCTGAGTGATAGGGAGAGTATGTTCAGACTGTAAGTAGGGGGGCGATGAGGGGGGACGTGAAGAGCTGGAGGTGAGAAAAGACCAGGGCCACAATATACCTTGGATACATCGCGTAGCCTGCAATGGACTACCAGGCAACGCCCTGCGGACGTCATCTGTGGCCGGCCCTGATTAGTCCTGCTCTTTTCTCACCTCCAGCTCTTCACCTCTTTCCTCTCCCTGTCCCCACCCCACCCCTACTTTCAGTCTGAAGAAGGGGCCCGACCCCGAAACATCACCCGTCCTTTTCCTCCAGAGATGCTACCTGAACGCTAAATTACTCCAGCACTTTGTGTCTATCGTTGGTAAAAGCCAGCAATTGCAGTTCTTTGTTTCCACTATAGGAAGAGATGGGTTAGGCAGCGGTTCTTCCCATGACTGTTATTCTTTGGAACGCTGGAGGATGACGGGTGATCTGATAGAGGAGAATTAAACAATGAGAGGAATAGATAGTATGAATGCACAAGTATTTTACCCAGAGTTAGGGATTCAAGAATGAGAAGACATAGGCTTACGGTTGAAGGGAAAGGTTTACAATCAGCCTGATGGGCAACTTTTTAAATCCAGAGGGTGGTGGGTATATGGGCCAAACGCAGGCAAATGGAACTAGTAGAGGGAAGGTTGGGCCGAAGGGCCTGTTTCCGTGCTGTATGGCTCAATGATAGGTGTCCATTTTCCATAGGTGCTCTGGCAGCAAGTATCAGATTGTAGGTGGTACCACAGAGAAGCTTGATCTTGTCTGTATCTGGAATTCATAGACGTTCCACCTGGGGTTACTGAGTAATTGCTCTCTCTCTTCCCCCTACTCAAATACCCGCAGCCCCACAAATCCCAGCTTGGGAGATCTCCTCAACAACAGCCAATGTGCTAAACACAGGAGTTTCCTTGTGAACGTGACTGTGTGGCAGGGTGTGCAATGCTTTTACAGGATGCTGGTGCTAAGGATTCTGCTTGTGGGGTGACTGTTATTATGTCCTTTTCCTCGTCCGCAGATTGAATCTCACAAGCTGATGTTCCGTGAGAACGCCAAGGCCAGGACAGACCACGGAGCAGACATTGTGTACAAATCCCCCGTTTCAGACCACACCTCGCCTCTCTGCAGCACATCACTAACTGAAAGCCTCAGCTCCCTTGGATCTCTGCAGCTTGCTATCCCTGCTGGAAACCTGTCTGCCACTCTAGCACAGCAGAGCTTGTGAATTTATTCTTTCTTCTTATCTTCATGTTTGTTTCAAACTACATTTAACAAAAACAAGAGGTTTAGCATCATTAACAGGATTTGTGCTTTAAAAGGGATGTTCCTATTGAGTTATTTCGGGGGCTGGGGAACCATGTTTTAAAAAAATCCATGTAACTGCTGCACATACACCCTTGTGTGATAGATGCCCCTTATTTTGGAATAAGTTGGGCTGGAATGGAGCCAGTAGACTGGTTGTAGACCAGTTTGGGAGCATGAATTCATCATCTAATCATAAGGTTTGACAGATACAGTAGATGGATATAGGGAATTAAAAAGCACCCTAACCCCATCCATTGTGGAAGGTAAATCTTTTCCCCAACGTCCTCAAATGGCTTGAAGGGAATATTTAATTTTTTACAAATTATTTCCCCCGGGTTTTTGTCTTTGCAATTTTCCTCCTGCACTCCAGAGATGTAATCGACCTGCAGCGGGCCCTTGCATTGGCAGCAGCTGTGGAATCTTGCTTTTCTTTGAGGGATTTTGCTCTTTTCCCAACGTCTAATAACCTGCGCTGCTCTGAAACCACCCATTCATAATGTCAAACCTTACCATGCTGTAAATTTAGTCTCTACATTGGTCCCATTTCCCTGTAAATAAATCAAAAGTCACAAATATAAATACTTTGAACACACTTAATTTGCACACTTGGAATGGACAGGGCAGGGGAAGTGAGTTAGTAAAGAAACACAAAAAACATTAAAGTTAAAAAAGTTTTTGATGTGAGCAATCTTCAAGCCTCAGCGGTCAATTGCTTTTTATAGAAACTGCAATCATTATCTTTCCCGAGGGATTTATTTTACAGCATAGTTTCTGTCGGTACCAGTCAGTGCATTACCAAGCAGCTTAATATGGAGTTCAGTTGTTCATCTATCCTTGCCCTTTTGTGCACCCATAATAGACCTGTATCATCTTGCACCATGGAAGAAAGCTATTCAGCCCCAGTAAGTCCATGCTAACTGTTAGCAAGAGACTCATTCCCCATAACCCCATATCTACCTTTAATTCTTGCCTCCAGCCTTGTTGCTGCAAGGCAGACGTCAGATCTGAAGTGGAGGCCTATTTTTTTGGAGACTAAGTCTGAAATTTAACCCTAGGAGGATTGGATCAAATGAACCACTTCTAAGAGCTGTGCAGAAGTACAAATGTTGGCATTAACTAGTCAGTTGCTAGGAGGCTAAGTGGGAATACTTTACCAACCAGTACATTTAATCTTGACCTGAACTCTCGTTATTTCCCAGGAGCAAAGCTAACCATTCTGACTGAATTCTTGCAATCTCACCACGATCTCTGGGCATAGCCTTGTCCTTCCATAATCTACATCCTGCCTTTGCTGAGTGCAGCACTAACTTAAAGGGAAAGGGGGGTGGAGTATAAGCAAACTGGGTAGATGGTGAAAATACTCTGGCCGGTCAGCACCTGTGAAGAGAGGCCATTGATGTGAGGATAGACACAAATGCTGGAGTAACTCAGCAGGACAGGCAGTATCTCTGGAAAGAAGGAATTGCCTTGTATATCTAATGATGTTTCTGTCTGGGACAGAATGGCGGCAGGAGCTTCCTGTCCCGCTGAGTTACTCCAGCATTTAGTCTCTCTTCAGTTTAAACCAGCATCTGCAGTTCTTTCCTATACCATTGATGTGAAACTTTGATCTACCTTCCCCTGCCCAAAGTAATTGATTGTGCTATTTTTCCTTCCCCCCCCTCCCTATCCAATCTCTTTCTTCAACCCCCATGCCCCCCAACAAAAAAACAGCTTCATCGCATCGTCATTAAATGCCAAATTGACAGGATCTGCCACAGTTTTTAAAACATCTTTAAATAAATCTAAAGACAAAAGAGCAAACGTCCCAAATGGGGAAAAGGTTGTCTTTTGATATTTTACACAGGGCAGGAAGGCTAATGTGTTTGCTGTAGTCGTCTGACACGGAGATGGGCCCTTTGGCCCAACGTATCCCTACTACTCATCAAATACCCATCAGTTGTCAGCACTCAACCTTGAAGTGCTTCTCTAAACACTGCTAAAATGTTGTGTGAATTCCTTCCTCCACCAACCCCCTTGGTCAGCTTATTTGTACCACTTTCCTTAAAAAATATCTAAACTTAGATATCAAACCCAGCAGCAGTTGTGGAAAAGGGATTTTGTCAGTTTATAAGCACCTTTTTATTAAAGTTGGTAGATGTTCGTAAGTCATTGTTTTGAAGCTTACCCTCTCCATCAAGTGGCCTGGAGCAACTCATCATTTGAGTTATGTAGCACAGAAACTGGCTCTTCTGCACACCCTACCAATGTTAGGTATTGCGTAGCCATGTCTACTAATGCCACCTTCCAGCACAGCCCCGTGGCTTTCTGTGCCTTGGCGATTCAAGTGTTCGCTCTGCGAGTCCTGCCTCTACCCAAATCCAGCTAAACAAATGCAGCTTATCCAGTCCCTCCTCCTAACTGAAACACTCTGACCCAGGCGACCCTCCAGTCCAATCCTTGTCCTTCCTGTAGTGTGGCACATAGAGCACTCCAGCTACAGGCTAATGTTTGCACAATGTTCTTGTATTCCATGCCCAGCTAAATCTGGCAAATACCCCATATGCTGCCTTAACTACTTTACCTACATGTGCTGCCACCTACAGGGATCCATGGAAATTGTGTACCAAGATCCTTCTGTTCCTCAATATTCACTAGAGCAATATTCACTGTCCCTTTTATTAGTCCTTCCAAAATGCTTCACCAATTGTCAGAATAAAACACTGTGACGTAGCTCTGCCCATCTTACCGATCAATGTCGCTCTGTCGCTCAAGACCATTCTCCTCCTCATCAACACCACCACCAACTTTTAGTTTCTGCGAATGGTGTCTCCATCATTCACATTCAGACAGTTACTGTGCCCAGCAAACAGTAAGGGTCTCGGCACTGATCCCTCCAGGAGATCAAATGATCACAATAACAAACCCTCTCAGGTTGAATCTCTCAATCAGTCTGAAGAAGGGTCCTGACCCAAAACCTGTTCTCCAGAGACACTGCCTGACCCGTTGAGTTACTCCAGCACTTTGCGTCTTTTTTTGTAAACCAGCACCTGCAGTTCCCTGCCTCTACATTTTGCTCCCCCTCAGTTTACCTGTGGATCAACTAAAGCTGGGCCTCTGGAAAGGGCGTGTGGCTGGTTCTACTCAATTGGTCAATGTGTTTAGAGGTAGACTGGGGAGGAACTCGGATAGGAGGGGGATTCATCACATCTGGATATGGCTTATAGCCATTGTCTATTATTTTCTTTGTGCTAAGAACAAGTCCTGTTATTGAGTAAACCTGAGGTATTTTTCTTAGTCTGCGCAGCTTCTGTTTCCGTCTTGGTGTTAAAATTTGTTTTTAAAAAGAACTGTAAATTGTTTTAACTTATAGATTTCTTCAAGTTTAATCTTTGGTGATGAAGTACTGACTATTGTATAATGAGTAGTGATTTAAAAAAATACAATTAACTCTGTTTTCTAAACAATATAACCTTCAAGGCTGTGGAGCGCTGCCTTTGATTGGTCGTTGGAAGAGATAGCCGGCCAGGAGTTGTAGAAATGTTCTCAGCGGTTGGTGGGCAGGATGAACGCTGTCTGTGGAAGTGGAGTTTGTGCAGAGTTTTATGAAATGAAGGATCAGGGGTAGGGCAGCAATTAGACGTAAACGCACCAATGTGTAGGAAAGAGCAAACTAGAATCAGGCCATTAGGGTTGTTCAGTTATGATGATAGCTATTGCAAGTGAGTGGAGTCAGGATGATGGGCTTTTGTGTGGGTTCTAAATTTGAATACTAAAATGGGAGGTTGTGTGCACACACATAGTGGCAAATGACTGCGCACAGTGCAACCATGTACGTGTGCTTGTTTGGACTTTGTAAGTGGCAGAGCAGTCGGTACTTGTTCCAAGTTTGGTCATTGGTGTCCAAAGCACAAACTCGGTTCAAAGGTGACGGTGAGATTGGCTAACTGATGTGACAAGTAGGGGGGGTGGTTTGGTGAAGGGAGTCAGGCAGAGGGTATAATTACCTGAAGCCCAGAGAGGCAGGGTGTTGGGGGATGACTCAAGTTTGCTGTAATTGATATTGCTAATTTCTGAGGAATTTTTAAATTGTTCACCTGGTTCTTCAGTGAGAGTGAGGCTTTGGGGCTGTTGAGTATCTTCCTTGTTTGTGGAGGGGCCACTGGAGACAGGAGGTGCATTTAATCTACTCTGGCTCCAGCAGATGTGGGACTAGGTATGGATGTGTCTGCTCTGTTCCTTCCTCCACATGCACTGTCTGAAGCAGCAGCGGCTGAAACTTTAGGGATACTTCTGAGAACAAATGAAATTCTTCCTACTTCAGGGAGTTTGGCCGAGACTGTAAAAGAGGATAAGAGGAATCATGGGAGGTGTATCTGGATTTTGCACACCAAGAGATGTGTTTTAAATGAAGAAGTGATGTGTGTTTTAAATGAAGTAATGTTGGTCTATTGATCAAGGTTTGGCGGACGTTATTAATTCTAAAGTTGCTTAGAAAGGGAACTGCACGTTCAACACTTGTTATTCATTATCCCTCATCAAAGGGATTTACTGCCTCTGTACCAGTTTGTCTGCTACAATTGCCTCTTGTTAGCTTTCGTTTGTAACTGCATCCAGACCTGTACTTGACCTTTCAAACACTATTCAGAATCACTCAAGCATTTAAAATATATAACATTCTATTGTTGTTTATACTTAATTCAGAGTAGTTCTAGAAGATGACTGGTATATAACATCATTGTTTTAATCTCTGCACTAATGCCCAGATGTAGGTGAAATTGGCATCTGAAAATGGAAGGTATTAATGACATTTATTGAGTTTTGTGGACTTTGAGAAGCAGCTTCATTTAAACTGGTCTGACCTGCTCCACCTTTCCCTTCAACCTTCTAAATAGAAAAAAAACTACGTTTACATGTGGAACTACATTTGATTAATTTCAGTACAAATCTATCACATTTGCACAGAATTGATGTATTGATTTCAGGAAAATGATGCGATTACTCTGGTCCCAACAGTCCCAGAGAGGTTGGTTCAGGTTTACAATTGTGTTGGAAAAATGCTCTTAAAACTTTATACATCAGATTGTAAAGAATTGTACACCCTCCTTGGTGCAAGAATCTCGGATGTTACGTGCATGTGTACTTGTTGGACAGATCATTTTTAATATGATGTTTGTGCTGCTGTGATTGTATTTTTTTTTAAGTTTCCTTACCTTTGTGTGGTTTAATGTGAATTGGTCTGTGTCAAGAGTCAAAGAGAATTCCCTTGACATCATCTGAAGTGCATTTGCTTTGCTTTGCTTACTCCCTAGTACAGCTTGGAGAAGAATAGGGATTACAGGTTTGATTTTGGGTCTCTCCGCAATTAAGAGTCATCGTAATTGGGGCAGCAATAGGGACCGCACAATTCGTCGGCTCCAAGTGGGTGGTGACATGTAGGTGGATGAGCTGATGGATGTTCATTGACTTTGGATGGTTCACATGGCCGTAGACTGCTATCTGCAGAGACGATCCTCGAGTTTGTGAGGAATAAACGTACAAATAGCAATTAAAAAAGCCTTTAATATGACCTTTAGATGTTTGAATGGTCATGGATTAAGTGCCCAAGTTGGTGGGAAATTGATGAAAGCAAATTGTTGCCACAATTCGCACAACAGTGATTACACTTCAAAAGTATTTACTTGGCTGTAAATCACTTCAGAAAGTTTTGAAAGGGACATAAAGGCACATTATAAATACAAGTTTTGTTTTGTTTGGTGTGCCAGTAGTTAGTGAACATGCATCTGGTTTCAAAGGTGATGTTTGATACGACCCACAGCAACCCCCTCATCTCACCATTCCCACCCGAGAAAAATAATCCTGTTACTGAACAGTGTGAATTGTTGGTCGCGCCAGCACTGGTACTTTCCAAAATGAACTTATCTACTTGTGAATTGTTTCTTTTTTAAATATTACATTTTAAAAATTGTGCATGTAATATCTAGATTAAACAGAAATTATAAATGACAACCTTTGGAGGGGAAAAAGCAATAACTTGTTCAATCCACTGATGGTTTGCACTCTAATGTGCCATGTATGTCTGAGGTTTGTGTGACCGGCCTCTGATCCTGGAGTAGCCGTGTGCTCGACACACATTGTGATGGGTGTTTAACAACGTGGATTCTGTTGTACAAAGAAAGCACTAGTCCACTCCAGGACCATAATATCCTCCATCTCAATCCTTCCCTTTTCTCCATCCCCAGAATGAAAGAACATGTCTGTGCCTGCAGTGAGACTGGATGACTTGCAGCTTTATGGGGGAAGCCCACAGCCTCCACTCGAAGGCTGATGGCCTTTTAGTGGGTGTCTTACATCAAGACCTCCACTGCAGTATGGATTGCCAGAATAATGGATCCAATCATGAGAACAATGACTTAGACAGTTGATACAAGGCTGAAAGGTTCAGTGCTGTCTCACTTTAATTCTGCATGTGTCAACCGACGATTCACCCCTTCCACTACCAATCCTTTCAAAAGGCACCTTTCCCCAACCAGTGACAAAAGGAAACTCAGCAGGAATTTACAACCAAATAACTTTTGTGATTTAAAGTGAGAAAAATCCAGAATCTATTTTAGGGGATTTAGCATCTTCCCTTTCTCCCACCCAGAACTTGCTTTCTCTATCCCCTACACTTCCACTTTTTGCTTTTCCCGTACCACTCAATTATTTCCCTTGAGATCTAATCAGCACCAGCAACTTTGCCTTGAAGTTCATGGTAATCCTTTTTGCTCTTTAAAGAAATCCTTCCTAACCTCCGCTACTGGTTTTGTTTCCGGGGGGGGGGGGGGGGGGGGAGGAATGGGAAGAGGCTTTGTAGCCCTGAAGAAATTTCAGCTACTTCCACTTTAAAGATTCAGTGGTGCTTTTCTAAACCACGTTCCCACTTCCCATTGAAGAGTTTTAAAGCTTTAAGCATCCGTCCACACTAACGTCACAGAACATATTTTTGAGGCACTATTCTTCAAAAAAATAATTGTCATTTCTACATTGTAAGATGAGAAGCGAGATTTTTAGGAAAAAGTATGCCGTTACTGAAAACCAAGGAACACGTTCATTTGTGTAGTTTTTAAGAGTCTACAAAAAGGGTTTTTAAAGTAGTAACGGGCTGCAGCAGTGCGTGCCTGGGTGATACAGTACAGTATCTCCGCTGCTGCTATTGTCCTTGCACACATTTAATATTCTTGACATTTTCTTCTCGCTTTTGCTGTTTGGCCGCTGATAAGCACCATCATTGTGGCAAAAACTCTATTCCCATTGTTTGGTCCTTATTGTACAAGTAAAGGTTTGAAATAAAGCTTAAATGTTGATGTTACCCGTGTGCGTGTTTTGTGTTCTGTCATTTTTGGAGTGCGGTGGCCCCATGGGCTGCGTAAACTGCCTCCGAGAACTTGTATTGGAGCCTACCAGGGAGAAGGCAATTCTGGATTTAGTGTTGTGTAATGAACCGGATTTGATAAGGGAACTTTGATAAGGTAAAGGAGCCATTAGGAGGTAGTGACCATAATATGATAAATTTTAATCTGTAATTTGAGAGGGAGTAGGTAAAATCAGAAGTGTCAGTATTGCAGTTGAACATAGGGGACTACGGAGGCATGAGGGTGGAGCTGGCCAAAGTTGACTGGAAAGGGACCCTAGCAGGGATGGCAATGGCAGGTATTTCTGGGAATAGTCCAAAAGATGAAGGATCATTTCCATTCCAAAGAGGAGGAAATAATCTAAGGAGAGTAAGAGGCAACCGTGGCTGACAAGGGAAGTCAAGGACAGTATAAAACTAAAAGAGAAGACGTATAACATAGCAAAGATGAGTGGGAAGCCAGAGGATTGGGAAACTTTTTAAAGAACAACAGAAGGTAACTAAAGACAATATGGGGAGAAAAGATTAAGGTAGGCTAGCTAAGAATATAAAGCTTCTTTAGGTATGTGAAAAGGAAAAGATTAGTTAAGACAAATGTGGGTCCCTTGAAGATAGAAACAGGTGAATTTGTTATGGGGAACAAGGAAATGGCAGACGAGTTGAACTTTGGTTCTGTCTTCACTAAGGAAGAGACAATCTCCCAGAAGTACTAGGGGCAGAGGATCTAGGGTGACACAGGAACTGAGGGAAATTCACATTAGTCAAGAAATAGTGTTGGGTAGACTGATGGGACTGAAAGCTGATAATCCCCAGGGCCTGATGGTCTGGATCCCAGGACACTCAAGGAGGTGGCTCTAGAAATCGTGGCTGCATTAGTTAGTGTAGAAATAGCAGGAGCTATGACAGAAATATTTCAAATGTCATTAGAAACAGGAATAGTGCCGGAGGATTGGCGTACTGCGCATGTTGTTCCATTGTTTAAAAAGGGAGATGTCAGAGAGTAATGGTGGATGGCTGTTTGTCAGGTTGGAAGCCGGTGACCAGTGGGGTGCCTCAAGGATCTGTGTTGGGTCCAGTATAGTTTGTCATGTACATCAATGATCTGGATGATGGGGTGGAACATTGGATAAGTAAGTATGCAGATGATACTAAGAAAGGTGGTGTTGTGGATAATGAAGTAGATTTTCAAAGTCTACACAGAGATTTGGGCCATATGGAAAAGTGGGCTGAAAGATGGCAGATGTAGTTTAATGCTGATAAGTGTGAAGTGCTACATCTTGGCAGGACAAATCAAAATAGGACGTACATGGTAAATGGTAGGGAATTGAGGAATGTTGTGGAACAGAGAGACCTAGGAATAACTGTGCATAGTTCCCTGAAGGTGGAATCGCATGTAGATGGGGTGGTAAAGAAAGCCTTTGGTGTGCTGGCCTTTATAAATCAGAGCATTGAATATAGGAGCAGGGAAGTAATGTTCAAATTGTACAAGGCATTGGTGATGACCAATTCTGGAGTATGGTGTACAATTTTGGTCGCCTAATTATAGGAAGGATGTCAACAAAATAGAGAGAGTACAGAGGAGATTTACTAGAATGTTGCCTGGGATCCAGCAACTATGTTACAGAGAAAGGTTGAACAAGTTAGGTCTTTATTCTTTGGAGCGCAGAAGGTTAAGGGGGGACTTGATTGAGGTCTTTAAAATGATGAAAGGGATAGACAGAGTTGACGTGGATAAGCTTTTCCCATTAAGGGTAGGGAAGATTCAAACGAGGGCATGACATGCGAATTAAGGGACGGAAGTTTAGGGGTAACGTGAGGGGGAACTTCTTTACTCAGAGGGTGGTGGCTTTGTGGAATGAGCTTCCAGCAGAAGTGGTGGAGGCAGGATCGATTTTAACATTTAAAAGTAAAGTGGATAGGTATATGGACGGGAAGGGATTGGAGGGGTATGGTCTGAGTGCAGGTAGATGGGACTAGGGGAAAACAAATGGTCGGCACGGACTGGAAGGGCCGAGAGGGCCTGTTTCCGTGCTGTAATTGTTATATTAGTGATAATTTTCCAATGTTCTATAGATTCAGGATCAGTTCCTGTGGATTGAAAGGTAGCTAATGTTATCCCACTTTTTAAGAAAGGAGGAAGAGAAAAAGCAGGGAATTATAGACCAATTAGCCTGACATCGGTGGTGGGGAAGATGCTGTAGTCAATTATAAAAGATGACATAGCGGCACATTTGGATAGCAGTAACAGAATCGGTCCGAGTCAGCATTGATTTACGAAGGGGAAATCATGCTTGACTAATCTTCTGGAATTTTTTGTGGTTGTAACAAGTAAAATGGACAAGGGAGAGCCAATGGATGTGGTATACCTGGACTTTCAAAAACCCTTTGATAAGGTCTCGCACGGGAGATTTGTGGGCAAAATTAGGGCACATGGTATTGGGGGTAGAGTGCTGACATGGATAGAAAATTGGTTGGCAGACAGGAAACAAAGTAGGAATTAAGGGGTCCCTTTCAGAATGGCAGGCAGTGACTAGTGGGGTACCACTAGGCTCGATGCTGGGACCACAGCTATTTACAATATAAATGATTTAGGTGAAGGAATTAAAAGTAAAATTAGCAAATTTGCAGATGACACAAAACTGGCTGGCAGTGAGAACTATGATGCAGGGTGACTTGGATAGGTTGGGTGAGGGAGGATGCAGTTTAATGTGGATAAATGTGAGGTTATCCACTTTGGTGGCAAGAACAAGAAGGCAGATTATAATCTGAATGGTGTCAGATTAGGAAAAGGGGAAGTGCAACGAGACCTGAATGTCCTTGTACATCAGTCACTGAGAGTAAGCATGCAGATACAGCAGGCAGTGAAGAAAGCTAATGGCACGTTGGCCTTCATAACAAGAGGATTTGAGTATAGGAACAGAGATCCTTCTGCAGTTGTATAGGACCCTAGTGAGACCACATCTGGAATATTGTGTGCAGTTTTGGTCTCCTAATTTGAGGAAGGACATTCTTGCTATTGAGGGAATGCAGCGTAGGTTTACAAAGTTAACCTGGGATGGCGGGACTGTCATAAAGAATGGAACGACTGAGCTTGTATTCACTGGAATTTAGGGGATCTTATAGAAAAATATAAACCTATTAAGGGATTAGACATGCTAGATGCAGGAAACATGTACCCGATGTTGGGGGAGTCCAGAACCAGGGGCCACAGTTCAATAATAAGAGGAAAGTCATTTAGAACTGAGACGAGGAAAAACTTTTTCAACCAGAGTTTGGAATTTGTGGAATTCTCTGCCTCAGAAGGCAGTGGAGGCCAATTCACTGGACCCATTCAAAAGAGAGTTGGATGGAGCTCTTCGGGCTAGCGGAATCAAGGAATATGGGGAGAAGGCAGTAACGGGGTACTGATTGTGGATGATCAGCCATTACATTGAATGGCGGTGCTGGATCGAAGGGCTTAATCTAGCACCTGTTTGCTATGTATGAGATGGCAGTGATTCTGTGCAGTGTCTACCGTCGAGAAACTTTCCAGTGATTACCTCCCTTGTTGCTCAGAAACGAAAGCAACAAGATGAGGCAGCAGCCGAGAGAAAAAAGCTAACGTTACAGGTCAGTGATTTTCATCTGAACTGATTGCCATATTAATACTTGGTCTTCAACAACAGTGATTCTGTGACTCTGTAGATGCTGCATTTCCTGCTTCATATTTTGCAGTGTGCATGAATCACCAGCCTCAGGAATCCAAGTGCTGTGTGTACAGGTCTTGAACGTATTCAAGAGAGAGTCAGATATATCTCTTAGGGCTAATGGAATCAAGGGATATAGACATTCAGCCCTTCGAGCCTGCACCGCCATTCAATGTGAGCATGGCTGATCATCCACAATCAGTACCCCATTTCTGCCTTCTCCCCATATCCCCTGACTCCGCTATCTTCAAGAACCCTATCTAGCTCTCTCTTGAAAGTATCAAGTCCATCCCTGGAGGAGTTTCAGGAACAAAGGAGTAAACTGAAAAAGGAGATCAGAAGGGCAAAAAAGGGCCAGGAGATAGCTCTGGCGGGTAGCATTTAGACAATCCCAAGAGATTTTATAAATACATAAGGGGGGAAAGGGTAACAAGAGAGAGAGTGCGACCTCTCAGGAATAAAAGTGGTCACCTCTGTGTGGAGCCACAGGAGATGGGCAAGGTCCTCAATGAGTCCTCTTCTGTATTTACTGAGGAGAAAGACAGTAGGACAGAGGAACTTGGGGTGGTCAATGGAAGTGTCTTGAGAGCAGTCATTGTTACCGTCAAAATAGTACTGAAGGTACTATTGTGTATGAAGGTAGACAAATCTCCAGGGCCTGATCAGATATATCCGAAGACATTGCAGGAAACTAGAGAGGAAATTGCGGAAGACCTGGTTGAAATTTATGAGTCGTCCTTAAATACAGGAGAGGTGCTGGAAGACTGGAGGGTGGCAAATGTTGTGCCTCTTTTCAAGACTTAACATCTGTAATTGGAAAGTTACTGGAGAGTATTCTGAGGGATAGGTTTGACAGGCATTTGGATGGGCAAGGGCTGATTAGGGACAGTCAGCAAGGTTTTGCACCTGGGAGGTAGTGTCTCACAAATCTGATTGATTTTTTTGAAGACATGACTAAAAAGGTCGATGAGAGCAGAGCTGTAGATGTTGTGTACATGGACTTCAGTAAGGCATTCAACAAGGTTCCGCATGATAGGCTGCTCTGGAAGGTTAGATCACATGAGATCCAAGGAGAAATAGCTGAATGGACAGCAAATTGGCTCCATGGAAGGAAGCAGAGGGTGATGGTGGAAGGTTGCTTCTCAGACTGGAGGCCTGTGACCAGTGGTGTGCCTCAGGGTTCGGTGCTGAGCCCGTTACTGTTTGTCATCTACATCAATGATTTGGATGAGAACATACAGGACAAGATTAGCAAGTTTGCTGATGATACAAAAGTGAGTGGTTTTGCAGATAGTGATGATGGTTGAGAAAGATTGTAACAGGATCTGGATCGATTGGCCAGTTGGACAGAGGAATGTTTGATGGAATTGAATACAGAGAAGTGTGAGGTGTTGCATTTTGGGACGTCAAACAAGGGCAGGACCTTCACAGTGAATGGTCGGCTTCGAGGGAATATTGTAGAGCAGAGGGATCTAGGAGTACAGGTACATGGTTCCTTGAAGGTCGAGTCACAGATGGATAAGGTGGTCAAAAAGGCTTTTTGGCACATTGGCCTTCATCAATCAGAGTATTGAGTATAGAAGTTGGGAGGTCATGTTGCGGTTGTATATGACGTTGGTGAGACTGCATTAGAATATTGTGTTCAGTTCTGGGCACCACGTTATAGGAAAGATATTGTTAAGCTTGAAAGGGTTCAGAAAAGATTTACGAGGCCAAGACTAGAGGGAGTGAGTTATGGGGAGAGGTTAAGTAGGCTGGGTCTCTATTCCTTGGAGCACAGAAGGATGAGGGGTGATCTTATAGAGAAGTACACAATGAGAGGAATAGATCAGGTAGATGCCCAGAGTAGGGAAATCAATAACCAGAGGACATAGGTTCAAGGTGAAGGTGAAAAGATTTAATAGGAATCCAAGGGGTAACTTTTTCACACAAAGGGTGGTAGGTGTATGGAACAAGCTGCCAGAGGAGGTAGTTGAGGTTGGGACTATCCCATTGTTTAAGAAACAGACAGGTACATGGATAGGACAGGTTTGGAGGGATATGGACCAAGCGTATGGAAGTGGGACTAGTGTAGCTGGGACATTGTTGGCAAGTTGTGCCAAAGGGCTTGTTTCCACGCTGTAAAACACCCTAACCAGGTTTACTCACTAGGCAAGAGTCTGCCTTTGATCCACCTTGTATGGCACAGTTTGTAATTTCAAAGTAAAAATAATAAACTCAAACAGGTTGACAATGTCTTAAATACATTTTAAATTATGGAAATCAGACAATACTGCCTGTACAAAACCATTCCTCCAAATTTTCAGGGGGTCTTAATCAATAAGATTTATTCTGCTTGCAGATTTACGCACAAATTGTTATACACATCAGTTATAAATTATAAATTCATACACTATTCAGTCCATTATTTTAAAGCAATATTGCAAGGTGAGCACACTTCAAAGAATTAAATACAGCAGCTATATCTCTTTTTTGTACAATGCACCAGGCAATTATGATACAGAATAGGATGCAAGCTCACCTGCCTGCCTGCCTGCCACAGTGCCAGTGAGTCATTCACTCATCGGCCAGCAGTTCAAGAGCTCCACGAGTAATGAAAGCACTTCATCGTGCTCCTCACGCAAGGCACTGGGAAGTTCTGGCAGCTCGTGACGCAGGCAGGTTTCTACCATCTTGTGCATGGCCGTGCGGAAGCTGTATAACAGGTGTGCTGTCTTTGTGTCTAGCTCCAGCTGGAGGAGGCTGCTGTCAGCCAGGGTGAGCAGCACACAGTTGCCATACTCTGAAAAAGGACAAAGGATAAACTTGGGTTTAGGTTCATTATTGTCACATTATTTAGGTCCATTATTGTTTCCATTTGAATGCCTGCATCTTGATGAAGGTGGGTAAATGGGGCATCTTGGGCAGCATGGGCAAGTTAGGCCAAAGGACCTGTGTTCATGCTCTGTGATTCTAAACAGCTTAGACTGTCGTAAGATTTCAAAACTAGTGGGCAACTTTAAGTTCACATCCGATCACTTAAGCTCCAAAGACACTTTATATTTTTCTCCAGGCTACTTGACCTGGGAGAAGGCAAGCGTGCCATATGCCTGTTTCACATCCCTATCTACTAATGTTGCCACGTTCAGGGAGCTATGTACTTGCACATCTTAGTGTCTGTTCAAACACACTCTGCAGTGCCCCCACTGTATGTGTCCTGCCTACATTGAACTTCACAAAATGCATCAGTTGTCACCAGTCAGAGTTAAATTCCATTTGCCATTCCCTTCCCACTTTCCTTTGTAGCCTTAGACAACCTTCTTCACTATGCACTCTATCAGCAATTCTGTCGTCATCTGCAAACTTACTAATTGTTCCACCAACATCCTCACCCAAATAAATATACGAGTGGACACGACAGTGATCTAATGCAAGATAACACTGGTCACAGATAACCAATCTGAATACTCTCCCCTTCAAATGACACCTGACTCCTTCCCGTTAAGCAAATTTTGTATTCAATTGGCCAGTTCACCCTAGACCCCAAATGAAATAACGTGCTAGATGAGCCGACCAAGTGCAACCATGTCATAAACTTTGCTGAAGTTCACGAGGATACTTGTACTAATCTACCCACGAAAATCCCCTAGATTACCTCTTCAAACAAAATCAAATCAAATTTGATGAGTTGATCTCATGCCGACTATCCATAATCAGTCCTTGTCTTTCCAAATTAAAAAAAATGCCTCTCAGTATCCCTTCGAATAACAAATACTGGAACTTGCATTGAAATGCACCGACTCATTTATTTTGATTGTCTTCTCTGTGATAACCAGTCTTCAGTCCAATGCCAACACACTTCCCCAGTACCATGAGGGTCAATCTTGTGCACCAGCTGTTGATCTGGCTCCTTACTGAGAGCCTTGTGGAAAACTATCAACCTGCCTCTATCAACCCTGCTCGTTATATCATTGAAACACTCTTAGCAAATTTATCAAACGGGATTTCCCTTTCATAAGGTCATGTTGATTTGGTTTGATTATGTTAAACTTCCCTGAATGTCCAGATGTTTCTTATTTGACCATAGACGCCACCACATCCCTTACAACAGATGTTAGGGAGAATGGTCTACAGGTTCCAAAGATAGACACAAAGTGCTGGAGTAATCAGCGGGTCAGGCAGCATCCATGGAGACATGGATATGTGATGTTTCGGGTCGGGACTCTTCTTCAGACTGTAGGTCTATGGGCTCCTGTTGTTTGTCAGAGTTAGATTTCGCTCTTATGGCTAAACGAATCAGGGGATACAGGGAGAAAGCAGGAACGGGGTACTGATTTTAGATGATCAGCCATGATCATATTGAATGGCGGTGCTGGCTTGAAGGGCCGAATGGCCTACTCCACCTATTGTCTATGTTTCTCCACCTCTTGGGCAAGGAAGTCACATTTATAGTCTTCAACACTGCTCACTCTGTGGCCAAGGTGCAGACCATACCTTGGTTTATAGCCTTGAGGGTTCTCAGCTAATCATCAGCTTCACCAGCCAGCAAGGGGCTTGAGTGGGATCTCCATTCCTGGGGACCAGCAAAATCTGATGTTTCTCTGTACAACAGAGGTTGTACAGGTTAAGGGACAGAGGTTTCGGGGTAACGTGAGGGGGAACTTCTTTACTCAGAGGGTGGTGGCTGTGTGGAATCAGCTTCCAGCAGAAGTGGTGGAGGCAAGATCGATTTTAACATTTAAGAGTAAAGTGGATAGGTATATGGACGTGAAGGGAATGGAGGGGTATGGTCTGAGTGCAGGTAGATGGGACTAGGGGAAAACAAATGGTCGGCACGGACTGGAAGGGCCGAGAGGGCCTGTTTCCGTGCTGTAATTGTTATATGGTTATATGGTTAACAGTCCTTTCACAACACTTACCCTTGACATGAATATCACAGTCTGGGAGCAGCAGCAGAGCCAGCGGATGGACCATGGAGGAGTCACGGACAAAGACAGTCCCATTGGATTTCACAGCTGTGAAGTAAGTCATCCAGCGGCTCTTGAAAGTTTCCTCGTTCCTGCGAGTACATTGCAAATGGCATGAGGGGAATATAGTTTCAACTGTCCCTGGCCGTGGAAAGGGGATCTGGAAAAATACTTCCCGACTTTGAATTTAGTTTAATTTAGTTTAGAGATACAGCGTGGAAATATGCCATTCAGCCCACCGAGTCTGCACCGACTAGCGATCCCCGCACACTAACTCTCTCCAACACACTAGGGACAATTTACTACCTTTACTGAAGCTAATTAACGTACAAACCTGCATGTCTTTGGAATGTGGGAGGAAAATGGAGCCCCGGAGTCACAGGAAGAACGTACAAACTCCATACATCCAGCACCCGTAGGCAGGATGGAACCCGGGTCTCTGGTGCTGTGAGGCAGCAACTCTACCGCTGCGCCACCCTATCAACTGCACATTGAATATCTGAGTAAAGAAGTTCCCCCTCACGTTACCCCGAAACCTCTGTCCCTTAATTCTCATGTCATGCCCTCTTGTTTGAATCTTCCCTACCCTCAATGGGAAAAACGTATCAACGTCAACTCTGTCTATCCCTTTCATCATTTTAAAGACCTCAATCAAGTCCCCCCTTAACCTTCTGCGCTCCAAAGAATAAAGACCTAACTTGTTCAACCTTTCTCTGTAACATAGTTGCTGGAACCCTGGCAACATTCTAGTAAATCTCCTCTGTACTCTCTCTATTTTGTTGACATCCTTCCTATAACTAGGCGACCAAAATTGTACACCATACTCCAGAATTGGTCTTACCAATGCCTTGTACAATTTTAACATTACTTCCCTACTCCTATATTCAATGCTCTGATTTATAAAGGCCATATATATCCATGTGTTATTGCATTTACAGGCCTTTAAGCTGCAACAAATAAGGATTTCATTGTTCCTTTGCTGGTACACATGACAATTAAACACTCTTGAAATGCTCAGGTCAGGGGGAGTTCACACCCGCCACGGGTACCACGTAATCCCGTGCTAGCTGCTCCATGGGTGGATAGTCGGCAACTAAACCGTCTCCACCACATGGTTTGCCAGGTGAGAAGGGGGCTGTGGACCCCCAGCAGGACCAAAAACAAGAACTGTCAAAGGGTGGATGAGCTCCTAGCGAGTCAACGGCCATCCACACATCAGTAGAAGTTGCGGTCACTGTCGGCATTGTATGTTTACAACGATGATGATGATGAAATGCTCAATCTGCAAAGAGAGAGAGGAATTCTATTCATCTTCTAGGGGTAACCAGTTTAGTAAAATAACTCCAACCTTGTTGTGTTCCATTTTGAGCTTCAAAGTCAAAAGCATTGCTTTAGGTTTATTATTGTCGTGTGTGTGAAGGTATAGTGGAAAGCTTTTGTTCGTGTGCAATTCACCAACTGCTGAGGAAATCGAGCTACTTTTCATATCATGCAGTCCTGTCAGGCACTTGTCCAGGGAGCAATGCCATACAACAGCGGACGCCATTGCCAATACCTCTGGTCGCAAAGTTGAGTTTGTAAAAAATTGTTGGAAATTAATTTTTCCCATAGTTAGCATTAGTTGAGAGTGTTTAATTGTGAAATGTACCGACAATGCAACAAATAAATTCTTACTTCCAAGCAACCTGAATGATCACGAGAGATTGAGAAACAAGGAACTGCAGATGCTGCTGTACAAAAATAAGACAAAGTGCTGGAGTAACTTAGTGGGTCAGACAGCATTGGGAGAACATGGATAGGTGACATTTTGGTCAGGACCTTTCTTCAGACTCGGTCCTACCCGTGTTCTCCACAGATGCTGCCTGACCCACTGAGTTACTCCAGCATTTTGTGTCTTTGTTTTTTTCTGCATATCCCTTTGTTTTTTCTGCATATCCCTCTCACCATGCATCTCATGGTCATGCTTTAAATTACCTGTTGACGGTAGACCTGTGCAGGAGTACCTGGCCAGTCTTGGTACGGCACACCACACTTTTGGGTTTGAACTTTCCCTCCCTGGTGACTTTCCCATGCCTCAGCTGCAAAGCAAACCAGAGAACAAGGAACAGTAATCTTAAACATGGATCAGGGGTAAAAAATACAAGCAGTGTAGGGGAATCAAGAACCCCAGGACATAGGTTTAAGGTAAAAGGGAGTAAGATTTACTAGAAACCCGAGGGGCAATGTTTTACACAAAGGATGACGGATATAGGGAACGAGCTGCCGGAGGAGGGAGTTGATACAAGTATTATCACAATGTTTAAAAGATACTTGGACAGGAACATGGATGGACAGGTTTAGAGGGACACAGGCCAAACGCAGACAGGACTAGTGTAGATGGGGCATGTTGGTCAGTGTGGGAAAGTTGGGCCAAAGGCCTGTTGCCACACTAAGATTCCATGATAAAATACTCAGCAAGTCGGGCTGCATTTATAGGAAGATAAAACAGACTTTAAGGATGAAGATCCATAGACGCCGCCTGATCTGCTGAGTATCTCAGCATCTGCAGTTCTTTTGTTTTTTATCGGAATACAAACCATTGGAAGTGGGATAAAAACAGAAATAGTGAAATAACTCTGTGGGTCAATAGACAACAGACAATAGGTGCAGACTCCGCTATCTTCAAGAGCCCTATCTAGCTCTCTCTTGAAAGTATCCAGAGAACCAGCCTCCACCACCCTCTGAGGCAGAGAATTCCACAGACTCACAACTCTCTGTGTGAAAAAGGTGTTTCCTCGCCTCCGTTCTAAATGGATTACCCCTTATTCTTAAACTGTGGCCCCTGGTCATGCAGCATCTGTGGAAAAGGAAACAGAATGAACAGTCTTTGACTGTGTTTCACTTTCCGCAGACATTAATGACCAGCTCAGGGTTCCCAGCGTCTGCATTGTTTTATTTTCATTCACCACTGAACGAGGAGTTGCTAAGTCAGCATAAGTGTTTGTTCCGTCTGACCTGCATCGCTTCTTATTTTACAGTCTAGATCCCATGGGAAGCTCCTCTATCAAACATTTATCAACCTCCTGAAAATTTCAAATGACTCAGCATCCGTGTCTGGGAATAAATTCACATTGCTTCCAGATGTCCAAACTCCTTATTTTGCTTTGAAGTGACGTTTCTCTGATTTTAACTTTGCATTCTCAGCTCCCACACCAGGGGGAACAGCTAAAGTGCGGAATATGTTAATTATTTAGTTTAGTTTAGAGATACAGCATGAAAACAGGCCCTTCGCCCCACCTATTCCATGCCGACCATCGCACCCGCCAAGCTTCGCAGAGAGTACTTCACCCACAGGCTGGTGTGCAAGGCCCCATCGGATGCCAAACATCCTTTGCACCACCTCGCCCAGGACTCACAGCAACTGGGACCTCAACACCTGTCATCCCGTCGCCCCTTCTCCCGTCACGCAGTGACCCTCTGTGGCTCCGGGTTTCAACACACTAGGAGCATAGAGAACCAGCTGGGAACAGACTTCACGACCTCCTCAATTCACTGTTGCACCAAACACCACAGTCCCACCCGGCTTGGACCTGCCCCGCAAAGAGTGGGTCGCCCTGAACCGGCTCCGTACAGGGGTCAGCCGGTTCAACGCCAACATGCGTCGCTGGGGGCTGCGTTCATCAGCAGCCTGCGTGTGTGGAGCAGACCAGCAAACAGCGCAACACGTCATTTTCGACTGCGCTGTCCTCCGCCCCCCTGGTGGAGGGGTAGACCTCATGACCCTCGACAACAGCACATTGAACTGGCTATAGCGCCTGGAGGACGTTACATAACCTCTGCTGCCTCAAACGCAAGAAGATGACTGGTTCTATGTTATCCCACTTTCTCATCCACTCCCTACAGGGCAATTTACAGAACCAAGTTAACCTACAAACGCACACATCTTTGGGATATGGGATGAAACCGGAGCATCAGGAGGAAACCCACGTGGTCACAGACAGCACCCATAGTCAGGATCGTACCCAGATCTCTGGTGCTGTGCTGCTGCAACTCATTCAGCTGCACCACTGTGCAAGTACCTCAGCTGAGTCACTCCTCGCTTTTCTAAGCTCACTGAATCCCATCCATGTTTGTGCAACTAGTTCCAGCATTTAACCCTGGTATCATCATGGTACACCTGTGTTTTTACACAATACAAACCTCGATCAACCAGATATGGTCTCAAACCAGGATTCCCAACAAAGCCTTAACCTGAGCTCACTCCATTATAATTAGAAAGGGTTCGAGCTGCCAGAGGATGTAGCTGAGGCTGGTAGAATAACAACATTAACACATACTAACACGTACATGGATTTAAGGAACGGTTTAGAGCGATAAGGGTCAAACACGGACAAATGAGGATACAAGGAATTGCAGATGCTGGTTTACAAAAAAAGAGACATAGTACTGGAATAATCCGCGGGTCAGGCAGCATCACTGGAGAGCACGGGTGGGTGATGTTTCAGGTCTAGACTCTTCTTGGGAAACGTCGCCTATCCATGTTCTCCAGAGATGTTGCCTGAATTATTCCAGCACTAGAGTGCATTTATACATGATAAGGGAATAACGTTTAGTGCAAGGTAAAGCCAAAGGGCCTGTTTCTGTGCTGTCGTTGTGACATTTAATGAAGGGAATCGATTACGTAAACGTGGGGGGGGGGGGGGGGGGGGGGGTTGGACCCAAGGAGATCTCACCTGGATGAGGTTAGGGTACAGGCCAGCTAGGAGTACCCCCTTAATCAGCTCTTCCTCCCCTCTGTACTGGTTACACAAGGAGGAAGAACGGCCACAGTCAGAAGGGTTCGACACCAGGAAAGCATTGTAAACGTTCTCAGAGAATTGTAGAATCAATCCTGACCAAAATATGGCAAAGTGTCAGTCAATTTGAATGAGAGAAAAATTGTTGAATTGTATTTGATGTACATATAACTTTGAGAATATAACTTTGTACAATAACCCACAATAAGAGCAACTAGAAATACAATGGAAATAAATAAAAATTATTACAAATAACACAAAGATAGGAGAATTAGCCATCGGGTCCATGCAGACTGGTGTGACAGTCTCTTTAATCCTACTTCTCCAACTCACTCTTTAATACCCTTTGGGCAGCAAGGTGGCGCTGTGGTAGAGCTACTGCCTTACAGCGCCAGAGACCCGGGTTCGATACTGACCTGACTACTGAAACGGAGGGATGTGTATCATGAACGGACAGAGGGGATTAGTTTAACTTAAGGAACATGTGGGCCGAGGGCTGTCCCTGTGCTGTACTCTTCTATGTTTTATGAAATGCTGCAACAATTCCTGCAGTAATAAAGCTGTTTTATTCACAACTGGATCTTGGGAGCTTCTGAAGGTGCCAGGGGTGGTGGCAGCAGAGGCAGATACGATGAGGCTTATAGATGGCAAATAGATATGCAGGGATATGGATCACCTGCAGGAAGAGTTTGAGTTTAGTTTATTGTCACGTGTACCGAGGTATCTTGGCATCATGTTCAGAATAGGCGTTGTGGGCTGATGGGCCTGTTCTTGCACTGTATGTACTCTTCTATGTTTCGTCTCCCAAAACAACAAACAATAATAATGGAAAGGCCATTAAGAGAGCAATCTCCGTGCCACTAATGTGGGCCCTGTAGTCCTACCTACCGTGAATGAAGCGGAGACTTGGAGCATAGAGCATGTTCTCCTCCAGATACTCTTTCTTGGAGTCTGCATCCCACGCCTGCCGCACTTTCTTCCAGCCTTCAATGGCTTTAATAAACGCCACGTGATCGCTCCGACTCTCCCCACTGAGATGCGTTTTAGCCTAAAGGCAAATCAAAACCCGACTTTACAACGGCTTTCGGGATTAGACAATCTGGTATTACTCTTCGCAAAGCTGAGGAGATTAAATGGAACAGTAACAGCTGTTCAACCGGATTATCCCGGTGATTATCGAGGGGATAAGTGGAAACTCTTTACACCCAGAGGAGATTTCATGGTAATTTGTTAAAAAATGAGGGGCGAGTAGAATTGTTTTCATGCAAATTATAATAACTGAAATAGAGTACAAACCAATAACTAGGTCATGTCAGATAACAGTTGGTGTAGTTTGTCGGAACACAGACAATATATTTAATATCATTCCTTGAATAGACACCAGTACTGTACACAGCATTCCCGATTTGAGCTTCCAAAGCCCTAAATAATAAAAACATAACTGCCCTACTTCTGCATTCAGTTTCCACTAGAAATAGACAATAACCTTGCATTAGGATTACGAATTACTGGCAGGACCAGCCCATTACCCATTTCCAAGTTCTAGTATCTGTGGAAGGTAGGCACAAAATGCTGGAGTAACTCAGCGGGTGAGGCAACATCTCTGGAGAGAAGGAATGGGCGACATTTCGGGTTCAGACCCTTCTTCAGTAACTGTGGAGCTGTGCACAATGTCTCCAGAGTGTGACGGTGGTGAGAGTGAGCAGCTTCACACCGCTGGCAAATTAACATCAATGTTGTTCACATCTCAAAGAGTTATTGATAGTGGAGGAGGCCCAGGACAGAACGGTCAGTATGGGAATAGTGAGGGAAGATAAAATAGTTGGGAACCATTTCTTGATTAGTACGGGTGTCAGTGGTTATGGGGAGGCCAGGAGAACGGGGTTGGAGAGAGAGAGAGAGAGAGATCAGCCATGATTGAATAGCAGAGTAGACTTGATGGACTGAATGGCCTAATTCTACTCCTATTCCTTATGACTGCGAGATTTAATAGGCTACGTGCAAACTGGTGGAACAGCTACTCATGTATAAGAAGGAACTGCAGATGCTGGTTTAGATACCTGTCCCACCCCTTAAAAAAACTCACAGCTTAAGGATAAGGGGGGAGATGAGAAAGACTTTTTTCACACAGAGAGTGGTGAGTCTCTCTCTCTGCCACAGAGGGTAGTTGAGCCAGTTCATTGGCTATCTATGGGAGAAAGGCAGGTTACTGAGTTGGATGATCAGGATCATATTGTGAATGAATGTTCTACACAAAAAGCTGGCTCAGCGGGACAGGTAGCATCTCTGGAGAGAAGGAATGGGTGATGGACATTTTGGGTTGAGACCATTCTTCCGACTGAAACATCTGTCACAGCAACTCATATTATGCTTGGGTAGCTTATAACCCAATGGTGTGATCATTGATTCTCTAGTTTTACCCCACTTTTCTTTCATAGAAACATAGAAACATAGAAATTAGGTGCAGGAGTAGGCCATTCAGCCCTTCGAGCCTGCACCGCCATTCAATATGATCATGGCTGATCATCCAACTCAGTATCCCGTACCTGCCTTCTCTCCATACCCTCTGATCCCCTTAGCCACAAGGGCCACATCCAACTCACTCTTAAATATAGCCAATGAACTGGCCTCAACTACCCTCTGTGGCAGAGAGTTCCAGAGACTCACCACTCTCTGTGTGAAAAAAGTCTTTCTCATCTCGGTCTTCCTGGCCTTTTCTTTTCTAGTTATAGCCCATCTGCTAAATAAACCCCCCTCTTCAGTATCCACCTATCACTTGCCAGACTTTGTCCCACCCCAGATAGACACAAAAGGGTGGAGTAACTCAGCGGTTCAGACAGCATCTCTGGAGAAATGGAATTGATGACGTTTTGGGTCGAGACCTTTCTTCAGACTGAGTCAGGGGAAAGGGAAATAGAGATACAGACAGAGATATGGAGAGATATAGAACAAATGAATGAAAGATATGTAAAAAAGTAATGATGATATAGGGAAGAGACCATTGTTAGTTGTGGCCTCGGTGAACACGAGTTAGACAATGAGTCTCAACAAGACGGCTTGGACACTAGTACAATGACTTGGGCGCGGGAGGGACTTACTCCAGCTTTTTGTGCCTACCTTTGGTTTAAACCAGCATCGGCAGTTCCTTCCTACACATTTTGTCCCATCCCACTCTTCCAGCTTTCTCCCTCTTCCTACAATCAGTCTGAGAGTTTCGACACAAAACACCACCTGCCTATTCCTTCCAGAGATGCTGCATGATCCGCTGAGTTATTCTTAGTGCATACACTTTGTGCTTCCAAATAGAATACTTTATTGTCCATGACACTGAATGACAGAAGGAAGATTAAGTTAGAACGATGTTAATACAGGTCAGGTCTCATCTAAAGGGCGAGATAGTTTTGTTTATTGTCATGGGTGCAGTGAAAAGATTTTTGTTGCGCGCTATCCAGTCAGCGGAAAGACTATACCTGATTACAATCATGTCTACCACAGTATACAGAGACCGGATAAAGGGAATAACATTTAGTGCACGGTAAAGTCCGATTAAAGTAAATCTGAGGGTCTACATTCCGGGACCGCACTCTAGTTGGTGATGGGATGGTTCAGTTGCCTGATGATAGCTCGGAGGAAACTGGCCCTGAATATGGAGGGATAAGGGGCTGTCCCACTGCGGTGACCTAATCTGCGAGTTTAGAAGAGTTTGCCTTTGACTCAAACGCGCAGCACGGTCGACACGTGATCCTAGGAGGTCACTGGAACTCACCTTCATGCTCGAGGGAAGTTCTCGCATACTCGCGGCCTCAGCTAGGTTGCAGAAACATTTTCAGCACGTTGAAACATTTTCCGTGAGTAAAAGTTGGTCGGCATGGTTCTTTTGAACTCGTAGTGCAGTGGAGTGGGGTTGCTATGTAGTTACAGGCAGTCGAGGGCAGCCGTAAGCAATCTCCTTCGCTGACCGGGTATTTTAATTGGCTCATTGGAGTTTTCAGGGCCAAGGAAAACCGACTGGTATGTTAAATACCCGCTAAACTTTATTTGGCTTATTAAAAGTGTTTCCACTCCTTCTCTTGCTTTAACTCAACCCCCCATTCCCGCTCTCTAAAGTTTACTTACCGTACACTGTCTTTTACCTTCCTCTTCATCGCGGGTGTGAATTTCAGACAGCGCTCCCCTGCTCCCCGCCTTTGCGATGTGTGTGTGTGTGTGTGTGTGTGTGTGTGTGTGTGTGTGTGTGTGTGTGTGTGTGTGTGTGTGTGTGTGCGTGTGTGCGTGCGTGTGCGTGTGTCTGTGTCTGTGTCTGTGTGTGTGTGTGTGTGTGTGTGTGTGTGTGTGTGTGTGTGTGTGTGTGTGTGTGTGTGTGTGTGTGTGTGTGTCCGCACCCGCGCGTGTGCGGACGGTCAATCCAGCTCGCGGTTTCAACGCTGACGGTCGATCCAGCTGGAGGTTTTTCAGGCGAGTGCCCTCGAGCTTGAAGGTCAAAGACAGTGGCTGAAAGGTCGCGTCAGTGGGACAGGTCCTATATGGTTCAGACTGTGGCACTACAGAATGTCAGTCATCCAGAACTGTTAATGGAGATGGGCAGCAAAGCCAGAAGCAAAGGTTCTTTTCAACAGCTGCAAATCACACCTCTGGCCAAACTCAAGGTTAGATTCAACCTCAGCTGAGGAAATACAATGCCACTCGAGAACAAAAAGTAATTAAAATCCTCCGCGTCTTCACAATTATGTGCTTTCCCTCCCTACCTTCATAACCTCAGCCCTGTTCAGCAAGCTGTTCACAAATGGATCCCGAGTCAGACAGGCCACAACCATCAGCACGGGGTAGAGACAGCGGAAAATGGACGCCATGACGATTGCTTTCGCCAGCCGTGGGTCAGTGGAGATGTGAGCCAGTCGCTGACCAAGCAAGGTTAGAGATTCATCTACATCAAGCACCCCTGAAGAGGAAGCAATGGGAAGCACATTAGCTAATTTAACTCACGCATCCATTGGGCTTAGATTCTAATGGTCAACTTCAAGTAACCCTTGCTTTCCCTCTCCCTCCATCCCCACCTCCTTCCCCGTTCTCCGACCAGCCTTACTGCCCCCGACTACATATTATCTGTTTGCTTTGTTACCTTCTCCCAACTAACAACAATCTATTCTACATTTTCCTTGAACTCCATTCATTTTGTCCTGTTTTCACACCTTACACTTCCTTATCTATACACTTCCGTATGAATGAAATGAAATGCTACCTTTATTGTCAGTCAGACCTTTCGATCTGAATGAAATTTCGTGCCTGCAGTCATACATATAATAAAAATAACAAAACACACAATAAACACAAATTTAACGTCCACCACAGTGAGTTCACCAGGCACCTCCTCACTGTGATGGAAGGCAAAAGTCTTAAAGTCTTTGTCTCTTCCCTCCCTGTTCTTCCTCTGCGCTGAGGCGATCCAGGCCTCCGATGTTGTGACCCCGTCGGGTGATGGTAAGTAAGTCAGTCCCGCGGCTGAATCCGAGCCCGCGAACGGGCCGATTCAAACTCCGCGGCCCGGGGCGGTCGAAGCTGCCGACCTCCAGTCCAGCAGACAAAGCTGCCCACTCTCTGTATCTATGTACCACTCCCGTGACATCAGTCTAAAGAAGGGTCTCAACCTGAAACGTCACCCATTCCATCAATCCTTCTCTCCAGAGACGCTGCCTGTCCCGCTGGGTTACGCCAGCATTTTGTGCCTATCTTAGGCATGAAACTGGAGCTGGTTTCCCAGGTGTCGTCATTCCTTGTCAGCCCAATATTGAAACTTCCAATGCAATCCCCTGCTCAACTAACACCAGCCTCCCTGAAAGAACTGACCTTTCACCTTCACTGCCACAGAAACCAGGACCCCAGTGAGAGATCAGTTAATAAAGTGTAAACTAAGGATCAATCCTCCGTCAGTAGTAGAAACAAGGAACAGCAGATGCTGGTTTACCAAGGGAAGACACAAAGTGCCAGAGTAACTCAGTGGATCAGTCAGCATCACTGGGGAACATGGATAGGTGACATTTTGGGTCGGGACCCTTCTTCAGAACCAGTCTTTTGATTTGGTGCAGTTCAAGTAAATAGCACCATTTATAAATTAACTCAATTAAAACCAAATCTTTATTAAACCATTTGTGTAAAACTTGACGGGGTTTGGAGCAAGCTGATCTCCTCCATTGTATCTGCAGTTACCGAGGGTTAAAAACAGATTTAAGAATTAACTTCAAAACTTTAGAGAAGTGAGACAACTGGATTAAAAAAATTACAGTTGACTCCCAACTTTAGACTTCAGAGACACAGCGTGGAATCAGGCGCTTTAGACCCACGCTTTAGTCGGCACGACTAGTGATCATCCATACACTAGCACTATTGTACACACTAGGGACAATTTACAATTTACAGAAGCCAATTAACCTACAAACCTGCACGTCATTGGGATGTGGGAGGAAACTGGAGCACCCGGAGAAAACCCACGCGGTCACAGGGAGAACGTACAAACTCTGTACTGACAGCACCTGTAATCAGAATCAAACCCGGGTCCCTTGCGATGTAAGGCAGCAACTCTACTGCTGTGCCACTGTGCCATCCCCAACGGGGCACACATGCACATCCAGGAGGAAGGGGAGCTGTTTAGTACAGGAAAGAACTCAAGTCTTAGGTACTGTAACAGAGTTTAAAAGATACCTGGTCAGATATACACGAATGGAAAAGGTTTAGAGGGATGTAATAACAAGAAATTGCGGATGCCGGTTTGTACACATTTAGACACAAAATGCTGGAGTAACTCAGTGAATCAGGCAGCATCTCTGGAGAACATGGATAGGTGACATTTCGGTTCAGGACTATTTTCAGTCTGAAGAAGAGGCCTGACCCTTCTATACTGATGACCCTTGGACTATCCTTGATCGGACTGCTGGCTTTACCTTGCACTAAACGTTATTCCGTTACCATGTATCGATACTCTGTGGATCGATTGTAATCATGTATGGTCTTTCTGCTGACTGGTTGGCACGCAACAAAAGCTATTCACTGTACCTCGGAAGCTCAATAAACTAAACTGAACTGAAGAGCCTGTTTCTGTGCTGTTTGACTCTTGAGACCTCCTTGGCTATAGGACAGCTCAGTAAATACTCACTGAGCTATAGAGTTCAATTGCCATGGGTTCCTTGTCATACTTCTTCCAACATGCCACAGAAATCTATTGAAACATCCATCTTCTAAAATAAATTCCCAATCCCTGGCACTCACCTATCTCTCGTAATATCCACACAGCCTCATTCACAGCCTTGGGATCGGGACTATTCATCGCCTTGGAAAGAAAATCCGAAGCCTGGAAAAATAAATGGAAGAGGTTTTTGGTTGGAGGCATTACAGACATTTATATTTGCCCAAGTCAACACCAGCAATCCAGATTCTGGTGGATCACTGACTCAATCTCTCACCCCACTAAACTGCTGTCCAAATGCCCTTCCCTTGAGCAGCACAGCTGATCGAGTTGCTGCCTCAAAGAGCCAGGTTCCATCCTGACCTCAGGTTCTGTCCCCCACAAGAGATTAGTGTGCAAAATTAGAGCACATGGTATTGGGGGTAGGGTATTGACATGGATAGAGAACTGTTTATGAAAGAACTGCAGAAGCTGGAAAAATCGAAGGTAGACAAAAGTGCTGGAGAAACGCAGCGGGTGAGGCAGCGTCTATGGAGCGAAGGAATAGATGACATTTCGGGTCGAGACGTAGTATGGTTTCCACTTTTTCTGGTCGCCGCTGGCGGAGATCTGCTGCGACTATGATGGGTGCCGGCAGTCGCCGATAAAATCGCCTAAGTGAAACAGGCCCTTTAGTTTTTTTAGCCTTTAGACTTTTTAGACCAAAGGCAATTAACCTACAAAACTGCACGGCTTTGGAGAGTGGGAGGAAACAGGAGCACCTGGAGAAAGCCCACACGGTCATAGTGAAACCGTACAAATTCAGTACAGACAGCACCCGCTGTCAGATGGAACGCGGGTCTCTGACGCCACAAGCAGCAACTCTCCCGCTGCGTCACCGTGCCGCTTTCATAGTTATAGCCTCTTAAATTCTTTCAGGACAATTCGAACGATTCCAATCTTTAAAGAGCAGCAAACTGTGCAGAAATTAAAGTATCAACACGCACCGTGATGTCGGGAATGTGGACCTTGGACTGGACTATGATATTCTCCAGAGGTGTGCGGAGTATTTCTGGGATCTGGAAGTCATCCATCTTCTCCAGCCTCTCCCTACTGAACAGGTGGTAGGCGTTCCCCGGCTGGCAGCGGCCCGCCCGCCCTCGACGCTGCTTCACGTTCGACTTGGAGATCCACGCCGTGTTGAGACACGAAACCTGCAACCGAAGGGGAAGAGGTAGAATAACCTCCAGCATTTGCACGCTAACCCCTTACGGGTGTCACCAATAGACAAACTTTCACTGCTGCCATATTGTGCTACGGATTAAACATTCTGCATCACAGCAACTGACAGAGATGGGCACATTATCCTTGGCACAGGGAGGTCCATCTGATACAGACTTGGGTTCAATTCTTATTTTTACCTTGTAGAGTCATACAGAACAGAAACAGGCCTTTTGGCCCAGCTCGTCCATGCTATCTAAAATGCCCCATCTAATCCAATTCCCAGGGTTACACAAAAAGCTGGAGAAACTCAGCGGGTGCAGCAGCATCTAAGAGGCGAAGGACATAGGCGACGTTTCGGGTCGAGACCCTTCTTCAGACTGGTCAGGGATCAGGGAAACGAGAGATATAGACAGTGATGTGGAGAGATAAAGAACAATGAATGAAAGATATGCAAAAAAGTAACGATGATAAAGGGAACAAGCCATTGTAAGCTGTTTGTGGTGTGAAAATGAGAAGCTAGTGCGACTAGGGTGGGGGGGGGGGGGGGGGGGAGATAGAGATAGAGGGAATGCCAGGGCCCGAGGGCTGAGGGAGAGGTGGGAAGGGGAGGAGACAGCAAGGGCTAACAGAATTGAGAAAATCCAATTCCCATTTGCCCATGTTTGGCCCATATTCCTCTAAGCCCTTCCTATCCATATACCTGTCCAAGTGACTTTTAAAAGTTTGTATCGCTTGTATCGTTCAATATTACACCACTGTTGATTGAAAAAGTTGTCCTCAGATTCCTATTGAATCTTTCCCCCCCCTTACCTTAAACTCATGTCCTCTGATTTGTGATTTTTCTACCCTGGATGAAAAAACTCTGTGTTCATCTGATGTATTCCCCTCATGAATTTATACACCTCTATAAGGTCACCCCTCAGCCTCCTGCACTCCAAGGTATAAAGTCCGAGCCTGCCCAACCCGTTCAAAGTGGGTGATGCCAGCATTGTGGTGTTCACTCTCCATTTCTTGGTGCCCAGTTGATTGTTTTTACAACCACGCAGCTCATTTAATGAGGTATTAAATGCCACCAAGTGTTTTCAGAGTTTGTTTTACAATAAAGGCCTCAAATAGACAATGTACTCAGTACATTTACAAGGCGGTTGGGAAGTCACATTACTGCATTTTCGGTCCTGTCCACAATTCCTTTAGAACCATAAATCTAGAGTTGTTTTGGTTCAGTTTGGAGACACAGCGCGGAAACAGGCCCTTTGGCCCACCATGTCCGCACCAACAAGCGACCCCTGCACACTAGCACAATCCTTCACACACTAAGGACAATTTACCATTATACCAAGCCAATTAACCTACAAACCTGTAGGTCTTTGGAGTGTGGGAGGAAACCGGAGAAAACTCACGCAGTCACGGGAGAATGTACAAAATTCCGTACAGTCAGCACCTGTAGTCAGGATCGAACCCGGGTCTGTAAGGCAGCAGTTCTACCGCGGGGCCATCGTGATACGGCAGAGATACCCAACTTTAGTTTGTGTAGTTGCCATGGGGACTCGGAGGCAGGATTGAGTCCCACCATTCACGTTGGCAATGACCCCAATTCATCTGCTTTGGCCAGTTCCCAATATACGGGGATTAACCTCAAATTTAAAGCTAAATGTAAAACTTGACGACTCCCAGGGGAAAAATCTTCCAGATATTCCGATCAACATTTATACCCCAGCCAACAGCAGTAAGCAAATGACCTGGTCATTTTAACATTACTCTGCAAATCCTTGACTACCATCATTCCATACATTAAAGCAGTGATTACACTTAAAAATGCTTGACAGTGTCTAAAGTGCTTTCAGATTCAACAATATAAATGTAGGTCCCTCCTTTTCCCTTATTTCTTCTTGACCAAAACATGTTTTGCAATTTATCCTTTACTAAAACAACTTAATCTGTGAAATCCCTTGGATTTAATCCAATATCTGAACGTCTTACTACATACGTTTCTTTGCAACATCTTGGAAAGTATATCATCTCCCATGCCTCAGATGGAATTTAAGATTGATGTAAACAGGAGCACCATTCACTGTTTCAGCAATATATCCCAAGGCTTTCCTAGTCCACTGGATGGTTCAGAGTACTGCTGTAAACTTGACCTGGTTTACCAGTGCCCCCTGTTGTACGACTGAAGAATTGTCAGAAAGCTCATTCAAATTAAGGTTTTATCAGATCATTTTGATTGGGTGGTGCTAATACATAATTTGCTTCTGCAAAAAAAAGACAAAGTGCCTGAGTAACTCAGCAGGTCGGGCAGCATCTGTGGAGAACATTGATAGGGACATTTCTTCACACTGATTGTGGTGGGTGAGAGAGAGCTGGAGGGGCAGGACAAAGCCTGGCGAGTCATAGTCATGCAGTGTGGAAACAGGCCCTTTGGCCCAACTTGCCCACACCGGCCAACATGCCTCAGTGACACTAGTTCCACCTGACTGCGTTTGGTCCATATCCCTCCAAACCTGTCCTATTCATGCACCTGTCTAACGGCTTCTTAAACATTGGGATAGTCCCTGCCTCAACTACCTCCTCTCGCTGCTTGTTCCATACACCCACCTTCATTTGTGTGAAAAAGTTACCCTTTTGATTCCTATTAAATCTTTTCTCCTTCACCTTAAACCTACTGTATGTCCTCTGGTCCTTCATTCATCTACTCTGGGCAAGAGACTGTACATCTACCTGATCTATCCCTCTCATGATTTTATACACCTCATCCGCCTGCACTCCAAGGAATAGAGTCCCAGCGTACTCATCCTCCCTATAGCTCAGACCCTCTCGTCCTGGCAACATCCTGGTAAATCTTCTCTGTACCCTTTCCAGCTTGACATCTTTCCTATAACATGGCGAGCGGTGGGCACTGGCGAGGGCGGGGTTAGGTAGGTGGGGGATGAAAAGACAAAGAGTCTGCAATAAGGATAGAAATGGTGCGAATTGTGAAGCCAAAGGAGGAGCAGAGGTGGAAGACGACGGTGGGGGAAGGAGAAAAACGGGTGTAAATCCATTTTGGGCACAGGGAAGAGGAGGAGAAATAGGAGGGGGTTGTTTATAGATAAGTTACACAAAATTGGTGAATTCAATGTTCGCTGAGATGCAAGCTGCCCAAGTGGAATAAGAGATGCTGTTCCTCCAGTTACAGAGATGCCAACCCTAAATTTAGTTCACAGTAACATTCAACCCATTTGTCCGTAACAAATGGGGTTAAATGCATTTCTCTCCGTAACATACTCACTTGGGGTTGTTGCCGGCGGCTATGCGCCTGCGCACTGGTGCAGATCAGCGGTCTGCCGGCGGGCGGGTGCGGCACATGCGCACTTGGCAAGGTTGCCGGCGGGTCTGCGCATGCGCACTGGGTGGGGGTGGGGGTGGGGGGGAGGCCCGGTGATGGGGCTGCCGCGAGCGGCCGGCTGGCGGCAAGGAAGTGCCGCTGATCGCGCGGGCCGGCGCCGCCCGGGCTCTGGGCCGGGCGTGGCTGCGAGCTGCCGGGCTGGCAAACCGGGGGCACATGGCGCCGGCGTTCACCACGGGAGGAACTCCGGAGCGGCGGTGTTCCGTAACAGCATGTTTGGCTGCCGGAACACCGTAAAAAGGTTATTTCGCCGGGACAAAATACGGCGAATCCGGGACACTTGGCATCTCTGCAGTTATAGTGTGGCCTCACTCTGGCAATGGAGGAAGCCCAGCACAGAAAGGTCAGTGTGGGAATGGGAAGGGGAGTTAAGGAGATCCTGCAAGCCAATTGGCCGAGTGCAATTGTTTGGCAAAACGGTTTCGACAAATCTCTGGACGCGTGGAAAAATCAGTAAATTCAATTTCTCGGGGCCAAACCAGCGGGAAAGTGGGGTGGAAATCCTCTGAAAAAACGGACTCATCATCATCATCCAAACCCTTTCAAGGTCAACAAGATGTATAAGGAAGATCATTCAGTCCACCTTAATTCAACCCTTGAGAAATTGCACCCATCATTAATGCACGCTGTCCTCGAGATGGCCGTTACCGAACGGAGACTGAGTCCACCGCTTCACTGAGTGTGGATTTGCAGAGGGTCTGGAGAAGGTCTGGTTCATCCCGAACAGCTCCATAACAGAGGATTTACGGGCTGTTTCCAGGGACACATTCGGAGACGGACATCAAGTGCTGCTGGAAGGTCACCAACTCTTTGCTTCTGCTTGAAACCCTGTTGGTCTCCCAGCAGAGCGAGATGTCCATAGGGGGATGAGGCCAACAGGAGTACATGCTGAGGGACGCACCGAAGCTCAGTGCAGCCAACTCCAAGGCTTTGTGGGGGAGGACCACAGTCTGAGGTTCTTCCACTGCTAGACATTGGGGGGCAGACTCCAGTTGGAACACCCCTCAAACAATAGAAGGGATATCACCACATGAGTGGCAAGGGACTTTACTTTAAAGATAGGTGCAAACACTACTAAATGTATAGACTGGCAATGTATGAAGAGTTTTTGCACATTTTTTGTTTTGTATATATTTTTTATTCTGAATGAAGTTTATGTTTGAAATTTTAAAAAGTTCTCACGAAGATATCAAAGTGATTTGCTCTGAAGTAGCAATTAGCCGGCAATGAAAAGGACTGAGATGAGAAAAAGCTTTTTCACCCAGGGAGTTGTGAATCTGTGGAATTATCTGCCACAGAAGGCAGTGGAGGTCAATACACTGGATGTTTTCAAGACATAGTTAGACCTAGCTCATAGGACTAACAGAATCAAGGGATAGGGGTAGAAAGCGGGAACGGGGTACTGATTTTGGATGATCAGCCATGATTATGATGAATGGTGGTGCTGGCTCGAAGGGCCGAATGGTCGACGCCAGCACCTATTTTCTATGTTTTTATTCTATATAATTGAATATGAAGAATAGGAATGAGTAAGCAAGGTTACCTTTGTCCTGAGATCATAGCGCTGCTCTTTGTGACAGCCTGTGTCAACGACATGTACAATATCATCAATAGTTATTGACGTCTCTGCAATGTTTGTTGCCAGCACTATTTTCCTCATTCCAGGTGGTGGCTGTTGGAAGATCTCTTGTTGGTCCTTTACTGGTATGTTGGAGTGAACTGTGAGATAGGAGCAAAATTAATTCATTCAGCCCATCGAGCCTACTCTGCTGCTTTGTCTTTCCTTCTCAACCCCATTTTCCTGCCTTCTCCCCCTATTGTACATTATGCCAAAAACACTTCTAAAGTGCTTTAGGTATAATAATTGGTTTGAAGTACAGCAACAGGCTTTTCACCCCCACTGAGTCCACGCCGACCATCGATCACCCGCTCACACTAGTTCCATGTTATCTCATCCACTCCCTACACACTGGGGGCAATTTTAAAGAGATAAATTAACCTACAACCCACGCGTCTTTGAGATGTGGGAGTTTAGAAGGATGAGGGGGGATTTTTTAGAAACATATACAATTATAAACGGACTGGACAAACTAGATGCAGGAAAAATGTTATAATATAATATTTAAAATTATATAAAATAATATAAAATCTAAAATAATATAAGAAATTTGGTAGTGTTAGTCCACCATTTATTTTAGATTTACATAGATGTTTTTTACTTATTCGATGGTTTTTATAGTCCCAAATAAAACTATAAACCAAAATATCTTTTTTTTTTTTAAACATTTTAGGGATGGCTTGAAATAAATATAACAATTGTGGTAAAAAAATCATTTTTATAGCATTTATTCTACCGATCATTGATATAGGTAGTGTTTTCCAATATAAAATATTTTTTTTTAGTTTATTTAATAATTGAGGGTAATTATATTTAAATAGACAGTTATACGATTTAGGTACATTAATTCCTAGATATTTGAGTTTGTCCGTGACTATTTTAAGTGGGAATTGTTCTAATATATTTAATTTTATTCCAGTTATAGGCATAATTTCACTTTTATTCCAATTAATTCTATACCCGGAAAATGTACTAAACTTAGTTATAACATTAAATAGATTGGGAATACTAATCTCCGGTTTTGTAATATAAATTAAGATGTCATCTGCGTATAGAGATATTTTTATTCGTTGTAGTTTTGGTATTATATCCATATATTTCTGGTTCTGATCTAATCATTTCGGCTAATGGTTCTATTACCAGAGCAAATAGTAATGGTGATAACGGGCATCCTTGTCTACAACCCCTAAAGAGATTAAATTTTGCTGATAGTATTTGATTTGTTAATATTCTTGCAGTTGGATTCGAGTATATAATTTTTACCCATTTGGAAAATCTATCCCCCAGTTGAAATTTCTGCATTATTTTAAATAAATATGGCCATTCAACCTGATCAAATGCTTTTTCAGCATCTAAGGATATGACAGCTAGTTCAATATCATTCACTCTTTTTGAGTACATGACATTGAATAGACGTCTCAGATTATAAGATGAATAGCGTTTTGGAATAAAACCTGTTTGGTCATGATGTATTAATTTATTAATCACTAAACTTAGCCACCGAGATAAAATTTTAGTTAGGATTTTTTGATAACTATTTAAAAGAGCTATTGCTCTGTATGATCCAGGGTCTTCCAAATCTTTATCAGCTTTAGGGATAAGTGTGATTGTAGACTCATTTAATGATTCTGGTAACTTTCCTTGTTCATAAGCATATTTATATATTGTATGTAAACGTGGAGAGATCAGATCATGAAACTTCTTATAAAATTCAACACTTAAGCCATCAGGGTCTGCGGCTTTTCCGTTATTTAATGATCCAATTGATTCTTCAATATCTTTTACTGATATATCAGCATTTAACAAGTCTCTACCTTCCTGATCTAAACTGTTAATATGACATTCTTGTAGGAATGTTTCCATTCCATCTGATTGTCCTGCTAGTTTAGATAAGTAAAGATTTTGATAATATTATAAAAATGTATCATTGATATCTTTTGGTAAAGTCAATATTTCTCCTTGTTCAGATCTAATTTTATATATCATTTTCTCCTCGTCTAATTTTCTAAGCAGACGTGCCAGTAATATTTGTGGTTTATCCCCAAATTCAAAGTGCACTTGTTTAGTCTGTTGAAAAAGTTTAATAATCTGATTTGAGTATATTTTATTTAGCTTATATTTTAACGATGCAATTTTATTACTTAGCCCCTTAGAAGGGGATATTGCATTTTCAATATCTAATTGTTTTATTTCATTTTCCAACTTTTGTTGAGTCTTTCGATGTTCCTTATTAAAGTATGCGTGTGCTGATATTATCGCACCACGCATAAATGCTTTAAATGTATTCCAGAGCAGTGATGGTGAAATTCCAGGTTTGTCATTAGTTTCAAAAAATAATTTAATCTGTTTTACCAAGTAATCATAACAAGCCCTATCTAATATTTGGGGGTTGAGTCTCCAGTTAGGGGTTTTAATAGTTATGTCTTTTAATTTTATCTTAAATGTTAATGGAGCGTGATCCGAGATAATAATATTATGATATTTTGAGTCATATGTAAATGGGATTAGTTTGAATCTATTAAAAAATAGTCTATCCTTGAGTAGGTTCCAAATACAGGGGAAAAGAATGAATATTCTCGACCAGATGGGTTATCTGTTCTCCAAATATCCTTAACGTTTGCTGTGTTAATAAAATAATTTATAAATGTACTTGACTTAGAAGTGTTTTTCCTTTTCATTGATGATCTATCTAAATTATTATCTAAGGTACAATTAAAATCACCTCCAATTATTAGATTATGTTGAGTGGATATAGGGATATTGTTGAATATTTTCTTGAAGAATAATGGATTATCAAAATTAGGACCATATATATTCATAAGGATTACTTTTTTAGAATGTAATTCACCTGTAATTATTATATATCTACCCTCAATATCTTCTATTATTGAGCTTTGTTTAAAAGGTATACCTTTACGAATAATTATTGCTACCCCTCTAGACTTATGTGTAAATGAAGAGTGATATACTTTGGAAATCTATTTTGCTGTTAATCTATACTGCACGTCTTTTTTAAGGTGTGTTTCTTGGAGAAAAATAATATCAGATGTCAATCTATTTAATTGAGCTAAAACCTTACCTCTTTTAATTGGTTCGTTAATTCCATTGACATTCCAACTACTGAAGGTGATTCCATCACCCCAATCCTAGTGTTTATGTCATACATTTTATTATTAAGGTGGTTTATAATGGAGTAGTTGTCTCAGATCATCCAACCCAATCCTATACCCAAACATCAGATCGATGAAATTTAATATCTGTGACATTATCTTATACACACGTCTCCTTGAACTAACTATATAATACCAATCATACTTAAATCCATATAGTATATAATATGAAATAAGATACATAATATAAAAATAATAATAAAAAATGTAAGTAAAGTAAGTGATGTTAATAAAGTGTAAAGGGAAAAAAAAAGTGACTACAACTATAGTTAGTGCAGTTAGTATTGGTGTAAGCCACACTAGCGTGGCTACTAATCTACGGACTTCCGTGAAAAAAAAAAGATGTTAATAATTCCAGCTCCGTTTTTGCCTTAAGGGCTATATATATCGGGGTGGGGTATTACATTTATGTACTTAGTAATATAAATCAAATATAATTAGTGTCGTAGCATTATGTTAGGAGAGCTAACATATATTTTTGAGGGGTAGTTAATACAAAACTATATTTATTAATAATCCATCTATCCCTCCTTGACCCCAAGATAGAGTCCATGTCCATTGTTTCTCCTCCTTCCCTGCGAATCCTCCTTCAGTGTGAATCCTCCTCCTTTTCTGTGGGTGGACAGTATCATCAAATAAGTGATCAATGATCGGTATCATCAAGTAAGTGATCAATAATATTCAGTGTCCTTCATCTACATCTGCTTCTTCCTCTACTTCATCCTCTTCCAGTTTCTTCTGAATATCTCGAGCGAATTCAAGAGCTTCTGTATGCTTGGTGAAGCGGTGCTCCTTGTTATCATGTTACCCTTAATGTTGCCGGGTACATCAGACCATATCTCAGATTCTTTATGTTCCTCAGGATACCTCTTGTTTCTGTAAATAAAGATCTTCTCTTGGCCACTTCCGCAGGGTAATCTCTAAAAATACTGATGTTGTCTCCCTCATATTTAAGATTTTTCTTACGTATTATTATCTTCATCATATCTTCAAAAACATGATCGTAAGCCACCTTCACAATCATCTGTCTTGGGGAGCATCCTTCCTAGGGGTACGTCTCAATGCCCTGTGTGCTCGGCCCAGCAGAGGTTCTTGGTCCAAGTTCAGAATATCTTTTAAAAGTTTTGCAGCAAATTTTCGAGGTTCTTGATTTCCTTCTCGTCCTTCACTCAACCCAACAATACGCAGATTCTTACGCCTTTGACGTCCCTCCAAGTCAATGCATTTCTCAGTTATTTTGTGTAATAATTCTGATAAACGCTTGTTCTCGGCAAGGCGCTTCTCGGCTGATTCAGTCAGTTCTTTTATTGCGTCATTTTGTTGGTTAAGTGAAGTTATAATAGGTTCCAACTTGGTTTCCAGCAGCACCTCCATCTCACCAGTTTTACGGTTTACATCATCCATCTGTTGTTGCAAATCAGTACCCGCTTTTTCTTTCCATTCGTCCATCATAGTCTTTACAGCTGCTATAACTTCCTTTTTGGACTCTTCTTTCAAATTCTCATGATACACCAAAATATCAACTCTTAAAGTCTTTATTTCCTCTTTATATTCTTTTTTCATGTCCTTAAGCATTTGTTTCAGCTCACCCATAATGATTTTTTTGAGGTCGTCCATCTTTAAAATATCTTCCTGGGAGGCACTCAAACTCGAGCCCGAGGCTCCAGTGAGGCCTACTTCCCTTTTCACAGGCTTTTTCCCTTGGTGGGGGGGGGGGGCGGGGGGGGGGGGGGGGGGGGGAGCGATGCAGCGACATTTTTCTTATTAAAGTCGCCCGCCTGATGATGTCACGCACCTTTTCAACGCTACCGGAGCCGTTCACAACCGTTCTCCTCTGGTGAGTAGCTTCAATTTAATCCTTTTACCCCCGTTTTTTATGCAGTTTTTAGCGGAGCTGAATGGCGCGAGTTCCACTCACTCCATAGCGCCACCGGAAGTCCCTGCAGTTCCTTGTTTCTACTTTATAACGTTTCCTCTTGGTGACTGGGAGTAAACCAAGGGTGATTCAAGTTCGATCCAAACACACCGTGGATTTGTGCAAACACTCACCTGGTAAAATGATGCAGTTTTCTTTTCTAGTGGAAAGACATTCCTGCAGTCTTTGCTGAACCCCTTTTATCTCTTGCCAACCCGGCAAGAAACACAATATTCCCCCTAAAAATCAAACAAGAGTTAGTTAGTTAGTTAAAAGCAGAATGAAAGTCTGGCTTCCGTCAGCTTCACCTCTTCAATCAATTTAATTGCCTCCTCTTCTTTCAAGATAACAAGTGTTTCTGTACTATGTTCAAGTGGTGGTCCTTTGATAGCATGAGCATGGTACTCTTAATCTTACAACACAAAGTGCTCTTGCTTCACTTAGCAGTAATTCATTCTATGGTATTGAATAAATTCTTTTCTCAAGATACAACCCAATATCACGGCTTCAACCCAGTGCACGGTTGCGGCCTTTTGCAGAGTGCGTGTGCTCGATATGAACAGTTCACATGCAGCGTAGGTTCACCAGGTTAATTCCCGGGATGGCAGGACTGACAAGATGAAAGAATGGGTCGACTGGGCTTATATTCGCTGGAATTTAGAAGGACGAGAGAGAATCTTATAGAAACGTATAAAATTCTTAAAGGATTGAACAGGCTAGATGCAGGAAAAATGTTCCCGATCTCGGGGAAGTCCAGAACCAGGGGTCACAGTTTAAGAATAAGGGGTGGGCCATTTAGGACTAAGAGGAAGAAAAACATTTTCACCCAGAGAGTTGTGAATCTGTGGAATTCTCTGCCACAGAAGGCAGTGGAGGCCAATTCACTGGATGTTTTCAAGAGAGAGTTAGATTTAGTTCTTAGGGCTAAAGGAATTAAGGAATATGGGGAAAAAGCAGGAACAGGGTTCTGATTTTAGATGATCAGCCACGATCTTATTGAATGGCGGTGCTGGCTCGAGGGGCCGAATGGCCGACTCCTGTACCTATTTTTCTATGTTTCTAATCTGCTAATCAATACGCTGTCCAGAAACACGGTGTCAGTACAGACAGGACTATATAAAGCCTTGTGCCAACCTTCAAAATCACCCTGATAACCTAAAAGCTTTACACTGTACCTCGATACATGTGAATGGAAACTAAACTAAACTGAAATTAACCGATGAGGAATGAAGAACGAGACACATAGTATAGAAACTGTAAGGGGAAACTGTGACTGAAACTAGGTCTTAAGGTGGGGGTGTGGGGCAGAAGAAAGGGGTAAATGTTCTTGGACTGGTTATTTTCTAATGCAATTCATGCAATTTTACATTCTGCAAACAGTGTCAGTGTGAGAGGGATGGCAGCAATTTTCTGGAGGGAAGAAAACATCATAGTCCCAACATTTTACTTTCAAATGTCAGGAGTGTTTTATTACCATGTGTCCCGAAACTGAAGGATGAAATTCCTACTTGCAGCAGCACAACAGATATATGTAAACATAATACTCTCTAAAACGCATAATAAACACAAAAATATTCGGCATATATAAAAACAGATAAATGCATAGACTTTAGCAGTTTTGCAAAGCCAAAAATAATGTCCCCAAGTCAATATAGTTCGGAGCTTATTTGGAGGTTGTAGTATTCAATAGCCTGATGACTGTAGGGACGAAGCTGTTCCTACACCTGGACGTTACAGTTTTCAGGCTCCTGCACCTTCTTCCTGATGGCTGGAATGAAATGAGAATGTGGCCAGGGTCATGATGCTGCCTGCCTTTTTTGGGGCATTGAATGATACAGCATGAAAACAGGCCCTTTGGCTCACTCTTCCTTGCCGACCAAGATGCCCCCATTTAAACTAGTCCTATTTGCCTGCATTGGATCATATCGCTCTAAACCTTTCTTATTCATGTACCTGTCCAAATGTATTTTAAATGCTGTTATTGTACCTGCCTCGACTTCCTCCTCTGGCAGCTCGTTCCATGCATCCACTACCCTGAGTAAAATAGCTGCGTCTCAGGTCTATATTAAATCTTGTCCCTCTCACCTTAAATATATGTTCACCTGCTTTTGATTTGCCTACCCTATCTATTCCCTAATGATTTTATTCACCTCTGTAAGATCATCCCTCATACTCCTGCGCTCCAAGTCGTAGCCCGCTCAACTTCTCATAGAAACATAGAAATATAGAAATTAGGTGCAGGAGTAGGCCATTCAGCCCTTCGAGCCTGCACCGCCATTCAATATATCATGGCTGATCATCCAACTCAGTATCCCGTACCTGCCTTCTCTCCATAAACCCTCTGATCCCCTTAGCCACAAGGGCCACATCCAACTCACTCTTAAATACAGCCAATGAACTGGCCTCAACTACCCTCTGTGGCAGAGAGTTCCAGAGACTCACCACTCTCTGTGTGAAAAAAGTCTTTCTCATCTCGGTCTAAAGGATTTCCCCCTTATCCTTAAGCTGTGACCCCTTGTCCTGGACTTCCCCAACATCGGGAACAATCTTCCTGCATCTAGCCTGTCCAACCCCTTAAGAATTTTGTAAGTTTCTATAAGATCCCCTCTTAATCTCCTAAATTCCAGAGAGTATAAACCGAGTCTATCCAGTCCTTTCTTCATAAGACAGTCCTGACATCCCAGGAATCAGTCTGGTGAACCTTCTCTGCACTCCCTCTATGGCAATAATGTCCTTCCTCAGATTTGGAGACCAAAACTGCACACAATACTCCAGGTGTGGTCTCACCAAACCCTGTACAACTGAAGTAGAACCTCCCTGCTCCTGTACTCAAATCCTTTTGCTATGAAAGCTAACATACCATTCGCTTTTTTTCACTGCCTGCTGCACCTGCATGCCTACTTTCAATGACTGGTGTACCATGACACCCAGGTCTCGCTGCATCTCCCCTTTTCCTAATCGGCCACCATTTAAATAATAGTCTGCTTTCCTGTTTTTGCCACCAAAGTGGATAACCTCACATTATCCACATTATAACTGCATCTGCCAAACATTTGCCCACTCACCCAGCCTATCCAAGTCACCTTGCAGTCTCCTAGCATCCTCCTCACAGCGAACACTGCCCCCCAGCTTAGTGTCATCCGCAAACTTGGAGATATTGCCTTCAATTCCCTCATCCAGATCATTAATATATATTGTAAATAGCTGGGGTCCCAGCACTGAGCCCTGCGGTACCCCACTAGTTACTGCCTGCCATTGTGAAAAGGACCCTTTACTCCTACTCTTTGCTTCCTGTTTGCCAGCCAGTTCTCTATCCACATCAATACTGAACCCCTAATACCGTATGCTTTAAGTTTGTATACTAATCTCTTATGTGGGACCATGTCGAAAGCCTTCTGGAAGTCCAGATATACCACATCCACTGGTTCTCCCCTTATCCACGCTACTAGTTACATCCTCGAAAAATTCCACAAGATTCGTCAGACATGATTTACCTTTTGTAAATCCATGCTGACTTTGTCCAATGATTTCACCACTTTCCAAATGTGCTGCTATCCCATCTTTAATAACTGACTCTAGCAGTTTCCCCACTACCGATGTTAGACTAACTGGTCTGTAATTCCCCGTTTTCTCTCTCCCCTCCCTTCTTAAAAAGAGGTGTTACATTGCTACCCGCCAATCCTCAGGAACTACTCCAGAATCTAAAGAGTTTTGAAAGATTATCACTAATGCATCCACTATTCCTGAGCTACTTCCTTAAGTACTCTGGGATGCAGCCTATCTGGCCCTGGGGATTTATCGGCCTTTAATCTATTCAATTTACCCAACACCACTTCCCGACTGACCTGGATTTCACTCAATTCCTCCTTTGACCCACAGTCCCCTGCTATTTCAGGCAGATTATTTATGTCTTCCTTAGTGAAGACGGAACCAAAGTAGTTATTCCAATTGGTCCCGCCATATCCTTGTTCCCCATGATCAACTCACACCGTTTCTGACTGCAAGGGACCTACATTTGTTTTAACTAACCTCTTTCTCTTCACATATCTATAAAAACTTTTGCAGTCAGTTTTTATGTTCCCTGCCAGTTTTCTTTCATAATCTATTTTTCCTTTCCTAATTAAGCCCTTTGTCCTCCTCTGCTGGTCTCTGAATTTCTCCCAGTCCTCTGGTATGCTGCTTTTTCTGGCTACTTTGTACGCATCATCCTTTGCTTTGATACTATCCCTGATTTCCCTTGTTATCCACGGATGCACTACCTTCCCCGATTTATTCTTTTGCCAAACTGGGATGAACAATTTTTGTAGTTCATCATGCAGTCTTTAAATGTCTTCCATTGTATATCCACCGTCAACCCTTTTAGAATTAATTGCCAGTCAATCTTGGCCAATTCACGTCTCATACCCTCAAAGTTACCTTTCTTTAAGTTCAGAACCATTGTTTTCTGAATTAACAAATGTCACTCTCCATCCTAATGAAGAACTCAACCATATTATGGTCCACTCTTGCCCAAGGGGCACGTACAACAAGACGGCTAATTACCCCCTTCCTCATTACTCAAAACCCAGTTTAAAATAGCCTGCTCTCTCGTTGGTTCCTCTACATGTTGATTTAGATAACTATCCCGCATAACATTCCAAAAAATCCTCTTCCTCAGCACCCCTGCCAATTTGATTAACCCAATCTATATGTAGATTGAAGTCACCCATTATTAACTGTTTTGCATTTGTGTCGCACGCATTTCTAATTTCCTGTTTGATACCATCCCCAACTTCTCTGCTACTGTTAGGTGGCCTTACACAACACCCACCAGCGTTTTCTGCCCCTTAGTGTTTTGTAGCTCTACCCATACCGATTCCACATCCTCCAAGCTAATGTCCTTCCTTTCCATTGCTTTAATCTCCTCTCTAACCAGCAACGCTACCCCACCTCCTTTTTCCTTTCTCTCTATCCCTCCTGAATATTGAATATCCCTGGATGTTCAGCTCCCAGCCTACGTCACACTGGAGCCATGTCTCCGTGATCCCAACTATATCATAATCATTAATATCTATCTGCACGTTCAACTCGTCCACCTTATTACGAATACTCCTTGCAATTGAGACACAAAGCCTTCAGGCTTGTCTTTACAACGCATTTACCCCTTATACAATTTTGCTGAAAAGTGGCCCTTTTTGATTTTTGCCCTGGTTTTGTCTGCCTGCCACTTTTTACCTTTCACCTTCCTACCTAATGCTTCTACCCTCATTTTACACCCTCCTGCCTCTCTGCTCTTGTACCCATCCCCCTGCCACATTAGTTTAAATCCTCCCCGACAGCACTAGCAAACACTCCCCCAAGAACATTGGTTCCATTCCATTCCAGGTGCAAACCGTCCTGTTTGTACCGGTCCCACTTCCCCCAGAACTGGTCCCAGTGCCCTAAAAATTTGAATCCCTCCCCCTTGCACCACTTTTCAAGCCACGTATTCATTTGCATTATCCTCCTATTTCTACTCTGACTGGCCCGTGGTACTGGTAGTAATCCGAGATTACTACCTTTGAGGTCCTACTTTTAAGTTTATCTCCTAGCTCCCTAAATTCACCTTGTAGGACCTCATCCCTTTTTTTACCTATATCGTTGGTGCCAACATGCACCACGACAACTGGCTGTTCACCCTCCCCCTCCAGAATGTTCTGCAGCCGTTCAGTGACATCCCTGACCTTTGCACCAGGGAGGCAACATACCATCCTGGAGTCTCGTTTGCGGCCGCAGAAACGCCTATCTATTCCCCTGACAATTGAATCCCCTATTTCTATTGCCCTTCCCCTCTTTTTTTTCCCCCCTCATGTGCTGCAGAAGCCACCCATGGTGCCATGAACCTGGCTGCTGCTGCATTCCCCTGATGAGCCATCTCCCTCAACAGTATCCAAAATGGTATACCTGTTTATGAGGGAGATGACCGCAGGGGACTCCTTATAGCTCAAACCCTCAAGTCCTGGCTACATCCTCGTAAATTATTGCTGCACTCTTTCAAGCTTAGAGTCATGGAGACTTACAACATGGAAACTGGCCCTTCAGCCCAACTTGCGCACACCGGCCAACATGTCCCATCTAAACTAGTCTCACCCGCCTGCATTTGGTCCATATCCCCCTAAACCTGTCATATCCATGTACCTGTCTAATTGTTTCTTACATATTGGGTTAGTACCCTCAACTACCTCCTCCGGCAGCTCATTCCATACACCCACCCCCCTTTGTGTGAGAAAGTTACCCCTCAGGTTCCTATTAAATCTTTCCCCACGCACCATAAGCATATGTCCTCTGGTTCTCGATTCCCCTACTCTGGGCAAGAGACTCTGTGCGTTTACCCGATCTATTCCTCTCACAATTCTGTACACCTCTGTAAGATCCTTCTTCCTACTACGCTGCAAGGATTAGAGTCCCAGCCTGCTCAACCTCTCTCTATAGCCCAGGCCCTCAAGTCCTGGCAACATCCTCAATAGCTTAACAACATCCTTCCTATAGCAGGGTGACAAAAGCGAAACACAGTACTCCAAGAGTGGCCTCCACAACATGTTGTACAACTGCAACAATCCCAACTTCTATCCTCAATATACAGGAACGAGGAATCGCAGATGCTAGTTTATACGAAAGATGCTGGAGTAACTAAACGGGTCAGGCAGCATGTCTGTAGAAAATGAACGGGTGACATTTTGGGTTGGGACTCAATACCCTGACGATAACGGCCAATGTACCTAAAGCCTTCTTGACCACCCTATGTCCCTGTGATGTCACTTTCATGGAACTATTACCTGTACTCCTGGGTCCCTCTGCTCTACACCACTCCTCACAGCCCTGCCATCCACTGTAAAGGCCCTGCCCTGCTTTGACTTCTCAAAATGCAACACCTCACACTTATCTGCCTGAAACTCCATTGGCCATTCCTCAGCCCACTAGCCAAGCTGACGAAAAGCCTGCTGTGATTTTTGAGAACCATCGTCATTGTCTATGATATCAACTACAGGTGCTATTTCTCAAAGCAAAAGCAGGTATTTCTTACCAGGTTCAGCATGCCGATCAATATGCATGATTGTGTTAGTGACCAGGTCAAGGTCAGGGGTTGGGTCCTCCTCGTCCTGTCAGACACCACAAAACAATAACCATAATTATTATTACAGCCAAACACGATACACAATTGTCACTAATAAGATACCAACAAGCCTGTGGCCACGGTTCCCACATAGGACCCAAAAGCTCATTGGGCCGCAGTTCAGTTCAGTTTAGTTTATTGTCACATGTACTGAGGAACAGTGAAAAGCTTTTGTTGCGCGCTAACCAGTCAGCAAAAAGACAATACATGATTACAATCGATCCATCTACAGCAGAGGTGGGCAACCTTGTTCTGCATAGGGGCCGGGACGCATGTCTGTGAGCGGATGGCGGGCCACATATTTCACGTGTACACAAAGATCCCGCCCACATCCCGGCCCGGATGACAGGCATCAAATCACCCGCTGAGTTTCTCCAGCATTTTTGTCTACCTTCGATTTTTCCAGCAACTGCAGTTCTTTCTCAAAACGTGTTCACAGAAGGTGCGCGGCTGTGCCGGAGGCCAGAGCTCGGCGCTTTGGATTATGGGAATTGCGGTACAGCCAGAGCTCGGCGCTCTGGATTATGGGAAAAAAAAATCCTCCTGCGGGCCGGATGAGTTCGGGTTATGGGCTGCATTCGGCCGTAGGTTACAGACCCCTGATTAACAGTGTATAGATACATGATAAGGGAATAACGTTTGGTGCAAGGTAAGATCATAGATAAAGTAAGAAATGTTGCTGTAGAAATCGAGATTTAAGTATGTAGAACAATTGTGATATGTGATTATAGATCTGCTTCTGTGGTTAGCACGCAAATAGTCGCCTGGGATGGGTGCCATTGAGTACCGGGAGGGAGCCGCTGGAGACGTCAGATGCCAGAAGTGGGCGGGTCGGAGGGTGAACCGGGGCAATGCCTCTAGCGCCTTCGAGGTCAGCTGCAAGAGGCTCCCCCCCCCCCCCAGGACACAAAGACGGCCGGGTGAGGTGAGGAGAGGAGAGGGAGGTTGGTTTCGTGGGCTGATCTAATCGAAGGCGACGGAGGAAGGCCCTGCTGGAGCCTGTGGGTTACCTGGATTGGGAGCCGCTCCAGTAGACCTATCACGCAGGCAGACCGGAACCTGGACTTTGGAAACGGTGCCAAAACATGGCGGCACATGTGTAAATATGCAAAATATGAATTTCCCTGTGCAGTTGCACATGTGGTAAATAAAGCACCATTGAACCATTAAAATACTATCAGCTTAATACTGAGCAAATTACTGAACCAAGAGGGAATAACAGGTACCATTGGCAGGTCTTGGGAACTCAAAGGTGCGTTTTTGTCACATGCGCACTGCACGGTGTCATTCTTTTTGCATGGATCACACATGCGTGAGTCACCATATTTTGGCGCCTTTTACAAAAAGTCCAAAGTCCCCACTGTTGATGTACTGGAACGGCTCCCGATCCAGGCGAGCCCCAGGCTACTGCAGGGCCTCCTCCGTCGCCCTCGAGCGGCACCCACCCACATCCCTCTCATCGCCCACCCGACCGACTGTGCCCTGGGGAGAGGTGCTTCCTACAGCCGACCTTGAAGGTGCCAGAGGCAACATCCCGCTTCCCCTTCTCCCGGACCACTCCTCGTGTCCGTTGGCACCAGCGGCTCCCTTCTCCTCGGCTCTCCAGTCTTCAAGGCCAAGCTTAGTGGCTTTCGAGCTTCTCCCAATGAGACTCCTCTTCAGACTGAAGACAAGACCCTACTCCAGCATTTTGTGCCTCCACTCAGTGTAAACCAGCATCTGCAGCTCCTTCCTATACATATCCCACATTACTCACTGATCAATGTTGCTTATATTTTATAATTTAACATAAAAATGTAATCATAACTGAAATAAAAGCTTTGAGATTTCAAACGACAATTTCAATTAAAATCTTTTACATGGGGAACAAAATGGAACCGAGAGCGATGCACTGACTGCAGTCTCAAAATGTTTTCTTCTTACTGCTAATTACTTTGATGTACGAAAATGCATCAGTACAAGCCCTATAGCCCACAATTTAAACATATGGCCATGGAAAAACACACAATGCTGGAGTAACTCAGCAGGTCAGGCTGCATCCTGGAGAACATGGATAGGTAATGCTTCGGGTCGAAACTCTTCTTCAGACTGATTGCAGCCTCTGCAGAAGGGCCCCAACCCAAAATATCACCTATCCACGTGTTATAACACTTGTTATCAGGCAACGGAACCATCCTATCACCAACTAGAGAGCGGTCCTCACCTACCATATACCTCATTGATGACCCTCGGACTATCTTTAATTGGACTTTACTGGACTTGACCTTGCACTAAACGTTATTCCCTTTATCATGCCAGTACACTGTGAATGGCTTTATTGTCATTTTGTAGTCTTTCCATTGACTGGAGAGCACGCAAAAGAAGCTTTTCACTGTACCTCATGATATACATGATAATAAACTGAACTACACGTTCTCCAAGAATGCCGCTGAGTTTCTCCAGCATTTTCTGTCTACTTTCAACTAAACTACCCATATTCTCCAAGGATGCTGCTTGACCCACTGAATTACTCTAGCACGTTGTCTCTCTCCTTGCTCAACCAGCATCCACAGTTTTGTTTCCAGATACATGTCATAAGTGATAGGAGCAGAATTAGGCCATTCAGCCCATCAAGTCTACTCCGCCATTCAATCATGACTGATCTATCTCTCCCTCCTAACCCTAGTCTCCTGCCTTCTCCCCATAACCCTTGACACATGTACTTAATCAATAATCTATCTTTCTCTGCCTTAAAAATATCCACTGACTTGGCCTCCACAGCCTTCTGTGGCAAAGGATTCCACAGATTCATCAGAGTAAAGAAATTCCTCCTCATCTCCTTCCGAAAGGAAGATCCTTTAATCCTGAGGCTATGATCTCTAGTCCTAGACTCTTCCACTAGTGGAAACATCCTCTCCACATCATCCCAGCCTTTCACTATTTGGTAAGTTTGCCCACAAGAGTTACCACTGCTACCATCATGGTACATTCTTCCCATTGGTCTCATCTACATGTCCTGTCTCTGCCTTAGAGGTCGGTGGAGGCAGGTTCTCTGGTTTTCACGAGAGAGCTAGATAGGGCTCTTAAAAAGAGTCCGGTGATATGGGGAGAAGGCAGGAACGGGGTACTGATTCAGCATGATCACATTAAATGGCGGTGCTGGCTCGAAGGGCCGAATGGTCTACTCCTGTACCTATTGTCTATTGTCTGTACAACTGCACCATTCTATCCCTAGCCTTCAGTAGTTAATCATGATGAAGGCACCCTTTTCCTTGTTATTTTTTATTAGGTTTACTAGATTTCTAATCAATAAAATCCTGCTCAGTTTTTGGTGAAAATGTTATTGATTTGAATTCCAGTAAACCTAGTTCAATATTTTCCTGGAAAAGGACTGAAAGCTTATACAAAGAGGGGCCACGATCGTGATGCGTCACAAAGTCATAGAACACGAAAACAGGCCGCCCAGACTACTCGTCCATTTCAACCAATGTGCCTAATCTAAGCTAGTCACATTTGCCTGCAGTTGGCCCTTATCCCTCTAACTATTTTGTATTCATGTACCTGTCCAAGCACCTTTTAAATGCTGTTGTATTATCTGTCTCAACTACCTCCGCTGGTAGCTCATTCCATATGCCCACCACTGTTATCCGCCATTACCAAATAGTGAAAGGCCTGGATAGAGTACATGTGGAACGCATGTTTCCATTAGTGGGAGTCTAGGAACAGAGGGCACTTACCTTTAAAAATGAGATGAGGAAGAATTTCTTTAGTCCGAGTGTGGTGAATGTGGACTTCATTGCCACAGACAGCAGTGGAGGCTGTCAATGGATATTTGTATAATGGAGATTGCCAGATTCCTAATTAATAAGGGTGTCAGTGGTTATGGGGAGAAGGCATGAGAATGGGTTTGAAAGGGAAAGGTAGATCAACCATGATTGAATGGCGGAGTAGATTTGATGGGCCGAATGGCCTAATTCTGCTATCACTTATGACCACAGTCTGAGTGAAAATGTTGCCCTCAAGCTCTTCCCCTATCACCTTAAACTTATGTTCTCTGGTTATTGATTCCCCAACCCTGGGTAAAAAGACCTTGTGCATTCACCTCATGATTTTATATCTCTATTAGACCGCCCCTTAGCCTGCTGCATTCCAAGGAATAAAGTCCTAGTCTGGCAACAATTTCCTAAGTCTTCCCTGCACCCCATCCTGCTTAGCAACATCCTTCCTATAGGAGGGGGATCAATGCTGAACACAATACTCCAAATACAGTCTCATCAACATCTTGAACAACTGTAACATAACATCCGGACTTCTATACTTAACATAGACACAAAGGGCTGGAGTAACTCAGCGGGTCAGGCAGCACCTCTGGAGATGGGTTTTTGGGTCGGAACCCTTCTTCAGTCTGAAGGTGGGATGTGGGGGATGGGACTAAAGACAGGAAAAGGCCAGAATCACAGTGGGGGAGCCGTGAGAGAGGGTCTCACAGAACTCATATCGGGGAGGAGAATTTCAAAGTACACATGCCTTGAGGAGATTTTGCAGTGAAGCAGACAACGATGTATAGGAAGGACCTATATCATAGCCATAGAGTGATACAGTGTGGAAACAGGTCCTTCAGCCCAACTCACCCACACGGCCAACAATGTCGCAGCTACACCTCTCCCAATAACTCACACCCTCTAGTCCTGGCAACATCCTTGTAAACATTTTCTGAACCCTTTCAAGCTTGACAATATCTTTCCTATATCATGGTGCCCAGAACTGAACACAATATTCTAAATGCGGTCTCACCAACGTCTTATACAACTGCAACATGACCTCCCAACTTCTACACTCAATACTCTGACCAAAGTGCCAAACGCTTTTTTGACCGCCTTATCTGCGACTGGACCTTCAAGGAACCATGCACCTGTATTCCTAGATCCCTCTGCTCTACAACACTACTATGAAGCCTACCATTTACTATGTAGGTCCTGCCCTTGTTAGACGTCCCAAAATGCAACACTTCTCTGTATTAAATTCCATCAACCATTCCTCCGCCCACGTGGCCAATCGATCCAGATCCTGCTACACTCTTTCACAACCATCTTCACAATGAATGGCGGTGCTGGCTCCAAGGGCCTCCTCCTGCACCTATTTTCTATGTTTCTATCTGCAAAACCACTCACTTTTGTATCATCAGCAAACTTGCTAATCTTGCCCTGTATGTTCTCATCCAAATCATTGATGTAGATGGCAAACAGTAACGGGCCCAGCACCGAACCCTGAGGCACACCACTAGTCACAGGCCTCCAGTCCAAAAAGCAACTTTTCACCATCACCCTTAGCTTCCTTCCATGGAGCCAATTTGCTATCTATTCAGCTGTCTCTCCTTGGATCCTATGCAATCTAACCTTCCAGAGCAGCCTACCATGCAGAACCTTGTGAACGCCTTACTGAAGTCCATGTACACATCTACAGCTTATATTTTGCTTGGGCATTTTACACCCCAGCGGCATTAACAGTGACTTCTCTAACTTCAAATAGCCCTTGCTTTCCCTCTCTCTCCATCCCCTCCCCCTTCCCAGCTCTCCCACCAGTCTTACTGTCTCCGACTACATTCTATATCTGTCCCGCCCTGACATCAGTCTGGAGAGGGGTCTCGACCCAAAACGTCACCAATTCCTGCTCTCCAGAGATGCTGCCTGATCTGCTGAGTTACTCCAGCATTTTGTGTCTATCTTCGATTGAAACCAGCATCTGCAGTTCTTTCCCCCATGTGTATAGGAAGGAAAAGCAGAGGCTGGTTTATACAGAAACTGCAGATGCCGATTTATAGCAAAACTGTGTACTCGACGCCCTGACTGATGTAGGCTAATGAACCACTTCTCTTAAACATTGCACCACATCAGCATACATCACTGCTTTACCAATGCCATGAATGTTCAGTCTAAAGTTCTTTCATCACCGCACTAGAATGAATCAAGCCCTATTCTTCAAAAGATGCACATTCTTTCTGAAACCCTGGACCATCTTGTTTCCCAAGGGAACAGTGAAAAGCAATGGATTACTTCAGATGTTCTGACCCCACTATTCTCTCCCAACCTCCAGCACCCACAGCCAGATTTGCACTTTATCTATTTATCTTTCAAATAATCAATTCAAGTTGATAGACATAAAATGCTGGAGTAACTTTACGGGTCAGGCAGCATCTCTGGAGAAAAGGAAGAGATGACGTTTCAGGTTGAGACCCTTCTTCAGACTGAAGAAGGGTCTCGACCTAAAACGTCACCAATTCCTTCTCTCCTGAATGCTGCCTGTCCCGCCGAGTTACTTCAGTGCTTTATGTCTATCTTCGGTGTAAACCAGCATCTGCAGTTCCTTCTTACAAAATCAATCCAAGGGGTCTTTGTTAACTTACTCGATTGAGCTGATTGGTCTTCTTTTGCCCCAGCGTGGGTAGAATGTCATCGAGGTAATAGTCCTTGACTGGGTACATGAAGCCTGGTATAGTCACCACAGGGCAATCCCCATAGTACTCTGATATGCGCTCCGTGTCGCTGGTGGCACTCATCAGGATGACCTTCAGCTCGGGGTTGGCCTCCAACACGTTCTTCAGAAGGATGAGCAGGAAGTCGGTGTTGACATCCCGTTCGTGGACCTCGTCCACGATGACGTGGCTGACACCTTCCAGCGTGGGGTTGCCTTGCATTTTCTTCAGGAGGATACCGACGGTGCAGAACAAGAGAGCCCCTCCCCGGGTGGGCAGCATGCTCTCCAGCCGCACCTGGTAGCCCACGTTCTTCTTGAGGGCTGGACCCATCTCATAGCCCACCCTCTGGCCCACGGACACAGCACTGATGCGCCGGGGCTGGGTTATCAGTATGTTGCAGCGAGCTCCTCGCTGGTCCATGATGAACTTCTCCAATATGAACTGCGGGATCCTGGTGGTCTTCCCACATCCCGTGGATCCCGATATGACCACAACCCTGTTTTCCTCAATGGCAGAGATGATCGCTTCCTTGTGAGAGTCAACGGGTAGTGGATTGGGCTTGTCTGGCCTGGATCTGTTCCAGAGCCACAGCAATCTCTGGTTAATGCGCTCCACCTCCCCGTGTGGCATTGGGACATAAGCATCTCCTGTGATGGCATCACGAATCATGTCAAAGTTAGACTCTGGATCCACAATCTCCTGGTCACAGCTGATGGGCCTGCGCTTAAAGTCATAGACGTGAGGTGCTGTTTTCACGGCGTACTGTGAGTAACGGGGGAAGAAAGTGGAGGAAGAACAAAAATGTCAGCTACATTCCTCTGTTTGCCAAGAGCATTCTAAAGATGTCACAGAAAATGCAAAAAAAATGTAAAAGGTAATTTATAATTTTTTTATTGATTCCCTCTGGATGCCCAAGCTTGGTTCAATTAATTTTTGTTTTGATTTTAGAGAAACAGCGTGGAAACAGACCCTTCGGCCCATCGAGTCCACGCTGACCATCAATCACCTGTTTATACTAATTCTATGCTATCACGCTTTTGCAACCTACACAGGGGGAATTCACAGAGAGGCAATTTATCTACAAACCCCCGTCTTTGAATGAAGGAGTAAACCAGAGCACCCGGAGGAAACCCAGTCACAGGGAGAATCTAGAGACTCTGCACAAAAAGGACCCTTAGTTAGGATCAAACCCGGATCTCAGGTGCTGTGCGCTGCAGCTGCTCTACCCGCTGCGCCACTGTGCCACCCAACTGAAACAAAATCGGATGAATATTAGGTGTTTGAAGGACAATATACAAATATATGTATTTGTTCTTTCTTTTCCAGAGGCATTTAAGATACTTTTAGATATACACATGGATATGCAGGGTTTTGGATTATGTGCAGGCACATAAGAGTTGGCCTTGGCATCGTGTTCGGCACAGAGATTGTGGGCACAAGGGCCTGTTCCTGTACTGAACTATGTTCTATTCTCTCAGAGATTGTGGGCGGAAGGGCCTGTTCCTGTACTGTAATGTTCTATGTTCTAATCTCTCAGTATCATCCTCAAGTAATCTTGCTTTATCAACATTCAAAGGTCTTTTATTGTCACATGCACCATTTAAGGTACAGTGATATTCGATTTACAGTACAGCCATACTAAAAAAAGTAACAAGACACATAACTACATAAAAGTTAACATAAACATCCACCACAGCGGATTCCCCATGTTCCTCACTGTGATGGAAGGCAATAACATCTACTCTTCTTCCCTAATTTTCTCCTGCGGTCGAGGCAGTCGAACTATTCAGTCGGGGCAATCGATGCTCCAGTGCCTGCGGCCTGGCGCTCCCGAAATCGGTCACGAACCTGGGATCGCGAGCTCCACGATGTTAAAGACCGCAGGCTCCCGAGGTTGAAGCTCCGAGATCGATCCCCGACAGGGACCGCCCGCTCCACGATGGTAAGCCCGCAGGCTCCAGCGGTTGGAGCTCCCGAAGTCGATCTCCAGCAAAGGCCGCCAACTCCTCGATGTTAGGCCGCAGCGCGGACGGATACGATACGGAAAAAAATCGCATCTCCGTCGAGGTAAGAGATTTTTTTAAAGTTTCCCCCAAACCCACCCTTCGCCACCCACATAAAACAAGCTAAAGAACTCTAAAACAGACATATAACACATACTATAAAACAACAGAGAAGGAACAGACATACTGTTTGCGAGGCAGCGACAAGAGTTTGATAGAATTTACTTCTTCAGTTTATAGGTACAGCGTGGAAACTGGCCCTTTGGCCCACCGAGTCCACACTGACCACAATCACCCGTACATTAACACTATCCTACACACTAGAGACAATTTGCAGAAGCCAATTAACCCTACAAACCTGCACGTCTATTGAATGTGGGAGGAAACTGGAGCACCCAGGAAAAAAACATGTGGTCACAGGGAGAACGTACAAACTCCACACAGACAGCACCCGTAGTCAGGATCGAACTCGAATGTCTTGTGCTGTAAGGAAGCAGCTCTACTAAGCAGCTTGTTTTCTCACTGTATGACTCGCTGTGCTGCACGGGACTATATAGCACACGAACACATTCAGCCCATTGTGCTTATGCTGGCCGTTTTCAAAAAAACTGATCACGCTGCACCCATTTCAGAGGGTGTCAGACTTATGGGGAGAAGGCAGGAGAATGTGGTTAGGAGGTGAAGATGAACAAATTAATTAATTAATACGTTTATTGGCCAAGTATTCACATATATTTGCCTTGGTCAGTCATGATTGAATGGCAGAGTAGACTTTTTGGGCCGAATGGTCTAATTTTCTCCTATCACTTATGAACATGAATTTCCAATCCTCACAGCTCTCAGTACCAAAGGTTTGTTTATTAAGTTGTTACATTGGCAGAGTTGTATTCATTAGCCCAAAGTAAACTGGAGGAACAGCACCTCATGATCCACCTGGGCGGTCGATAATCCAACTGTGAGATTATTGAATTGTCCCACTTCAGGTAACCCGCAATCCCTCTGTCCCTTTATCCCTCCTCGTTTCACTGGTCCTTTCACACACCCCCTTCTTTCCAACTTTCCGCCAGCCCCCATCACCATTTCCTTTACCCTCTCCTCGTCCACACTGGATCCCATTCTCCCCACCCCTGCCCTCCCCGTTGTCCCCATCTGCCACCACCCTTCATTCCATTCGATATTTCACCCTTTCCTGTCAGATTAAAGAACCTGAATCTTCACTCATCACCTCCCAGTCTCTGCTGCAATCTGTCAGCTGAGAGGAAGAGGTACAAAAGTAGGTGTCACCAAGGTCTGATCAACTCCTGGATTCCAAACTAACTGGTCTGGATTCTGAGGTGAATTTGCAGTTTGGGATTGAGTATAATTACCGAAGGGCCATCAGTCCTGGAGCACAGAAACAGGTCCTTCATCTTATCTTGCCCATGCTGACCAAGTTGCCCCATATACAAGTCGCATTTGGCCCATTTACCCCATACTTGTAAATGTTGCCAGTGAATTAAAATCTGTGACTGATGGATATCAATCCTCCATCCTGCGGAAACAGCTGCTTCATAAGGTCATAAGTGATGGGAGTAGAATTGGGCCCTTTGGCCCATCAAGTCTACTTTGCCATTCAACCATGGCTGATGTATCTCTCCCTCCTAACCCCATTCTCCCCATAACTTCTGACATCTGTACGAATCAAAAATCTATCTACCTCTGCCTTAAAAATATCCAGTGTGAATGGGTGATCAATGGTCAGCGTGGACTTGGTGGCCGTTGGGGCAGTGTCCTTGCAGTCTAAACAAAACTCCAAATTTTTAAACAGGTCTAACGAAAGTGTTCCTATAACCTTCAATGCTGCTAGCAGAATAGCCCAGTTTCTTTGAAGCACACCACAGTCTAAAAACACATCTGTTATGATTTTAACATATGGTATGGAAATAACTTGTTATGGTGAAATAAGTTTCTTTTCAAAAAGCTTTCTTTTAAACAGTAGGCTGGTTTATCAAATACTACTATTGCAAAAGGAAGTCTGCTTTTACTGACTTGGTCCAGATACTGTTGGATTCGTTGCTGGAGGTGCTTGGGAATTTCCAGCCTGGTTGGTCTTCGTTCCTGTTCACTCAACTCTTTTATTGCAGCCAGGTTGTACATGGCGTGGGTCAGTGGGTGGTTTTTCTGGTTCAGCAAGCCTAGATCCTGGCAAGGAGACAAAGAGTGAACACTTTGTAGATGCCCTATTTGTGGTGACACTGCATACAAATATGCATAACAAATATTTTTATTGTGACATGTCTCATGTGATAACAAAGTATCGTTCATTCATTCAAGATACGTAAACGTAAGTCTAATTAAACTCAGAACATTGTGCTCAGTTTAAGTTCAACACAGTGTAAAAGGAGTAGACAATAGGCAATAGGTACAGGAGTAGGCCTTCTGGCCCTTCGAGCCAGCACCGCCATTCAATGTGATCATGCCTGATCATCCCCAATCAGTACCCCGTTCCTGCCTTCTACCCACAACCCCTGACTCCGTTAATTTTAAGAGCCCTATCTAGCTCTCTCTTGAAAGCATCCAAAGAACCTGCCTCTGCTATTTTTAAGAGCCCTATATAGCTCTCTCTTGAAAGCATCTAGAGTACATTTCTCCACCACCCTCTGCGGCAGAGAATTCCACAGACTCACAACTCTCTGTGAGAAAAATTAATCAGAGCTTTGAAACAGCTCCTTAGACCCAATTTGCCCACGACAACATGCCCGTCTACACTCGTCCCACCTGCCTACACTTGGCCTATAACCCTCTTAACCTATCCTATCAATGCACGTATCCAAATGTCGCTTAAATGTTATGATAGTACCTGCCTACACATTGTGTAAAAAAGCTACCCCTCAGGTTCCTATTAAATCTTTACCCCCCTCACCTTAAAACAATGTCCTCTGGTTCTCAATACCCCGACTGGGCAAGAGACTCTGTGAATTTACCCTCTCTATTCGTCTCATGATCTTATACGCCTCTGTATGATCATCCCACATCCTCCTGCACTCCAAGGAATAAGGTTCTAGCCTGCTCAACCTCGCCCTATAGCTCAGGCCCTCGAGTCCTGGCAACATCCTCGTAAAGGACGGTATGGAGCTGTTGTTACATAGCATCTTTAGAATCTAAATTTAAATTCAATTCCAGTCCCAAAACATTGCCTGTCCATTCCCTCCAAAGATGCTGCCTGACCCGCTGAGGTTCGTTAGCATCTTGTACTTTGCTTATGGAATACAAGGTATTATTTCGATGCCTGATGACTTAACAAATGTTTACTAATTCAGAATCCTAGTTCTGTTCCATTCAACAAACACCCTTAGGGAGGCCACAGGACTCCTTGTCTGATAAAAATAAACTGTATCTCTGCTGCTGTAGGGGACTGAGATGCATGGTTGGGACAACTAGTGGAAATTTTGTCTGCAACTAATCTATGCTCAAAACGTTTGATGTCACAAGGCAGGGAGAATTTCGGTCTGTATCTAACCCATGCTGCAACACCCCTGGGAGTTTACACAATATCCAATCTATCGTACATCTTCACTACCAATGTTTGGTGGAACAGTGTACTGACCCATCCTATCAGAGCTAGAGAGCGCTCCTGACCTACCTCATTTTAGGACCTCGGATTATCCTTCATCCAATTGGCAGTCAGGTTTGTCACTGCAACACAGGTGATTTTAAACTAAATAAGGGGGGGGGGGAGGGGGGTGTCAAATGGGATAGTCAAGGACGAAGTTAAAGGGAAAGGGAGTAAAGGGATAGTTAAAGACCCCAGAATTAACAGGAAGGAAAACTCACAAAGGGATAGGAGAGTATGGCCAAGTGAAATAGGGATCAATGTGAAAGGTGAAATGCGTAAGGAATGAAAAGCATTGTATTTGAATGCGCGAAGTATAAGACGTAAAGTAGATGAGCTTGAGGCTCAGTTAGCGGTTGGTAGATATGACATTGTGGGGATTACCGAGACGTGGCTGCAGGAGGATCGGGCCTGGGAACTTAATATTCAGGGTTATACATCCTATAGAAAGGGCAGGCAGGTGGGCAGAGGAGGGGGGGTAGTTCTGCTGGTGAGGGATGGAATTCAGTCCCTTGAGAGGAAATACATAGGATCTGACTAGGTAGAGTCACTGTGGATTAAGTTGAGGAATTGTATAGGCAAGAAGACAATTGGTGTTATCTACAGACCCCCAAATAGTAGCCTGGATGTAGGGTGTAAGTTGCAGCAGGAGTTAAAACTGGCATGTAACAAAGGTAATGCCACTGTGGTGATGGGGGATTTCAATATGCAGGTAGATTGGGAAAATCAGGTTGGTTCAGGATCCCAAGAAAGAGAGTTTGTAGAAGCCTCGGAGATGGATTCTTAGAGCAGCTTGTAATGGAGCCGACCACAGAAAAGGCAATTCTGGATTTAGTGTTGTCCAATGAACCAGATTTGATAAGAGAACTTGTGGTAAAGGAACCGCTTGGAGATAGTGATCATAATATGATTAGTTTTAATCTGCAATTTGAGAAGGAGAAGGTTAAATCGGAAGTGTCAGTGATGCAGTTGAACAAAGGGGGCTATGAAGGCATGAGAGAGGAGCAGGCCAAGGTAGACTGGAAAGGGATCCTAGCAGGAATGACGGCTGAACAGCAATGACAGTAATTTCTGGGCAAAATCCGGAAGACGTAGGATCATTTCATTCCAAGAAAGAAAGATTCTATGGGGAATAGGAGGCAACCGTGGCTGACAAGAGAAGTTAGGGATAGAATAAAACTAAAAGAAAAGATGTATAACACAACTCTTTGCTGGAAGCCAGAGGATTGAGAAACTTTCATAGGACAACAGAAAGAAACAAAACAGGCAATACGGGCTGAAAAGATGAAGTACGAGGGGAAGCTGGCCCTCGTACTTCAAGAAAACTGGCCAAAGAAGGACAGTAAGAGCATTTTTAGATATGTTAAGGGAAAAAGAATAGCAAAGTCAAATGTGGGTCCCTTGAAGGCAGACATGGGTGAAATTATTATGGGGAACAAGGAAATGGCAGAAGAGTTGAACAAGTACTTCGGCTCTGTCTTCACTAAGGAAGACACAAACAATCTCTCAGAAGTACTGGAGGACAGATAATCTAAGGGGGTAGAGGAACTGAAATAAAATTTTATTAGGCGAGAAATAGTATTGGGTAGGCCAGGGTTCTCGCTTAACTTTTTTTCCCTGTTGCCAGCCGGGCAACCTCGGCAGCTTTTTAGTTTGCCTAATGACAGTTTAGGTGGTCATTTAAGACTGCTTGCATGACGCGTGGGATAATGTGCTCGGACTAAGTGCGTAGTTACCAGTCGGAATTATGGTCAATGAAGCATTCACGTATTATTTCTGCTTCAAATAAAGTCACAAACTAAACATATTCACCAATCAAGACTTGATATATACCACAATGACATGCAGCAAAATTACAATACAGTATCTCATCTCTTTTTACACATTGCAATGAATGCAATTTCTATTATCTCTTTCCACTTCCAAACAAAAATATGGTTATTCAGCGTATGATCAACCTCGGTGAGACCAAGCACAGGCTTGGCAATCGCTTCGCATAACACCTCCACTCAGTTCGCAATAACCAACCTAATCTCCCGATGGCTCAGCACTTCAACTCCCCCTCCCATTCCGAATCCGACCTTTCTGTCCTGGGCCTCCTCCATGGCCAGAGTGAGGCCCACCGCAAATTGGAGGAACAGCACCTCATATTTTGCTTGGGTAGTTTACACCCAAGCGGTATGAACATTGGCTTCTCCAATTTCAGGTAGTCCTTGCTTTCTCCCTCCTTCCCCTCCCATTCCCAGCTCTCCCACAGCTGAATGTCTCCGCCTCTTCCTTTCTTTTTCCCGCCCCCCACCCCTCCAGACATCAGTCTGAAGAAGGGTCTCGACCTGAAACGTCGCCTATTTCCTTCGCTCAATAGATGCTGCCTCACCTGCTGAGTTTCTCCAGCATTTTTGTCTACCCATTCACACAAGTTCTGTCATCCCACTTTCCTCACCCACTCCCTGCACATTAGGGGCAATTTTACAGAGACAAGTTAACCTACAAAGCAATGTGTCTTTCGGATGTGGGAGGAAACCCACATGCTTGCAGGGAGAATATGCAAATTCAACACAGACAATGCCCGAGAACAGGATCGAACACAGATATATTTATTTTATTTACACTATATTTTATTTTCCAACACACAAAAAATTATACGTTGATAACTTTGGTTACTAAAAAAAAGAAACTATCCATTTTCAGTCTTAAATCTCTAAGTAACGCTATGTCCCCCTTTACAGCTACTGTATGTTTTAATTCAGTTCAAAGCTATTGGGGCAGTACATTGGCCATATATTTGCTGCCTAAAATTGCCAGAGACCCGGAATTGATCCTGAATATGGGTGCTGTCTGTATGGTTTTATTTTCTTGTTTATAACATTGTTTACAGAGTACTATGTTTACATATTCTGTTGTGCTGCTGCAAGTAAGGATTTCATTGTTCTATCTGAGACGTGAGAGAATAAAACACTCTTGACTTGTGTCGCTGATGTGTGGGATAGAACTAGAGTACGGGTGATCAGTGGTCGGAATGGACTCAGTGGGCCGAAGGGCCTGTTTCCACGCTGTATCTTTAAATTAAACTAAAAACACTAAAACCAGAGGAAATGTAAAGAAGGGTTTCTACCCGAAACGTCACCCAATGTTTTCTATCCAGAGATGCTGGCTGCTCTATGGAGTTACCCCGCACAATTACAGCATGGAATAGACTTCACCCTACCATAGGTACCAACCAGACGCAACTACATTAAGGTAGCTTTATTTTTCCCCAAGAAAAATAACTTTTTTGCTTAAGTCCAAGTCAAAAGTCAAGAGAGTTTATTGTCATGAGTCCCAGATAGGGCAATGAAATTCTTGCTTGCTGCAGCACAACAGAATATGTAAACATAATACAGAATAAGAGATAAAAGTTCAGTGTGTCTATATACTATAGACCACATATATACACAATAAATAAACAGATAAAATGCAATAGGCTGTTATTTTTCCAGAGTTTGGAGTTTGGTGGTGGTGGGTCCACCAGTTTAAATTCCATTTCGAATATTTTTGGAGGACCAGGAAACCAAGAAGCAAGAGTTACTCCAGCTCCAGGGAGCAATTCTGCGTTATTTTTCAGCGGACACGGTGAGGCAGCGACCGGACAGCAATGGTGGCCAGAACTCCCACAATGCAAAGGGAGGGAGAAAGTGGCCAACGCCGACCAGTTGCCGTGGTAGTGCGCATGTGCAGGGCCACACATGCGCAAAACCACGGCCGATGATGTGCTTGGCGGCCGACCGTGCCGAGCAGAGACCTGAGACCAGAGAGCTAGCGCAGAGAGCAGAGAGCTAGCGCCGAGAGCTAGAGCAGAGAGCTAGCGCTGAGATCAGAGAGCTAGCGCAGAGAGCAGAGAGCTAGCGCCGAGAGCTAGAGCAGAGAGCTAGTGCAGAAAGCTAGTGCTGACATCAGAGAGCTAGCGCAGAGAGCGGAGAGCTAGCGCCGAGAACTAGAGCAGAGAGCTAGTGCAGAGAGCTAGCGCTGATAGCAGAGAGCTAGCGCAGAGAGCAGAGAGCTAGCACCGAGCCAAGACCCAGACATGGATGGCGGGCAGGTGTCCCGGTTGCTTGCCGAGCCGGGCAAAATGGCATGGCTTTTAGGTTGCCCGGCGGGACTGTAAGTTGCCATTGGCACCCGGGCAACCGCTAATTTTGAGCCCTGTAGGCTAATGGGACTGAAGGATGATAAATCCCCTGGGCCTGATGGTCTGCATCCCAGGGTCTTCAGGGAGGTGGCTCTAGAAATAGTGGACGCATTGGTGATCATTTTCCAATGTTCAATAGATTCAGGATCAGTTCCTGTGGATTGGAGGATAGCTAATGTTATCCCACTTTTCAAGAAAGGATCGAGAGAGAAAACTGGGAATTACAGACCAGTTAGCCTGACCGGTGGTGGGAATGATGCTGGAGTCAATTATTAAAGAGGTAATAATGGGGCATTTAGATAGCAGTGAAAGGATTAGTCAAAGTTAGCATGGATTTAAGAAAGGAAAATCATGCTTGACTAATCTTCTGGAATTTTTTGAGGATGTGACAAGTAAAATGGATGAAGGGGTGCTAGTGGTTGTAGTGTATCTAAACTTTTTGAAAGCCTTTGATACGGTCCCGCACGGGAGACTGGTGACTAAAATTAGAGCACATGGTATTGGGGTTAAGGTGTTGACATGGATAGAAAATTGGTTGGCAGACAGGAAGCAAATAGTAGGAGTGAACGGGTCCTTTTCAGAATAGCAGGCAGTGGTGAATGGAGTGCCGCAAGGCTCAGTGTTGGGGCCGCAACTGTTTACCATATATATTAATGATTTGGAAGAGGGAATTAGGAGCAACACTAGCAAGTTTGCGGATGACACAAAGCTGGATGGCTGTGTGAAGAGGATGTTAGGAGGTTGCAGGGTGACCTGGACAGGTTGAGTGAGTGGGCAGATGCGTGGCAGATGCAGTATAATATAGATAAATGTGAGGTTATCCACTTTGGTGGCAAAAGCAAGGGTGCAAATTATTATCTCAATGGTGTTAGGTTAGGTAAGGGGGAGGTACAGCGAGACCTGGGTGTCTTTGTACACCAGTGACTGAAAGTTGGTGTGCAGGTACAGCAGGCAGTGAAGAAAGCTAATGGAATGTTGGCCTTCATAACAAGAGGATTTCAGTATAGGAGTAGAGAAGTTCTTCTGCAGTTATATAGGGCTCTGGTAAGACCACATCTGGAGTACTGTGTACCGTTTTGGTCTCCTAATTTGAGGAAGGACATCCTTGTGATTGAGGCAGTGCAGCTTAGGTTCACCAGATTGATCCCTGGAATGGTGGGACTGTCATATGAGGAAAGGTTGAAAAGACTAGGCTTGTATTCACTGGAGTTCAGAAGGATGAGGGGGAATCTTATAGAAACATATAAAATTATAAAAAGACTGGGCAAGCTAGATGCAGGAAAAATGTTCCCAATGTTGGGCGAGTCCAGAACCAGGGGACACAGTCTTAGAATAAAGGGGAGGCCATTTAAGACTGAGGTGAGAAAAAACTTTTTCACCAAGAGAGTTGGAATTTGTGGAATTCCCTGCCACAGAGGGCAGTGGAGGCCAAATCACTGGATGGATTTAAGAGTCAGATAGAGCTCTAGGTGCTAGTGCAATCAAGGGATATGGGGAGAAGGCAGGCACGGATTATTAATTGGGGACAATCAGCCATGATCACAGTGAAGTATAGTGCTGGCTCGAAGGGCCGAATGGCCTCCTCCTGCACCTATTTTCTATGTTTCTATGTAAGTATACTGGACTTTGTCTTGCACTATACATTATTCTCTTATCCTGAATCTCTACACACTGTGAATGGCTTTATGGTAATCATGTATGAAGGTTGACACAAAATGTTGGAGTAACTCATCGGGACAGGCAGCATCTCTGGATAGAAGGAATGGGTGACGTTTCGGGTTGAGGCCCTTCTTCAGATATTCCACAAAGGTATGATAGCATGAAATAAAAAGCTTTTCACTGTACCTCGGTACACGTTAATGTAGAAGCCAAGAACCGCAGATGCTGATTTATACCCAAAGATAGATACAAAGTGCTGGAGTAATTCAGCGGGTCAGGCAGCATCTCTGGAGAAAAAGGATGGGTGATGTTTAGGGTCAGAACCCTTCTTTAGACTGAAACTAGAGGGGGGGGGGGCTTATACATTCTGTAACTGGTTGGGCATGTTTGGTGGCAGATACAAGAGATAAATTTATACGGTGTAGATCAGAAGAGGGATAATTTAATCTGTCATTGTTATTAGCACAAAGGCCAAATTCTTTCTCAGAACATGTTTAATAGCATGGCCCTCCCTTAAACACCTTGATATGACAATGCTGAGCCATTCTCATCCACTTAACCAAAAATATAATGATGCATTTACATCCATGGCATTCTTAAATAATAACCAGCTGCTTGCTCGAAATCTGCAGCTCAGGGTTTGCCCAATATTGAACGTCAAAAACAGAAAATGCTGGAGACACTCAGGAGGCCTCACATGTGTGGAAAGTGAAATAGAATTCGCCAGTTTAACTTGGCATGATGTCGTGGCACAGCTGGTAGAGCTGCTGCCTCACAGCGCTAGAGACCCGGGTTCCATCCTGACCTCAGTGCTGTCTGTGTGGAATTTGTATGTGTTTAAGAAGGAACTGCGGATGCTGTAAAATTGAAGGTAGACAAAAGTGCTGGAGAAACTCAGCCGGTGCAGCAGCATCTTTGGAGCAAAGGAAATAGGCAACGTGAAGAAGGGTTTTGGCCCAAAAAGTTGCCTATTTCCTTCGCTCCATAGATGCTGCTACACCAGCTGAGTTTCTCCAGCACTTTTGTCTCACTGGAATTTGTATGTTCTCCCTGTGACCCTGCGGGTTTCCTTTCATCCCCCAGTCCAAAGATGTGCAGGTCTGAAGGTTAATTGGCCCCTCTGTCAATTAAATTGTCCCTAGTTTGTCGGGAGTCGATGAGTGAGTGGGGTCATTTGAAACTAGTTTGCACGAGTGATCGATGCTCAACATGGACTCGGTGGGCTGAAGGGCCTGTTTCCATGCTGTATCTGGGCTGTCAAGAGAAGACGAATATTCTGACCGTTATGTAAATTTTCGTCAAAAGACTACATGCCAGGCAGATTTTAATAAGGGGCAGGTTACACATCATCAAAAGGTTGAATGGATTAGGGGGTATTAGCAAAAAGGAGAGGTTGGACAAACTTGGATTGTTTTGTCTAGAACACCAGAGGCCGAGATGAAAATAGATAGAAGTACAGTAATAGACACAAAATGCTGGAGTAACTCAGCGGGACAGGCAGCATCTCTGGAGAGAAGGAATGGGTGACGTTACGGGTTGAGACCCTTCCTCAGACTGAAGACGAGTCTCAACCTGAAACGGCACCTATTCCTCCTCTCCAGAGATGCTGCCTGTCCCACTGAGTTACTCCAGCATTTTGTGTCTATCTTCAGTGTAAACCAGCATCTGCAGTTCCTTACTACACAGGAAATACAGTAATACTTCACTTAGTGCTTTAGATACATTCCTACAAAATAGCGTTAGATAGAATAGCGCACTGTGTGGTCATTATACAAAATCATTATAACTGTTGCTTTGCGATTCTGGGGAAAATCCTCGACTCTCTGCATGTCCGCACTTGCAGCTTCAACAGAGATCAGATGTAGTGCAGGTTATATATTTTTTGATGGGTAAAATAGGGCTCCAAACTGAAAGAGCACTATAGCGAAGCAGTGCTATGCAGGGTAGCACTAAACAAGGTATTACTGTATATAAAATCATGAGGCATAGGTAGGTTGAGTGTGTGACCCGAACATCTGATTTTAAAGACTAGAGGACTGAAATTTGGAGTGAGAAAGCAACATTTAAACGAGATGTGCAGAGTGTTTTTACACATAGAGGGTAGTGGGTGCCTAGAACACATTGTTGGGGTGGTGGGGAAAGATACCATGTCTGAAGGGTCCTGATCTGAAACGTCGCCGATCCACGTTCTCTAGAGATGCTACCTGACTTGCTGAGTTACTCCAGTACTCTGTGTCTTTTTTTAGTGAATCAGTACCTGCAGTTCCTTGTGACTACGACTATTTATCTGCCGGACCAGCAGCAAGCTGAAGAGTAATAAGAATTTTGAGAGCTCGCTACTCAGCTGGTAGAAGATACTTCTGATATCAACAGACACATGACTCAGCACAGCAAGTTGCAATCACCTTCAGCTTCATACAGGCTAGAGCCGCTGCTCTCCGCTCTGCCTCAGTTTTCCGCCGACCACTTGCGATAAAGGTCATCGGGGTTGGCCACTGCACCTCGAGCCGACAGACCTTCACCGAATTACCATCCGTGGAATATTTCAGATAATCCTGAGGGAACACATTTACATTAGATCGGAAATCATATTGTAAATGCAGAAACAAAACTACTGGAAATGCCAGGAGCACACAAATACACCTCCTCCTTCTTACAGTGCACGTGGAGAGGGTGTTTCCACCAGTGGGAGCGTCTAGGACCAGAGGGCACAGCCTCAGAATTAACGCTTCTTTAGGAAGATGAGGAGGAATATCCTTTGTCAGAGGGCGGTGAATCTGTGGAATTATTTGCCACAGGAGGCTGTGGTCGGCAAGACAATGGATATTTTTAAGACAGTGATAGATTGATTCTTGATTAGTACGGGTGTCGGGTGTTATGGGGGAAAGGCAGAATGGGGTTGAGAGGGAGAGATGGATCAGCCATGATTAAATGGCGGAGTAGACTTGATGGGCCGAATCACCTAATTCTGCTCCCTTCACTTATGAACGTAACCTCTCGTGGCTCATGCATGCAATGACATGGGAAGGTGTTGTGTGGCCGGCGAGCGTTTTTACTTGGCACGGACATTATGGCCAAAGGGGCTGTTCTTGCGCTATGTTGCTCCATGAAACTAAACTGGCAGTGCTCGGGTACCAGAATGCGGCAGGGGAAAAGAAGATTAAGGTACAAGAAAGAATGGGAGGTGTAGATCACACTTGAGTCATAGTGTCATATATCACAGGCATTTTGGACCAACTCAAGATGGCCCTTTTGCCTATGTTTGGCCCATTTCCTTCTAAGCATTTTCTATTCATGAGCCTGTCCAAAAGTCCTTTAAACATTGCAATTGTACCCGCCTCTACGGCCTCTGGCAGATTTGCCATAGACCCACCACCCTGTGTGAAAAAGATGCCCCTCATTTTATTCCATGCTGTATCTCTAAACTAATGGAAATTATTCAATTTTACTCACTGTGGTAGTGGAGGAGGTTGTTGCTATCTGTATGACCTTCGACAAGAGGTTCTTGGGCTCGGGGAACTGGGTGAGAGCACTCATTGCAATGGAGTCATCGGGCATGGTCCCTTGCCTTCTTCTGCTGAAAGGTATAGTGTAAAATCAACGTCAGCACTGAGCCACACGAGCAGCGGGCACAGGGAGAGAAGCACGCAATCAAACTCTGGTTCTACAGAACCATGAATAGTTTAAACACTATATACGAACACAAATCATGTTCTAGAACAACCCTACATGGTGACGGCAAAATGAGACTTTGTGAAGTCATGGCAGCGGTTCTGATGTAATGATTATGCTGTCACAGAGGGAACTAATATCAAGGGGCGGGGTCCAAGGTCCGTCCCAAGCATCCTGTACAGTCTTTAGAGATATAGCGTGAAAACAGGCCCTTCGGCCAACCAAGTCTACAACGACCAGCGATCACCTCGTGCACTAGCAATACACACTAGGGCAATTTATAAGGTCATATGGTCATAGGTAATAAGGAGCAGAATTAGCCCATTCACTCCGTTATATCTATCTCATAAGGCTGATCTATAACCATATAACCATATAACAATTACAGCACGGAGACAGGCCCTCTCGGCCCTTCCAGTCCGTGCCGACCATTTGTTTTCCCCTAGTCCCATCTACCTGCACTCAGACCATACCCCTCCATTCCCTTCACGTCCATATACCTATCCACTTTACTTTTAAATGTTAAAATCGATCCTGCCTCCACCACCTCTGCTGGAAGCTCATTCCACACAGCCACCACCCTCTGAGTAAAGAAGTTCCCCCTCACGTTACCCCTAAACTTCTGTCCCTTAATTCTGTCCCTATCTCTCACCCCAGACACCATTCTCCTGCCTTCTCCCCATAACTCCTGATACCCGTACTATTCAAGAATTTATCGATCTCTGCTTTAAAAATATCCATTGACTGCCCCCACAGTCTTCTGTGGCAAAGAATTCCACAGATTCACCACCCTCTGAAACACCCTCTCCATGCCCCTCTATCCAAGCCTTTCATTATTCGGTATGTTTCAATGATGTCCCCCCTCATTCCTCCAAACCCCAGCGAGTACAGGCCCAATGTCATCAAACGCTCATCATAAGTTAACCCACTCATTTCTGGGATCATTCTTGTAAACCTCCTCTGGACTCTCTCCTTCAAACTTCCATGTCCATCTTAAAATATTGTCTCCAACTATAATGGTCTTTGAAGTGGTTGTCACCATGTATCTACTCCCCCCCCCCCCATGGTTGCAAAACCTGCAGACACAGTACTGGAACACCAATGCCCCAATTACAAAATTCAACCAATTACAAAAAAAAACATTACTGCAATTATCAAGAACAGATGTACACAAAGGGCGATGGGTATATGGAACAAGCTTCCAGGGGAGGTAGCTGAGGCCGGGACTGTAATCACATTTAAAATACATTTCGGCAGGTACATGGATAAGACAGGTTTAGAGGGACACGGGCCAAACACAAGCAGGTGGGACTAGTGTAGATGGGACATGCTGGTTGGCATAGGCATGTTGGGCCGACTGTATGACTTTATAATTCTAACAGATGGTATTACACCCGTTACTGCCAGGGAGGAGAGCTGAGCACCGTGTCTACATAAACCATGTAGACGGACACATGGCGCCGCAATGTCCACATGGGAACTTAAATACAGTCTCCACTCATATCTTCCCAATAGAAATCTTTGACAGACAAATCTCTACATTCCTGTAAAGTATTCATCCAATTACTTTCAAACGTAAGTAGGCCAACTAAAAATAAGATGCGGACGACACAAAGCTGGGTGGCAGTGTGGGCTGCGAGGGGAGTCCTATGAGGCTGCAGGGTGACTTGGACAGAGGTAGACAAAAGTGCTGGAGAAACTCAGCGGGTGGAGCAGCATCTATGGGACGAAGGAAATAGGCAACGTTTCAGGCCGAAACCCTTCTTCAGACTGATGGAGGCCCTCCATCAGGTACAGCATGAAAGAAAGCTAATGGTATGTCGAGGAAATTTGAGTTTAGGAGCAAGGAGGTCCTACTGCTGTTGTACAGGGCATTGGTGAGATCGCACCTGGAGTATTGTGTGCAGTGGTCTCCTAATTTGAGGAAGGACATCCTTGCTATTGAGGGAGTGCAGCGTAGGTTCACCAGGTTAATTCCCAGGATAGCGGGACTGACATATGATGAAAGAATGGATCGACTGGGCTTACATTCACTGGAATTTAGAAGGATGAGAGGGGATCTTATAGAAATATATAAAATTCTTAAGGGGTTGGACAGGCTAGATGCAGGAAAAATGTCCCCGATGTTGGGGGAGTCCAGCCAGAGGTCACAGTTTAAGAATAAGGGGTTCAGGACTGTGATGAGGAAAAATATTTTCACCCAGAGACTTGTGACTCTGTGGAACTCTCTGCCACAGAAAGCAGTGAAGACCAATTCACTGGATGTATTCAAGAGAGTTAGATATTGCTCATAGGGCTAATGGAATCAAGAGATATGGGGAAAAAGCAGAAACAGGGTACTGATTCTGGATGATCAGCCATGATCATATTGAATGGTGGTGCTGGCTCAAAGGGCCGAATGGCCTACTCCTGCACCTACTTTCTAAGTTTCTAAATGTAAACAAAACAAAATTGCAATAGAACAAGAAACTGCAGATGCTGATTTGCACAATCGGACACAAAGTCAGCGGGTCAGGCAGCATCTCTGGAGAACATGGATAGGTGACATTTCAGGTCAGATACTCTTCTTCATACTTTGGATGCAGGAATACATAGGCAGGAGCATAGATTAGCAATGACCTATGTTATTTTCTCTTTCAATTTTTCATCAATTCATCAGAACATTGTGGATTCACTCAAAGCACACAAGCGTTTCCAGCTGTCATTTCATTAGTGTTGAAGGAGAATTACATTTATTCCCAATAAAACAGTAAAACAAAGCTGTTTTACGTAGGAAGGAATTGCAGATGCTGGTTTAAACTGAAGATAGACACAAAAAGCATCTCTGGAGAAAAGGAATACGTGACGTTTCGGGTCGAGACCCTTCTTCAGACTGAGAGTCAGGGAAAAGGTAAGCGAGAGATATAGACAGTGATTTAGAGAGAAATAGAACAAATGAATGAAAGATATGCAAAAAAAGTAACAATGATAAAGGAAACAGGCCATTGTTAGCTGTGTGTTAGGCGAGAACAAGTACAGACAATGAGACTCAACAAGACGACTTTGAAGCTGGTACGACTTGGGTGGGGGAGGGGTAGAGAGAGAGGGAATGCAGGGGTTACTTGAAGTTTGAGAAATCCATATTGTAAGCTACCCAATAAAAATATGAGGCGCTGTTCCTCCAATTTGCACTGGTCCTCACTCTGACAACGAAGGAGGCCCAGGACAGAACAGTCAGTGTGGGAATGGGAACGGGGATAAAAGTGTTTGGTAACGGGGACATCACAAAGGTCCAGGCGGACTGACCGTTAATAATTTACGGTCATATTTCAAAGAGCTAGGTCTTTTTCCGAGTGACCAAGCCATTATTTGTGTGACCTCTTCTTGGTGTTAGAGGACACGGGTTGGGGAGGTACTGTCACAAAAGCCCAGCTCAGTAGATTTGGTATACAGCAATTTTATAGCAGCCATTGCATGTCAGTGTGGTTTAAATGTCTCAGGTGGATGATGGGTGCTAATCAAGAGACCTGTTTTGTCCTAGTTGTGGGATATACAATCCTCCAGGCAAATGGATGGCTCTCCATAATGTTCCTGATTTGTGCCTTCAAATGTTCGAGGAACCGAATTAGGCCATTCAGCCCAAGTCTACTCCACCAATCAATCATGGTTGATCTATCATTCTCTATCAACCCAAATTCTCCTCCCTTTGCCCATATCCCCTGACATGCTTACTAGTCAGGAATCTGTCAATCTCCACCATAAAAATATCCACTGACTTGGCCTCCACATCCACCTGTGGCAATGAATTCCACAGTGCGAGTGTGGCAAGTTCGAGACACAAGGAATGGAGTAAGATCGAGTAGACACACAGAGTCTCTTGTCCCAGAGTAGGGGAATCGAGAATCAGAGGATATAATATTAAGGTGAAGAGGAAAAGATTTAATTGGAATTTGAGGAGTAACTCTTTCACACAAAGGGTGGTGGGTGTATGGAATGAGCTGCCAGAGGAGGTAGTTGAGGCCGGGACTATTCCAACATTTAAGAAACAGTAAGACAGGTACATGGATAGGACACGTTTGGAGGGATATGGGCCAAATGCAGGTAGGACTAGTGTAGCTGGGCCATGTTGGCCGGTGTGGGCAAGTTGGGCCGAAGTGCCTTTCCACGCTGTATCACTCTATTACTCACTGCAGAAAATCCAATCTCTTACCCGCTCTTGTAACCAAACTATTTAAGGTCTAGTTGAGATATTGGTCAATAATGACTCCCAGAATGCTGATGGCCAGGCACTCAGCACTGCAAATGCATTGGATTAAAAGGTATGTGATTAGATTCCTCTCAGAGGCCATTGCCCACCAATTCCCTGGTACTTTTAACTAGCTCTCTGCTAACATACTAAGTTATTTAAACTTTTTTTTCTCTTTCAGTTTGGATTACACTCTCAAGTCACCTGCTGAATTCAGGACATTCCACCTCAGAGAAAATATGATTTTCATCTCTTAGTGGTATCTCACCTTCCTCTGAGTAACTGTAGCTAATACCAGTTGTCACCTTTATGGACTCTTCCTCATAGCCTTACTCTCCCTTTGGAATAGATAGATGGAATTGTGAACATACAGAGTCTTTTACTCAGGGTAGGGGAATCAAGAACCAGTGGATGACGGTTAAGGTAGGAGGAGCTAGATTTAATAGCACCTGACCAGCAACTTTTTCACACAAAGTGGGTATGGAATGAGCTGCCTGAGGAGGTAGTTGAGGCAGGTACAATAATAGTTAAAAGACATTTGGACAGGTACATGGATCGGAAAGGTTTAGTGGGATATCGGCTAAATGTGGGCAAATAGGATTGACTTAGATGGGCCAACTGGGTTGGCATGGGCAGGTTGCCCGATGCGCCTGTTTCTGTGCCCTGTCCAACTACTTAAGGTCAAATAGTGAAATATGGCAATAAAATGTGGTGAAAGGCATGGAATCAAAAAAGCGACTGCAAAACAATCATCCACATCATTCTTGAAACATAATCACAATGTGATTACACGGTGGCTCTTCAGGCAGATAACACTCAAATGCAAAAACAGGTTAAAACAACCATCATTATGACCTTGATAAAGGCTTGTCATGGGGGGCTTTGTCTGTGAGTGAGAGGACGTCTGTACAGTCAATTATCCCTTCTTCCACCATCTCATCCACCTCTTCACTTTCCTCCATCAGACCCACTTGTGGTCGTCCATCAACAAACTTCGCCGCAAGTTGCTCGTATTCTTGAGCTCGGAAAAGCTGGTTCTTTGGTCCAAGAAGGCCCCATTGCTGTCAAAACACAACCAGAAAGTGCACAGTCTTAAAAACAATTGTGTGCAATTAAAAACATTTATTGTGTGCAGTTCTCGTAGTCATAGATGTAATAGTGTGGAAACAGGCCCTTCAGCCCGACTTGGCAACACCGGCCAATATGTCCCAGCTACACTAGTCCCAACTGCCTGTGTTTGGTCCACATCCCTCCAAACCAGTCCTATCCATTTACCTGTCTAACTGTTTCTTAAACGTTGGAATAGTCCCTGCCTCCACTACCTCCTCTGGCAGCTTGTTCCCTATAACCCCCCCCCCCCCCCCCCCCCCCACCGTTATGTGAAAAGGTTACCCCTCAGAATCCTATTAAATCTTTTCCCCTTTACTTTAAACCTTTGTCCACTAGTCCTTGATGCATCTTGAGTCACTCTGGGCAAGAGACTGTCCCTACCCGATCTATCCCGCTCATGATTTTATACACCTCTATAAGATAACCCCTCAGCCTCCTGTGCTCCACGGAAGAGTTCCAACCTACTCAACCTCTCCCTGCAGCTCAAACCATCCAGTCCGGGCAACATACTCGTAAATCTTCTTTCCTATAACATGGTGCCCAGAACAGAACACAATTGCCCAGATCAGAACACAGTTCTGCTCACCCTATTACAAGAAGTACAGTGCCCTCCATAATGTTTGGGACAAAGACCTGTCATTTATTTATTTGCCTCTGTACTCCACAATTTGAGATTTGTAATAGAAAAAAAATCACATGTGGTTAAAGTGCACATTGTCAGATTTTAATAAAGGCCATTTTTATATATTTTGGTTTCACCATGTAGAAAATACAGCAATGTTTATACATAGTCCCCTATTTCAAGTCATCATAATGCTTGGGACACAGCAATGTCATGTGAATGAAAGTAGTCATGTTTAGTATTTTGTTGCATATCCTTTGCATGCAATGACTGCTTGAAGTCTGCGATTCATGGGCATCACCAGTTGCTGGGTGTCTTCACTGGTGATGCTCTGCCAGGCTTGATTTGCAGCCATCTTTAGCTTATGCTTGTTTTGGGGGGCAAGGATGCCGGTATGGAAAAATCAAATACTGGAAGGCATAACTTTAAGGTGAGAGGGGCAATATTTAAAGGAGATGTGTGGGGTAATTTTGTTTTACAGTGGGTGGTGAGTACTTAGAACATGCTGCCTGGTGTGGTGGTTGAAGCAGATACAATAGTGGCATGTAAAAGACTTTTGAACAAATACATGGATATGAAGGAATGGAGTGATATGGGTGATGTGCAGGTAGATAAGTGATGTCCTTGGCATCATGTTCTGCGCAGACATTGTGGTCCAAAGGGCCTGTTCTTGTCCTGTACCCGACTCAAAATGTCACCTATTTATTTTCTCCAGAGATGCTGCCTGACCTGCTGAGTAACTCAGCCTTTTATGTCTGTCCCCATGAATGAATGCTTGGGCATTGATTTATGACTTTATCCCAACCCTCTTATCCTGTGTTAAGGAGCCAAATTCACCTATTCACCTCTAGCCCATTGGACTTTGTCTCAGGAACTGATGCGCTACAATGCTGAGAACTATACTCTGCACTCTGTATCTTCCCCTTTGCTCTCCCTACCTATTGTACGTGAGTCTGACTTAATTATATTACCAATGTTTAAGAAGGAACTGCAGATGCTGGAAAAATCGAAGGTAGATAAAAATGCTGGAGAAACTCAGCGGGTGAGGCAGCATCTATAGAACGAAGGAAAAGGTGGCGTTTCGAGTCTCGACTTTTCCTTCGCTCCATAGATGCTGCCTAAACCGCTGAGTTTCTCCAGCATTTTTATCTACCTTTAATTATATTATCTAATCTGTTTGGACAGTATGCAAAATATAGCTTTTCACTGTACCTTGGTATACGTACAATCATAAACATCAACCTTTCACAGGGACAAGAAAGCAACAAGAAACTTGATTAGAAATTGCAGCAAAACATCTCACTTTAACTCATCAGGAAGCTTGCTGCAGCTCCTCAACTGAGATACCTACAGATCCATGGAAGACAAACTGGTATTGTGTCTCTCTGCCCAAACTGTGAGAATTAATTGGATTCAATAAGCAATACAATCATACCTTGAATATTCCACAGGCAACTGCTGCAGCATGCCTCTCTGCTTCAACCTTCTTCGCACCGTATCCCTTTATCACCAGTTTTCTTGGCCAAGATAGGTATAGGAGAGTTTTCTTTGCAAAGAAAGAGAAAGCTGTAAAGTTCCAAAGTAAATCATAGGATCGAGTCACAAATAGCTTGCAAAAGACTCCAGTAGACTGCCTGGCAATGTTATAAAATATTATACGGTTAATATTGCTGAAAACAAACACAGTCCCTGTCCTAACAGCGGTAGAGCTACCGCCTTACAGTGCTGGAGCCCCGGATTCGATCCCGATTATAGGCGCTTGTCTGTACGGTGTTTGTACGTTCTCCCTGTGACCTGTGTGGGTTTTCTCCGAGATCTTCGGTTTCCTCCCACTCCAAAGACGTACAGGTATGTAGGTGAACTGGCTTTGTGTACATTTAAAATGATTCCCAGTGTGTGTAGGGTAGTGTTAGTGTGCGGTGATCGTCGGTCGGCGCGGACTTGGTGAGCCGAAGGGCCGGTTTCCGCGCTGTATCTCTAATCTAAACGAACTCTGAGGAGACTCAGATTGCTGTGGGTGGTAAGTTGATAAACATTGGCTCCACAATGCACTACTTTGATGCACTCTGGGATTACTATTTATCTTTCTTGATATGAACAATTTGACTTTGGTAACCTTAAGTATGATTTCCAATTTTACATCAAATTTAGGAGTGTGGTTAGTACTAAGTGCAGTAAGAAAATACTGAATGACAATGATAAATTTGTTTAATGGACAAGATATTGACAAATTATGTTTTTCAATGTAGTTAAATGATATATTTTGATATGAGGATTAAGGAGTCAACATATTTAGATTAACTAGAATGTTGCCAGGGTTCCAGCAACTATGTTACAGAGAAAGGTTGAACAAGTTAGGTCTTTATTCTTTGGAGCGCAGAAGGTTAAGGGGGGACTTGATTGAGGTCTTTAAAATGATGAAAGGGATAGACAGAGTTGACGTGGATACGTTTTTCCCATTGAGGGTAGGGAAGATTCAAACAAGAGGGCATGACATGAGAATTAAGGGACAGAAGTTTAGGGGTAACGTGAGGGGGAACTTCTTTACTCAGAGGGTGGTGGCTGTGTGGAATGAGCTTCCAGCAGAAGTGGTGGAGGCAGGATCGATTTTAACATTTAAGAGTAAAGTGGATAGGTATATGGACGTGAAGGGAATGGAGGGGTATGGTCTGAGTGCAGGTAGATGGGACTAGGGGAAAACAAATGGTCGGCACGGACTGGAAGGGCCGAGAGGGCCTGTTTCCGTGCTGTAATTGTTATATGGTTATTATATGGTTATATTTAGACATGAGAGATACAATGTGGAAACAGGACTTTCAGCGCGCAACCAGCGATTACACTGTACGTTAGCACTATTCCACATACTAGGGACAGTTTACAATTTACTGAAGCCAATTAACCTACAAACATGGAGTGTGGGAGGAAACAGTCACGGGGAGACCGTAAAAATTCCATACAGACAGCACCCGCAGTCTGGATCAAGCCCAGGTGTCTCGCACTGTAAGGCAGCAACTCTACAGCTGCGCCACGATCCCGCCTTATTTCTTAGAAAGTAAGAGTTTGAATGGGTAGAAGTGCAAATTGACCAAAGGATACCAATATGTGTAGGAAGGAATGGTAGATGCTGGTTTAAACCGAAGACAGACACAAAATGCTGGATTAGCTCAGTGGGACAGGCAGCATCCCTGAGAGAAAGAATGGTGACGTTTCGGGTCCCGAAACATCACCCATTCCTTCTCTCCAGAGGATACTAATATACAAGTATACTGAAGATACCCAGCTAGGAATAGACAGTATTTGATAATCAGCAAGAGGAACCTTTGCCCACGTTTGACCAAATGTCATGAGACTTCTTGGAGTCAATTAGAGAACTTCGAGGTAGAAACAAAATGCTGGAGTAACTCAGCGGGACAGACAACATCTCTGGAGAAAAGGAATGAGTGACGTTTCGGGTCGAGACCCTTCTTCAGACTGAAGAAGGGTCTCGTCCCACCTGTCCCGCTGAGTTACTCCAGCATTTTGTCAACCTTCGATTTAAACCAGCATCAGCAGTTCTTTCCAACATAGAGAATTTCAAGGACTATTTCCTCCTGCCGGCACCTCTGGGGTGTGTCCTGCTGGTGAGCAGGATTGTACACAGGGATCGTAATGGAGAAATCTCGCACATAGATATATTGGGCATCATTTGGCAACTATTTGCTCTAACTGCGCTTATTACAGGTCTTCTTACGTCTGACTATCTCCAACCCCAATTTAATAAATTGCGCAAAATTGGAAATCCCAATATTAATTCCAGAGTCTAATTCATGACTAAATATTGATAACAGCGGTGTTCCATCACTGATCTTTGTGGAATACCACTCCCAATTTCTTCCATCGTGAATCGCTACCCTTACTCTTGCTCTGCTTTATGCCTTGAAGGCAGCTAGCAATCCACTCGATTATAACACTTGTGATTGTTTGCTATGGTGTATCCTATCAGAAGCCGTCTGAAAGCCAAGGGAATTCACATCCACTGCATTGACAATGTCAACTTTCACTGTTGCCAGTTTAAAACATTCAGAAAAGTTCAGACAGGATTTTCCCTTTTGAAATCCATGCTGATTATTCTTTTTGTTCATTGTATACTTATGGGATGTGGACATAGCTGAATGCTAATAACTGCTCTTTGGGCTCACATATGAAGAACCGTAAAAATGGAGAGACAGGGAACTCCAGATGCTGGTTGATACACAAAAGGACAGAAGGCGCTGGAGTAACTCAGTGGGTCAGGTACCATCTCTGGAGAACATGTTGCAGGTGACAATTCAGGTCGAGACCCGAAACATCCTGTTACGAAGAACAGCAATTTGGAGAATGCCTCATATCAACATCTGTGGAACAGTGACCAGAAGGACCTCAGGCTCCCAATGGGGATACATAATTGAATGAGGTCATACAACGGTTCAACAGCTCATACTTGTGCTTCACAACTCCATCCAGATCCCCCAGTGCTATTATAGATTCCACATTCTCCCGGTGACCACATGGATTTCTCCACACTCATTCCCACATCCAAGAATGGCCTACTCCTGCACCTCTGGTGTATTGTCTAAGACATGCTGGCAGCTTAACTATTCTTCCCTTCGCCCCACCCTGATGCACACCCCCCCCCCCCCCCCCCCCCCCCCCTCCACCCATATACCTTCCTCCAGTTGCACATTTCAAGCCTTAACACTTCTCTCCTTATTTTACTTTTTTGTCTCCTTTTCATCTCTAGCCATTGTCCACCCATCTGCCAAACCTACCCTTGCCTGCATCAATAGACAATAGGTGCAGGAGTAGGTCATTTGGCCCTTCGAGCCAACACCACCCACTTCCTTTCCAGCTTTCTCCCCTCTAAATCAGTCTGAAAAAGGCTTCAGACCACGTCACCCATTCATATTCTCCAGAGATGCTGCCGGACCTGCCCAGTTATTCCAACACTTTATGTTCAATGCAAGATTCCAGCTTCTGCAGTTCCTTGTGTTTACTGTAAATTACTCCTGATATGGTGGGTGTAGAGGGTGGGGTAGACAGGCAGAAACAAAATAGGTTACAGGAAAAGTTAGAAGGGGGATTACATATATTCAACGGGCTGAATGGCTGCCTTGTATGTCGTAATGAAATATTTAACAATAAGAAATGCATCTGATAGACCATACAGTGCCAGAGACCCACGTTCGATCCTGACCTTGGGTGATGTGTCTGTGTGGAGTTTGCACGTTTTCCCTGTGACCTCGTGGGTTTACTCCGGGTGCTTCAGTTTCCCCCCCACATCCTAAAAATGGCATATTTCCACGCTGTATTTCTCTAAACAAGTATTCAAGGTAATTTGCCTCTGCTAAACAACACCCCTTAAGGTGCAAACATCAGCTTAAAGCAAACCCAAGCAAGAGTAACACAGACCTATGTATTGCATGTCCAGTAACCCAGGTATCAATGATATAGGAAGGAACTGAAGATGCTGGTTTAAATCGAAGATAGACACAAAATGCTGGAGTAACTCAGCGGGACAGGCAGCATCACTGGAAAGAAGGAATGGATGATGTTTCGGGTCGAGACCCTTCCTCAGACTCACAGGTATCAATGATATGGATGCAGAGCCGGGTGTGTGGAATCAGATGATCCTACCCATAGATCGATCAAATATAACTTAGATTACAATGGAAATAAAGATGGAAGAAAACCTTACTTTAGTAGGTCCTTGGAACGATTTGTAGACAATGCGATCCTTCACATCAGAAAGTTTCAGAGCTCGTTGCATAACCTGAGTCAGCAGGTCTTTAGGCTGTGGAAACTCTTGGAGTAGAGTCTGTAAATCTGAACAACAAATTAAACTCAATGTTAGCATTCATCAGCAAGATCTCAAACCTAAAGCCTGGGACTGGGGGGCAGCGTGGGGAGGGCGTGTGGGTGGAAGGGTCAACCTCTTAGAAACATAGAAACAGAAAAATAGGTGCAGGAGGCCATTTGGCCCTTCGACCCAGCACCGCCATTCAATATGATCATGGCTGATCATCTAAAATCAGTACCCCGTTCCAGCTTTTTCTCCACATCCCTTAATTCCAACCCAAAGAACTAAATCTAACTCACTTTTTCTTCCTTTTCCCGTAATGTTTATAGGGATTCAAATCAATAACCTCTTGGTCATTATGCAAATTGTGACCATACCTTTTGGGGGCGGCACAGTGACGCAGCGGTAGAGTTGCTGTACCAGAGACCTGGGTTTGATCCTGACTTCGGGTTCTGTCTGTACGGAATTTGTATGTTCTACATGTGACGGCGTAGGTTTTCTCCGGGTGCTCTAGTTTCCTCCCGCACCCCAAAGACCTAATCCTAATAATCCTAATCGAACTAATTTAAACTAACCAAATGAAACTAAGAAACTAGCTAACTTAAACTATCTAAACGATCTACACTAAACTACGCCCAAACTACCTAAATTAATCTAACTAAATTAAACAAACTAAATTAAATTAACTAAACTAATGAACTAAACTAAATTAAACTAGTTAACTTAAACTATCTAAACGAACAGTAAACAGAAACGAACTAAATTAAACTAACTAAATTGATCTAACTAAATTAAACAAACTAAACCAGCACAATAGACAATAGGTGCAGGAATCGGCCATTCGGCCCTTCGAGCCAGCACCGCCATTCAATGCGATCATGGCTAATCATCCCCAATCAGTACCCCGTTCCTGCCTTCTCCCCATATCCCTTGACTCCGCTATCTTTAAGAGCTCTATCTAACACTCTTTTGAAAGCATCCAGAGAATCGGCCTCCAGTGCCTTCTGAGGCAGACAATTCCACAGATTCACAACTCTTGGTGAAAAAGTATTTCCTCATCTCCGTTCTAAATGTGTTCTTAAACTTCTGGACTCCCCCAACATCGGGAACATGTTTCGTATAGTAGGACCAATCCCTGTTGCCACGCAACACCTTCTGGAGTGCAAGCGGTGAATGTCAGGTAAGCACCTACTATAGCTGCCAGTACAGTGGGCCCATCTTCTGTCCCAGTGACTCTGGGAGGGAGCAGACTGTCCTCAACTCTGCAGCAGCTAACAGAGACGTTGCCGAGTTTTCTTCCACATGTGTCCGCTGCTCGGAGCCACGGCCCCGCTCCACCCGGCCTCGTGTGTGGGCGCTGACGACCAACAGCCCATGACAGTGCAGTCGCACAGGAGACGGGGCAGAGGCTGGCCGTGGCCGGCCAGTGCTGATCCCAGGGGGAGTGGGGGCTGTCCCGAGGGATGAGCTCCTTCAGCCGTTTACAACTTGTTGCTCGGGTTCAGAGCAAAGATAATAGAGCGCTCAGTCACCCGCCACAATTATTTACAGCGCAAAAATGAACCATTTTGGAGTGTTTTAACAGTTAAGGAAGTATGTGTTTCGTGTGTTAACAGTGTATGCGGGAGGCTGCCATGTCCTCCAGAATAAGCTGCTCCATGTGTCACGCCCTTTGACCCGATGACCTTATGTGCAACCCCCCCCATGTGCTTCAATATGTTCTGATCTGTTCCGACTTCGGTGTCCGATCATCCCGGTGAGAGGGCCTGTACATCGGGCCGTCCGTAGCGGCAACTGCGGAGGGTTCAAAGGCCACGCTTTTGTGGTTGCAGCACCTAGATTGTGGAACAGCATCCCTCTTCTCATCAGAACTGCCCCCTCCATCGACTCCTTCAAGTCTAGACTTAAAACCTATTTTTACTCTCAAGCGTTTCTTGAGGTCCTGTGAGGGAGCGCTGTATGTATGTATGTATTGTTAGATCTATGTACCACTGCATGTAGAATGTTAGTACCTGCACTGATGTAAAGCACTTTGGTCAACAAGAGTTGTTTTTACAAGTGCTATAGAAATGGACTTGACTTGATCTTATTGCCTTCCTCACAGTGGGAAACGTTGATTTCACTGTGTGGGGATGTTCATGTTAAATTCTATCGTGTATTGTGTAATTTTTAATTGTATGGGACAATAAATGTAACTTGAACTTGAAGATCCCCTCTCATCCTTTTAAATGTCAGTGTATACGAGCCCAGCCATCCCGGGAATTAACCTTGTGAACCTACGCTAAATGAACAAAACTAATTACAATTAAATTAAACTAGTCAATAAACTATCTACTTTAAAAGTGGAGTAGACAAAGTGTTTAAGAAGGAACTGCAGATGCTGGAAAGTCTGAAGAAGGGGTTCGGCCAGAAACGTTGCCTATTTCCTTCGCTCCATAGATGCTACTGCACTGCACCCGCTGAGTTTCTCCAGCACTTTTGCCTATCTACTTTAAAATCTCATCAAGATGTGCCTACTTCAGTTCCTAACCCAAATTAAACTCGCGTAACGCTGGTGTGGGTGAGCGGTGCCGGGGCCGGGGCCGGGGCCGCACACGCTGCCTACCCGCCGCCTCCTCCTGCTCCCCCCGCGGCCGCTGCTCCTGCTCCTGCTCCCGCTCCCGCTCGGCCCGCAAGCTCGCCGTGTGCTCCAGGCGCTCCCCGGCTGCAGCCCGGCCGACGCCCCGCGCTGTCCGCCCGGCCCCGGCCCAGGGCCCGGCCCCGAGGAACCGCAGCCTCCCGGCCCACACTCGCAGCGCCGCCATCTTGGCTCCAACCGCCTCCAACCTCCCTCCCGCTCGCTCACACAGAGCGCCCTGCGCCGCCTCTAGAGGTGGGATGCTGCAGCACAAGCCTCACCTGCCCCTGCCCTGCCCTGTCCTCCAGAGACTGCAGAGAGAAACATAGACAATAGGTGCAGGAGTAGGCCATTCGGCCCTTCGAGCCTGCACCGCCATTCAATATGATCATGGCTGATCATCCAACTCAGTATCCTGTACCACCTGCCTTCTCTCCATACCCCCTGATCCCTTTAGCCTAACTCCCAATCCCACATCTAACTCCCTCTTTTTCACCCAGAGAGTTGTGAATTTATGGAATTCCCTGCCACAGAGGGCAGTGGAGGCCAAGTCACTGGATGGATTTAAGAGAGAGTTAGATAGAGCTCTAGGGGCTAGTGGAGTCAAGGGATATGGGGAGAAGGCAGGAACAGGTTATTGATAGGGGACGATCAGCCATGATCACAATGACAGTGCTGGCTCAAAGGGCCGAATGGCCTCCTCATGCACCTATTTTCTATGTTTCTATGTTAAATATAGCCAATGAACTGGCCTCAACTACCTTCTGTGGCAGAGAATTCCACAGATTCACCACTCTCTGTGTGAATTTTTTTTTCTCATCACGGTCCTAAAAGACTCCCCCCTTATCCTTGAACTGTGACCCTTTGTTCTGGACTTCCCCAACATTGGGAACAATCTAGCTGCATCTAGCCTGTCCAACCTCTTAATGCTGGTTTACCAACCAAGGACTAGAGGTCACAGCCTCAGAGTTAAAGGACGTTCTTTTAGGAAGATGAGGAGATTTTTTTTTTTGGAATCTGTGGAATTCTTTGGAGGCCAAATCAATGAATATTTTTAAGGCAGAGATAGATAGATTCTTGATTAGTATGGGTGTCAGGGAGAAGGTAGGAGAATGGGGTTAGGAGGGAGAGATAGATCAGCCATGATTGAATGGGGGAATAGAATTGATGGCCTTGATGGCCTAATTCTACTCCAAGGATAGACACAAAATGCTGGAGTCAGATCCCGACACTCCTTTCAAGTTAGGCTGCGTTTCATTTGCACCTCCTCCAACCTCATCTCCTATATCCGTTGTTCAAGATGTTGGCGCTGGAGGAGGGAGATGGCAGCCCTGCCGGCAGTCTGTTCGTCTTTTCATCCTTTTTGTTATTTTTAGCATTTGTTTAAAGTTTGTTTTAATGTTCTTCTGTTTGTTTTATGTTGGGGGGGGGGGTTGGAACTTTTTTTTCAAGATCTTACCTTCACGGAGATGTGATCAATTTTCGGATCACATTCTCCGGGCTCCGCGACCTACCATCGCTGGGGCTGGAAGCTGCCTCGGACTGTCGTGAGCCCCACCGTGGGGCGCGAACTTACCATGGGAGCGGATCCCTTGCCTGGGATCGCTCCCACCGCAACCTCATCAAGGGCTCACAGTCTCGGGAGGGGCTAATCGGGAGCTCAACGCCGCAGAAGGTTCGTCCAGCTCCGACACGAGGTTCGATCGCCCGGCGCGGGGGAGCTGACATCCCCCCGATGCGGGAGCAGATCGCCTCGACACGGAGGGCCCGAGGCTCCCGACCAAGGAAGAACAACAAGGGAAGACTTGGAACTTTATTTTCGCCTTCCATCACAGTGAGGAATGTGTGGGAGTCACTGTGATGGATGTTTGTTAAAATGTGTTTTTTTGAGTCTGTTGCTTTTTTAAATTGTATGACTGACCTGTCCAGTGAATTTCACTACACCAATTGGTGTATGTGACAATAAATGAACATGAAATTATATATCGGCGAGACCAAACATAGACTGGACGATTGTTTAGCTGAAAGCCTTTGCTCAGTCCGCCTGGACCAACCTGATCTCCTGTTTGCAAACACTTTAATTCCCCTTCCCATTCCCACACTGACCTCTCTGTCCTAGGTCTCCTCCATTGTCATAACGTATATTGGAGGAGCAGCACCTCATATTTTGCTTGAGCAGCTTACAGCCCAGCGGTATGAATATTGATTTCCATAACTTCAAGTAACCCCTGCACTCTGTCTCTCTCCATCCCTCCCCCACCCAAGTCGTACCAGCTTCAAAATCGTCTTGTTGAGTCTTATTGTCTATACTCGTTCTCACCCAGCAAACAGTTTTAACAATGGCCCGTTTCATTTCTCATTGTTACTTTTTTGCATATCTTTCATTCATTTGAAACTAGGTGCAGGAGTAGTTCAAGCACCGCCATTCAATATGATCATCTGATCATCCAACTCGGTATCTAATACCCTCTGATCCCCTTAGTAACTCTCTTATCTCTCGTTTCTCTTTCCCCTGACTCAGTCTGAAGAAAGGTCTCGACTCAAAACGCCACCTATTACTTTTTTTCCCCGAGATGCTGCCTGTGAGTTACTCCAGCATTTTATGTCTCTCCACTCTTAAATCTTTAATTTATCTTGCACTAAAAGTTATACCCTTTAACCTGTATCTCTACACTGTGCACGGCTTGATTGAGATTAATTAATGGAAAGGATACTTAGAGATAATATATATAAGCATCNATGGATAAACGCAATTATAGATAAACAGGGTCTGATCAGGAACAGTCAACATGGATTTGTGCCTGGAAGGTCATGTTTGACAAACCTTCTTGAATTTTTTGAAGCGGTAACTAGGGAAATTGATGAGGGTAAAGCAGTGGATGTTGTCTATATGGATTTCAGTAAGGCCTTTGACAAGGTTCCCCATGGAAGGTTGGTTAAGAAGGTTCAATCTTTGGGTGTTAATGGCGGAGTAGCAAGATGGATTCAACAGTGGCTGAATGGGAGATGTCAGAGAGTAATGGTGGATGGCTGTTTGTCAGGTTGGAAGCCGGTGACCAGTGGGGTGCCTCAGGGATCTGTGTTGGGTCCACTGTTGTTTGTCATGTACATCAATAATCTGGATGATGGGTGGAAAATTGGATAAGTAAGTATGCAGATGATAATTAAGATAGGTGGTGTTGTGGATAATGAAGTAGATTTTCAAAGTCTACAGAGAGATTTGGGCCATTTGGAAAAGTGGGCTGAAAGATGGCAGATGGAGTTTAATGCTGTTAAGTGTGAAGTGTACATCTTGGCAGGACAAATCAAAATAGGACGTACATGGTAAATGGTAGGGAATTGAGGAATGCTGTGGAACAGAGGGATCTAGGAATAACTGTGCATAGTTCCCTGAAGGTGGAATCGTATGTAGATAGGGTGGTAAAGAAAGCCTTTGGTGTGCTGGCCTTTATAAATCAGAGCATTGAATATAGGAGTAGGGAAGTAATGTTAACATTGTACAAGGCATTGGTAAGACCAATTCTGGAGTATGGTGTACAATTTTGATCGCCTAATTATAGGAAGGATGTCAACAAAATAGAGAGAGTACAGAGGAGATTTACTAGAATGTTGCCAGGGATCCAGCAACTATGTTACAGAGAAAGGTTGAACAAGTTAGGTCTTTATTCTTTGGAGCGCAGAAGGTTAAGGGGGGACTTGATTGAGGTCTTTAAAATGATGAAAGGGATAGACAGAGTTGACGTGGATAAGTTTTTCCCATTGAGGGTAGGGAAGATTCAAACAAGAGGGCATGACATGAGAAAGCCATGGTGCTGGAGAAAGCAAGTAAGTAAGTTTATTGGCCAAGTATTCACATACAAGGAGTTGCTGACTTACAGCCTTTGCAGCGCCAGAGACCCGGGTTCCATCCCGACCTCGGATGCTGTCTGTACTGTTTGTACGTTCTCCCCGTGAGCGTGGGTTTTCTCAGAGATCATCGGTTTCCTCCCACACTCCAAAGACATACAGTTTGTAGGTTAATTGGCCTGATATGTGTAAACTTTCCCCAGTGTGTATAGGATAGTGCTAATGTGCGGGGATCACTGGTCGGTGCAGACGCTGTGGGCTGTAGGGCTTGTTTCTCTAAATCAAACTAAACTAATTCCTATACCTTTCCTATCCTTCTCGAAAATTGTATCTGCCTCTACCACCTCTGGCAGCTCATTCTAAATAACCACCATCCTCTGAGTGGAATCGCCTATGTAGGAAGGAAATGCAGATGCTGGTTTAAACTGAAGATGGACACAAAAAACTGGAGTAACCCAGCAGTCCAGACAGCATCTCTGCAGAAATAGCTCAAAGGATGAGGTTACGGAGTATTTAGTTCACAGTAAAATAGGCCGAAGACAGCATGGCTTTGTGAAGGGGAGGTCTTGCCTGACAAATTTACTGCAAGTCTTGTGAAGAAGTAAATAGCAGGACAGACAAATGAGAGGTAGTAGATGTTGTTTACCTGGATTATCACAAAGCCATTGATAAGGTGCTAAGGAAGATGAGAGCCCATGGTATCAAAGTGCAGATACTAGGCTCCAGAGTAAGTTTACAAGAATGATCCCAGGAATGAGTAGATTCACATGTGATGAGCGTTTGACGGCACTGGGCCTGTACTCACTGGGGAGCCTGTCCCGGTGAGTTATTCTAGAATTTTGTGTCTATCTTCTTCCCAGCTGTTATCAGGCAATTGGACCATCCTATCGCCAAATAGAGAGCAGTCGTGAACTACTATCTTAGACTACCTCGGACTAGCTTTAATCGGAGTTTATCGTGCACTAAACATTATCATGTATCTGTATACTGGATGGCTCGATTGTAATCACGTCTAGTCTTCCTGCTGACTGGTTAGCATGTGACAAAAGCTTTTCACTGTATCTCGATACACGTGACAATAAACTAAACCAAACTAAAATAACTTTGTCTCAGGATGAGGGGTCAGCCAATTGGGACTGAGATGAGATGCCTCTTTAATTTCAAGGTTTCATCAAATCTTTGAAATTCTGTCCAGGATATTTGTGGTTGTTGAAGATATTCAAAAATAAGATTGACTGAATTTCTTTGCAGGATTGCATGTTATAAAGGGAACAAATTCATGTTTTTTTAGTATGTTGATCATTTATTCATGACACGAAGAAAAGCAAAGGTTAGATTAAAATGAGAAGTAAATGCTGCCTCCGACCATTTCTATGTTGTGTGCAACAGACTGCTGATGTGCAGTGAACTCTGACATGATGTACAATTACATAAAGCTCTTGAGACAGCAGCCTTGCTCCCTGCGGAGTCCATGGTGCAATTCCCAGCAGTAAAAAAAAATGTTTGATTACACGTGGCTATTTTATGCCCTTTTCATCAAACAAGGTGGTGTTCAGTGGGGGGAGAGAGGGAGAGTGGTAGAGAATAGAAAAATAGAGGCAGAAAAACAGCACAGGGCAAGAGGTTACATCATCCCACCCCATAGACAATAGGTGCAGGAGTAGGCCATTCGGTCCTTCGAGCCAGCACCGACATTCAATGTGATCATGGCTGATCATCCACAATCAGTACCCCGTTCCTGCCTTCTTCCCATATCCCCTGACTCCGCTATCTTTAAGAACCCTATCTCGCTCTCTCTTGAAAGTATCCAGAGAACCGGCCTCCACCGCCCTCTGGGGCAGAGAATTCCACAGACTCACAACTCTCGGTGTGAAAAAGTGTTTCCTCATCTCCGTTCTAAATGGCTTACCCCTTATTCTTAAACTGTGGCCCCTGGTTCTGGACTCCCCCAACATCAGGAACATGTTTCCTGGCTCTAGCGTGTCCAAACCCTTAACAATCTTATATGTTTTAATAAGATCCCCTCTCATCCTTCTAAATTCCAGAGTATACAAGCCCAGCTGCTCCATTCTATCAACATATGACGGTCCCGCCATCCTGGGAATTAACCTTGTGAACCTACGCTGCACTCCCTCAATAGCTAGAATGTCCTTCCTCAATTTTGAGACCAAAACTACACACAATACTCCAGGTGTGGTCTCACTAGGGCCCTGTACAACTGCAGAAGGACCTCTTTGCTCCTACAGTGGCTTGCAAAAGTTTTCATACCCCTTGAACATTTTCACATTTTGTCACGTTACAACCACAAACGTAAATGTATTTTATTGGGATTTTATGTGATAGACCAACACAAAGTGGTGCATAATTGTGAAGTGGAAGAAAACTGATAAATGGTTTCCAAATTTTATTACAAATAAATAACTGAAAAAGTGTGGCGTGCAAAAGTATTCTGCCCCCAAGTGAATACTTTGTGGAACCACCTTTCGCTGCAATTACAGCTGCAAGTCTTTTGGGGTATGTCTCTACCAGCTTTGCACATCTAGAGACTGAAATTTTTGCCCATTCTTCTTTTCAAAATAGCTCAAGCTCAGTCAGATTGGATGGAGAGCGTCCGCGAACAACAATTTTCAAGTCTTGCCAGAGATTCGCAATTGGATTTAGGTCTGGATTTTGACTGGGCCATTCTAAAACATGAATATGCTTTGATCTAAACCATTCCATTGCAGCTCTGGCTGTATGTTTAGGGTCGTTGTCCTGCTGGAAGGTGAACCTCCGCCCCAGTCTCAAGTCTTTTGCAGACTGTAACAGGTTTTCTTCCAAGATTGCCCTGTATTTGGCTCCATCCATTTTCCCATCAACTCTGACCAGCTTCCCTGACCCTGCTGAAGAAAAGCATCCCCACAGCATGATGCTGCCACCACCATGTTTCACAGTTGGGATGGTGTGTTCAGGGTGATGTGCAGTGTTAGTTTTCCGTCACACATAGCGTTTTGCATTTAGGCCAAAAACTTCCATTTTGGTCTCATCAGACCAGAGCACCTTCCTCCACATGTTTGCTGTGTCCCCACATGGCTTGTGGCAAACTGCAAACGGGACTTCTTATGGTTTTGTTTCAACAATGGCTTTCTTCTTGCCACTCTTCCATAAAGGCCCGATTTGTGGAGTGCGCAACTAATAGTTGTCCTGTGGACAGATTCTCCCACCTGAGCTGTGGATCTCTGCAGCTCCTCCAGAGTTACCATGGGTCTCTTGGCTGCTTCTCTGATCAATGCTCTCCTTGCCCAGCCTGTCAGTTTACGTGGACGGCCATGTCTTGGTAGGTTTGCAGTTGTGCCATACTCTTTCCATTTTCGGATGATGGATTGAACAGTGCTCCGTGAGTTGTTCAAAGCTTGGGATATGTGTTTATAACCTAACCCTGCTTTAAACTTCTCCATAACTTTATCCCTGACCTGTCTGGTGTCTTCCTTGGGCTTCATGATGCTGTTTGTTCACTAATGTTCTCTAACAAACCTCTGAGGCCTTCACAGAACAGTTGTATTTATACTGCGATTAGATAACACACAAGTGGACTCTAATAATTAGGTGACTTTTGAAGGCAATTGGTTGCACTGGATTTTATTTAGGGGTATCAGAGTAAAGGGGGCTGAATACTTTTGCACGCCACACTTTTCAGTTTTTTAATTTGTAAAAAAATTTGAAAACCATGTATAATTTTCCTTCCACTTCACAATTATGCGCCACTTTGTGTTGGTCTATCACATAAAATCCCAATAAAATACATTTACGTTTGTGGTTGTAACGTGACAAAATGTGGAAAAGTACAAGGGGTATGAAAACTTTTGCAAGCCACTGTATATTCAACTCCTCTTGTTATGAAGGCCAACATGCCATTCGCTTTCTTCACTGCCTGCTGTACTTGTATGCTCACTTTCAGTGACTGATGAACAAGCACCCCCAGATCCCGTTGTACTTTCCCTTTTCCCAACTTGACACCATTCAGATAATAATCTGCCTTCCTGTTTTTGCCACCAAAGTGGATAACATCACGTTTATCCACATTAAACTGCATATGCCATGCACCTGCCCACTCACCCAACCTGCCATTTCCTTGTTCCCCATAATAAATTCGCCCTTTTCAGTCAAGGGTGCAATTTTAGTCTTAACTAATTTTTTCCTCTTCACATACCTAACAAAGCTTTTACTATCCTCCTTTATATTCTTGGCTAGCTTACCTTCGTATCTCATCTTTTCTAACCATATTGCCTTTTTAGTTATCTTCTGTCACTCTTTAAAATTTACCCAATCCTCTGGCTTCCTGCTCAGCTTTGCTATGTTATACTTCTTCTCTTTTATTTTTATACTGTCCCTGACTTCTCTTGTCAGTCACGGTCGCCCCTTACCCCCCTTGGAATCTTTCTTTCTCTTTGGAATGAACTGATCCTGCACCTTCTGTATTATTCCCAGAAATACCCGCCATTGTTGTTCCACTGTCATCCCTGCTAGGGTATCTTTCCAGTAAACTTTGGCAAGCTCCTCTCTCATGGCTCCATAGTCCCCTTTGTTCAACTGTAATACTGACTCCTCCGATTTACCCTTCACCCTCTCAAATTGTAGATTAAAACTTATCATACTATGGTCACTACCTCCTAATGGCTCCTTTACCTCGAGCTCCCTTATTAAATCCGGTTCATTGCACAACAATAAATCCAAAATTGTCTTCTCCCTGGTAGGCTCCAGTACAAGCTGCTCTAAGAATCCATCACGGAGGCACTCCACAAACTCCCTTTCTTGGGGTCCAGTACCAACATGATTTTCCCAGTCGACCTGCATGTTGAAATCTCCCATAACAACCGTAGCATTACCTTTACAACATGCCAATTTTAACTCTTGATTTAACTTGCACCCTATATCCAGGCTACTGGTTGGGGACAAGACCATTAGGGTCTTTTTACCCTTATAATTTCTTAGTTCTATCCATACTGACTCTACATCTCCTGATTCTATGTCACCATTCGCAAGGGACTGAATTTCATTACTCACCAACAGAACTACCCCACCCCCTCTGCCCACCAGTCTGTTTTTTTGATAGGTCATATACTCTTGAATATTCAGTTCCCAGCCCTGGTCCTCTTGCAGCCATGTCTCTGTAATTCCCACAACATCATACTTGTCAATTTCTAACTGAGCCTCAAGCTCATCCACTTTATTTCTTATACTTTGCGCATTCATATACAACACCTTGACTTCGGTATTCACCTCCCCTCTCACTTCGGTCACTATTGGCCCTGACCTTACTCTCTTATTCCTTCTTGAACTTTCCTTCCCATTAATTCGAGGCATGATCGAGGCATGATCACTCCACCCAAGGCTTCAGTGTGGTCCCAACCTCTGCCAAATCAATCTAATTACTTTAACCAGCCATTAAAAAATCGTAATTATGTTGATGTTAAAACATATCAATTGTAAAGTACTTAAATTCGCAATTAAATACTTCAAAATGATTTTTCAGTGAAGTACCAATTATTGTATAAATCAGAATTTGTGAGAGGAATGATCTGTCACTTGGCTTAGACTTTAGAGATACAGTGCGGAACACTGAGTCCACGCCGACCAGTGATCGCCCAGTACACTATCACTATTCTACACACTGGGGACCATTTACAATTTTACCGAAGCAAATTAACCTACAGACCTGCACGTCTTTAGAAGTGACCAGGAGAAAACCCATGCAGTCACAGGAAGAACGTACAGACTCTGTAGAGACAACACCCGTAGTCAGAATCGAACCCATGTCTCTGGTGTGTTGGCCATGCGGATGACATGGCCAGTCCATCGAAGTTGGTGCTGCATTATTGTGGTGGTGATGCTGGTCATGCTGGCTTCCTCCAAAACGCTGATATTGGTGATGTTTGTCCTCCCAGCTGATCCTCAGAATCTTTCGTAAGGATCTTTGATGGTATTGTTCCAGGGCTCTCAGGTGCCTGCTGTAGGTGGTCCATGACTTGGCACCCTACAACAGAGTGGGGAGGACAACGGCTCTGTAGACCAGCAGTTTTGTTTGAGCATTTAGGTCTTGGTCTGCAAAGACTCTTTTCCTGAGTCTGGCCTAGGCTCCAATGGCACAACTCAGGCAATGGTTGACCTCAGCTTTTGAGAAAAGAATGTTGCCAAGTTTGGGGACGTGGTCAACGTTTCCAAGAATGGTGTCGTCCACTTTTATAACGGGCTGGGTAGACGGCTGGTTGGGTGGAGGTTGATGTAGGACCTGGGTCTTCTTGATGTTTAAGGCTAGGCCCATGGCTCTGTATACCTTGGCAAAAGCATTCAGGATGCCCTGGAGGTCTTCTGCGGAGTGTGCTGCAATGGCGCAGTCGCCGCGTACTGAAGCTCCATGATGGCGGTGCTACTGACTGCTCTTGGCCTTCAACCTATTAATGTTGAAGAGCCCACTGTCAGTTCCGTAGGGTATTGGGATCTCCTGTGGGCGCTCTGCACCAATGAGATGAAGTATGGCACCAATGAAGACGACAAACAGGGTGGGTTGGATGATGCATCCCTGTTTGATCCCCGTTTCCACAGTGTAGGGCTTGGACTCAGAGATATTGGGATGATATTCCAAGTGTTCATAGTGTCATAGAGGGAATGCACTCAATACAGTACTGAAAGTAGGCGAGAGATTTGTTTTAAACTGGTAGCAAAACTGTGGCGGTGGAAATGGTAATTGGCCAATGCACTAAATGCAGGTGGACGGTTGAAAGAGGGAGGGAGGGAGAGGATAAGAGCAGAATAACATAATTAATTTACTCATGGTTCTGTCACTCTCAAAGAAATGACGTTGATAGTAAAATGGCACTAATCAGAAGGAATGTCACAGACAAAATTAGATGAATGGAACAGGTTCCTTCCAAGATGTGTAAGAAGGAACTGCAGATGCTGGTTTAAACCGAAGATAGACACAAAAAGCTGGAGTAACTCAGTGGGACAGGGAGCATCTCTGGAGAGAAGGAAAGGGTCGAGACCGTTCTTCAGAAGAATATTATAGTATTACAGTAGAACTTAGTGTTCTTCTGGAGGGTCTTGACCTGAAATGTCACCCTTTTCTTCTCTCCAGAGAACTCTGCCTGTCCCGCTGAGTTACTCCAGCTTTTTGTGTCTATCTTAGGTTCCTTACAGGAAGTGGATGGGTTTGGTAACTGTGGCAATCAGGCTTTTTCTCAGAAGTAATTTATAGCTTAAATTAAGTGTAGTGGATAGCATTGTCCATAATACTGCAAGTTTTACTGTAATACTATAATATTCTCATTAGAACACTGAAAACAAGAGTTCAGTGAGGGACTCAAACAAAAAATGCTTCATACCTGATGGGATGGTATTGTAGCGGTAGAGCTAATACCGACTATGGATGCCGCTGTACAGAGTTTATACATTCTCCCCGTCATCTGTATGGGGTTTCTCCAAGATCCTTGGTTTCTTCCCACACTCCAAAGACGTTCAGGTTGGTAGGTTAATTGGCTTGGTTATAAATATAAATAGTGTGTGTGTGTGTGTGTGTGTGTGTGTGTGTGTGTGTGTGTGTGTGTGTGTGTGTGTGTGTGTGTGTGTGTGTGTGTGTGTGTGTGTGTGTGTGTGTGTGTGTGTGTGTGTGTGTGTGTGTGTGTGTGTGTGTGTGTGTGTGTGTGTGTGTGTGTGGTCGTGTTAATGTGCGGGGATCGCTGGCCGGGCCGATGAGCCTGTTTCCGCACTGAATCTCTAAAAAAATGTACAATTGGGCAAACTTAGTGGTGTCCCAAGCATCTTTTATTTCGAGAGAGAAGACCAAAACGGAAGTGGATAGTTTCAGCCAGGTGGATGAAAGTGGGAGGGGAGCAGGAGCTTTGCCTCTGTTCAAAGAAGTTGAAGACCAGCAGGCAGTTGTGGTGCGAGATTGAAGTGTAAAGGAATTGATTAGGATGTTACATTAAAAGGTATAATACATATCTGTCTACTGCCTCCAGCACACACCATTCTAACCCAGTCAACAGTGCATCTCCTGTCTCAGTCTAAATCTCCCTTGTGCTCATCGATTTATTTCACTTCTCAGCACTAATTGGGAAAGTTCTTGCTATGCTGTATTTCACTGTGGAAAGTATGATACTGGAAATCCAGTTCTCGAGGAGGCCTGGTTTGAGAGAGTGGGGTGGGGTAGAAGTAAAAAAAAGGGCACGGGTAGGAAGTCTATGGTCAGTACAAAATGGAATGTATGATCGGGGGAATAGATACAAATGCAGACGTTGATGCAAAAGTAATGAAAATTAGAGGACATCAATTTGGTGCAACAACTAGCGTTGGCAACACATGGATAGACTGATGATAAGGTTAATAGAGAACATATGAGAATGAAAGACATGGGCAGGCATCACAGAACATTAGTGAGGAGACAGACCAGGCAGAAAGAAAGTAAATGATCCATTACTTTTAATCTGAGTTGTTTTTACCTGGAACCATTTTCTCTTTACTTACTCTCAAAACTTTCAAGATTTGGAACATCCTGGCCAAATCTTCTCGACATTCTCTTGCTCGAAGAATAACCCCGACATCTATCGTTGTTCCATGTCATTGAAGATTGGAGTTTCTGTTATCAAATCTCTCACATTCATCACACCTCTTTTCATTTAATTTAACACCTTGGCATGATTAGTCTTTAACAAATCAATGCTGCTTGCAATATATTTCTTAAATGATAATTATGGCGAAGATATTTGGTTTTCATGGTTTTCCTGCCGAATCAGTCTGATGAAGGGTCCCGACCCGAAACGTCACCTATCCATTCCCCCCCAGAGACACTGTCTGGCCCGCTGAGCTTTTCCGGCATTTAGTGTTTTCTTAAGATTTCAGTATCTGCAGTTACTTGCATCTCTAACGATAGGCCGACTGGCCTTCGTTTCTCCCTGTTGAATGTTAATGACTGTAATGCCCATGCAATTCCTTTGCACCATGACAGCATCTCATACCCAATGAAAATTAGATTATTTCCAGAGCCGCCGCCGTCGACACCTCTACTTCAATAGCAAACTTGATGTATTCCATTCAAGTCATGAGGTTTTCTTTTTCAACTTTGTGATATGCCAATCATTTTCATTTTCATCCTTTCTAATTCTCCGACTACCACCAGCACTTCACGCTGATATGACTGCATTCACTGCTTTACTGAAGATGCAAAAAAGACTAGTTCAATGCAGAGATAACTTTAGCTTGGCATGTTTGGCACAGATATTGTGTGCTGAAAGGCCTGTTCCTGTTCTGGTTTTAGAGTCATATAGCACAGAAACAGGCCCTTCGACCCAACTTGTCCATGCCAACCAAGATGCCCCATCTGCATTAGTCTAACCTGCCTACGTTTGGCCCATATCGCTCTAAGCCTTTCCGATCCATGTGTCAGTCTGAATATCTTTTAAATGCTGTTAGAGTATCTGCCTCAACTACCTCCTCTGGGATCTCATTCCATATACACAACCCTCTCTGTAAATCTTTCCCCTCTCACCTTAACCGATGTCCTCTCGTTCTTGATTACCCTACCTTGTGTAAAAAACTGTGCATTCACCCAATATATTCTCCTCATTCCCTTCCCGCCACTGTTCCATGTTTTATGGTCGAAGACTCATTTACGACCATCGACGCGCTTTGCCCCCATGTGACCAATCCAGTTTTGATTCTAAATTTGCCTCAACACTTACTTTGAAAACCCATTATTTATTTGCCATGTAAAAATATTTACAATTCCCTTTCATGTCACCCGCTCTTCAATGAAAATTCAATGAAATGTTACTGAGCAGCCTTGCATGAGAGCACGTGGCTTAAAGAGAGTTACAGCACAAACACGAGTGGTAAACAAGAACTGTAGTAATTTAATATAGGGCAAGTACAGTCAGTCGACCACTCCTCGGGCATGCTATACAACAGCACAAATATTCTAAAATTCAGCAGTGTTAATGAAGACAAGCCCAAGGATTTACTGCAACAGGAGAAACTATTTCTACTCTTTCCAGGGAGGAATCCTGTCCCTTTCCCACTCCCATTTTTTTTTGTCTTAAATAGCTTTGTTTTCTCTCTCTAAAACTCTCTCTTCCTGCTTAATTGGCACAAACTGACATCACTCTAACATACAGGACCTTGTATTCTTTACATTTGTGACCATTTTCCACTGGCCCTACCCCCCAAACCTCCATGGTACAATTTACAGTACATCAACTTGAAAAGAAATGGAAAAAAAGCCCACTGAAAAGAAGTTATATACGCATTCTCTCAAAAATAGATGTTTGAATATCAAACATTTAAAAAAAAATAAGTTTTACTTTCTCTCTCTATATATATATATATGTATATATACCATACATCACATATGCATATATGCTATATATATTTGTATATACACTATATATCACATATACGTATGTGTATATACACTATATATCATATATATATACACGTGTGTGTGCATGTGTGCGCGCGCATCTGTGTGTGTGTGTGTGTGTGTGTGTGTGTGTGTGTGTGTGTGCATGTAATATATATATATTTATATATAGATACGGCATGTATATACAAGATGTGTCAGCTATGTGGGCCTGGGTGTTAATTTACTGGGTGCAGCGACTTCACCTAACCATACTTCGATCGTTCTCTATTGCCAGAGTCAATTTCAAGTCTGAACTGTCGTCATCTTGTAAAAACAAGGGTCTGCTGGGACCCGTTGTCAATGAAGGGGCATATTCAGCAGCTTCGGTTCTCACACTTGACTTGCTAGCTGACAGCCAGTGCAGGTCTCGAGACCGTTCACAGCGGTTTTCTCTCTGGCTGTTGCAATGTCCTTTCAGTGCTTCCAAGTTCTCAGCTAATATGGGAAATATCCTTGGCTCCCATGGTTGCACCATCTACGAGAATAAAACAAAACAGTATCAGAATAATAATGAGCAAAACTCATTCTACTACCATGTTATACCGAGATTCAATAGTGAGACACAATTAACATGAGCCACCAGCTAATGAGTTCAAATCTACATGGCAATTTATTAATGTTTAAGAAGGAAGTGCAGATGAAAGTGCAGAAGGAAGGTAGACAAAAGTGCTGGAGAAACTCAGCGGGTGCGGCAGCATCTATGGAGCGAAGGAAATAGGCAACGCTTCGGGACAAAACCCTTCTTCAGTCTGAAGATGCTGCCGCACCCGCTGAGTTTCTCCAGCACTTTTGTCTACCTGACAATTTATTAATATTAGTTTAATAAATCTGGTAATTTGTGGACTAAGACCAGAAAATAATCATGGAAAACTTACATGTAACTATCAAAACTTAACTGGTTCTTCGATATTTTTCAGAGCCTGAGCTGCGCACAACCCAAGCCCATGGACGGTAGTGTAACTTTCATTTCCACTGACGTCAGTTAGTTCTCTACATTCCAAGAATATTCGCTCGTATTTTATTGGCAACAAACTGCTCTCAGATATTGAGAACTTGTGGAAGATTTTATATAAGTACAAGTTAAACTTCATTAGAAACAGTAAGTCACTAGTAGGGAGCTACCAAGGACTGCTCTGGCAATAACTGAGTTGTAGTAATCACCATCGAATGGACATGACTTTCGTGCAAAACAGAAATTGCTGAATGGTGATACATATCATCAAATCAATTAATTTTTATAAACATGACACTGACTAATTTTGCAAATATGACATGTAGCTAAATGTTCCTTGTGTGTATTTGTTTACTGATCAGATATCTCCACCATTTAGTAAAGCACGGAAGTACCCATAATGATCAAAAACTACCTGCTCTTACTGCTTTTGATTAATGCTTTTGCCTGCATATACACAAAACAATTTAAATCTAATCCACACAATATTGGAGATCAATTGCCCATGATATTTTCTAATGATAATAAATAATAATAATAATAACTTTATTACAAACTCAAGGTTCAGACAAGGGGCAACATTACATTAAAAATGCATTGCATCTCAAATACCATAAATATATATAAAATCATGGTAAATCACATAAAAACATCATAATTTATATATATATATTTTTTTAAACCCACAATACTTAAGTTAAAAATCCAGAGTAAAAAATGAGATATGCTTTTATCCACATATGAATTCTCCATTAGTTACAAAGGTTAATAGTTGTTGTTTTGCACAGAACTGCGTAAATTTCCTCATAACCAGAGACACAATCTAACCAAAAATCTGTAGTCTCCTTTTGCTCTATTTAATTCACGTGTTTAATCAATAATATTTTATTACTAATGTTGAATGTTTTATGTGTCATTCCTAACTGTCACTGTATGTCGTTGTCACTTGCGGGCGGGAGCACCATGGCAAATTCCTTGTATGTGAATACTTGGCCAATAAACTTATTCATTCACAAGGGGCTTTGTGATAGAATGTGCATACAGTTAATTAAGATTCTGAACCTAATACAGATACTTCAAATTTACCTGTACTTCTTCATCTGTGACATCAGGTGTAGACGATCGTGTATCCTCGCTGAAAGACAGAACTCTTGTACGATCCTTTGAGGAAAAGGAACTATGCGATGAGCAGGCTTCAGGGCTTCCAGGGCCAGTAAATGAACCCACCTGAGGATAATCATTTAGTAGGTTATATCCACTGTCGGGTGATGCAGGCTGAGCGCTTGGCTGCTGTGGTTGTGGGGTGGACCTGCCATCAGCTTTGTTTGAAGATCTGGAAACCAGAAGAAAATAGTATCTCAATAACATACTTCAACTAAAGTATCATTTTTGTTTGGTGCTTTTACTTTGGATTTAGAACATTGATCAATCTTGGGTCATGCCCACCTTTCCACCACACACACATTAATCATTTTAGAGTCATAGAGTGATACAGTGTGGAAACGGGCCCTTCGGCCCAACTCGCCCACACCGGCCAACAATGTCCCAGCTACCCTAGTCCCACTTGCCTGCGCCTGGTCCATAACTCTCCAAACCTGTCCAACCGTTTCTTAAACGATGGGATGGTCCCAGCCTCAACTACCTCCTCCAGCAGCTTGTTCCATACACGTTCCATTCACCCACCACCCTTTGTGTGAAAAGGGTACCCCTCGGATTCCTATTAAATCTTTTCCCATCTGGTCCTCGATTCCGCTACTCAGGGTAAAAGACTCCGTGCATCTACCCTATCTTTTCCTCTCATGATTTTGTAATATTCTCTACTTGTTCCAGCAATTTGAGTAATAACTGCTCATTACCATCACACTCCTGTGCATGATGTGTGTGTAATCTTGAAAATTGAGGTTTCAATCTGTCAACTCATGGTAAGAATGGCCCACACATGTAATCACCCCTGTAGTCACTAAAGTGTTATCAAGATAATGAATCATTTCTAAAATCCACTCAAGGAATCAAGATCTATTGCAGAGCCCCAATTTCTGTTGGAAAGTAGACCGAACCAATCAATAAACAAATAAACATAAACATACTATCTAAAAGTTGAGCGGTGGCTAAGACATAGTGTGATCTGGGATTTATTAAGGGTAGTTTACATAGGTAATTATTAATGCTAACAGAGTGTAATTGTTTACAGTGCTAACAGAATGTAATTCGTTACAAAAGTAGAGAGGTATCATTCCGTTATATAGGGCATTGAGTACATTGGTCTCCTTTTTGAAGGATGTTAATGTGTGGGAAGCAGTTCAGAGAAAGTTAGCAAATACCTGAAATAGGGGATATACACAAAATGTTGGAGTAACTCAGCGAGATAGGCAGCATCTCTGGAGAGAATGAATAGATGACATTTTGGGTCGAGACCCTTCTTCAGACAGAGGGGATTTGTCTTACAAGGAACAGTCAGGCAGCCGAGGCACGTATCTGCCAGTATCTGTAAAATGTGTGGGAACATGGGATTAAAATATAGGAGGGATCTTGACAGAATATAGGGAAAAGACATTTCTTCTCGTGGGGAAATCCAGAACCTGGGGGTCAATGATTAAAAATCATGGGTAATTTACTTAAAATAAAGATGAGGCAAAAATACTTTTTCTCAGAGAGTGAGTAACTTTGGAATTCTCTTCTCCAGAGAGAGATGTTGGCAGAGCTTTTGAAGCAGGATAAAAGCTTTTGAAGCAGGAGGTCCAGATATATTTTACGTACTTCAGGTGTTGAAACATGAATGAGAATGATTAGCAAGTTTCTTGATTAGTACGGGTGTCAGGGGTTTTGGGGAGAAGGCAGGAGAATGTGGTTGAGAGGGAAAGATAGATCAGCCATGATTGAATGGCGGAGTAGACTTGATGGGTTGAACATCTGCACCTAAAACATGAACTTATAAATGGGAGTTTGAAATTACAAACGGACCATCAAATTGAATGGTGGGGAAAGCTTAAAAGGCCAAGGGGCTTGCTAGAATTCATGTTCGCAAAGGCAGTGCTGTTTTGGATATCCCAGTGCATACCAAGCAGATCTTTCACATAAGGACTGAAAAGCAGAATTTTACATTTTGTCTCCGCATTTCCACAGTACAAGGAGAGAAATCCAAATTTGAGCTGGTAACAATAATGCTGAATGACAATACACAAAAATCAGTAAAATACGCTGAAAGCAAAATTCACCAACTATAAAAAAAACTGGAAAAGATGTGGGCTGAAATGAGGAACTCACCAACCAGTATGTGAAAGTCCCTTCTGTTTATAGGTAAATAATTCAACTATCCCAAGGGTGAAATTAATAGATTAAAATGCCTTAAAGATTCTGACCTCCCGACTTGATCTGACATATACGTGACTAGGCCCTAACTACATGGTTCACAAGAACAAAATAAACAGAACCAGAAGACATTTTATCTTTCAAACCTTCTCCACCATTTATTATTACAGCTCATCTTCGATGTCAGCACAATCCTTGCAATCCTTCATTCCCTTAATGCCCAGAAATCCATTTATCTCTCTTTATCTTCCCCATTGCTCTATTTATTGTACCTGAGTTTGACTTAATTGTATTTCTGTATGGCATAAATGATCTGATTAAATTGTTCTGCTTGCAAAACAAGACTTTTCACTGTACCTCGGTACACATGACAATAATAAACCTAAACCTATTGAGTAAACATGACTGAGCTCCCACAACACAAAGAGATTCCAAAGGTTCACTGTACTTTAAGTGAAGAAAATTTTTCCTCAGCTCAGTCCAAAACACCCTTCTTCTCATCCAGAAACATCCCTCCCAGCAGATTTTCCCCTTGAATATAGAGTCTCTTTTTGAGTACAGTGTTTCTAAACTTGTTATGCCACTACAAGTAAGAACTTAATTGTTCTATTTCAGTGCATTAAACTTGACTATTCAGGTAATTATAATCAATGTATTCCCTTACTTCTCTCAGAAACTTTGAATAAACCCTATCTGATCAGGTAATTCAGCCTTTGGTGTAACTAGCATTAGTTAATGTTTCATGTACTAGAAACACAAATCATCTTTTGCTGAGTCTTCAGCAGCATCTTCTCCTTAATGAAGACCGATGCAAGATATTTGTTTAGAGTCTCAGCCCAGCCCTCTGCCTCTGTGTCAATATCCGTTTTCTGGGTCACTTTCCAGACCACCTCTCCTTAAAAAATCCTATTCCAGTTGACTCTTAACCCCCTCCTGAAATGAGCTGTGGAGTTATCCAGTTGTAAAAGCACAAGGGTTCCAGGTCAAACTTATCAAGTCAGAAAGAAACAAGATAAAATGCTGACATCAGATGTGGTCCACGAACAAACACATACTCAGCCATCAATAGAAAAGCTATTTTGGATCTCTGTGCCCCTCAGCAGAAATGGACCCAGATTTCCTCCTCCTGAATCCCAGTCAAACCAACAGAAATATACCTGTATGGTGATAGGAGTGACCACAGAAGCACCAGCACAATGGTGTATGAGGAATGGCAGGAAACAAAATCAGGCACAATTACACTGAATGGCCTGGTGGCTTACACCTACTCCTATTCTCCTGCGTTCAATTTACTAATGGCATTGGATTTTAAACATAAGCAAGATTCGGCAAATCGGAAAACAAATCGCCAAACACATAGCTGATTAACGGTTATTGGATATTATACGATACTTCAGTGTCACAAGGTCATAAGTGATAGGAGCAGAATTGGGCGATTCAGCCCATCAAGTTTACTCCGCCATTCAATCATGGCTGATCTCTCTCTCCCCCCCGCAACCCATTCTCCTACCTTCTCCGGATAATCCGTGACACCCGTAATAATCAAGAATCTATCTATCTCTGTCTTAAAAATATCCATTAACAGCCTCCACAGCCTTCGTGCAATGAATTCCACAGATTCACCACCCCCTGACTATGAAATTCCTCCTCATCTCATTCCGAAAGGAACTTCCTTTAATTTTGAGGCTATGACCTCCAGTCCTAGACTCTCTCACGAGTGGAAATACCACGTGTCCATACCACATGTCACCACAAGGAAAGAGGAAATAGGTAAACTAACTGCACAGGAATCTGGATAGATAAGCAAACTGGGCGAGTCAATGAAAGTCATTTATAATAAGTAAAAAGTAGGACATGAATCCAACCAAATTGTCCATATCAGCCAGAAATTGAGTAATTTAGCTTAAAGGTAGACACAAAATGATGGAGTAACTCAGCGGGTTAGTCTGATCTGTCTGAAGAAGGTGCTGACCCGAAATGTCACCTTTCCATTATCTGCAGAGATGCTGCCCAACCCGCTGGATTATTCAGCATTTTTCATCTATCTTTGCTATGAACCAGCATTTGCAGCATTTTTAAATTATATTATATGTAATTTATCTTGATCCTGCAGTTAAGTCTGTCCATAGCTTGCAGATACAGATGAATACAGAGACGGGAAAAGAGGAAACTAATGTGTGTATAAAATTGATACAGCAGAGGTTTCTAAATTTGTCTTGCGACATCCCATAAAAATTGTATTTTCTGCATCCCCACCATCAAGTAAACATTCTAATTAAAGACAGATTATTTACTTCATATTTCCAACGTCTGCAGTATTTCGTATCAGTGATTTGAACTATAACAAGGAAACAAAACATACAAACCATAAAAATGGTAGTTTAGATTTACCTACTTTACTAAAGAGAGGTGACTGTGGTGATGTGGACTATACAGAAAGGCAGAAGGCATGTGAATTTTAATAAAGACTCTGTTACATTTGTGCAAAAATGAGAGGTACTTTATGGGAGGCGGATATAGCAACATCCTACTACTCATGCCTGTTCTTGGCCACGCTCATGCAATTCAAATCTAGTATGAATTCTTAATAATAATTAATATTCAAGAACTTCTGACATCAATGTTACCTGCTCCCTCGCCTAGCAGAGCTGGATGACGACCATAAACACCATCTAGAACGTTCCATCTCCTCACATTTGGAATGACGACTGAGAAAAGCTTCATCAGACATCTCCTCATACTACATATTCAAGAATGGACAATGGAAGAGTTTAAAATCTAACAGAAAACTTCAATAAAATTGAAATACTTTGTGGGCTTACTAAAACTTCAAATACCTGGTCATCCTCCAACTTGCAATTCTGCAGTTTCGACTGTTCGATATCTGCAATTCGCCAACTGCCAAAAACAAATGGAAGATAGATCATTTTAAATAAAAAACCTTCTTAGCCTATTTCTGTTTTTACTTCATATTTCCAATGTCTGCAGTATTTCGCATCAGTGAATTGAACAGTAAGCAAGTCCAAATGTAATGATTTTAGTACAGTATACTGTCTAAACATGTATCTGAAGCCATACAGCAAAGAACAGAGGCTTATTACAGGCGGGAGAGAAAATGCCCCATGAGTGAACACGAGGAGTCATGGAATATTAAAGTACTGGAAAATAAACATCATATCCGCAACGATCATTTCTATTGAAGATATGACACAAAATGCTGGAGCAACTCAGCGGGTCAGGCAACATCTCTGGAGAGAAGGAATAGGTGACGTTTCAGGTCGAGGCCCTTCATGACACTAGGAAAGGTGGTATGGGAAGGTACAAATAAAGTAAGCCTGCATAGATGACTCAGGAAAGGTGGAGCCCACAATGGTCATTGTTAGCTAGGGACGATCATTTCTATCGTCCTTTCACTGGAGATTGTGTAAGATTAAGAATGAATATGATGATTGGAAGGATGGAAAGTGAAAACATGCAGACCTCCCAACTATCCCGCTTTTGGCGGGATATTCCCGCTTTTTAGGTTCCCTTCCCGCCATCCCGATTTGTACCCTAATTATCCCGCTAAATTCTTCCTCCCGTGGTGAACGCCGGCGCCATGTGTCCCCGGTTTGCCGGCCCGCGCGATCAGCGGCACTTTGCCGGGCCCTAGTGGCCGCGCGTGCGCAGTGGGTGAGGGTTGCCGGGCCCCAGTGGACGCGCGTGCGCAGTGGGGGAGGGTTGCCGGGCCCCAGTGGCCGCGCGTGCGCAGTGGGGGAGGGTTGCCGGGCCTGGCGCCATTTCGAGCCACGCCACGCCCGGCCCAGAGCCCGGGCGGCGCCGGCCCGCGCGATCAGCGGCACTTTCTTGCCGGCAGCCGGCCGCTCGCGGCAGCCCCATCACCGGGCCTCCCCCCCCACCCCCACCCCCACCCAGTGCGCAGGCGCAGACCCGCCGGCAACCTGGCCAAGTGCGCATGTGCCGCACCCGCCCGCCGGCAGCCCGCTGATCTGCACCAGTGCGCAGGCGCATAGCCGCCGGCAACAACCCCAAGTGAGAGAAATTAAGGTGAGTCTAGTGCCAAGTTTATCAAAGTTTAACAAAGAATTATAAATGTTTCAGCATACATGTACCTTTTTCACATTTTGGCATTTAAAATACTTCTTCACAATTTAGAATTTGTGACATGGGACCCCAAATAGGGCGCCGCGACATATTATGAATTTTCATTTAAAAATATGAATTTTGAGGGGAAATATTATGAATTTTGACAATCAAATGTTGGGAGGTCTGAAACATGGGGAACTCTATCCTTGTTCTGGGAAGAGTGAGAAAAGAAAAGTGGATCTGCTTCAGAAACATCTTTTCAGCTTTACCAACGTCACAACACTGGTTTGGGTTACCTTGGTGTTAGGATCTCCTTGTACTGAAGTTTTTCCACTCGAGCTGCAGCAGCCATTGACATGGGAATAACAATGTTGTTTATGTCAAACGAACTTTCACCTCTTCTCCGCCGTGCAGACTGAAAGAAAAGCAAGCACGAGAAGTAAAGACATTAACTTTCAGCTTCGTGGTAAGTTAATCATTTCTAAAACGGACATCAATAAGACTGGTTATTTTGTCAAAGTGGGCCAGCAGGTGGCGTTCTGGAGTTTTCAGACAGAAAATGAAACCACAAACACAGCACATCAGCTCAAGGCAGCTAATATCACTGGATTGAAGACCATGCATAAAAGAAAATATAATAACTTATGTTTTATATTTATGGGTATAGGGTAGTGTGCCCTAATGACTACTGCCCAGTGGCTTTGACAACCACCATCATGAAGTGCTTCAAAATGCTGTAAGATAGCACATCAATTCCAGCCTCCCAGATAACCTTAATCCACTACAATTTGCCTGCTGCTACAACAGGTCCATGCCTTACACTCATCTCTGGAACATTTGAATAGACTCCTATTTATTGACCAAAAAAACACACAAAGTGCTGGAATAACTCTATGGGTCAGGCAGCATCTCTGGAGAACACAGATAGTTATCCATGATGTTTCAGGTCTGAACCCTCCTTCAGGATGATTGTAATGGGGGGAGAAAGCTGGTAAAGACCACTACAGTTTCCCCCCCTTCTACAATCAACCTGAAGAAGGGCTCCAACCCGAAACATCACCTATTCACGTTCTCCAGAATAAGGGACCAGCTATTTAGTGTGGAGGCAAGGAAAAGTCATGGAATAGTAAAACGTTGAAATTCTCAACCACAGAGCAGTTATTGTCTTCTTTTAAAACAGAAATTAACAGATTTCTTGCAGATAAATGGTATCGAGTTAGAAAACCAGCCATAATCTTGATTTTTTTCTTGTGTTTTTGTTAACACTGATTCCTCAAACAACATTTTGAAGTTTGGTCTTCAAGGAACTTTGTTGTGCACTAGCTGGTTATCATATTTACCTACATGTTAAGAACAGACTAAAAACAATTGCTGATTGGGAAGTATTATGTGACTCCTGGAAGCGGTAAAACAGAATAGGATTTTAAATACCTTAGTTGCTAAAACCTCGGGAGTTATTACCCATGCTCAGGCTGGCTCAGTTGTAAACATTTGTATTTGATGATTATACTGTAAGCATTCCAAATGGCATTTGTCCCAGTTCAAACATTGATTATTCTTTATAGAAACCAATCAAAACAAGCTCCTGGGACCTTAAAAACCCGGAGATTGCACTACAATGCAAACCAATCAAGATGAAATAATTATTCTACAATACACGAAAGACAAAAATTAAAGAGGTGTCCCTCATTCAACAAAACTAATGCAGAAAGCCACATCACTGCACAGAGAAAACAGTGCAAGGATGTGGTTCAAGGATGTGGAAACTCTTAATGAAGCTTCAAAATCCTTTATCACTTACAGGAAACAGGTTATTCAGTACATGGTAATATGGGAAGATCATATCTCCTCATCCACTTTCAAATGATTTTTCGAGACGATAGAAGCAAAACAGACAGCCTTTTAACTCAATGTGCCCGTCTTGGCTTTTTGAACAAACTGTCCTTTTTAAAAATCTTCCCTCTGAAGCTCACATCAATTATTTTAAAACCTGCTGTCGATCTCGCTGATGTCAACAATTTTTTCTCAATTACTCTTGTCAAAATTAAGTCTCCTCCATTAATTTGCTTAAACTCAAGGGTGCAATGAAGAACCACAATTTATCTTATCTTACATGTACAACTATAGTCCCGATCTCTGCAAATGCATTGCAAATCAAGAACCTTTGATTTAACTTACTGGTGTAGAACTGTTGGACGTTGCAGGCTGGTTGTGTACGGCTGAAGGAGGGGTATCTGTATACGAAGGCATCTGGTGTACCGCTGAACTTGGTTTTGGAGTCTGTGGATTCATCAATGGAGGATATGAACTTGAAGCTGCTTTGTGTCTTTTACTGAAGGCTGTATGGAGGTAACAAGATTAACAACACTCAGTATCCCATTTGTTCATTCTTTCCATATATTGGCAGAGAGAACTCCAAATATTCATTACTTGTGCTGCAATAAAGAATTGCCATTTCCACTCTTAAAAGTACTATATTCATCATATTTGCACACATGCACGCAAAACTTGCAAAATATATGAAATTGATTCTTCAGTGGAACACCTATCCCTTTTCTGATTAATGTACCCTATTCAATTTAATAACCGTCCAAATATTGCTGAAAAGCAAGTTGACTCTCTCACTGAATTCTTGACACAATAGAATTTCACCTCACAAACTCAAGGCTGTCACCGAGATTTGAGTACTGATAAATGAGAGAGCCTATTATTTCCTCTTGAATTTCCACTTGCATTATTGCTCCATTATTCAGCCATTAAAGCCCAATTCTGTGAATGAGAGGAGGACATGGAATGAGAGGATGAAGGAATGATAAAGGGAAACGAGAACAGGGGGGAAAAGGGTGTGAAAGCTGTGCCAATGCGAATTACTGTAAGGATTTTAAAATGTATACGACGTTTGGAAACTAAAATCCGGAAAGACCAGGTCAATTGATGAAACCATTGATAAAACTGTTCGAATTTGTCTCTCTTATAGCCATTGCAAACGCACCTCCAACAATCTGCTGGAGCCATGAAAACCAGGAGATTACAACACCACTAAATCACTTGTTTGCACTATCTCTTTTTTAGAGATATTTTGAGACATGCTGCAACTTAGATTTTAAAGACCAGCAGTGACTGCTTCCTGGACCTTGTCAATACGTACCACTTAACTGACAAAAGAGGCAAGCCTGTTGTCTGCAAAACAGCACTTGCCCACAAAATGGTGAGTACCTTCTGCAGTAATTTAAAATGTCACTAGGGGCCGTAGTGATGAAATTACAGCCACTCAATCATCCACCGTTTACTGTTTCATTGCCTGGGCTTTATCAAAATGATGTCTCAAATAGGTCAAGATTTGTGAAGAAGGCTGCAGGAAAACCTGTCCTCCACTGATAACCACATACACACTTTCCACAGGAGGGACCAGAATGCAACACGAGGGTCATTTCATTTCACCCCCTTTCACCAGCAGAAATAATGTTCAGGTCCCATGTGTTGCTGGGGCTGCAAACACTAAACTCAGCACTGACGGGTTGACATTATATTCCTTACAGAAAATAACTGGGTAGTGTACTGACCTGCCAAGGGGAAATGTTACCCATGTTGTACATTTGTAACAAAATAATTAGGTGCTAATGTAACTCCTCCACCACCCCACCCATCTCCCCCCACCCATTACCTCTCTTAGTGCTGCTCTTAGTAAGAAAACAAGGGAATTCAAAATGAAAATAAACACCATGCGAGCCCTCAAAACAAATTTCACAAGTGTATATTGCGTCCTTGAGAGCCTTTTTTTGGAATGAAGCAAATCTGCTCAGTTTGCAAGGTTGAGGGTACACTTACAGCAGACAGAAAATCTCAGGTTCCACTGAACTACTCTCTTGTGACATAGGATTTATTAATGTACCAGAGCGCTAGCTCAATTACAACATATGGCCTCAGCACTCTTGATCTTGGAAAATAGCAACTGTTACATTTGATTTCAGCTCCTGTTCACTCCATCTGTTGGAAAAAGCAATTCGGCACTTGCAAGTTGGTACTGCTTAATAAATAAATCTTCATTGATTTAAAGTACAGGCAGACCCAGGTTATGTAAGGGTTCCGTTCCCAAGAACTGTCCTTAAGCCAATTTCTCCATAATTCAGAAACATCCATTTTCTGTAGCTACCCACATTATTATTTCATTTCATTGAATAATCACCCTTTCACTGCCTATATTTAAACAAATGGAATATATATAATATCCAGTCCTTAAGACTGCAGCCAAAGTCATAAACTGTTACAATAAACTGTTTTATTTATATTATTAATTGCCTGAAAAAATGCTTTGATAATGAATTGGGAGAATTTGTGTAAAGCTGGATTTTTCATAAGTCAAGTCATTTGGAAGCCAGGGAACCCCTGTAATTAAAAGCAGAAGGGAAATGTGTTGTGAAAACTTCACTTAGAGGATGATGGAAACCTGGAACCCTCTGCTAAATACCCTAATTACATCTTCAGTACAGGTGTCAGGGGTTATGGGGAGGCAGGAGAATGGATCAGCCATGATTGAATGGTGGACCAGACTTGATGAGCTGAATGGCCTGTGGTCCTTATTCTGAAAAATGGAATAACGCTGGAAAGCTTATTTATTATTGCCATGGGCTGCTTCGATGTAAATTAATTTTCTACAATTCTAAATAAACATAGCACAATATAAAATACTTTGCCATTATATTAATTATATAATTCAAAATTGTTGCCATGTTCACAGTACGTTGTGAACTTTTATACGTTTTTTTTAGTTTAGAGATACGGAACGGAAACAGGCCCGTTCAGCCCACCGGGTCCGTGCCAACCAGCGATCCCCGCACATGAACACTGTCCACTAGGGACAATTTTTACATTTACCAAGCCAATTAACCTACAAGCCTGTACGTCTTTGGAGTGGTGGAGGAAACTGAAGATCTCATAGAAAACCCACGCAGGTCACGGGGAGAACGTACAAACTCCGTACAGACAGCACCCGTTGTCAGGGTCGAACCCGGGTCTCCGGCGCTGCATTCGCTGTAAGGCAGCAACTCTACCGCCGCGCCAACTTCTCCCTTTCTCTGTAACTTACGACATGACCACAACCATCAGGTCTCAAGTGTTTTATTAGTTCCAATTCCTAGCATATTTCCAATTACTCTCACCTCACCAAAGTGCAGCTGATTATCAATTTGATTGGTTATGTGCTCAGAATTGTTTTTAGCTGAAATACTGCAGAGAGGGGAGGAAAAGTCAGGAAATCATGTTGCAGGCAGAGGTGCCAGGAGCCCAGGTTAAAAAGTACAGGCCAGGTTTTAGTTGGAATATTACTTGCTTTCCCTCTGCTCCTGCTGTTTGTCACTAATTTAGATTTAGATAAGCTGACGTGTCCAACAGAGCAAATAGAACTCTCGGCCTACTCGAAGGAAATGTTCACGCATGTAGTACATCCGTCAAAGAGAATGCCTACAAGTCCTTGGTCAGGCCCAAACTGGAGTATTGTGGAGCCGTATGGGATCTTTTCAACAACAACAAGATCACCCTGGAGAAAGCACAATGCCGAGCAGCGCCCTTTGTATGTAATGACCACAAGCACAAATCAAGTGTGAATAATATGGTGACTTCTCTCGGATGGGATACCATAGAGCTCCGCAATTTACAAGGAGATTCACAAAATCACGCCATCAAATCTCCCGTCATCCCAGAGCACCTACTGCCATGAAACAAGAAAAAATAACAGTCACTACATCATCAACTCACTAAATTTCAATAAACTTTGCTGCCAATATTCCCTTTACCCAAGGACGATAAGGGAATGGAATAGGTTACTACCCAACACACGTGCTGCTCCCGATGTTGTCATTTAAAAAGGGGATTGAGCAAATAGATCTCCTCAACCTGGTCAAAAAGGCCCACTTCAAAATTTAATCACTACTCTACTCACTCCGACCTGCGCAAGATAACCACTGATGAGGTGTTTGCGCAGTAATCAATCAGAACCAGAAATCATTTTCAAAGTGAAATGAACCTGTGGCTGGAGAGAAGCAAATCAAACCAAGAGCTGACTTTCAATGGAAAGAACTGTTTCAGACTGCATCTCCCGGACCTCCTTCTCTCTATTTTCCACCACTCACCCTGCCCCCCATACTCCTGAGTTGCTCTGGTCACACCATCTAATAATGGCAACTGGAGTCAGACCTGCCACCGGCAGTCCCAATCAACAGGCTTTCACTCTTGATTCACACCTTGTCACTTGGTTGCCGGCAGGGCATGCAGTGCAGTGAGCGGTAAAGGTGGCACCTAGCAGGTCTGTGGTAGGCATTGTACAATTTTTATGTTTTTATTTTTAAATCCTCAAAATCAAAGAATCGCAAACCCAATGACATAGGTTTAAGTTGAGGAGGGAAAGATGTAATAGGAACCTGAGGGATAACTGTTTCACACAAAGGTTGATGGTTGTATGGAACGAGCTGCCAGAGGAGATAGTTGAGGCGGGTACTACTGCAACGTCTAAGAAGCATTTAGACAGGTACATGCATAGGATAGGTTTAGACGGATATGGGCCAAACATGACTCTATGGTTATCAGGTGAAAAATAAATCTATTACCTGCAATTACATAAATTATCCCATGATATTTCTTACTCATGACACAAATTTACAATCAAAAATCCACAATGAGCACAATTTACCTTGCACAAGCCATACCTTTCTCTATCAAGAATTTTAGTCAGCCTCTTTGGTGAACAATTACCATAATCAGCTGCTATTGTCATCAAATACAAAATATGAATTTAGGAGTGACAAATCTGAAGTTTCCTCAAATCAGTGACAGCCATCAATGCTACTAAGAACAACTTTGGGTACATAAGAATGGTTATTTCTACATCATTGCTATTACCGAAGTGTACAGGGGTTCTCTGCTTCTTTATCTGTGTGCTGAGTTTTTCCGTGAAAGGATCAATCTCTGATTTTGAAGTTGGCTGCCAGTGATCTAGTCGCCTTTTGAAGATCTTTTCTGATGTATTTCCACTGTGCACATATTCTGAGGGTGATAAAAATAAAACTCTTAGAACAGAACACTATCTCAACCTTTTGCAGGTCCACAGCTTTCCCAGCCAAATTAGGAGAGACTTTCCCATATCAAGATCCCCAGAAAATATGCAAAGTTGAACACTTTTTTATTCTAATTTTCTTCCTCAAATCTCCTTTTCCTTTGTTCCAATAAAAACATGTTTACACAGCATCTTTATTATTAGACACATTCCTCAGTAGGTCAAAAATATGTACAAGGAAAGCAGATGGCAAAGGGAAATTACTGAGGGCGACTAAAAGTTTGTCTGGAATTTTTAATAAAAGCTGGATGGCAATAGACAATAGACAATAGGTGCAGGAGTAGGCCATTTGGCCCTTCGAGCCAGCACCGCCATTCAATGTGATCATGGCTGATCATCCCCAATCAGTGCCCCGTTCCTGCCTTCTCCCCATATCCCGACTCTGCTATTTTTAAGAACCCTATCTAGCTCTCTCTTGAAAGCATCCACAGAACCTGCCTCCACCGCCCTCTGAGGCAGATAATTCCACAGACTCACCACTCTCTGTGAGAAAAGGTTTCCTCGTCTCCATTCTAAATGGCTTACTCATTCTTAAACTGTGGCCCCGGTCCTGGACTTCCCCAACACCGAGAACATGTGTCCTGCCTCTAATATGTCCAAGCCGTTAACAATCTTCTATGTTTCAATGAGATTCCCTCTCAGCCTTCTAAACTACAGAGTGTACAAGCCCAGCTGCTTAATGGCGACATCAAGGGAGATGCATTAGGAGACGCACACAGAATGAATTGGAGGAAGAGTGTTTTGCAGTGAAATCAGCAAGCCCCGAATCAAAAATTCTAATCTGACAGTCCCATTGAAGATACGTGCAGGACGGTCTACTTAGGCAGAACTTCAAGTACAGAGGGATGCATGTGTAAAGTGTTTATTTGAAGCATAATCAGATTAAGGTTGAACTGAAGGATGAAAGACGGATTTTGAGTATTAACCAGCACCTGTATAATATCTTAATTGGTGCACGTGACTATAAAAGGCCTTTTAAATCTGCAGTTCTTTGTTTCTACTTCTAGGTTTTGAGAGATTGTTAAAGTAAGGGAATTTTGGAGATGAGGAGCAATAAAGGTCCTAGCAATGCAAGCAATGATTAGGATAAAAACATTAGGATAAATTCAAGCCTTCAGGTTCAAAATAACAACTTACTTTCAGACAAAGCAGTAACTGGCAATTCATAATCCTCAGAGTAATGTAAGGAGGTAGTGAGGAGGATGCCAGTGGAAGGTTGTTGTTTCAGATTGGAGGCCTGAGACCAGTGGTGTGCCACAGATAGACACAAAATGCTGGAGTAACTCAGCGGGACAGGCAGCATCTCGGTAGAGAAGGAATGGGTGACGTTTCGGGTTGAGACCCTTCTTCAGACTGAAGAAGGGTCTCGACCCACCTGTCCCGCTGAGTTACTCCAGGGAGTACTCCGCTGAGTTACTCCGGGGAGTGCCACAGGGATTGGTGCTGGGTCCCCTGTTGTTTGCTATATATTAATTAGTTGGATGAGAATGTAGGTGGCATGATGAGTAAGTTTGCGGATGAAACCATTATTGGTGGTATAGTGGATAGTAAATTATGTTGTCTCAGATCACAATAGATTCTCGATCAACTGAAAAATTGGACAAAGGAATGGGAGATGGAATTTAACTCAGACTTAATGTAAAGTAATGCATTTTGGAAGTTAAACCAGGACAAGCCATTCACAGTGAACGACTGGACCCTGAGAAATGTAATTGAACAGATGGGTCTGGGATACAAGTACATTTTTGCCTTGGCAGAGCGACACAGGTAGGCAGGGCTCGTGGAAAGCTTACCTTCATCTGTCAGGGCATTAAGTACAAGAACTGGGACAAGCTTTTGACATTGGTGAGACCAGACTGGGAGTGTTCATATTGAATGGCGGTGCAGGCTCGAAGGGCTGAATGGCCTACTCCTGCACCTAATTTCTATGTTTCTATGTTTCTATGTGTTGCACGCAGTTCTATTTGCCAGATTATAGTCACAGTCTTTTCCCAGATTAGGGAATTAAAAACTAGAGGGCATGAGTTTAAGATGAGAGGGGAAATTATGAAAAAGAAATCTCGAGAAGTAAGTTTTTTCACACAGAGGGTGATTGGTAAATGGAATGTGTTACCAGAGTAAGCAGTAAAGACAGGCACATTTACAATGTTTAAAAGGTTTACAGGATGCGGGCCAAAAAAGAAATACTTAGGTATATATTTTCGCACCTCCAACGTGACTCCACCACTCGAAAAACACCAGGGCATCGGAGATGTCCTCATTCCTCAGGGAACGGGGGTTCCCCTCCCCTACGATAGATGAGACTCTCACCAGGTTTTCTTCCATACCCCGTAACATTGCTCTCTCTCCCCATCCCCCCCACTCGTAACAAGGGCAGAGTGCCCCTACTCCTCACCTTCCACCCTACTAGCCATCACATACAACAAATAATCCTTCGTCATTTTCGCCACCTCCAACGTGACCCCGCCACTCGCCTCCTCCCGTCTGCTTTCCGCAAAGACCGCTCCCTCCGTAACTCCTTGGTCAATTCATCCCTTCCCACCCGTACCACCCCCTCCCCGGGCACTTTCCCTTGCAACCGCAAGAAATGTTACATTTGTCGCTTTACCTCCCCCCCCTTGACTCCATTCAAGGACCCAAGCAGTCGTTCCAGGTGCAACCGAACACCTACGCTCGGTCCGCAATAACCAACCTGATCTCCCGGTGGTTCAGCACTTCAATTCCCCTTCCCATTCCGAATCCGACCTTTCTGTCCTGGGCCTCCTCCATGGCCAGTGAGGACCACTGGAAATTGGAGGAGCAGCACCACTTATTTCGCTTGGGCAGTTTATACCCCAGCGGCATGAACATTGACTTCTCCAATTTCAGGTAGCCCTCACCGTCTCCTCCCCTTCTCAGCTCTCCCTCAGCCCTCTGGCTCCTCCTCTTCCTTTCTTCTGCTGCCCCCCCCCCACTCTACATCAGTCTGAAGAAGGGTTTTGGCTCGAAACGTTGCCTATTTCCTTCGCTCCATAGTTGCTGCCGCACCCGCTGAGTTTCTCCAGCACTTTTGTCTACCTTCAATTTTCCAGCATCTGCAGTTCCTTCTTAAATACTTAGGTATATAGTTTGGTCCCATAATGGACAAGTTTGGCTGAAAGACCTGTTTCTGTACAATGAATAACTAATGCTGTGACTCTGAGCGGGAAATGAATTAATAATAACCTGAGTGGCAACCTTTTCACACGGAGGGTGATATGTGTATGGAACAATTTGCCAGAGGAGGTAGTTGCAAGTCTAATAATAACATTTAAAAGATACTTGAGAATGTACATGGAGAGGAAAAGTTTCAAGTGATATGGGTCAAATTAGACTAGTTTCCATGGGGTAATCTTGGCCGGTGTGGACGAGTTGGGCTGAAGTGCCTGTTTCCGTGCTGTATGACTCCTAACAGATAATGTACTCACATACTCATTTGTATTTTGTTCATCATATGCTAACTGTACCCAACTGCAAAACAAGGACTTAAACTGTAAATTGCATATTCTTTGTCTAATCTTGCTGGTGGCCCTTCAATGTAGCCCCTGACCGAGATATGTGAATCGAAATTACTGAGGTGAAACTTACTAGCTGATGAGAGGAGGGATGAGGCAAGTTTTTGACAAACTTTCTTTGCAGAATCTTGTGGTCGCTGCTTCACTTCAGACAACAACTTGAAAGACTTGAATTTTTGTGGCCGTTTTTGATGTTCTTCCTGCTTGAGTAAACCTTCGAAGTGCACATGAAGAGGTGTGTCTAAAGATAAAACAAAAATCAAGCTCATTGACGTGTTTACTAATTATATTGACCACTATGGAATAAGCTTACTTGTTATCCTTAACATTTTAGGGAGATTCATTAGGCATGGCAGCGAAGGAGCAACCTGAAGTTCCAAGATGACTTTTAACTAGGTCAAAATGATTAAACTGATCTCCACAAATATAATGACTTGTAGGCTGGTTAGTGAAATGACTGCCACAAAGCCCAACTGGGAAACAATGTTCTTCAGAATAGGGAAACTTCTAAACAAAATAATAATGCAACATAAAGGGAACAGTTATTGGTATAATTGAGGGGTTACAAATAAAGACAGCACCGCCAGTGATGTCCACATTAACAACAAATTAACAAAATAATAGAAGATTGTGTGAAACTAGAAAATTCCATTCATAACTCCATAAAAAGTTATTTACAACTGCACTATTTAACTAGGCTCAATAAAATTTGCTCCTGCAATTAGTCCCAAGGGGTAGTAGTAAATCTTTCTCTAGTATGGAGATTCTTCTAATTGATCACTCTTCAAATGTAAAACAAGAGCGAGAGCAAAGCTACTGTAGGATATATGACAAATAAAATACTAGGTAAGGCACAAGGTGGTTGTTCAGCTCATCTGAGCTGTTTACCTAAAGCATTAAGCACAGAAAATTCAGAAAACTCAGTGGGTCACATACCATAGTGTAGAGACAAACAAAGTTATTTCATCAAAATTGGAAAAGTTAAAACAACTTTAAAAAGTTGCAGGTTGCAATGGTTGCAGAAATAAACGCTGTTGTTGATGCCTTCCAAGAGAGGATGATGATTTTTTAAATTAACCACAAGAGGCAGTGCTGTTGTTGCACAATTCTGTAACCCAGGTTCCATAGACATAAAACAGAACAGAGAAAATAGGTGCAGGAGGAGGCCATTTGGCCCTTCGAGCCAGCACCGCCATTCATTGGATCACGGCTGATTGTCCCCATCAATAATCCGTGTCTGCCTTCTCCCCATATCCCTTGATTCCACTAGCCCCTATGTTCCATCATGACTTCACTGTTATCCCTCTTGGAGATGGCAATGGCTATCCCTCGGGTCTCTGTCGCTCTACCACGTCGCAAAGACATGCTGGTAGCAGGTCAATTGGCTGCAGATGGCGGGAGAATTGGAGGGGGTGAGGCCCCCTGACAATGAGCATGAGAAAAAGAATAAATTACAGGGAAATAAGTTGTAGAATGGGACTCATAGGAATGCTGTGTGAACCAGCATTGACCTGAAGAATCAAATGGCCTCCTTCTGAGTTGTAAGAAAATATTAAATCATAGCTGAGATGTGTGGAGTAATGTATATAGAGGGAGACAGGTGAAGATAAATAGACAGAAAGACATGCTGGAACTGTGAGATACCGTTGGTAACAGTCGCTCAATATCTGAAATAAAAAGAGAATTCTGGAAATAGCAGGACAGCGAGTACATATGGGGACAGAAAAAAGAAGTTAAGGTTATGGATGGATGACCTGACATCAAAACTGGTCAATTCCAACTGGCAATAGAAGTTCGTTATGTGCATTGGTTGAATTCAGCATTGAATTCCAAAGTCTGCAACATGCTTAGCCAGAAGATGAGGTGCTGTTCCTCATGCTAATGTTGGACTTTGTTGGAGACCAAAGACTAAGAGTAGGAGCAGAATGGAGAATTTAATAGACAGGAAACAGGAAGATCAGATCACCCTTGTGAACAGAGCGGAGTATTCTGAAAATCCATCACCCAATCTGTGTTGGGTCTCTTAAATGTAAAGACTACATCATGAGCACTGTTTGCAATATACCAAACTGAACGAGTGCAAGTAAGTTGTTGCTTCTTCTGGAAGGAATACTTGCATCCCTCGAGAGTGGGAAGGAATGAGGTTAAAAAGGGCTGGGAAGTGCTTTGAGAAGGTAGTAGAATGGCAAACTAGAGTCGCAGAATGGACCATTCAGAATGCAGAATGGGGAGATGAGGAAAGATGCGCTTGGTAGTGGGATCTCACATGAAAGATATTACAAAGGATGATCTGCCGAGGATATGTTATTCCTTGCTCCTGCCAAATGCAGAGAGGGTGGGAGCAGGCATGATTCTGATTCTGTTAGTTATAATAACAAGGAAGCCATGGTATAGGAATAAAAACAATATCTCCGATGCACTGGGGCGGAAAGTCTTCGGAGGTATGATGGAGCCAGAAAATTGGGAGAATACCGTGGGAACATTCACCGGAACAAGTATAGTATTAAAACTACAATCCATCCATTTTAAAGGATAGAAAAATAGGGATACAGATTATTAGGTTAAAAAAAACCCAGAAAAAATACAGTATGCAGAGCTAACGAGCATTATTAATGTAATTCTAAAAGTGGAACATTCAAGCAAAACAACTAATTGAAACATGGAGACATTATTTTTTTTTTAATTACAAGTGACATAAACCACACTCACCTTGTGGAAGTGACAGTATGGGGTGGTAGCAGGGTTCCATTATAGCCACACGTTCCTGTGTAGTCATATTGGCCTGATCCATAGTCTGCATCAAGGCTTTAGAACCACATAAAATACATGTGGTCGGCCAATCACAACTACACCTAATGCTTAAAGGACGTTGAGCCTACAAAAGGAAATGAAAAAGATATGTTATGGATATTTCTGCAGACTGAAGTTACATTAGATACAAGGAATACATTAACTACTAGAATAAGCTTCTGTAACATGAACTTAAACACTTCATTTTTTTCTGATTCAGGATCTCAACCCGAAATGTCAAGCACCTCGTCTTCACAGATACTGCCTGACCCACTGAGTTCTTCCAACAGCTTGTTTTTGGCTCCAGATTCCAGTATCGGCAATCTCTTGTGTCACCATTTCTTTTCATCTCTCTATCTCTCCTGAAAATGCTGATACGTGGTCTCTTTCATAGCCAAAGGAAACCTCCTGATTCATTGCCAATAAGTCATTTCCAGGCAACACGTGTAAAACATGAACTATTTTAAAATTTTGAGATCTCAGCTGAACATTATGTCACATTTACATTCCTGCAGAAACTGGTACATGTGGGCAGAGGCATGAGCAGGACTTAAAATTTGACAGCCTTTGGAGTGGAAAACATGCATACCAGGAATACGTTATGAATCTTATCAGATGATTAGGGTGGCTTGTGCAAATACATGCTGTCCCCAAGACCATGCAAACAACCAGCATAAGGAGTCCATAGTTTCCAGCCCTGACACTTCAGAACCTCGCTCAAGTAACAGCCAAGGAAGGAAATAAACATCATAGAACAGTACTTAGAACAGAAAAGATTCACCAGGCCTTGCAGGCTTGAGTTATTTTGAAGGGCAAGGCTCTGGAACCAATGGTACTGTAATATCTATGGTGGACCTGTATCGATCCAAATGTATTTTCAAAGTTGTAACTATATCCGCTTCTGTGTTTTCCTCTGGCAGTTCATTCCAGATATGGACTACTGCATAAAAAAAGTTGCTCCAGAGGTCCCTTTTAAATCTCTCTTCTCTCACCGTAAACCTATGCCTTCTAGTTTTGGGATACTCTGCTCTGGAAAAACGACAGAGCATTCACTTTATCTACGCCCTGATGATTTTTGTAAAATTTAATAAGCAATAAGTAAAACTCAGCCTCCTATGCTCCACCACAGATATTACAGTACCATTGGTTCCAGAGCCTTGCCATATTATCTGTTTTGCCAGACCAACAGAGGTGACGGCTTGGGGCCCCAAATATCAGCCCGCAAACTCGGCCAAGGGAGCGGCCGAGTTTGCTGGTTCCGGCCGGGCCGGAGTTTCAGAGCAACGGTCAAATCCGGCAAAATACGACCCGCTGGGATAGTCGGCTATGGGAAAAGATCTTCTGGCTGCAGCCGGGCCGAAGTTCCAGTGCCCTGGCTAAAGGGGAAAAATTCGACCCGTTGATCGGCGTGGAAGTCCCGATGCGGTTGAGATTGCCACCTCATCCGGCATAGGCACCACATATCTTGGGGACCTTCTGGGGGGGAGGGGAGAGATTTCAAGAGCTCTCTCATAATTTTGGCTGGATTACAGGTGGTACGGAATTTGGTAGAGAACCTGTATGTGGATAGAAAGAGTTTAAAGGGATAAGGACAAATGGGACTCGCCTAGAATGCCAAATTGGTCGGCATGAATGAATGGCCACTGTCCATGCTGTATAGCTGTAAGACTCTTACATTCTTTGTTTGAGGATACTACTGTTATGTGCAAAATAACAGCACCATTCTGTTGATGCAACATTACTGAGCAGGCAGATGAAACTTGCTGGCCTTCAACTCTCACTGAAATACCATGTAATGCACAGTCATAGTTCCACAAGAGGATTTTTTGGCAGTCAACTATGCAAAACCAAAAAAGGAAGCATCTCACATACCTTTCTGCCAAGATAGCACACTAGATTAGATCTGACCAGCCTCCTCTTCCTGTACCTCCGGACAGGACGAACTCTGGCGGCAACACAACTGTTGTCTGGTGGCGATGGTGGGATGTTGAGTCCATCTAGTCGCTGCTTTTTACTCAGAATCTCCTCAGTGTCTGAACTGTCCAGTGAGCTGCTGTCCAAAGGACTGGAATGCAAACTGTTATGTTCAAAGCAGATTAAAAAGTTGAAATAAGTGATGAAATTAATTCAAATCTCTTTTTTAAATAGTGCTATTTATGAAACAGAACTGATGACAAATCATAATTGCGGAGTGAAAACAATTATGCAAAATCTTGCTCTCTCTTTTGAAGTCAACTATGACCCAGTTAGTTGGTAGCACTGTGGTTGGTGAATAAAGAGGTTGTTGATCTCAAAACAATCACAAAGATCAAGTGTGGCACTCCACCGTTGCACTGATCAATATCTTAACACTGTTAGGCAAGCTCTCCTTTACATAAGATATCTGTCATTTCAGAGGATCATTAAAAAAATGTTGCTCGTACTAATTCTGGAAGTGTAAGGAAGACATCCTAGGTCATCAAATCTCTATTTACTCCTCAAACAACATTAGGATTTTACCAGGTTATTAGCACATGGCCCTAGGTGGGAGCTCATTGTGCGCTGCATTTCCTACTCTGTAAAATTGACGAAACTTCACATCTACATCAAAGTACGTTAAACTCATAGGGCGCCATACAAATCAAGGCTCTTATTTCTTATTCAACTGAGAACGCAGTGAACAAATTTAATAACCCACCTGTTCAAAAGCCCGTTGAGTTGCCTTGGTGGTGTGCACACCTTAGACAATAGTGAAGAGCTTGAAGGGGAACTACAAGAAGGGCTGGAAGGGCAAATTAGGTTTCCCAGAGACTGTGTAAGGCGAGAACTCTGTAGAAGAAAACAAATTATCTGAGCTGTTATCGATAAATAACAAACCTTCTCAAAATGAACCGTTTAAATGTACATAAAATTGCCATGTACAGGTAGTTCTGCTATACTGCATGTTTCCATAACATGAATTATGTGCTACAATACACAGTAATGCTAAGGACTATATTCTGCACTACATATCTTTCCCATTGCTCCCTACTTTCTTGAGTTTAAGCTGAGCTAATGGTATTTCCAATCTGTTTAACAGGGATTTGTGCCTGGAAGGTCATGTTTGACAAACCTTCTTGAATTTTTTGAAGCGGTAACTAGGGAAATTGATGAGGGTAAAGCAGTGGATGTTGTCTACATGGATTTCAGTAAGGCCTTTGACAAGGTTCCCCATGGAAGGTTGGTTAAGAAGGTTCAATCTTTGGGTGTTAATGGCGAAGCAGCAAGATGGATTCAACAGTGGCTTAATGGGAGATGTCAGAGAGTAATGGTGGATGGCTGTTTGTCAGGTTGGAAGCCGGTGACCAGTGGGGTGCCTCAGGGATCTGTGTTGGGTCCACTGTTGTTTGTCATGTACATCAATGATCTGGGTGATGGGGTGGAAAATTGGATAAGTAAGTATGCAGATGATACTAAGATAGGTGGTGTTGTGGATAATGAAGTAGATTTTCAAAGTCTACAGAGAGATTTGGGCCATTTGGAAAAGTGGGCTGAAAGATGGCAGATGGAGTTTAATGCTGTTAAATGTGAAGTGCTACATCTTGGCAGGACAAATCAAAATAGGAAGTACATGGTAAATGGTAGGGAATTGAGGAATGCTGTGGAGCAGAGGGATCTAGGAATAACTGTGCATAGTTCCCTGAAGGTGTAATCGCATGTGGATAGGGTGGTAAAGAAAGCCTTTGGTGTGCTGGCCTTTATAAATCAGAGCATTGAATATAGGAGTAGGGAAGTAATGTTAAAATTGTACAAGGCATTGGTAAGACCAATTCTGGAGTATGGTGTACAATTTTGGTCGCCTAGTTATAGGAAGGATGTCAACAAAATAGAGAGAGTACAGAAGAGATTTACTAGAATGTTGCCAGGGTTCCAGCAACTATGTTACAGAGAAAGGTTGAACAAGTTAGGTCTTTATTCTTTGGAGCGCAGAAGGTTAAGGGGGGACTTGATTGAGGTCTTTAAAATGATGAAAGGGAAAGACAGAGTTGACGTGGATACGTTTTTCCCATTGAGGGTAGGGAAGATTCAAACAAGAGGGCATGACATGAGAATTAAGGGACAGACGTTTAGGGGTAACGTGAGGGGGAACTTCTTTACTCAGAGGGTGGTGGCTGTGTGGAATGAGCTTCCAGCAGAAGTGGTGGAGGCAGGATCGATTTTAACATTTAAGAGTAAAGTGGATAGGTATATGGACGTGAAGGGAATGGAGGGGTATGGTCTGAGTGCAGGTAGATGGGACTAGGGGAAAACAAATGGTCGGCACGGACTGGAAGGGCCGAGAGGGCCTGTTTCCGTGCTGTAATTGCTATATGGTTATATGTTATATGGTTATATGTTTAGATGGCATGCAAAACAAAGCTTTTCACTGTACCTCAGTACATGTGACAATAATAAACCTAAACCAAATTGGATATAAAGCAGTCGATTAATTAGCGAACACTTCTATATTACCCGGGCCGAATTGGTTGTAACACGATTTGGATCAGGAACTAGAGAACCACTTGATTTTCTATAACACAAGATTTCTCAGGAATATAAATATTGTATTATACTAGAACTAGCTGTATTGGAAAATAATTAACTCCCTCAGAGTTACTTGAGTTAAGTTTAAGTTTATTGATACAGTGTGATATTCGCGTAGTACATAGAATTTGGATAATTGTTTATAAACTGTATATTATGTTTGTATGCGTGCATATGCGTGTATATATGGCTTATAGACAATAGGTGCAGGAGTAGGCCATTTGGCCCTTCGAGCCAGCACCGCCATGTATGTATTATGGCGTGTGCGCGTGCGTGTGTGTGAGAGTGTGTGTGTTAGATGAGATAAAGTTTGTGAATTGATGAGTAGCGGAGAAGGGGTTGGAATAAATAAGTGTATACTTCCTCCTACTTTTCGAACATGTACATTTAATTTGTGATGTTTATGGAAAGTTATTCAATGAGTTGTGTATAGGTTTATTGTTCATTTAATTTTCTTGTTATTTTTCTTTGTTTTTAACTTTTTCTATTTTACGTTTGAAATAAAATATACTACAAAATATTTTCCACAAATTCTGGGAAGTTAAACATGAAGAAAGACAACCTTCAACTCACACAGAGCTGGGGGTTAAATTTTTAAGCTAACTATGGAAAGAAGTAGATTTGTAGTGGATCGAGGAAGAATGTGGAAGAGGAAGTCTGGTTTGCAACTTGCAACAGTTTCCATCTAATGTGTGTTCTGTTTTTCGAAATAATAGGAAGCCATGCATAATTTCTTTTATTTTAGCACTCCGTATTTAAAAGGCACTGTGTGTTTTTTGTCATTTCCGCAAGGTGTATCTTTGAGGTTTAATATCCGAATAATGAACACCTCAAATAGACAAAAAACAAAATGCTGGATGAACTCAGCAGTTAAGCAGCATCTGTAGAGGTACTTGCACAAACATGTTTTGGATTGGAACCTTTCTTCATAATGATTGGATGAGGGCAGAAAGCTGGAAAAGAGAAGTGGGCTAGGACAAAGTCTGGCAAGTTATAGGTGCGTACTGGTGAGAGAGGCATGATTCACAGATGGGTGGAGTAAGTGGCAAGGGCTAAAGGTGAAATGGAGACAAAAGGGTGTTTTGTTATGAAGTAATAAACTGCTACATTACCAAGTCTTGCATTGGCCGTTAAGGTTCCCAGACGTTGGACAGGTATAGATAGTGCATGCAATAGACCCACTAAAACTACTGTTATGTACCTAGTTTATTTTTAAACTGCAGTAACAATTTGGGCTACCAATACTTTAAACCAGTGACTACACACCTGTTTGTCAATGTTCCGCAGGAGAAGAGATGGGCTGCAGGGTGAGAGCTCACATTTGTTATTCATAATAGGGGCCTTAACATCAGCAGGTGAAGAGTTTGAGTGCGACTCAAGGCCCTGCAAGCCTGCTGCTGAGGATGTTGTTGCTAACCGGCTTTGGTGCTTCATCAGATCTTCTGGCAACTGTGCATCGCCAAGGACAACAGGACCCTGATAAAAGGCAAGCAAAATCAAAATCAAAAATTTCAATTAATGCTCCACAAGGAGCCTACCTTAAATCTGCTGGGATGCAGTAGAGTACACAGTAATAAGAAGATGTGTTTGACATTTTTACAAATTTCCTCGCAGCTTTGCTAAAACGATCATTTATCGCCCATTCTGCCCTCTTTGACATTGTTTCCCTGAGCAGCGTCACAGACCTAGCACCCATCCAGGGAACAGTCAGTTCTTTCAGGCGTTGAATAAAGTTATCTGGACTGATACAACTTTACTCATACTGCCCAATGCACCAGGAACTATAATGTATTGGAGTCAAGAGATAGAGAAAGATTGTCTGGAAAATTGGGGACATTGTGTTAACGAATAATTAAAATGAATTGGCTCAACGTAGTCGCTCAATCTTTTCCTCATATCTTTGGAAATTTATGACCAGACCAAATGAATGCCATTTAATGTCTGCCTTATTAATGAAGCAGTTTGTGATAGATTCCCAAGTCTGCCTGGCTTATCAAACATTCCGTGAGGTTGGACATGGCGGTATACTCAGTTACAAAAGTGATTTTCTCATTGCCGACAGTAAACAAAGCCATATGATCCCCTTAGTTTAGTAGTTGCACTGACATGTTGCTAGAAAGTATGTGTTTTTTTTATTTTATAAATTAGCACCGTAATAACAAATACTAGAGCAGATGCGAAAAAGTTTACAAATATATCGCAGCTCCATTGAACACTAGCACCAACATTACAAGAAACATCAACAACGAAGTTTCTTGCAAGCAATCCAGAGGCCTGGGTGAATTTGAATGCATAATAGCAGTCAGAGCATTTAAATTAACCACTCACTAACATGATCTTGTAAACCATTTTACAAGATAAAATAAACCTAAGATGAACCATCTGACAAGGATCACTGGATAAGTACACATAGAGGAAAGGTTTAGAGAGAGATATAGGACAAACACAGGCAGATGCGACTAACATAGATGGGACACCTGCAACTGCACGGGCAAGTTGGGCCGAAGGGTCTGTTTCCATTCTGTTTGACTCTATCTGCAATCAGTCGAGCCATCAGATTCAGACATGGCAAATATCAGCAATCCTGCAAAGTCTTGCTCACAAATATATGGAAACGGCCAAAGTGGGAGAACAGTCCCAAAAATGATGCTTCTGACTGCAAACTAGACTTGAGTCCATACAATCTACCTGGGGAGAAAGTAGCAGGAGGTGGTGTCACTGTAACATGCAGCCAGGAGGGAATGGCACAAAAGTCCTCAACACTGAACCAAACCCCAGGACTTTCCTGGCATTCATTCAAATATAGGCAATGAAACCTTTTACCAATTTATACTCGTTGCCCTCACTCTGCTGATGAATCAATACTGTTGTCTACATTCACATATTATTTCTGCTTCAAATAACTCACAAACTAAACATATTCACCAATCAAGACATGATATATACCACAATGACATGCAGCAAAATTATAATACAATGTCTCAACTCTTTTTACACATTGCAATTAATGCAATTTCTATTAGTTCTTTCCACTTCCAAACAAAAATGTGGTTGGATTATTCAGCGTATGATCAACCTGTGTCAATAAATCCTGGACCATGGTAACATATATGCTTAACCATACATACTGCAGATTGATGCAAGCATGTTTTCTGTGAAAGACCAAAAATTACCATGACATGGCTATAACATGGGTTGTTATCGCTATTGGCACAGAAACACTCTGGCTTCCCACATAATTTATCCATAACAAAATATGCAGTTTGCAAGGAAATTTCTAAAGGCATTTTATGAGAATAGCTGTTAAAACCGATCTGTTACCCATCTGACAGGTTAAACATTACACCAACTGACAAGAGATGGCCAAAGGACATAACTGCAGCAAATGTTCTTTAGGTAATATGTTTAAAGGTGTCAAAACAAATAATAACATTGGGAATTAAAACACATTTGATTGCATTCCGTTATCAAACATAAACAATGTTCGCTCTGAAGACCATGAAGCACAATAGGGTCAGGGGGTGTGTGAATCAGTTCAGGGTGGATAGATGGCGGGGGGGAGGGGGGTTTTGAGAAGGCCATCGGTGCGGAATGGATGAATTGAGGCAGGTGAATTAGTACGTGTTGGTTGGAGTATGTAAAATTGTGAGGGGGGAGCACGAGGGATGTCAGTGGTGTTGAATGGGGGGGATCAGTACGGGATGAGGGATTCAGTATAGGATGAATGGGGGTTCATTACAGGATGAATGGGGATAGAGAAAAATGCTGGAGAAATTCAGCGGGTGAGGCAGCATCTGTGGAGCTAAGGAAATAGGCAACGTTTCGGGTCGAGACCCTTCTTCAGACTGTTCCCCCCATTCTTCTTGAATTGGGGGGGGGGGGGGGAGATGAGTACAGGATGGATGGGGGGGGGGGGGATCAACACAGGATGAATGGAGGGGATCAGTACAGGATGAATAGGGGTGGGGATCAGGACAGTCTATGCAGGATGAATGGGCGATCACTAAAGGATGAATGATGGGATCAGTACGGGACGAATGAGGGGTTCAGTATGGGATGCATGAGGGGATCAGCACAGGATGCATGAGGGGATCAGTACAGAATGAATGGGGGATCGGTAAAAGATGAATGGGGAGATCACTACAGGATGGATGGGGGGATTGGTGCAGGGTAAATGGAGGGTGGGTCACTACAGGATGAATGGGGGGGGGGGGGGGGGGGGGGGAAATCAGTGCAGTATGAATGCGGGGAGAAGTGCAGGATGGATGGGAAGGGGGGTCAGTACACGATGAATTGGGGACCAGTATAGGATGGATGGGGGGGGGGGGGGTGTGGAGAATCAATGCGAGGTGGGTAGGATGATGAATAGATTGGAGGGGGGGGGGGGGGGGGGAGATAGGGAAAGTAGCACAGCGATGTCGGTGAAGACTGAATAGAGGAGGGAATGGGGATCAGTGCGGGATGGAGAGGAGGGGTCCCAGGATATGAGGGGTGGAGGGGGGTAAAGAAGGGGGGAGGGGGAGGGGGAGAGAGAGCAAGGGGAGGAAGGAAGGTCAGCACTCCTCGGACAACATCGCGCCGCTGCCTTGGCCGTCCCTGTCCAACGCCAAAGTGCCGCCGCCTCCTCGCCACCGCCTCCCCTCCTCCGCCAGCCGACAGGAAGGTGCGGGGCCAAGCCGTGCAGTTCAAAGATCTTATAGCTATAGGATCGTTGGTGCAGCTGCTTCAGACGGCGGAAGGAGGCCTCCGCCTCCCTCACTCCCCCCCGGCCTCGGCTTGCGAGAGGGGTTGTTTTGAAAGAGTGGATTTGCAAGCAGCGACCGTTATCAGGGAAATCCGAGATAGCAGCGACCGTTATCAGGGAAATCCGCAAAAGGCGCTTTCAAAGTATCTAGTATCTAGATCCTAGTATCTTTCCCCGCAATCAAAGATACTAGAGGAATACAGCCGCCGCCGACACATAACATCAGTTCCTATTTGCCAGAGATGCTGCCTGACCCGCGGAGTTACTCCAGTTTTTTGCGTTTACCGGTATAAACCAGCATTTGGGTGCCTAGCCGGGCAAAATGAGTCGCCCGGCGGCATTTTCTGTGGTCAATGGCACACGGGCAACCGCTAATTTCGAGCCCTGCACTGGGATCTGTTTTGGAGCAAGGGGGAACTGTACAAAAGGGACAGATTGCACCTTAACAGGTGGGGAAACCAGTATTCTGGCAGGCAGGTTTGCCACTGCTACACGGGTGGTTTTAAACTGAATAAGGGGGGGGGGGAGGGTCAAATGTGATAGTCAAGGACGGAGTTAAAGGGAAAGAGAGTAACGGGATAATTAATTACCCCAGAATTAACGGGAAAGAAAGCTCACAAAAGGATAGGAGAGTATGGCCAAATGTAATAGGGATCGATGTGAAACGTGAGATGCGCAAGGAATTAAAAGTATTGTGTTTGAATGAGCGAAGTATAAGAAGTAAAGTAGATGAGCTTGAGGCTCAGTTAGGGGTTGGTATATATGACATTGTGGGGATTACTGAGACGTGGCAGGAGGATCGGGCCTGGGAACAATATTCCTATAGAAAGGACAGGCAGGTGGGCAGAGGAGGGGAGGTATATCTGCTGGTGAGGGATGGAATTCAGTCCCTTGCGAAGGAAGACATAGGGACTGACGAGGTAGAGAAATTGTAACGGCAAGAAGACACTAATTGGTGTTATCTACAGACCCCCAAATAGTAGCCCGGATGTAGGGTGTAAGTTACAGCCGGAGTTAAAACTGGCATGTAACAAAGGTAATGCCACTGTGGTGATGGGGGATTTTAATATGCAGGTAGTCTGGGAAAATCAGGTTGGTTCAGGATCCCAAGAAAGAGAGTTTGTAGAGTGCCTCTGAGATGGATTCTTAGAGCAGCTTGTAATAGAGGCGACCAGAGAAAAGGCAATTCTGGATTTAGTGTTGTCTAATGAACCAGATTTGATAAGATAACTCGAGGTAAAGAAACCGCTTGGAGGTAGTGCTCATAATATGATTAGTTTTCATCTGCAATTTGATAAGGAGAAATTTAAATCAGAAGTGGCAGTGATGCAGTTGAACAAAGGGGACTATGAAGGCATGAGAGGGGAGCTGGCCAAGGTAGACTGGAAAGGGATACTAGCAGGAATGACGGTGGAACAGCAATGGCAGGAGTTTCTGGGCATAATCCGGAAGACGCAGGATCATATCAATCCAAAAACGAAGAAAGATTCTAAGGGGAGTAGGAGGCAACTGTGGGTGACAAGAGAAGTTAGGGATAGAATAAAACTAAAAGAAAAGATGTATAACACAGCAAAGAGTAGCTGGATGCCAGAGGATTGGGAAGCTTTCATAGGACAACAGAAGGAAACAAAACGACCAATATGGGCTGAAAAGATGAAGTACGAGGGGAAGCTGGCCAAGAATATAAAGAAGGACAGTAAAAGCTTCTTTAGATATGTTAAGGGAAAAAGAGTACCAAAGTCAAATGCAGATCCCTTGAAGGCAGACACGGGTGAAATTATTATGTGTAACAGGTACTTCGGATCTGCCTTCATTAAGGAAGACATAAACAATCACCCAGATGTATTGGAGGACAGAGGATCTAAGGGGGTAGAGGAACTGAAATAAATTTTTATTAGGCGAGAAATAGTATTGGGTACGCTAATGGGACTGAAGGATGATAAATCCCCTGGGCCAGATGATCTGCATCCCAGGGTCCTCTGGGAGGTGACTCTAGAAATAGTGGAAACATTGGTGATCATTTTCCAATGTTCAATAGATTCAGGATTAGTTCCTGCGGATTGGAGGATGGCTAATGTTATCCCACTTTTCAAGAAAGGAGCGAGAGAGAAAACGGGGAATTACAGACCAGTTAGCCTGACTTTGGTGGTGGGAAAGATGCTGGTGTCAATTATTAAAGAGGTAATAATGGGGTATTTGGATAGCAGTAAAAGGATTAGTCTGTCAACATGGATTTATGAAAGGGAAATCATGCTTGAATAATCTTCTGGAATTTTTTGAGGATGTGACAAGTAAAATGGATGAAGGGGAGCCAGTGGATGTAGTGTATCTAGACTTTCAGTAATGCTTTGCTACGGTCCCACACGGGAGACTGGTGACTAAAATTAGAGCACATGCTATTGGGGGTAGGGTGTTGACATGGATAGAAAATTGGTTGGCAGACAGGAAGCAAAGAGTAGGAGTGAACAGGTCGTTTTCAGAATGGCAGACAGTGGCGAGTGGAGTGTCGCAAGGCTTGGTATATATATATTAATGATTTGGAAGAGGGAATTAGGAGCAACACTAGCAAGTTTGCAGATGACACAAAGCAGGGTGGTAGTGTAAACTGTGAAGAGGATGTTAGGAGGTTGCAGGATGACCTGGACAGGTTGAGTAAGTGGGCAGATACGTGGCAGATGCTGTATAATATAGATAAATGTGAGGTTATCCACTTTGGCAGCAAAAACAAGGGGGCAGATTATTATCTCAATGGGGTTAGGTTAGGTAAGGGGGAGGTGCAGCGAGACCTGGGTGTCCTTGTACACCAGTCGTTGAAAGTTGACGAGCAGGTACAGCAGGCAGTGAAGAAAGCTAATGGAATGTTGGCCTTCATAACAAGAGGATTTCAGTATAGGAGTAAAGAGGTTCTTCTGCAGTTGTATAGGGCTCTGGTAAGACCACACCTGGAGTATTGTGTACAGTTTTGGTCTCCTAATTTGAGGAAGGACATCCTTGTGATTGAGGCAGTGCAGCGTAGGTTCACGAGATTGATCCCTGGGATGGCGGGACTGTCACATGAGGAAAGATTGAAAAGACTAGGCTTGTATTCACTGGAGTTTAGAAGGATGAGGGGGGATCTTATAGAAAAATGTACAATTATAAATGGACTGGTGCCAGGGTCTCGCACGTGTCGGAACGTGTCCAAAAGATTCTGAAAAGGGAGGGAGAGGAGCCTGATGTTGTGGTACACATAGGTATCAATGACATAGGCAGAAAAAGAGATGAGGTCCTGAAGGGAAGATTTAGGGAGTTGGGGGGAAAGTTAAGGAGAAGGACCAAAAGGGTAACGATTTCAGGATTACTGCCTGCGCCGCGTGACAGTGAGAGTAGGAATGGAATGAGGTGGAGGATAAATGCATGGCTGAGGGCCTGGTGCAGTGGGCAGGGATTCAAGTTTCTTGATCACTGGGACCTCTTTTGGGGAAGGCATGATCTGTACAAAAAGGACGGGTTGCACTTGAACCCGAGGGGGACCAATATCCTGGCAGAGAGATTTGCAAAGGCTACTGGGGAGACTTTAAACTAGAAAGGCTGGGGGGAGGGACTCAGGTAGAGGGGGCTAGGAGACAGGGTGTGGGGCAAGGGGCAGAGAAGGGAAGCACTCGGACCCAAAATGTAGGCGAGAAAGAGGAAAAAAATAGACAGAGAATAAGGGATGGTGGGTTTCTAAAATGTGTATATTTTAATGCTAGGAGCATTGTAAGAAAGGTGGATGAACTTAGAGCCTGGATTGACACCTGGAAATATGATGTTGTGGCAATCAGTGAAACATGGTTGCAGGAGGGCTGTGATTGGAAACTAAATATTCCAGGATTTCGTTGCTTCAGGTGTGATAGAATTGGAGAGACCAGAGGTGGAGGTGTTGCATTGCTTGTCAGAGAGGATATTACAGCAGTGCTTTGGCAGGATAGATTAGAGGGCTCGTCTAGGGAGGCTATTTGGGTGGAAACTGAGAAGTGGGAACGGTGTAGCAACACTTTTAGGGGTGTATTATAGACTGCCAAATGGGGAGCGAGAATTGGAAGAGCAAATATGTAAGGAGATAGCAGATATTAGTAGTAAGCACAAGGTAGTGATTGTGGGAGATTTCAATTATCCAAAAATAGACTGGGAAACACATTCTGTAAATGGGCTGGATGGTTTGGAGTTTGTAAAATGTGTGCAGGATAGTTTTTTGCAGCAGTACATAGAGGTATCGACCAGAGAAGGGGCAGTGCTGGACCTCCTGTTAGGAAATGAGGCAGGTCAGGTGACGGAGGTATGCGTTGGTGAGCACTTCGGGACCAGTGATCACAATACCATTAGTTTCAATATAATTATGGAGAGAGTCAGAACTGGACCTAGGGTGGAGATTTTTGATTGGAGAAAGGCTAACTTTGAGGGAATGCGTAAGGATTTAAAAGGAGTGAATTGGGACACTCTGTTTTATGGGAAGGATGTAGAAGCGAAATGGAGGACATTTAAAGGGGAAATTGTAGGAGTACAGAATCTTTATGTCCCTGTTAGGGTGAAAGGAAATAGTAAAAATTGGATAGAGCCATGGTTTTCAAGGGAAATTGGACACTTGTTTCGAAAAAAAGAGAGATATCTACAATATTTATAGGAGATATGGAGTAAATGATGTGCTAGAGGAGTATAAAGAATGTAAAAAAGAATCTTAAGAAAGAAATTAGGAAGGCTAAAAGAAGATATGAGGTTGCTTTGGCAAGAAAGGTGAAAGTAAATCCAAAGGGTTTCTACAGCTATATTAATAGCAAAAGGATAACGAGGGATAAAATTGGACCATTAGAGAGCCAGAATGGACAGCTATCTGCAGAGCCAAAAGAGATGGGGGAGATATTGAACAATTTCTTTTCTTCGGTATTCACCAAGGAGAAGGATATTGAACTATGTGAGGTAAGGGAAAAAAGTAGAGTAGCTATGGAAAGTATGAGATTCAAAGAGGAGGAAGTACTGACACTTTTGAAAAATATAAAAGTGGATAAATCTCCAGGTCCTGATAGGATATTGCCTAGGACATTGAGGGATGTTAGTGTAGAAATAGCAGGAGCTATGACAGAAATATTTCAAATGTCATTAGAAACGGGAATAGTGCCGGAAGATTGGCGTACTGCGCATGTTGTTCCATTGTTTAAAAAGGGTTCAAAGAATAAACCTAGCAATTATAGACCTGTTAGTTTGCCGTCAGTGGTGGGTAAATTAATGGAAAGGATACTTAGAGATAATATATATAAGCATCTGGATAAACAGGGTCTGATCAGGAACAGCCAACATGGATTTGTGCCTGGGGGTGGAAGGTCATGTTTGACCTTCTTGAATTTTTTGAAGCGGTTACTAGGGAAATTGATGAGGGTAAAGCAGTGGATGTTGTCTATATGGATTTCAGTAAGGCCTTTGACAAGGTTCCCCATGGAAGGTTGGTTAAGAAGGTTCAATCTTTGGGTGTTAACGGTGGAGTAGCAAGATGGATTCAACAGTGGCTGAATGGGAGATGTCAGAGAGTAATGGTGGATGGCTCTTTGTCAGGTTGGAAGCCGGTGACCAGTGAGGTGCCTCAAGGATCTGTGTTGGGTCCACTGTTGTTTGTCATGTACATCAATGATCTGGATGATGGGGTGGAAAATTGGATAAGTATGCAGATGATACTAAGATAGGTGGTGTTGTGGATAATGAAGTAGATTTTCAAAGTCTACAGAGAGATTTGGGCCATATGGAAAAGTGGGCTGAAAGATGCAGATGGAGTTTAATGCTGATAAGTGTGAAGTGCTACATCTTGGCAGGACAAATCAAAATAGGACGTACATGGTAAATGGTAGGGACATGAGGAATGTTGTGGAACAGAGAGATTCTAGGAATAACTGTGCATAGTTCCCTGAAGGTGGAATCGCATGTAGATGGGGGTGGTAAAGAAAGCCTTTGGTGTGCTGGCCTTTATAAATCAGAGCATTGAATATAGGAGCAGGGAAGTAATGTTAAAATTGTACAAGGCATTGGTGAGACCAATTCTGGAGTATGGGTGTACAATTTTGGTCGCCTAATTATAGGAAGGATGTCAACAAAATAGAGAGAGTACAGAGGAGATTTACTAGAATGTTGCCTGGGATCCAGCAACTATGTTACAGAGAAAGGTTGAACAAGTTAGGTCTTTATTCTTTGGAGCGCAGAAGGTTAAGGGGGGACTTGATTGAGGTCTTTAAAATGATGAAAGGGATAGACAGAGTTGACGTGGATAAGCTTTTCCCATTGAGGGTAGGGAAGATTCAAACAAGAGGGCATGACATGAGAATTAAGGGACGGAAGTTTAGGGGTAACGTGAGGGGAAACTTCTTTACTCAGAGGGTGGTGGCTGTGTGGAATGAGCTTCCAGCAGAAGTGGTGGAGGCAGGATCGATTTTAACATTTAAAAGTAAAGTGGATAGGTATATGGACGGGAAGGAAATGGAGGGGTATGGTCTGAGTGCAGGTAGATGGGACTAGGGGAAAACAAATGGTCGGCACGGACTGGAAGGGCCGAGAGGGCCTGTTTCCGTGCTGCAATTGTTATATGGTTATATGTTACATGGTTATATGGTGACTGGACAAGCTAGATGCAGGAAAATGTTCCCAATGTTGGACGAGTCCAGAACCAGGGACCACAGAATAAAGGGGAGGTCATTTAAGACTAAGGTGAGAAAAAACGTTTTCACCCAGTGAGTTGTGAATTTGTGGAATTCCCTGCCGAAGAGGGCAGTGGAGGCCAAATCGCTGGATGGATTTAAGAGAGAATTAGAACGAGCTCTAGGGGGTTTGTGGAATCAAGGGATATGGGGAGAAGGCAGGCATGGGTTATTGATGGGGGACGATCAGCCATGATCACAATGAATGGCGGTGCTGGCTCGAAGGGCAAAATAGCCTTTTCCTACACCTATTTTCTATGTTTCTATGTGTTGAACATCACTTGAAGAAGCAGCAAGAACATTCAATGCACAAAGATACAATGTGTGGGAAACATCAATGTCCATCACCAACAGATGCTTGGCGACACCATAATTGATCAATTTGCCAAGAGTTGAAGGAACTTGCTCTGGGTCAAGTCCACAGAAGATAGTAAGATTCGATCAGAGCACTGCATCTATCTGAGACTGATATTTTTATTGATGAGGTTGTAAGCATCATGGAACTAGTGGGATTAAATGCAACTGGAATATTGTACACAATCAGCCACAATCAAATTGAATTATAGGAAATGTGCAGGATGGAACTGCAGACACTGGTTTAAACCGAAGATAGACACAAAAATGGTGGCGTAACTCAGCTGGTCAGGCAGCCTCTGGTGAAAAGGAATAGGTGACTTTTCGGGCCAAGATCCTTCTTCAGATTAGGAGTCAGGTGAAAGAGAAATGAGAGATATAGACGGTGACATCGAGCGATAAAGCACAAATGAATAAAAAATATGCAAAAAAGTAACGATGATCAAGGAAACGGTCCATTGTTAGCTGTGGGTTAGGTAATAATCAGTTATATAGACAATGAAACACACCAAGACGACAGTGAAACTAATACAACAACGAGGGTGGGAGAGGGGCGGAGAGAGGGGATGCAAAGTTTACTTGAAGTTAAATAAATCAATATTCATACGGCTGGGTTGTAATCTGCCAAAGCGAATCATGGGGTGTGGTTCTTCCAATTTGCGTTATAGACACTAGTAATATTAAAGATGTATGGAGATTGCAAAATCCAACAGGACGAGAATACTCATTTTACTCACCCGTGCATAAAACTTATTCAAGAATAGATTATTTTTTGGTAGATTTAAAACTTATCCCACTTGCGTATAATTCAAAATATCATAATATTATAATTTCAGATCATGCGCCCTTAACTTTTGAGATGAAAATAACCGGTAAAATGGAAAAACAAGGTCAATGGAGATTTAATCCACAAATATTAAAGGACAAAATAACTCAAGAATATATTACAAAACAGATCAAGATCTTCTTTGAAACAAACGATACACCAGAAATATCATCATCCCTTTTATGGGAAACTTTTAAAGCGTATGTTCAGGGAATTATAATATCTTCTCAAGCATTTTATAATAAATTGAATCGGAAGGTACAACAGACATTGGAAAGAGAGATTAAACAATTAGATACAGAGAACGGCATTAACCCAACTATGATAAAACATAATAAAATCTTTGCATTGAAATATAAATTGAATAAAATACAATCAGACCAAGTTGTAAAACTATTCCAATATACTAAACAAATACAATTTGAATTTGGTGACAAATCACATAAACTATTGGCTCGTCAGTTAAGAAAATTGGCAGGAGAAAAATTAATTTATAGGATTGTCAGATAAAGGGGAATTACTAATACAAACTAAAGATATAAATGAGATTCTTGCAATATTATAAAAAATTATATTCAGCTAAAACAAAAGAAAATCGAATAGGAGTAGAAACATTTTTTTTTAATTGTAATCTAAAAGGACTGGATTTAGAAGATAGGGAATTATTAAATGTCGAAATAACTACTAAAGAAATTGAAGAAACTATTAGATCATTAAAACATGGTAAAACTCCAGGACCAGATGGTATTGGAGCAGAATTTTATAAAATATTTTATGAGATGATAGCTCCACGTTTGAAGTCACTATATGAACACATTTATACACAACAGAAATTACCAGAAACATTAAATGAATCTGTTATAACCCTTATACCTAAATTAGATAAATATCTTGATGAACGAGGATCATATAGAGCTATATCTCTTTTAAATACTGATCAAAAAATATTAACAAAAATATTAGCGCAAAAACTAGATAAAGTGATTAATAAACTAATTCATTCAGATCAAACAGGATTTATACCAAAACGATACTCTTCAAACAATCTGAGAAGATTATTTAATATTATATATTCGAAAAGAAACATTAATAAGGATTTATCAATTATTGCGTTGGATGCAGAGAAAGCTTTTGATCAGATTGAATGGTCTTATTTATTTTCGGTTATGGAATTTTTTCAACTGGGAGAGAAGTTTATAACATGGGGTTAAATTACTATATACCAGACCAACAGCTAGAATATTAATAAACCAAGTGTTAACAACTAAATTTAACTTATTCCGAGGCTGCAGAAAAGGTTGCCCTTTATCTCCACTACTGTTTGCACTTGCAATAGAACCACTAGCAAAATCTGTAAGATCACATCCTGAAATATATGGGTATGAAACTAAAGGAACTGAAAATAAAATCTCTTTGTACGCAGATGATGTATTACTTTATATCACAAAACCAGAAATTAGTATCCATAACTTGTTAGATTTAATAACTCAATTTGGATCGTTTTCAGGATATAGAATTAATTGGAATAAAAGTGAACTTATGCCAATAATGGGAAATAACTTACATATATTACAACAATATCCTTTTAAGATTGCAAATGAAAAAAAAAAATATCTTGGAATTTATGTAACAAAAAGATATGATTCTTTATTTAAATCTAATTTTCTACCCTTATTGAATAAATTATTTAAGAATATTCTATATTGGAAAACATTACCTATTTCAATGCTAGGTAAGATTAATGCGATAAAAATGATTTTTCTGCCACAATTACTATATCTGTTTCAAATGATCCCGATATATCTTCCCAAAAACTTTTTTAAGAAAGTGGACTCTATGGTTACCAATTTTATTTGGGATTATAAGAATCATAGAATATTTAAAAAGCATCTATGTAAATCAAAAATAAATGGTGGTTTTGCATTGCCTAATTTTATTTTATTATTGGGCAGATAATATAAAAAATATGAATTTCTGGTTGGGAGAACTAGATAAACGACCAAATTGGTTAAAAATGGAAAAAGAAGACTGTTTACCTTTTGAAATTAGCTCGATTTTATTTGCTAATACTACGATACATAAGAAAACTTATAGAGGAAACCCAATAATAGAAAGTGGAATACGTATTTGGAAACAATTAAAAAAAACATTAAAATTACAGAATACACCACTAGCTCTCCTAATTGTAAACAATATTTCTTTTAAACCTTCATTGATGGATAAAGGTTTCTTAAAATGGAAGAACTATGGAATAAATAAGATTGGTGATCTATACAGGGAAAATTTATTTCTCTCATTTCAGGAATTACAACAAAATTATGGATTACATTCTAAAGAATATTTTAGATCTCTACAAATTAGAGATTATGTTAAATCAAATACACTAGATTTTAGGAATAGAAAGACAGAAATTTTAGATGAATGTTTAAATAAACATCTGAATACAGAAAAATTAATATCATATATCTATAATATTTTATTGGAAAATGATTTACCAAATACGGATATAGACAAGCATGGGAAAACGAACTAGGTCAAGTAATTAGTAGAGAAGTATGGGATGAAAGTTTATAACATATACACCATTGCTCATTAAATGCTAGACACTCCTTGATACAATTTAAAGTTATACATAGATTACATTTCTCAAAATCCAAATAGAATTTTCTCAAATGTGTCCGCAATATGTGATAAGTGACAACAATTAGAAGCTAATTTAACGCATTCATTCACAAAATGTATAAAAATTACTAATTTTTGGATAGAAATTTTTAAGATAATCTCAAATGTAGTTAATGCAAATTTAATTCCAGACTCAAAACTAATCATATTGGGAATACTAGAAACAAATCAGATATTAACAACACAACAAATAATTTTTATTGGTTAAAGTTTAATAATTGGTAAAAAATTAATACTAACATTTTGGAAAGGTCCTATTTCCCCTACAACTAAAATGTGGATTACAGAAATGTCGGAGACACTTCACCTGGAACGATTAAGACTTGTCCTGATGGACAGGCTGGATCAATTCAGAGGAATATGGTCTCCATTTATTGAATATTTAAAGGGTCAAGATGGTCCGGTTCGAAGCCATGACTAAAGCCTGAATGAATGAATAGATGAAGAATTATATATAGATCATGAATATATCTCCAATGAAGAATATCTTGTTTAATATTCCACTCAATTTATCTCTTTTTTTTTCTCTTTTTCTCTTTGTTATCTATCTTTATTTCCTACTGTTATAAAATAAAAAAATATAGAAGTACAAATAAGATTGACTGTAAATTTTAAATATATTAAGAATGTATGTGACGATAATATTTTCTTTTTGTATCGCTTTGATTTTATATTTCTTCTTAATATGTAATTCCTTAATAAAAATATTTTACAATTTGCGTTTGGCTTCTGACAATGGAGGCAGCCCAGGACAGAAAGGCCAGTGTGGGAATGGGAAGATGTTTGGCATGGGGGAGATCACGTAGGACAAGGTGGTCAGAGCGAAGATGTTCAGTGAAACAATTGTTTGGTCACGCCTTTGTTTAAGAGTCCACACCTGAAACAACGGATAAAATAAATAAGGTTGTGCGAACCTCTGCCTAACCTGAAAGCACTGTCGGGATCATGGACAGAGTCAAGGGAGGAGGTATAGGGACAGGTGGTGCATCTCCTGCGGTTGCAGGGGAAGTTAACTGGGGAGGTGGTGGTTTGGGTGGGAAGGGATGAGTTAACCAGGGGGTTGCTGAGTGAATGAATGGCCGTTAGTTTAGTTTAGTGTATAGAGAGAGTACAGAGGAGATTTACTAGAATGTTGCCAGGGTTCCAGCAACTATGTTACAGAGAAAGGTTGAACAAGTTAGGTCTTTATTCTTTGGAGCGCAGAAGGTTAAGGGGGGACTTGATTGAGGTCTTTAAAATGATGAAAGGGATAGACAGAGTTGACGTGGATACGTTTTTCCCATTGAGGGTAGGGAAGATTCAAACAAGAGGGCATGACATGAGAATTAAGGGACAGAAGTTTTGGGGTAACGTGAGGGGGAACTTCTTTACTCAGAGGGTGGTGGTTGTGTGGAATGAGCTTCCAGCAGAAGTGGTGGAGGCAGGATCGATTTTAACATTTAAGAGTAAAGTGGATAGGTATATGGACGTGAAGGGAATGGAGGGGTATGGTCTGAGTGCAGGTAGATGGGACTAGGGGAAAACAAATGGTCGGCACGGACTGGAAGGGCCGAGCGGGCCTGTTTCCGTGCTGTAATTGTTATATGGTTATATGGTATAGATACAGCGCGGAAAGAGGCCCCTCAGCCCCGGTCTGCGCCGACCAGCGATCCCAGCACGCAAAACACTATCCCACACACACACGGGACAATTTACAATAATAGCGCCAATTAACCTACAAACCCAAACATCTTTGAGTGGGAGAGGAAACCGGAGAAAACCCAAAGCAGGTAACAGGGAGAACATACAAACACCATGCAGACACCACCCGTTGTCAGGATAGTACCCGGGACTCTGGTGCTGTAAGGCAGCAACTCAATTGCAGTGTCACCATGCCGCCCTTCATCTTTGCGGAAAACTGAGTGCTGGAGATGGGGAAATGTGACTAATAGCGGGATCCTGTTGGGGTAGGCGAAAATGTTGGAGGATTAAATGCTGGACATGGAATCCTCTGGCATTTTCGCCATCTCCAACGGGATCTACTTGTTTTACGGTCTGTATAATTCATCACCTAGCCCAGGGGTTGGCAACCAGCGGCCCTAATGCGGCCCCCAACCCGAAATCATCCGGCCCTCAGACGTATTATTTTTCCTGTATTCATCCAGGCCGCAGACTGTCATCTCCAGTACATCCCGGGCCCGCGGCGCCCAGGTGCGGTGACGCAAGGAGGCATGCGCTGGCGGCCGCATTGGCGGAGCCGCCGTGCCCAGAGCGCGGCAGAACTCTGGCTGTACCGCATCCTGCGCAAAGCCACTGGCAATGGCTGCACACATTCTGTGAACACATGATTTGATGCCTGCCATCCAGATAGGAATGGGGGTGGGATTCATGTGTACACGTGATAGATGCGGCCCGCAATCCGCTCAGACATGCGTCCTGGCTCCTATGCAGAACAAGGTTGCCGAGCCCTGACCTAGCCCAACAATGGACCGTTTCCACAAGAAGTTACTTTGACCAACATCTCTGTTCTCGCTATTTGTTGCAATAACCGAAAACACATCACAGCATATAGTCCTGAACATTCATTTGTTACCAATTCTGATGATTCTTCCTTTGGTATAGAATTATGAATCTTCAACATTTAAAGACATACTAACCCATTACAATAATGAGTGCAATACCTGGAACATGTTGCTAAATGAACAGCAGCATCCCCTAGTTCTACAACACATTTTTGAGCAAGCAATAAGTGACATGCAAACCCAAATAAATGGAATTATCTTGAAATTAAAAGCTATTTTTGGAGCTGCTTCAATCTCTGTACCCACCTTGTTTGCACGGATCTGTCTGTATATGTCTGTCTGCTGCCGTATTCGGTATTCTAGGTCGGATACCTGAGCCTGCAACCACGTCCAGCGATTGACAATTGCTGCTCTTTCCACAGCCCATCTCCACTCCAATCGACGGTGTCTACAAACAAATAAAAATGTGAGGGCTTCTGGAGAATTTATCCACTGGTCATTTTCAATTTCAGTTTCAAGTAGTTTAAAAAGTTTTGCAAAAATCTGTTATTATAAAGGGTCCAAAAGACTTTTTGAGCACCATGTTCTGACATGAAAAATATAAAATTGCTTTATCCAGGTTTTATGGAAAACTATACCTCCTGTGCCACTTCAATTAGCACTACATCACATTACAAATTTGATTGGCAGCAGTTTGGGAGATTTCTTTCACATACTTCAACAATGATATGCGTATTGCGGGAGATTACACACACTGTTTACTATTCCTACTAATAATTCTTACTTTTTAGTTAGGAACATGGAAATTTCCATAATTACATACGGTACAGAGGTACAAAATATTCAACATTTATCCAGAATTAACAAGGAACTGCAGATGCTGGTTAATACACAAAAGGACACAAAGTGTTGGAATAACTCAGCCGGTCAAACGGCATATCTGCCGGAAGACTGGAGGGTGGCAAAAGTTGTGCCTCTTTTAAAGAAGGGCTGCTGGGAACGATAGGCCAGTGAGCTTAACATCTGTAGTTGGAAAGTCACAAGAGAGTATTCAGAGGGATAGATTATACAGGCATTTGGATGGACAAGGGCTGATTAGGGATAGTCAGCATGGTTTTCAAACATCATTTAAAGGCCTGACCAAAAAGGTCGATGAGGACAGAGCTGTAGATGTGTACATGGATTTCAGTAAGGCATTCGACAATAGACAATAGGTGCAGGAGTAGGCCAGTCGAGCCAGCACCGCCATTCAATGTGATCATGGCTGATCATCCCCAATCAGTACCCTGTTCCTGCCTTCTCCCTATATCCCCTGACTCCGCTATCCCTATCTAGCTCTCTTGAATGTATCCAGAGAACCGGCCTCCACCGCCCTCTGAGGCAGAGAATTCCACAGACTCACAACTGTGTGAAAAAGTGTTTCCTCAACTGTTCTGAATGCTTAACCCTTAATCTTAAACTGTGGCCCAACATCGGGAACATGTTTCCCGCCTCTGGTGTGCCCAAACCCTTAATAATCTTATATGTTTCAATAAGATCTCCTCTCATCCTTCTAAATTCCAGAGTATACAAGCCCAGCCGCTCCATTCTCTCAGCATATGACAGTCCCGCCATTCCGGGAATTAACCTTGTAAACCTACACTGGACTCCCTCAATAGCAAGAATGTCCTTCCTCAAATTAGGGGACCAAAACTGCACACAATGATCCAGGTGTGGTCTCACTAGGGCCCTGTACAACTGCAGAAGGACCACTTTGTTCCTATACTCAAGGAGTATATTCTCTTATTATGAAGGCCAACATGCCATTAGCTTTCTTCACTGCCTGCTGTACCTGCATGCTTACTTTCATTGACTGATGAACAAGAACCCCCCAGATCCCGTTGTACTTCCCCTTTTCCCAACTTGACACCATTTAGATAAAGGTTGATACCATTAGACAAGGTTCCGCATGTAGGCTGCTCTGGAAGTTTAGATCGCGTGGGATCCAAAGAGAAATAGCTGAATGGATAGTAAATTGGCTCCATGGAAGGAAGCAGAGGGTGATGGTGGAAGGTTGCTTCTCGGACTGGAGGCCTGTGACTAGTGGTGTGCCTCAGGGTTCGGTGCTAGGCCCATTGCTGTTTGCCATCTACATCAATGATTTGGATGAGAACCTATAGGGCAAGATTAGCAAGTTTGCTGATAATACAAAGGTGAGTGGTTTTGCAGATATTGAAGATGGTTGTGAAAGATTGCAGCAGGATCTGGATCGATTGGCCAGGTGGGCGGAGGAATGGTTGATGGAATTTAATACAGAGAATTGTGAGGTGTTGCATTTTGGGATGTCTAACAAGGCCAGGACCTACAAAGTGAATGGTGGGCATCTGGGTAGTGTTGTAGAGCAGAGGGATCTAGGAATACAGGTGCATGGTTCCTTGAAGGTCCAGTCGCAGATAAGGCGGTCAACAAAGTGTTTGGCACTTTGGTCAGAGTATTGAGTGTAGAAGTTGGGAGGTCATGTTGCAGTTGTGTAAGACGTTAGTGAGACTGCATTTAGAATATTGTGTCCAGGTCTGGGCACCATGATATAGGAAAGATATTGTCAAGCTTGAAAGGGTTCAGAAAAGATTTACCAGGATATTGCCAGGACTAGAGGGCGTAAGCTATAGAGAGAGGTTGAGTAGGCTGGGTCTCTATTCCATGGAGTGCATGAGGATGAGGGGTGATCTTATAGAGGTGTACAAAATCATGAGAGGAATAGATCGGGTAGGTGCACAGAGTCTCTTGCCCAGAGTAGGGGAATCAAGGATCAGAGGACATAGGTTCATGGTTCATGGACTGCACTCACATGGTGCAAACAATATTAAATATAATCTTTGTGTAGGAAAGAACTGCAGATGCTGGTTTAAATCGAAGGTAGACACAAAATGCTGGAGTAACTCAGCAGGTCAGGCAGCATCCCTGGAGAGAAGGAATGGGAGACGTTTTGGGTCAAGACCCTTCTTCAGATTGATATCAGGGTAGGGAGGTGGGACAAAGATAGAAGGTAGTCAGAGACAGTAAGACTGGTGGGGGAACTAGGAAGGGGGAGGGGATAGGGGGAAAAAGCAAGGGGTATCTGAAGTTAGAGAAGCCAATGTTCATACCGCTAGGGTGTAAACTAACCAAGCGAAATATGAGATGCTGTTCCTCCAATTTCCGCTGGGCCTCACTGACAATGGAGGAGGCCCATGACAGACTGGGAATGGGAAGGGCAGTTGAAGTGCTGAGCCACCGAGAGATCAGGTAGGTTAAGACGGACTGAGCGAAGGTGTTCAGCGAAACATTTAATCTTCTCCCATTCTAATGGCCCTGTCTCACGGTGCGAGTCATCCCACGAGTGACCCCAAGTGAAAGAAAAGAAACAGACTCGTGGTTATGTACGAGATTTCATGTTTATGTTCAAGTGTTGAACCGAGTTCCCACTGGTATGTCATTGCTGCGATGTTCCAAGTTCCTCTCCCGATTTACCAAGTTCCTCTCCCGTTACTCTTGAGCCAATCGTGAATGAAGGTAAGTGTGTGAGGGTGTGAGAAGTCCATGCCGGGTGCCGGCCGCAACCGCTGTTCTTTCACATCAGTTGCACATCAGATTGTTGGGAGACGGACCTCAGGGGTCCGCCTCCTGAGCTGCTTTGGTGCCCAGGCGTAAGTTGAGGTGGAGGGTGGTTGGGGGTGGGGGGTGACAGACAAGGCTCTTGGGTGCTGGGATCATTCTCTGCGGGATGGTCTTAGTGCGGGAGACATGTGTAGGAGAGGTGTGCTGACTGCAGGCAGACACTTTGGTAATGATTGCCCACCAGTCTCAAAAGCCGCTGTGTCTCCCTGTCCCTATGATAGCAGGGGGCAATCAAGCAGCACAATAGCCCCCTCCCCCTTCACGCCAACACAAAGGGCAACGGTCCCAAGGCTTTAGGGGCAGAAACACCGGACAGGCAACAATCACCTGCCATAACGCGAGAGAGATCATGCGCTATTGTAGGTCTCATTTGCACGTCGGTGTTTCTGTATTTCTCCATCTCATTGTTGGCCCTGACTGTCACCAACCCCAACCCCACCCCTCTGCTTCCCGGCCATGTGTGTGACCCCTTCCCTCCCCTCTCCAGCTCCCCGTCCATTGCACCGGGCGCGGGGGCTTCGCACCGTCTTCATGTTGGCGACGATCCCAAGGCTTTGGACGGAAGGCAGACACAACAAGCTGGAGTAACAACGCGGGCCAGGTAACATCTCTGGAGAAGGTGACGTTTTGGATAAGGGCTCGTCTTCTGAAGAAGGATCTCGACCCGAAAAGTCACCTATTCCTTCTCTCCAGAGTTGCTGCCTGACCCTCTGAGTTACTCCAGCTTTTTCGTTGAATGGGTAACGTTTCGGGTCGAGACCCTTCTTCGGACTGAAAATAAAACTTGCCTCGCTTGAAGCAGCTTGTAAATTAAAACATAAAATCAAGAAATATTAAAGGTCGACTCTTTTATGTGCTGCTATTCATTCACCTGGCCTATTGCTGTCCTCCCTCGTCCACCGTGAGCGCTGGACAACTCACCGGATGGAAACTTCCGCTGCATCCCGGGCGGAGGGCGATGATCACTGGATTGACCGGCAAGTATAGGCGGCGGGTCGGCCAAGCCGGGCTCCCTGCCACCGGGATAGACACCAACTACTGGAGTAAACTCAGCAGGATCTCTGGAGAAGTCTGAAGTAAGGTCTCGACCCGAAATCTCACCCATCCCATCTCTCCAGAGATGCTGCCTGTCCCTCGGAGTTACTCCAGCATTGTGTGTGTCTATCTTCGGTGTAAGCCAGCATCTGCAGTTCCTTCCCAATCCCACACTCTCGGCCCCGGGGGGTGGATGGAGCATCACACGTGGACACATCCCACCCACCACCCCAGACTTGCCCCTTCGGCAGGTCTTTAACCGCGTCCTCATGAGACAGAGTGACGAATACGAAGCCACGGGGCAGGCGCCTCAGTAATAAAGGACAAGTGGCAGATCATCGCAGAAAGGCCGAAGATAGACACAAAATGCTGGAGTAACTCGGCGGGACAGGCCGCATCTCTGGAGAGAAGGAATGGGTGGCATTTCGGGTAAGTCTGAAGAAGGGTCTCGACTCCATTCCTTCTCTCCAGAGATGCTGCCTGGTCTGCTGAGTTACTCCAGCATTTTATGTCTATCTTTGGTTCAGTCTTTACTCGAGCAAAAGAACAGATTATTAAAGTTCCCACGGTAGACTCACGAGACACTAAGATAAACGCACGGGCCACTACGTTATTACAACGAGTTTAAATGTTTCCATTTTTAACTTGAACAGTTAATTTGACTCGTGGAAAAAATCAAACATGTTTGATTTTTTTCACGAGTTAACAAGTTTCCCGAGTACCTGCCGTTAGCACCACAAGTCGATAAGTTGCTCGTGCGAGTTCCGACGTTCCCGCTACGTGATCACCACGAGTGAAAACTCGGGGTCACTCGTGGGCCAACTCGCACAGTGAGACCGGGGTTTAAAGCAGCAAATTGTGAGTTGTATGAAGATCATAACAATCGAAGAAAATAGCAGGAATGTGCTACCTGGGACCTCAAGATTCCCCTGCTATTCAATAGGATCATGGTTGATAGGAACCAGGCCTAAATTCCTCTTCAGTGCCACTTCCACATAGTCCGCAATTCCTCTATCATTCAAACGTTGTTCTACTTCCCCTTTAAATATTTCCGATGTTTTCGCCTTCAATCTGATAGAACGGAGAACTCCAGAGATTCCCCACCTTAATCATAGACTGGTACACCACAGTAACAGGTCTGTTGAATATTTTTTATTATAGAAACATATTTATGAAAATTACAATATTTTACATAAATGAAAATACATCATTAAATACTTTCATAATATTAATAATATTGATATTATTACTAATATTGAAATTTAAGACTATATGCTTCTATACGCTTTTTAAATTATTTTGTATAAAGTAAGAAAAGATAGAGATAAATAATGAAGAAAATATGAAAGCGAATGGAGTATTAATCATTATTCCGTCATTGGAGATATAGGCATGATTTATTATATTTCTTTCTTCATCCATTCTAATATTCAGGCCTCAGTCAGGCCCTCGTACCGAGCCATTATGACTGTAAATATTCAATGTATGGAGACCATATCCCTCTGAAGAGATCTAACCCGTCCATTAGGACAAGCCTCAATCTCTCCAGATGGAGAGTCTCCGACATTTCTGTATTCCACATTTTGATTGTAGGGGATGTAGGGCCTTTCCAAAATTTTAATATTAATTTTTTCCCAATTATTAACCCATAATCAATAAAAATTCTTTGGTTTGTTGTTACTATTTGTTCTGTTTCCAGTATTCCTAGTAATATTAGCTTTGAATCGGGTGTCAAAGTTATATTAACAACATTTGAAATTATCCTAAATATTTCAATCCAGAATTTTGTAATTTTTATACAGTTTGTAAATGGGTGTGACAAATTGGCTTCTAAATGTTGACATTTATCACATATAGGAGATACTTTTGGAAAAATGTTATGTAATTTAGATTTTGAATAATATAGTCTATACTTCCCCTTTAAATATTTCCAATGTTTTCGCCTTCAGTCTGATAGAACGGAGAACAGAGATTCCCCACCTTAATCATAGACTGGTACACCACAGTAACAGGTCTACCAGCCCACACACCCGATGCTGACCTATACTAATCTTACTTGCCTGCATAACCCTGGTATATTAGGAAGATAGACACAAAGTGCTGGAGTAACTCAGCGGGTCAGGCGGCACATCTGGAGAAAAGGGATGGGTGACATTTCAGGTCCTGACCCAATACGTTACCCATCCATTTTCTCCAGACATACAATTTTCTCACCTGCCTTCCTGCATTCCAGTTTTCGGGGAACTATGTACTTGCACCCCGAAGCCTGTCTCTTCAAAAACAATCCCCCAGGTCCTGATATTCACTGTGTATGTCCTGCTGTGGTTTCACTTACCAAAATGTATCACTTGTCAGAGCTAAATTCCATTTTCCATTCCTTTCAGGTTATTCTATAATAGCGCCATGCCCTAAGACAAACTGCTTCATTGTCCACTAACCACCAGTTTTGGTATCATTTGGAAACCTATCCTTTGGAAGATGAAATTCCTTCATGCCCATTTCAAATGAAATCACCTCATCTTGTAACAATGACCTCTTATTTGAGATCATCCTACCTGTGGAAACAAATCAACACCTGCACCATCATATCCCTTATGGAATACAGTTACTTATTGGATCACTGACAGAAAACATGCATCCTCACTGATTGAGGATAAGGGTAGCAGAGAAGTAGGCAAATGCCATCACTGGCGCTCCCTTCCAAATAACAGAATCCAGAAATATACTACTCTTCTTTCATCATCATCAGGTTACACTTTGAACTTGTTAGCCATCACCACGAATGAACTAACATCAGAGAAATGACTGTGATTCAAGGAGGTGCCACATCACCACTTCAGTTTGGTGCCAAATGCTGACCTTATCATCAAAGCTCATATCCCATGAATGCATAAAACAGATTATATCGTGTCTGTCAAAAGGAAGTTGGATGAATAATTGAAAATAATTGTGGGTTATGGGGGAGGATTCATTTTGTGAGTTCCTGTCAGCATATAAAGAAGGCGCCAAATAGCTGTATGATTCTCTGATTAAAAAATGTTAAAACTAAAGATCTTGCTTTCTGAGAAAATGACTCAAAAATTAATTGTCAATTAAGACAAAAGCACAAGTGTACAATATTGTAACTCAAGCAGGCAAACACTTAAACACTGACAGCAGAAAAGAAAGCAACCACTGCATTATAGAAAAACTATTGGTATCACAGTCCTGTAAAAGGCCATAAAGGATATAGAAATTGCAAAGCATCAAAATATATTTCATAATTGGCTGACAGATTTGAAATGGACCATCTAAGGAGCAAATGAAGGCTGCTAACACAATAGCAGTCACTCAGCAGGGATTGTTTTCCCGTTTGTCAAATGCAAGTTTCCCTGGCAAAGCCTTGTGTACTTATCCAATGAAAATTGTCAAGCGAGAAACAATTGATGTCACAAGACAAGTAGATTCAGAACCAAGAGAACTCAAAATTAAATACTAAAAAGTACATGCATGGTTACTGGTATAAAATCAATGTAAATGTCATTAGTAAATGAAAAACCTAATGATATCCACTGATATCACCAGGCACCCAACTGAAGAAGGGTCACAAACAGTTCCTTCTGGATTCCACTAGTGGTGATCAATGCTTTACATGGTGAAATGTAGATAAGCAGAAGTTACATCTCAAATGCAATTAGTGCTATATTTCTCTAGCACAGAAAATGATAAAAATTAGGTAAGAAGAGACTGTTCCCTTAGCAAATCATTTGTTAACGCATCCCTTCCCACCCAAACCACCCCTTCCCCAGGTACCATCCCCTGCAACTGCAACACCTGTCCCTATAGTGAAAATAATTTATTGTAATTTGTCCCCGATAGGACAATGAAATTCTTTCTTTGCATAGCACAACAGAACACAGTAGGCATTGACTACAATTATATACATAAATACACACATTAATTAATAAATTAATAAAGTGCAAATAACAGATGGAGGGGTATTAATGTACAGAGTTTTGTCCGAGCCACGTTTAATAGTCTGATGGCTGTGGGGAAGTAGCTATTCCTGAACCGGGTCGTTGCAGTTCTCAGGCTCGTGTACCTTCTACCCGAAGGTAGCAGGGAGATGAGTGTGTGGCCAGGGTGGTGTGGGTCCTTGATGATGCTGCCAGCTTTTTTGAGGCAGCGACTGTGGTAGATCCCCTCGATGGAAGGAAGGTCAGAGCCGATGATGGACTGGGCAGTGTTTACTACTTTTTGTAGTCTTTTTCTCTCCAGGGCACTCAAGTTGCCTAACCAAGCCATGATGCAACCGGTCAGCAAGCTTTCTATTGTGCACCTGCACAAGTTAGAGAGAGTCCTCCTTGACAGACCGACTCTCTGTAATCTTCTCAGGAAGTAGAGGCGCTGATGAGCTTTCTTAATAATTGCATCTGTGTTCTCGGACCAGGAATGATCTTCACAGGTGTGCACGCCCAGGAATTTGAAGCTCTTGACCCTTTCAACCATCGACCCGTTGATATAAACAGGACTGTGGGTCCCCATCCTACTCCTTCCAAAGTCCCCAATCAGTTCCTTGGTTTTGCTGGTGTTGAGGGCCAGGTTGTTGTGCTGGCACCATATGGACAGTCGCTCGATCTTTCTTCTATACTCTGACTCATCCCCATCAGTGATACATCCCACAACAGTGGTGTCGTCCGCGAACTTGATGATGGATTTCGCACTATGACCGGCTGCGCAGTCATGAGTATAGAGTGAGTACAGCAGGGGGCCGAGCACGCAGCCTTGAAGTGCTCCCGTGCTGATTGTTATCGAGCCTGACACATTTCCACCAATACGAACAGACTGTGGTCTGTGAATGAGGAAGTCGAGGATCCAATTGCAGAGGGATGCGCAGAGACCCAGTTCTGCGAGTTTGGTAACCAGCTTGGAGGGGATGATTGTGTTAAATGCCGAGCTGTAGTAAATTAATAACAGCCTGACATATGAGTTTTTGTTGTCCAAGTGGTCCAGAGCGGAGTGGAGGGCCAGCGAGATCGCGTCCACCGTTGATCTGTTGTGGCGGTAAGCGAACTGCAGTGGGTCCAGGTTTTTGTCGAGGTAGGAGTTGATTTGCGTCATGATCAACCTCTCGAAGCACTTCATCACCACAGGCGTTAGTGCCACAGGTTGATAGTCATTGAGGCACGTCACCTTGCTCTTCTTGGGCACCGGTATTATTGATGCCCTTTTGAAGCAGGTGGGAACCTCAAACCTCAGAAGTGACAGGTTGAAAATGTCCGTAAAAACTCCAGCCAGTTGGTCCGCACAGGTTTTTAGAACACAACCAGGAATGCCATCAGGTCCAGACGCTTTTCGAGGGTTCACCCCTCTGAAGGATTTCCTGACGTTGGCCTCTGTGACTGAGAATGAAATACCATCACAGCGAATGGGGGCTCGGGAAGGTACATCGGTGTTCTCCCTATCAAAGCGTGCGTAAAATGCATTGAGCTCATCAGGGAGTGATATATCGCCGACATCTGAGCTGCCTCCTCACTTGACTCTGTCCAGGGACCCAGAGAGTTCTTTCAGGTTCGGCAGGGGTTCACTTGCACCTTCTCCAATCTCATCTTCTGTATCCGCTGTTCCAGCTGTGGGCGCCTATATATCGGGAAGACCAAGCGCAGGCTGGGCGATCGTTTCGCTGAACAGTCACTCAGTCCGTCTTGGCCTATGTGATCTCCAGTTGCCAAACACTTTGACTCCCCTTCTGTCTGTCCTGGGCCTCCTCCATTGTCAGAGGCCACATGCAAATTGGAGGAACAGCATCACATATTGACTAAGGCAATTACAACCCAGCAGTATGAATATTGATTTATCTAACCAACTAACCCTTGCACCCCCTCTCTCTCCGTCCCTCCCCGACCCAAGTCATCGTACTAGTTTCACGATCATCCTATTGAGTTTCACTGTCTGTATAACTCGTCCACTTGTGAGCTCCACCTTTCCTTGATCATCATTACTTTTTGCATATCTTCTATTCATTTGTTCTACATCACCGTCTATCTCTCGTTTCCCTTTCCCCTGATTCTCAGTATGGAGAAGGGTCTCAACCCGAAACGTCACCTGTTTCTTTCCTACAGAGATGCTGCCTGACCCGCTGAGTTACCCCAGCTTTTTGTGTCTATCTTAGGTAAATATAAATATATTTGCCTGGGATGAATGAATCCAAAAGGTAATGCAATGAACAATATAACTTTTTACAGAGGATAAACTAAACTAGTTACATGAGGCATCAGTTGTACTTGCAGCCATTGTCACAGAATTAAACATGCTATTGGCAGAAAATGTAGCAAGAGACTTGATTTTGTGAACCTTCACACATTTAGGGGGTTGTGAAATAATAATTCAAAGATTGATCTAATTTCTGTGCTATAATAACACCACTGGTTGGGCAACTGGAACTCCCAGGAACGAAGACGTTTGCAAAAAGAACACTGCCCAGTCCATCAAGGGTACTGACCTCCCCACCATTGAAAGGATCTACATGAGTCACTGCCTCATAAAGACAGCCAGCATCATAAAGCCACATCACCCTGACCACACTCCCATTTCACTCCTGCCATTGGGAGTGGTATCGGAGCCTCAAAACAGTAAAGGTCCGGTTCAGTAGCAGCTTCTTCTCAACAACCATCGGGCTATTAAACACTATAACTTCCAAATAAGCTTCAAACTACATAGATTTTGGGGCATTGCTTTTATCTTAGCATTATTTAGTTTAATTTAGCTTAGTTTAGCCCTTTGGCCCACCGAGTCTGTTCAGACCAACAATCTCCGTACACTAATTCTATCCTTCACACTACGGACAATTTACAGAAGCCAATTAACATACAAACCTATACCTTTGAAATGTGGGAACAAACCAACGCAGTCATAGGGAGAACGTAGAAACCGTACAGACAGCATCCACAGTCAGGATAGTACCCGGGTCTCTGCCACACAGAGCATGGTTTGTTTCTTTTTAATATACTGAACTATTTCTGTTGCTTATTATGGTGTTTACAGATTACTATGTTTACAGACACAAAAAACTGGAGTAACTCAGCGGGACTGGCAGCATCTCTTGAGAGAAGAAAAACTGCAAACTGAAGAAGTGTCACGACCCGAAACGTCACCCATTCCTTCTTTCCAGAGATGCTGCCTGTCCCGTTGAATTACTCCAGCTTTTTGAGTCTAACTTTGGTTTAAACCACCATCTGAAGTGCCTTCCTACACATAGTGTGTTTACATATCTGTTGTGCTGCTGCAAGTAAGAATTCCATTGTTCCTTTTCAGGACAGATGACTATAATACTCTTGATATCACTCGAGACCCTATATAAGATCATGGACACTACAAGGTTGGCATAACAATAAACAAGTTGAAACAAATAAAATCACAGATGGGTTTTCGTAGATGGTATAAGGCCAAAACTAAATGGTGGTAATTGATGTGAAAGTAAACAGTATTTAATGGGGATAAAATAAATAATAGTTCAAACCTGAATAAATCATGGGGAAAATAAATGCAACTTTCTTGCCGCTTTCATTTTTTGTGGATGATTTTAAAATGATTCATAAAATAATGAAATACTCCAACACATGTTTCCTCAAGGTATCTCAGGGTGATATATATCCTAGTGCTCCAGTTTCTTCCCATATCCCAATAACTTGCTAGCAAGATAACTGGTCACTGTATTGTGTTAACGAAGAAACTGCAGATGCTGGAGAATCGAGGGTTACACAAAAAGCTGGAGAAACTCAGCTGGTGCAGCAGCATCTAAGGAGCGAAGGAGATAGGTGACGTTTCGGGTCGAGACCCTTCTTCAGACTGGTCAGGGATCAGGGAAACGAGAGATATAGACGGTGATGTGTAGAGATAAAGAACAATGAATGAAAGATATGCAAGAAAGTATCGATGATAAAGGGAACAAGCCATTGTAAGCTGTTTGTGGTGTGAAAATGAGAAGCTAGTGCGACTAGGGTGGGGGAGGGAGATAGAGATAGAGGGAATGCCAGGGCCCGAGGGCTGAGGAAAAGGTGGGAAGGGGAGGAGACAGCAAGGGTTAACAGAATTCAGAAAATTCAATGTTCAAGCCCAAAGGATGCAGACTCCCCAAGCGGAATATGAGGTGCTGTTCCTCCAACTTGCGGTGTTGCTCACTCTGGCCATGGAGGAGGCCCAGGACCGAGAGGTCGGATACGGAATGGGAGGGGGAGTTGAAGTGCTGAGCGACCGGGAGGTCGGGTTGGTTTTTGCGGACCGAGCGGAGGTGTTCGGCGAAACGATCGCCAAGCCTCCGCTTGGTCTCACCAATATAGATCATCTGGCGTACACAAAAAGCTGGAGAAACTCAGCGGGTGCAGCAGCATCTAAGGAGCAAATTCATCTGGCATCTGCACCAGCGGATGCAGTAGATGAGGTTGGAGGAGGTGCAGGTGAACCTCTGTCGGACCTGGAAGGACTGCTTGGGTCCCTGAAAGGAGTGGAGGGGGGAGGTGAAGGGACAAGTGTTGCATTTCTTGCGGTTGCAAAGGAAAGTGCCCGGGGAAGGAGTAGAGCGGGAGGGGAGGGAAGAATTGACAAGGGAGTTGCGGAGAAGCGGTCTTTGCGGAAGGCAGACAGGGGGGGAGATGGGAAGATGTGGCGGGTGGAGGGGTTACGTTGGAGGTGGCGAAACTGGCGGAGGACTATCTGTTGTATTTGCCGGCTGGTGGGGTGAAAGGTGAGGACCAGGGGGACTCTGCCCTGTTTGCGAGTGGGGGAATGGGGAGAGAGGGCAGTGTTGCGGGGAGGCGTAGCTATGGGCACACGCATGGGCCCCAGCTACGCTTGCCTCTTTGTTGGGTATGTCGAACAATCCTTGTTCTCGGCATACCAGGGCCCCATCCCCGACCTCTACCTCCGTTACATCGACGACTGCTTTGGTGTCACCACCTGCACCCACACACAACTGACTGACTTCATTCATTTCACCACCAACTTCCATCCAGCACTCAAATACACTTGGACCATTTCCGACATTTCCCTACCATTCCTTGACCTCACCATCTCTATTGCAGGTGATACACTCCTGACCGACATCCACTACAAACCCACTGACTCCCACAGCTACCTGGACTACTCTTCCTCCCACCCTGCTTCCTGTAAGGACTCCATCCCCTATTCCCAATTCCTTCGTCTACGCCGCATCTGCTCCCAGGATGAGGTGTTTCACACCAGGTCATCACAAATGGCCTCATTCGTCAGAGAACGGGGATTCCCCTCCCCCACTATTGATGAGGCTCGCACCAGGGTCTCCTCCATACCCCGCAACACTGCCCTCTCTCCCCATGCCCCCACTCGCAAACAGGGCAGAGTCCCCCTGGTCCTCAACTTTCATCCCACCAGCCGGCAAATACAACAGATAGTCCTCCGCCAGTTTCGCCACCTCCAACGTGACCCCTCCACCCGTCACATCTTCCCATCTCCCCCCCTGTTTGCCTTCCGCAAAGACCGCTCCCTCCGCAACTCCCTTGTCAATTCTTCCCTCCCCTCCCGTTCTATTCCTTCCCCGGGCACTTTCCCTTGCAACTGCAAGAAATGCTACACTTATCCCTTCACCTCCCCCCTCCACTCCTTTCAGGGACCCAAGCAGTCCTTCCAGGTCCGACAGAGGTTCACCTGCACCTCCTCCGACCTCATCTACTGCATCCGCTGCTCCAGATGCCAGCTGATCTATATCGGTGAGACCAAGCGGAGGCTTGGCGATCGTTTCGCCGAACTCCTCCGCTCGGTCCGCATAAACCAACCCGACCTCCCGGTCGCTCAGCACTTCAACTCCCCCTCCCATTCCGTATCCGACCTCTCGGTCCTGGGCCCCCTCCATGGCCAGAGTGAGCAACACCGCAAGTTGGTGGAACAGCACCTCATATTCCGCTTGGGGAGTCTGCATCCTTTGGGCTTGAACATTGAATTTTCTCAATTCTGTTAGCCCTTGCTGTCTCCTCCCCTTCCCACCTCTCCCTCAGCCCTCGGGCCCTGGCATTCCCTCTATCTCTATCTCCCTCCCCCACCCTAGTCGCACTAGCTTCTCATTTTCACACCACAAACAGCTTACAATGGCTTGTTCCCTTTATCATCGATACTTTTTTTGCATATCTTTCATTCATTGTTCTTTATCTCTCCACATCACCGTCTATATCTCTCGTTTCCCTGATCCCTGACCAGTCTGAAGAAGGGTCTCGACCCGAAACGTCGCCTATCTCCTTCGCTTCTTAGATGCTGCTGCACCAGCTGAGTTTCTCCAGCTTTTTGTGTAACCCCCAACTGGTCACCTTAATTTGTTCAGTACATGTGAGTAGCAGGAGGATCAGGGCGATTTCTGGGGGAGAGGTTGCAGAGGAAAAGGCGAGGGAGTGGAACTTATAAGACCTGCCAGTAATTGAATGGGTCAAATGGCCTGAAGGTCTGAAGAACAATCTGAAGAAGGGTCTCGACCCAAAACGTCACCCATTCCTTCTCTCCAGAGATGGTGCCTGTCCCGCTGAGTTACTCCAGCATTTTGTGTCTATCATCGGGTCAAATGGCCTCCTCTATTTTGTAAGAGCACAATAAATGCAAAATGAGAAAAAATAGGTCAGAGATAGAAGAGCACCCAAGAAAATATATAAAGTATCTTGGTAGAAGAGGCTGAGTTTGTCCGTTAAATAACAAAATAATACCCTATCAATCTGGCATGCAAATAGCTGATGGAAATTACATTATCAGTTATTACATTACTGATGAAAATGGTTAGGTTTTCTATACTTTCGTATGTTATTCCAAACAATACTTTAAACTAGATCGGTTGGGGGGGGAGGGACTCAAATAGAGAAAGCAAGTAGACAGTGTGTGAGGCAGGAGGCAGAGAAGGGAAGCACTCAGACGCAACACGTAGGGGGGAAAGAAGAAAAAAAGAATAAACAGAGAATAAGAGGTGGTGGGTTTCTTAAATGTATGAGCAGAGAGACAGAGGGGTGTAAAATGAGGGTAGAAGCAATAGGTAGCAAGGTGAAAAGTAAAAGTGGCAGGCAGACAAATCCAGGGCAAAAATCAAAAAGGACTACTTTTCAACATAATTGTATAAGGGGTAAGAGTGTTGTAAAAATAAGCCTGAATGCTTTGTGTCTCAATGCAAGGAGCATTTGTAATAAGGTGGATGAGTTGAATGTGCAGATAGCTATTAATGATTATGATATAGTTGGGATCATGACGACATGGCTCCAGGGTGACCCAGGGAATATTCAATATTCAGTAGGGATAGACAGAAAGGAAAAGGAGGTGGGGTAGCATTGCTGGTTAGAGAGGAGATTGATGCAATAGAAAGGAAGGATATTAGGAGGATGTGGAATCGATATGGGTAGAGCTGCGAAACACTAAGGGGCAGAAAACGCTATTGGATGTTGTGTACAGGCCACCTAACAGTAGTAGTGGTTGGGGATGGCATCAAACAGGAAATTATAAATGCGTGCAACAAAGGTAAAACAGTTATAATGGGTGACTTCAATCTATATATAAGTTGGGTGAATCAAATTGGCAGGGATGCTGATGAAGAGGATTTCTTGGAATGCACGCGGGATAGTTTTCTAAACCAACATGTAGAGGAACCAACGAGAGAGCAGGCTATTCTAGACTGGGTATTGAGTAATGAGGAAGGGTTAGTTAGCAGCCTTGTTGTGCTTGGCCCCTTGGGCAAGAGTGACCATAATATGGTTGAGTTCTTCATTAGGATGGAGAGGGACATTGTTAATTCAGAAACACGGGTCCTGAACTTAAAGAAAGGTAACTTTGAGGGTATGAGAGGTGAACTGGCCAAGATAGACTGGCAATTGATTCTTAAAGGGTTGACAGTGGATATGCAATGGAAGGCATTTAAAGACTGCATGGATGAACTACAACAATTGTTCATCCCAGTATGGCAAAAGAATAAATCAGGGAAGGTAGTGCATCCGTGGATAACAAGGGAAATCAGGGATAGTATCAAAACAAAAGATGAAGCGTACAAATTAGCCAGAGAAAGCAGCCTACCAGAGGAATGGGAGAAATTCAGAATCCAGCAGAGGAGGACAAAGGGCTTAATTAGGAAATGGAAAATGGATTATGAAAGAAAACTGGCAGGGAACATATAAACTGACTGCAAAAGTTTTTATCGATATGTGAAGAGAAAAAGATTAGTTAAAACAAATGTAGGTCCCTTGCAGTCAGAAACAGGTGAATTGAGCACGGGGAACAAGGACATGGCAGACCAATTAAATAACTACTTTGGTTCTGTCTTCATTAAGGAAGACATAAATAATCTGCCGGAAATAGCAGGGGATCGCTATTTGAGATGGAGGAACTGAGTGAAATCCAGGTTAGCAGGGAAGTGGTGTTAGGTAAATTGAATGGATTAAAGGCCGATGAATCCCCAGGCTGCATCCCAGAGTATTAAGAAAGTAGCCCCAGAAATAGTGAATGCCTTAGTGATAATTTTTCAAAACTCTTTAGATTCTGGGGTAGTTCCTGAGGATTAGAGGGTAGCTAATGTAACCCCACTTTTTAAAAAGGGAGGGAGCGAGAAAATGGGGAATTACAGACCAGTTAGTCTAACATCGGCAGTGGGGAATCTGCTAGAGTTAGTTATTAAAGATGGGTTAGCAGCACATTTGGAAAGTGGTAAAATCATTGGACAAAGTCAGCATGGATTTACGAACTAGTAGAGTGGATAAGGGAGAACCAGTGGATGTGTTATATCTGCACTTTCAGAAGGCTTTCAACAAGGTCCCACACAAGAGATTAGTATACAAACTTAAAGCACACGGTATTGGGGGTTCAGTATTGTTGTGGATAGAGAACTGGCTGGCAGACAGGAAGCAAAGAGAAGGAGAAAACGGGTCCTTTTCAGGATGGTAGGCAGTGACTAGTGGGGTGCAGTGCTCAGTGCTGGGACCCCAGCTATTTACAATATATATTAATGATTTGGACGAGGGAATTGAATGCAACATCTCCAAGTTTGCAGATGACACGAAGCTGGGGGGCAGTGTTAGCTGTGAGGAGGATGCTAGGAGGCTGCAAGGTGACTTGGATAGGCTGGGTGAGTGGGCAAATGCATGGCAGATGCAGTATAATGTGGATAAATGTGAGATTATCCACTTTGGTGACAAAAACAGGAAAGTAGACTATTATTTGAATGGTGGCCGATTAGGAAAAGGGGAGATGCAACGAGACCAGGGTGTCATGGTACACCAGTCATTGAAGTCCACATTTATAAAAGCATCAATTGTAAAAAGTATAAAAAAGCCATAGGGTGTGATATACCGCTCAGGCAGATTGAGATTAATTGGAAATGAGCAACAATGTTCTGAAAATTATTGAGAAATTTGATAGTATTAATAGAGAAAGCTTTCTATCGCTGATCAGAGTGATTGATGAGCAAAAATCAAGTATTGATTTTCACAAATCGTGTGAATCCTGCTGGATGGAGGCAGCGATTCTAGATTTAGATGCTAACTAACTTACAGTAGTTTCACTGAGTTTGATTTCTACGTAGATGACACTACATCCATTGCACTAGCTTCCGTGCTCTATATAATGGAATGGGGCTCTGGCCCTGTGCTTCCTTTAAACCTATCAGGTTTGCTGGAAACATTATTTTACCTATCTGTAACATCTAAATAAGTGAATTAAATATGCCTAGTTTAGTGGTCTGCAGGGAAACCGATTGAGGCCTCCACAGTTGGCGCTACGGCGGCCCGATGTTTTTAGGCCTTCTCGCCGGGTGATGCTGCTCCGGCATCGGGAGAGTCCTCACAGCAGCTTGGGACACCTGGATCGGCCGCTTCCTTACCAGAGTCCGTGGTTTCCGAAGCTGACAAGGCCGCGCTGGATGGAGCTCCACAACTGGTGATCTCGCTGAGAGATCCCAGGCACCCGATGTTAAAGTTCAGTGCTGCAGTTGGCCGCTCCACAGTCCCGCAGCTCCGCGATGTTCACCTGCGGTCTCAACATACCAGAGCTCCAGCATGGCGACCCAGGCAAGGTATCGCCCGCTCCGCTCAACGATGGTGCTCCAGCGCTGCCGTGCCACCGAAACCGAGGTTCTGGGCGGTCCCCTCAGGAAACGCCGCTCCAGGCCCGCTGATAGGCCGCGAGGACGGGTCGAAGTTGCAGCCCGGAGAAAAGCTGCCTCTCCGACCAGGTAGGGACCAGGAAAAGCAGCGCCCCCCACGTTCCTATTCTCCAGAGATGCTGCCTGACCCGCGGAGTTACTCCAGTTTGTTGCCCAGGTCAATGGCACCCGGGCAACAGCTAATTTCGAGCCCTGTGCTGGTGAGCAAGATACGACAGTGGCATTTAACACGCTTTTGGATAAACACGTGGATATGCCAAGAATGGAGGGATATGAATCATATGCAGGCAATGGATCACGTGACATCATGTTCAGTACGGACATTGCGGGGTCAAGGGCCTGTTTCTGTGCCGTACTGTTCTATGTTCTATGGCTGAGGGCAGGAAGCTCAGAGGTATACAAAATTATGAGAGCATAGATACGACAGATGGTAGAAAAAAGCTGTGGTGTCTAAAATTATAGCGCATTGGTTTAAATAAAGGTAGGTTTAGAGACGGTCTGAGGAGAAATAAATTTCACCCAGAGGGTGTCTGAATTCTGGAATACAATACCCAAGGAGGTAATAGAGAGATAGATCCTCACAGCATGTCAGAAGCAAATACATGAGCACTTGAATTGCCATGGCATAGAATGCCACTGACCTACTACTGGTAGTATAATGTGGGGAAAGTAATCTCACAGTGCTACTAAAAGGGAGTGCCAGGATTTGACAGGGTGCTAGCCAAGTGAATTCTTTTTGACCAAAACAGGGTCATATGTTATTGTTCTTGGAACTTAACTAAAGGGCCGAGAGGGCCTGTTTCCGTGCTGTAATTGTTATATGGTTATATGGTTATATGGAAGCAAATGTAACACAAATATTCACGAACAAAAGGGGAAGTAAGAAGTAAACCATGGACCTGCAGTAAGATACTCTGTTGTCAGACAAATGTTGGCTGCTATTTAAGGATGCAGAATGCACAATGCAGAAAAGGGATTGAGAAAAACATATCATTGGACAGAATGAACATGGAATTTGTCACATGAGAAATGCGTCTGATACATCTGAGTTTTAAAGAGGAACTTAAAATGGATAAAGAGCAAACCCATGGATGTTCTATATCTGTATTTTCAAAGGACATTTTATGTTACTACACAACACTGACATCTGCCTGGCAATACTGAAAACTGCTTAAGCTTATCCTCCCTCTAAGCAACAAAACAAATTAGCTCCCTTCAGCACAGTCATTCTATTGGTGCTACCAAATAACACTTAAGCACCAATAACCTGATCATGAGACCGTTTGGGTTTCACGGGGACCACTCAACTCGAAGCATGATTACAATATTGCTCCAAAAGGAACAAGAGTGTCAAATTCCGAAAACAAGACAAATTTAACAGAGTGTGCATTATGAATCAGCAAAAAAGGCATCAATGGGAATAACAAAGTAAATTCTCCATAAATAGGTGTCATAAATAACTATAAAGAAAATGGTTAAAAGAGGTCAACTACATAGAAACATAGAAACATAGAAATTAGGTGCAGGAGTAGGCCATTCAGCCCTTCGAGCCTGCACCGCCATTCAATATGATCATGGCTGATCATCCAACTCAGTATCCCGTACCTGCCTTCTCTCCATACCCTCTGATCCCCTTAGCCACAAGGGCCACATCCAACTCACTCTTAAATATAGCCAATGAACTGGCCTCAACTACCCTCTGTGGCAGAGAGTTCCAGAGACTCACCACTCTCTGTGTGGAAAAAGTCTTTCTCATCTCGGTCTTAAAGGATTTCCCCCTTATCCTTAAGCTGTGACCCCTTGTCCTGGACTTCCCCAATATCGGGAACAATCTTCCTGCATCTAGCCTGTCCAACCCCTTAAGAATTTTGTAAGTTTCTATAAGATCCCCTCTCAATCTCCTAAATTCCAGAGAGTATAAACCGAGTCTATCCAGTCTTTCTTCATAAGACAGTCCTGACATCCCAGGAATCAGTCTGGTGAACCTTCTCTGCACTCCCTCTATGGCAATAATGTCCTTCCTCAGATTTGGAGACCAAAACTGTACGCAATACTCCAGGTGTGGTCTCACCAAGACCCTGTACAACTGAAGTAGAACCTCCCTGCTCCTGTACTCAAATCCTTTTGCTATGAAAGCTAACATACCATTCGCTTTTTTCACTGCCTGCTGCACCTGCATGCCTATTTTCAATGACTGGTGTACCATGACACCCAGGTCTCGCTGCATCTCCCCTTTTCCTAATCGGCCACCATTTAAATAATAGTCTGCTTTCCTGTTTTTGCCACCAAAGTGGATAACCTCACATTTATCCACATTATACTGCATCTGCCAAACATTTGCCCACTCACCCAGCCTATCCAAGTCACCTTGCAGTCTCCTAGCATCCTCCTCACAGCGAACACTGCCCCCCAGCTTAGTGTCATCCGCAAACTTGGAGATATTGCCTTAAATTCCCTCATCCAGATCATTAATATATATTGTAAATAGCTGGGGTCCCAGCACTGAGCCCTGCGGTACCCCACTAGTTACTGCCTGCCATTGTGAAAAGGACCCGTTTACTCCTACTCTTTGCTTCCTGTTTGCCAGCCAGTTCTCTATCCACATCAATACTGAACCCCTAATACCGTATGCTTTAAGTTTGTATACTAATCTCTTATGTGGGACCTTGTCGAAAGCCTTCTGGAAGTCCAGATATACCACATCCACTGGTTCTCCCTTATCCACGCTACTAGTTACATCCTCGAAAAATTCCACAAGATTCGTCAGACATGATTTACCTTTTGTAAATCCATGCTGACTTTGTCCAATGATTTCACCACTTTCCAAATGTGCTGCTATCCCATCTTTAATAACTGACTCTAGCAGTTTCCCCACTACCGATGTTAGACTAACTGGTCTGTAATTCCCCGTTTTCTCTCTCCCTCCCTTTTTAAAAAGAGGGGTTACATTTGCTACCCGCCAATCCTCAGGAACTACTCCAGAATCTAAAGAGTTTTGAAAGATTATCACTAATGCATCCACTATTTCCTGAGCTACTTCCTTAAGTACTCTGGGATGCAGCCTATCTGGCCCTGGGGATTTATCGGCCTTTAATCTATTCAATTTACCCAACACCACTTCCCGACTGACCTGGATTTCACTCAATTCCTCCTTTGACCCACAGTCCCCTGCTATTTCAGGCAGATTATGTATGTCTTCCTTAGTGAAGACGGAACCAAAGTAGTTATTCAATTGGTCCGCCATATCCTTGTTCCCCATGATCAACTCACCTGTTTCTGACTGCAAGGGACCTACATTTGTTTTAACTAACCTCTTTCTCTTCACATATCTATAAAAACTTTTGCAGTCAGTTTTTATGTTCCCTGCCAGTTTTTCTTTCATAATCTATTTTTCCTTTCCTAATTAAGCCCTTTGTCCTCCTCTGCTGGTCTCTGAATTTCTCCCAGTCCTCTGGTATGCTGCTTTTTCTGGCTACTTTGTACGCATCATCCTTTGCTTTGATACTATCCCTGATTTCCCTTGTTATCCACGGATGCACTACCTTCCCCGATTTATTCTTTTGCCAAACTGGGATGAACAATTTTTGTAGTTCATCCATGCAGTCTTTAAATGTCTTCCATTGTATATCCACTGTCAACCCTTTTAGAATTAATTGCCAGTCAATCTTGGCCAATTCACGTCTCATACCCTCAAAGTTACCTTTCTTTAAGTTCCGAACCATTGTTTCTGAATTAACAATGTCACTCTCCATCCTAATGAAGAACTCAACCATATTATGGTCACTCTTGCCCAAGGGGGCACGTACAACAAGACGGCTAATTACCCCTTCCTCATTACTCAAAACCCAGTCTAAAATAGCCTGCTCTCTCGTTGGTTCCTCTACATGTTGATTTAGATAACTATCCCGCATACATTCCAAAAAATCCTCTTCCTCAGCACCCCTGCCAATTTGATTAACCCAATCTATATGTAGATTGAAGTCACCCATTATAACTGTTTTGCCTTTGTCGCACGCATTTCTAATTTCCTGTTTGATACCATCCCCAACTTCTCTGCTACTGTTAGGTGGCCTGTACACAACACCCACCAGCGTTTTCTGCCCCTTAGTGTTTTGTAGCTCTACCCATACCGATTCCACATCCTCCAAGCTAATGTCCTTCCTTTCCATTGCGTTAATCTCCTCTCTAACCAGCAACGCTACCCCACCTCCTTTTCCTTTCTCTCTATCCCTCCTGCATATTGAATATCTCTCTATCCCTCCTGAATATTGAATATTGAACTACCCCTGCCCAGGGTATCTATCTGCTATCTCCTTCTCTCCATCATAAAGGTAGGTAAGACACAAAATGCTAGAGTAACTCAGCGGGACAGACAGCATCTCTGAAGAGAAGGAATGGGTGACGTTTCAGGTCGAGACCCTTCTTCAGACTTAATGGGATAATCTGATTAAGTTTCTTGTCAACTGGGATTCCCCAGGATGTTTATACTGGGAAATATGGAAATACTTTTAGACGGTAATTATTTAATGTTCTCCTAATGTACATGGACATTGCCTGGCACCAGCATGGCATGAATGTTCATCGTCACTTGTGAGCCCAAGCACAAATCATGTCCAACTTTTTTCGCATGGAAATCATGGAGTATTGGTTTATTATTATCATGTGTACCAAGATGCAGTGAGAAGCATAATTTGCATGCCAAGAGTGCAGAATATAGTGTTACAGCGGTTATAGCATTAACGTTAAAGAGAATCACAAGGTCTAAATAGCTACTAGGAGCTGGAATGCAAATAAATACAGTGGGATCATGACAGATAAGATAAGATGCATTTATTTGTCACATGTGCCAATTGCCACAGCAAAATTAAATCACCATACAGCCATACATTAAAAATAAAGAACACATGGAGTTGATAGGATTCAACATAAAACATCCCCCCACAGCAGGATCAAAATTTCCTACTGTGAGGGAAGGCACCAAAGTCAGTCTCTTTCCCTGATGTTCCCCATGGTCGGGGCCTGCCCGAGCCCCCTGCAGTCGCCGCTATGGGCAGCCTGATGTTCAGGCCCGCTCCCCGGGGTGATGTAAGTCCGAGGTCGGGGCTGGGGGATGTCCTCAGCGGCCTGGACCCCGAGTCGGCTCCCAATGTCCACTGGCCGCGCTGGGTGGAGATGCAGCACTGGAGACCCTCGGCAAAGGGCCCCAGGACTCCACGATGATAGTCAGCGCCGCCCGCGTTGGGAGCTCTCCAAACCAGAGCTCCACAATGTTTGAGCAGCGGCCCAACGCTCCGGAGCTCCAATGGCGACCCAGGTAGGTATCGCCCGCTCCGTGGTGACTCCAGCGCCGCCGCCGCTGTTGCAGCTCTGGTCCAGTTCCCGGTCCCCGGCAGGAAAAGCCGCTCCGATCCAGGAGGTAGGCCGCGAGATGGAGGGGGGGCGAGGACGCGACTCGGAGAAATAGTCGCGTCCCCACCAGGAAGCGACTGGGAGTTAGTTTCTCTCATACCCTGCCCCCCTCCCCCACATAGAAAAGTTAAAGATTCCCCCAAACACAAACTTTAAACCGACTAAAAAAAATAACAGGCACCTATAAATAATTATTTTAGACATGCCCACCAAAACATCACTCCTGTATCTACTCCATCAAACACCATTAGAAATGTATTTGATAAATTTGTCTCTCATTCTTCCAAACCACAAAGAATACAGACCCAGTTGTATAATCCTTACGCATAGATCCCTGGGTGATGATAGATGAGTATCATCATCATAGATCATCCCTGGAATAATCAATTTGCAAATCTTGGCTACATTCCTATGATCTCCCGTTTCCCTCTTGACAAAAGAGACTCGACCTGCACACAATATTCCAGATACAATCTCACCATGCCCGTTTCTCCTTTCCAGAATATATTAATCCCACCAGACGATGGTTGAAAATAACCTTGCACCTCAATGTACTGACAAAAATGATAAATTCTTAACGACTAAATATTCTAAATGGTTTCATAATGGCATTCTCTTTAATAGATGGTGAATTTGTGGAAATCTTTGCCAGAAGGCTGTGAAGGCCAGTGGATAGTTTTAGGCAGAGATAGATAGATTATTGATTAGTATGGATGTCAGAGATTATGGGCAGATGGCAGGAGAACAGGGTTAGGAGGGAGAGATAGATCAGCCATGATTGAATGGCGGAGTAGACTTGATGGGCCGAATGGCCTAATTCTACTCTTATTCCTTATGACTAATCTTTGGTTTCACTTGACCTTAAATTAAGACCAAGTTCAATCAAACATTACACACTAAGATTCTGACAAACCTAGACTAATTATGTTAACTATAAGACTAATTATAAGTATGTCTAAATGGATGAAATTTGTGTTCCATACCAAATTAATGTGAACAATCAAGAGCATTCTTAGAACAATTCTGCATTCTCAGTCCTTGGCCTGGGCTGGACCTTGTTGTACATAGTCCTTGCAGATGCTGGAATCTCGAGCAAAAAAAAACAAACTGATGGAGGAACTCAGTGGGTCAGGCAGCATACGGAGGGAAATTGATGAGACAATGTTTTGGGTTGGGGCCCTTCTTCAAACTCTTGGTTGGGGAATCAACAACTGGAGGATATAAGTTTAAGAAGAAAGGGGAAAGATTAATGGAAACCTGAAGGCTTACATTTTCACACCAAGGCTAGTACATATGTGGTATCAGCTGCCAGAGGAAGTGGTTGAGGCAGGTACAATAAATCAGTTAAGGGACATTTGGACAGGTACATGGTTTAGAAGGATATAGGTCATACGTGGGCAACTGGGACTAGCATAGATAGGTATCGTGATGGACAGGTTGGGCCAACAGGTCCATATCTGTGCTGTATGACAATGATGGACGACCCAAACCATCGTCTGTCCATTTCCCTCTGTGGAAACTGCGTACTTGTTGAGTTCCCGCAGTAGTTGCTTTTTGCTCAAGACATAGTCTTTGATATGTGTGCTGCTCGGCACAGGTCAATCTGCTATAAGCCCAGTGCACTTCAGGAGGAACCACAGAACCTCCTTCACGAAGTTCTACATCTGGCATCTGCATGTATTGGTGCTAGTGAAGATGTTATTTCCACACGATGTAAGAGGCATTTTAGCTTGTGGATACTATGCCAGTTCACAGAGCAATCCTACTCCCCTATTAAATTTTCCAATAATTTATTTTCTCCATATGTCCATCAACTTCCCTCAGATTCTATCACTGATTAACAGACTCGGTCAATTTACAGTAGCAAATTAACCTAAAAAACCAACACATCTCAGGAAACAAATATCATGCTTTTTTATAAGGCAATGTGGAAAATATGTGATTTCCATGTAGACAGTACCGACGTCAGGACTCAACCTAAGACACTAGGCAGTAAATGTACTAGCTGAGTCACCGAGCTGTTAAACAAAGGAAGGTTACATATAGTAATAGGACCATGGTTACTTGGCCAGCAGCTAGATTTTGAACTGTAAATTCAGAGGTGAGTTTGAGTCTGAGCATAGCAGCAAGGGATTATCCATGCAATTAACCAAACCCACAACTTTAAATGACCTCAAAGGTAACGAGTATAAAAGGCACAAGGAACTGCAGATGCTGGAATCTTGCATAGAACACAATTCAGACTGATTGTTGGGAGGGGGGGGGGGGGGGGGGGGGGGGGGGGGGGGGGGGGGGGGGGGGGGGGGGGGGGGGGGGGGGGGGGGGGGGGGAGTGAGAAAGCCAAAGGAGGAACAGCACCTTACAACCCCCAAAGGTATGAACAACACGACAAATAAATATACATAAAACAATAAATTTTCAATTATACTAGGTAACAAGCATAACTTAGCAGTAATGTAAGTGGAAGTATGCAGTGCAACTTTTATAAACTCCACAATAGTTCACTGCTGAGGTAGGTTGCATGGTTCAAGAGCCCAGTGGTTGATGAGACATTCTAAAGAAGAGTCCCAGTTCTAATGGGGTCTGTGACCTGAAATGTTACCCCCGTTTCTCTTTCCACAAATGCCTTGACTTCAAACATTTTCTGTTTTTCTTTCAGATTTCTATCATTTGCAGTTTTTTTTTTCAGGATCATTTGGCACTAGAATTAGCTCACCCAAATGCAGAATGTAATTAGAGTTAATGTACTGTCATCAATAATACTACTAGTTTCCAACCAACCCCTTCCTGAAATGATCATTTTAACTTCAACATGAGATGTGCGCAGTTCTCGAAATTTCTCAAGGATGCATGGAAAGCAACAATGAATGCATTCAGATAAGATTGAGAATCACAGAATTTTTCAAATTACTTTCTCGTGTGGCAAGTTTCTCATATACTCTACGAACAAAACATGGAATTACTAAAAATGTCTGCATGTGATGAAAACTCTGCAGCCAGTTAAAGATTTGATAATTACCCTAAGAATCTAGCTTAGTGACCACTGTTTTTTGTGGCCTAATTATTTTATCCATAATTTATATATAACTATCCTTCGCTTGCATATTTCAAGGTCAAATATTCCACTTTATTGGGAAAAGTTACTGTTTTTTCTACTCATTAAACATTTCTGAGTAAACTGACTTGGTTTTCTGCTCAACATAATTTGCTGAAAGTCATTAGCTCCAGCCTATTTGCAACTCGAAAAAGCATGGTAATAAGTCGAGAATCAGGAAATTCACATTGCACATTAGCAAAAGACAAATAGAGGAACTCAATGGGTGAGGTGGTGTCTGTGGAGGGGAATGCACAGGCAATATTTTGGTGTAATAGGTCTGAATATGGGAAGATAAATCATGCAAATCCAGAGTGGACATAAGCAGATTAGGCAGCATTGGGGGAAGGTGAGGTCAGTAGGGTTAAAAGCATTTATTTACAAGGAGCCTCACGGGTAAATCAGTCGAGCTTAGAGGATGGGTCAGCATATGGAATTACAATATAATTGCAATCACAGTAAAATGGGTAGGACTGCTAGATTAACATTGGAAAGAGCTTCAAATGTGACAGGGGCTTCAAATGTGATAGGAGGTGCAAATGAGGAAGGATAAATGGGGGCACAGATGATTAGGGACAGCGTCACAGCATTATGCAGAGAGAATATGCTGAAGCGATTGTCCAATGTATTATGGATGATATTTATGAATAAGAGAGGAGTGATCACTTTGTTGGAGTTACACTTGAGGCCTCATACACTTGCATAGTAAGCTTGCAAACTCTACACTGTGTTGCAACAGGGTTATTTTGGAGGAAGAGTGTTAAAGGAACAAACCCAATACTGTGTAGCTCCAGGACATCTTGCAGCTTAATTTTGTTAAAATAACTCCGTGGAATGCGCTGGACTTGACAGGCGTCAGTCAGTCAGGGAGTAACCTGGCTACCCCTTTAATAATGACTGTCAATCTGACCGCTCCCTATACATTTTTTGCTACAAGGCATTTTAAATTATAAAATACAGGATAATAGAGCTGATATCGCAGATTTATTTTCCCCACAAAAAGTGGCCTGTCCAGATACTTTCAAGTATATTTCACTTTTAACATATTAAAAATTGGAGTTAAAACTATCACATTTCCATGACAAAACAGGAATAATTATGAAAATAATTTATTGATGATATTTCAACAACAGGCAAAAAAATCAACTGGTTGGTCATCCGATAACATAAGCCACAATGTCAATGTCAATGTCCTACTCTAAGCAAAATTATCTAAAGAGTCTGCAGTCCCAACTTTAGTCAACTCTTTGTAACGTGGAAAATGAACTCTTAAGACTTTTCATTTTGCGTTGCTTTCAAAAGTTATATATTCCAATGAACATATTGAATCTGAGTGACAATAGACAATAGGTGCAGGAGTAGGCCATTCAGCCCTTCGAGCCAGCACTGCCATTCAATGTGATCATGGCTGATCATCCCCAATCAGTACCCCGTTCCTGCCTTCTCCTCATATACCCTGACTCTGCTATCTTTAAGAGTCCTATCGATCTCTCTCTTGAAAGTATCCAGAGAACCGGCCTCCACAACGCCTTCTGAGGCAGGGAATTGCACAGACTCACAACTCTCTGTGTGAAAAAGTGTTTCCTCATCTCCGTTCTAAATAGCTTACCACTTATTCTTAAACAGTGGACCCTGGTTCTGGACTCCCCCAACATCGGGAACATGTTTCCTGCCTCTAGCATGTCCAAACATAATCTTATGTTTCAATAAGATCCTCTCTCATCCTTCTAAACTCCAGAGTACACAAGCCCAGCCGTTCCATTCTCTCAGCATATGAAAGTCCTACCATCCCGGGAATCAACCCGGTAAACCTACGCTGCACTCCCTCAATAGTAAGAATTACTGAGAGGGAGCATAATAAACTCATGATCAATAATCAATGTTTCACAGTGAGTTCCTGAATTAATGCATAAACGTTTTCTTACTTCACCCCTTATCTTACACCACCAATGACTAATGAGTAAATGCGGCACTCAGCTCACAACAACCACATTACTGAAATTCAATTTTTATGAAAGAAGACTGCCAATTTGGAATTCTAAATTCTGCAAATTATTCACAAAATTTAAAAAGCATAGCAATAATTAATTCAATCCTAGCAGGTTCAATACTCTGAACAAAGCAGCAATTTAGTAAACCAGGAGAAAAGACAAAGTCATTCTAATGCTGTAGTTTATTCCATCAGTTTATTCAATCATGGTTGAGGGGGGAGTATGAAGGCAAGGGCAGTGTACTGTTCTGGATGTCAGATGTGGGAGGTCAGGGAATCTGATATCCCTCCAGACGTCTATATCTGCGCCAGGTGTGTCGAAATGGGGCTCCTAAAGGACTGTGTTAGGAACCTGGAGCAGCAGCTCGATGACCTCCGTCTGGTCAGGGAGAGTGAGGAGGTCATAGAGAGGAGCTACAGGGAGGTGGTCACTCCCATACCACAGGAGGCAGACAAGTGGGTCATGGTTAGGAAGGGCAAGGGGCAGAGGCAGGGGCTAGAGAGTACCCCTGTGACTGTACACCTGGAAAATGGGTACTCGGGTTTGAGTACGATTGGAGGGGACAGCCTACCTGGGGGCAGCAACAGCGGCCGGGTCTCCGGCACAGAGACCGGCCCTAATGCTCACAAGGATAGCAAAAAGAGGAGGGCATTTGTAATAGGGGACTCTATAGTTAGAGGGCCGGATGGGCGATTCTGCAGTCGGGAGACCTGGATGGTAGTTTGCCTCCCTGGTGCCAGGGTCTCGAATGTGTCGGAACGTGTCCAAAAGATTCTGAAAAGGGAGGGAGGAGCCTGATGTTGTGGTACACATAGGTACCAATGACATAGGCAGAAAAAGAGACAAGGTCCTGAAGGGAGAATTTAGGGAGTTGGGGGGAAAGTTAAGGAGAAGGACCAAAAGGGTAACGATTTCAGGATTACTGCCTGTGCCGCGTGACAGTGAGAGTAGGAATGGAATGAGGTGGAGGATAAATGCGTGGCTGAGGGACTGGTGCAGTGGGCAGGGATTCAGGTTTCTTGATCACTGGGACCTCTTTTGGGGAAGGCATGATCTGTACAAAAAGGACGGGTTGCACTTGAACCCGAGGGGAACCAATATCCTGGCAGGGAGATTTGCAAAGGCTACTGGGGAGACTTTAAACTAGAAAGGCTGGGGGAAGGGACTCGGGTAGAGGGGGCTAGGGGACAGGGTGTGCAGCAAGAGTCAGAGAAGGGAAGCACTCGGACCGAAAATGTAGGCGAGAAAGAGGAAAAAGATAATGGACAGAGAATAAGGGATGATGGGTTTCTAAAATGTGTATATTTTAATGCTAGGAGCATTGTAAGAAAGGTGGATGAACTTAGAGCCTGGATTGACACCTGGAAATATGATGTTGTGGCAATCAGTGAAACATGGTTGCAGGAGGGCTGTGATTGGAAACTAAATATTCCAGGATTTCGTTGCTTCAGGTGTGATAGAATTGGAGGGACCAGAGGTGGAGGTGTTGCATTGCTTGTCAGAGAGGATATTACAGCAGTGCTTTGGCAGGATAGATTAGAGGGCTCGTCTAGGGAGGCTAGTTGGGTGGAACTGAGAAGTGGGAACAGTGTAGCAACACTTTTAGGGGTGTATTATAGACCGCCAAATGGGGAGCGAGAATTGGAAGAGCAAATATGCAAGGAGATAGCAGATATTAGTAGTAAGCACAAGGTAGTTATTGTGGGAGATTTCAATTTTCCAAAAATAGACTGGGAAACACATTCTGTAAATGGGCTGGATGGTTTGGAGTTTGTAAAATGTGTGCAGGATAGTTTTTTGCAGCAGTACATAGAGGTATCGACCAGAGAAGGGGCAGTGCTGGAACTCCTGTTAGGAAATGAGGTAGGTCAGGTGACGGAGGTATGCGTTGGTGAGCACTTCGGGACCAGCGATTACAATACCATTAGTTTCAATATAATTGTGGAGAGAGTCAGAACTGGACCTAGGGTGGAGATTTTTGATTGGAGAAAGGCTAACTTTGGGGGAATGCGTAAGGATTTAAAAGGAGTGAATTGGGACACTTTGTTTTATGGGAAGGATGTAGAAGAGAAATGGAGGCCATTTAAAGGGGAAATTGTAAGAAAACAGAATCTTTATGTCCCTGTTAGGTTGAAAGGAAATAGTAAAAATTGGAAAGAGCCATGGTTTTCAAGGGAAATTGGACACTTGTTTCGAAAAAAGAGAGATATCTACAATAATTATAGGAGGCATGGAGTAAATGAGGTGCTAGAGGAGTATAAAGAATGTAAAAATAATCTTAAGAAAGAAATTAGGAAGGCTAGAAGAAGATATGAGGTTGCTTTGGCTAAAAGTAAATCCAAAGGGTTTCTATAGCTATATTAATAGCAAAAGGATAACGAGGGATAAAATTGGACCATTAGAGAACCAGAATGGACAGCTATCTGCAGAGCCAAAAGAGATGGGGGAGATATTGAACAATTTCTTTTCTTCGGTATTCACCAAGGAGAAGGCTATTGAACTTTGTGAGGTAAGGGATAAAAGTAGAGTAGCTATGGAAACTATGAGATTCAAAGAGGAGGAACTACTGACACTTTTGAAAAATATAAAAGTGGATAAGTCTCCAGGTCCTGACAGGATATTCCCTAGGACATTGAAGTTAGTGTAGAAATAGCAGGAGCTATGACAGAAATATTTCAAATGTCATTAGAAACGGGAATAGTGCCGGAGGATTAGCATACTGCGCATGTTGTTCCATTGTTTAAAAAGGGTTCAAAGAATAAACCTAGCAATTATAGACCTGTTAGTTTGACGTCAGTGGTGGGCAAATTAATGGAAAGGATACTTAGAGATAATATATATAAGCATCTGGATAAACAGGGTCTGATCAGGAACAGTCAACATGGATGTGTCTGGAAGGTCATGTTTGACAAACCTTCTTGAATTTTTTGAAGAGGTTACTAGGGAAATTGATGAGGGTAAAGCAGTGGATGTTGTCTATATGGATTTCAGTAAGGCCTTTGACAAGGTTCCCCATGGAAGGTTGGTTAAGAAGGTTCAATCTTTGGGTGTTAATGGCGGAGTAGTAATGGTGGTCAGAGAGTAATGGTGGATGGCTGTTTGTCAGGTTGGAAGCCGGTGACCAGTGGGGTGCCTCAGGGATCTGTGCTGCATCCACTGTTGTTTGTCATGTACATCAATGATCTGGATGATGGGGTGGAAAATTGGATAAGTAAGTATGCAGATGATACTAAGATAGGTGGTGTTATGGATAATGAAGTAGATTTTCAAAGTCTACAGAGAGATTTGGGCCATTTGGAAAAGTGGGCTGAAAGATGGCAAATGGAGTTTAATGCTGATAAGTGTGAAGTGCTACATCTTGGCAGGACAAATCAAAATAGGACGTACATGGTAAATGGTAGGGAATTGAGGAATGTTGTGGAACAGAGAGATCTAGGAATAACTGTGCATAGCTCCCTGAAGGTGGAATCGCATGTAGATAGGGTGGTAAAGAAAGCCTTTGGTGTGCTGGCCTTTATAAATCAGAGCATTGAATATAGGAGTAGGGAAATAATGTTAAAATTGTACAAGGCATTGGTAAGACCAATTCTGGAGTATGGTGTACAATTTTGGTCGCCTAATTATAAGAAGGATGAGAACAAAATAGAGAGAGTACAGAGGAGATTTACTAGAATGTTGCCTGGGTTCCAGCAACTATGTTACAGAGAAAGGTTGAACTAGTTAGGTCTTTATTCTTTGGAGCGCAGAAGATTAAGGGGGGACTTGATTCAGGTCTTTAAAATGATGAAAGGGATAGACAGAGTTGACGTGGATAAGCTTTCCCCATTGAGAGTAGGGAAGATTCAAACAAGAGGGCATGACATGAGAATTAAGGGACAGAAGTTTAGGGATAACGTGAGGGGGAACTTCTTTACTCAGAGGGTGGTGGCTGTGTGGAATGAGCTTCCAGCAGAAGTGGTGGAGGCATGATGGATTTTAACATTTAAAAGTAAAGTGGATAGGTATATGGACGGGAAGGGAATGGAGGGGTATGGTCTGAGTGCAAGTAGATGGGACTAGGGGAAAACAAATGGTCGGCATGGACTGGAAGGGCCGAGAGGCCCTGTTTCCGTGCTATAATTGTTATATGGTTATATGGTTGATGTGTCGTCTTGAATCAAATAGGGTAATAATGATCAGAGTCAGGGGGTAGAGGACAAAAAAAAGTGTGCACATGCACCAAACTCACATGACTTGGGAGTCAGCATTCATCTCTGTAACTGGATCCTCGACTTCCTGACCAACAGATCCCAATCAGTGAGGACTGGGAACAAATCATCCTCAACACTGGTTCTCCACAAGGACGTGTTCTCAACCTCCTTCTTTACTCCTTGTATTCCCACGACTATGCAGCCTTGTACAAATGTAATTCAATTTACAAATTCACAGACGAACCACCATTGTGGGCCAGATATCAAATAATGATGTTGGAGTACAGGAAGGAGATCAAGACCTTGTGCCCTAGTGTCAAGACTACAACTTTTCTCTCAATGTCAGCAAGACAAAGGAGATAGTGATCAACTTCAGGAAGCAAAGAGGTACACATACAGAAGTTTTCATTGATGGCGCCAAAGTAGAGATGGTCGAAAACTTCAAATTCCTAGGAGCAAATATCACCAACGACTTCTCCTGGATCACCCATATGGACGCAATGACCAAGAAAGGACACCAACGCCTCTAATTCCTTAGAAGGCTTAGGAAGTTCAGCATGTCCCCAACAACCCTCACCAACTTTAACAGATACGCCATAGAAAGCATTTTATCGGTTTGAGAACATCTCCACCAAGACTGCAAGAAATTGCAGCAAATGTGTACGTAACTCAAACCAATCTCCCTTCCATTGACACTATTTATCCCTTGCACTGTCTCGGCAAGACCAGCAGCATAATCAAGGACGAGTCATTCCCGCTTCTCCCCTCCCCCATCCGGCAAAAGGTACAGAAGTGCGAAAACTTCCAGATTCAGGGACAGTTTCTTCCCAGCTGTTATTAAGCAACTGAACCATCATACCGCAACTGGAGAGCAGTCCTGAACTACTATAGAAACATAGAAAATAGGTGCAGTAGGCCATTTGGCCTTTTGAGCCTGCACCGCCATTCAATATGATCATGGCTGATCATCCAACTCAGTATCCCATACCTGTCTTCTCTCCATACCCCCTGATCTCTCTAGCCACAAGGGCCACATCTAACTCCCTCTTAAATATAGCCAATGAACTGGCCTCAACTACCTTCTGTGGCAGAGAATTCCAGAGATTCACCACTCTCTGTGAAAAATGTTTTTCTCATCTCGGTCCTAAAATATTTCCCCCTTATCCTTAAACTGTGACCCCTTGTCCTGGACTTCCCCAACATCAGGAACAATCTTCCTGCATCTAGCCTGTCCAATCCCTTAAGAATTTTGTACGTTTCTATAAGATCCCTCCTCAATCTTCTAAATTCTAGCGAGTACAAGCCGAGTCTATCCAGTCTTTCTTCATATGAAAGTTCTGACATCCCAGGAATCAGTCTGGTGAACCTTCTCTGTACTCCCTCTATGGCAAGAATGTCTTTCCTCAGATTTGGAGACCAAAACTGTACACAATACTCCAGGTGTGGTCTCACTAAGACCCTGTACAACTGCAGTTGAACCTCCCTGCTCCTATATTCAAATCCTTTTGCTATGAATGCTAACATACCATTCGCTTTCTTCACTGCATGCTGCACCTGCATGCCTACTTTCAATGACCGGTGTACCATGACACCCAGGTCTCGTTGCATCTCCTAATCTCCTTTTCCTAATCTGCCACTATCCACTTCATTGATGACTCTCAGACTATGTTTGATCGGACTTTACTGGCTTTACCTTGCATTAAATGTTATTCCCTCATCATGTATCTGTACACTGAGAATGACTCGATTGTAATCGCGTATTGTCTTTCCACTGGATAAAATGCAACAAAAACTTTTCACTATATACCCCGGTACACATGACAATAAACTAAAACTGAAACATGGAAATATACAGTGGCTTGCAATAGTTTTCATACCCCTTGAACTTTTCCACATTTTGTCACGTTACAACCACAAATGTAAATGTATGTTATTGGGATTTTATGTGACAGACCAACACAAAGTGGCGCATAATTGTGAAGTGGAAGGAAAATAATACATGGTTTTCAAATTTTTTTACAAATAAAAAACTGAAGAGTGTGGCGTGCAAAAGTATTCAGCCCCCTTTATTCTGATACCCCTAAATAAAATCCAGTGCAACCAATTGCCTTCAGAAGTCATCTAATTAGTAAATAGAGTCCACTTGTGTGTAATCTAATCTCAGTATAAATACAACTGTTCTGTGAAGGCCTCAGAGGTTTGTTAGAGAACATTAGTGAACAAACAGCATCATGAAGCGCAAGGAACACACCAGACAGGTCAGGGATAAAGTTGTGGCGAAGTTTAAAGCAGGGTTAGGTTATAAAAAATATCCCAAGCTTTGAACATCTCACAGAGCACTGTTCAATCCATCATCCGAAAATGGAAAGAGTATGGCACAACTGCAAACCTACCAAGACATGGCCGTCCACCTAAACTGACAGGCCAGGCAAGGAGAGCATTGATCAGAGAGGCAGCCAAGGGGCCCATGGCAACTCTGGAGGAGCTGCAGAGATCCACAGCTCGGGTGGGAGAATCTGACCACAGGACAACTATTAGTTGTGCACTCCACAAATCGGGCCATTATGGAAGAGTGGCAAGAAGAAAGCCGTTGTTGAAACAAATCCATAAGAAGTCCCATTTGCAGTTTGCCACAAGCCATGTGGGGGACACAGCAAACATGTGGAGGAAGGTGCTCTGGTCTGATGACACCAAAATTGAAGTTTTTGGCCGAAATGCAAAACGCTATGTGTGGCGGAAAACTAACACTGCACATCACCCTGAACACACCATCCCCACTGTGAAACATGGTGGTGGTAGCATCATGCTGTGGGGATGCTTTTCTTCAGCAGGGACAGGGAAGCTGGTCAGAGTTGATGAAAAGGTGGATGGAGCCAAATACAGGGCAATCTTGGAAGAAAACCTGTTAGAGTCTGCAAAAGACTTGAGACTGGGGCGGAGGATCACCTTCCAGCAGGACAACGACCCTAAACATACAGCCAGAGCTACAATGGAATGGTTTAGATCAAAGCATATTTATGTGTTGGAATGGCCCAGTCAAAGTCCAGACCTAAATCCAATTGAGAATCTCTGGCAATTGCTGTTCACAGACGCTCTCCATCCAATCCGTCTGAGCTTGAACTATTTTGCAAAGAAGAATGGGCAAAAATTTCAGTCTCTAGATGTGCAAAGCTGCTAGAGACATACCCCAAAAGACTTGTAGCTGTAATTGCAGCGAAAGGTGGTTCTACAAAGTATTGACTCAGGGGGACTGAATACTTTTGCACGCCACACTTTTCAGTTTTTTATTTGTAAATAAATTTGGAAACCATGTATCATTTTCCTTCCACTTCACAATTACGCACCACTTTGTGTTGGTCTATCACATAAAATCCCAATAAAATACATTTACGTTTGTGGTTGTAACGTGAGAAAATGTGGAAAAGTTCAAGGGGTATGAAAACTTTTGCAAGCCACTGTATGTCTATATTTGTCATTTCAGAATCTGATTGGCTTGAAAGGCCACAAATGGAGTTGTTAAAAGTATCGCAACTTTCTGGGGTTTCTAGCACAAATGACTACTTTCAAAAATGCAATGGGGAAATCAATTGGAGAAGTTTAAACATGGACCTCGTGAACAAGCATAAGAATAATTCAATGTCTATCTCTTCGGACCACCTATCAGAACCTTTTCTATGTGACCATGTACATCAAACATTAATTTGCAATGTAATATCAAGCCAAAAGCAAAACTGCATGATCTTGATAACAGATTAAAAAAAAGAATCACACCGGATAATCTTAACAAATGTATATTTAGTTTGTAGCAGCCAACATCAAAACCAGTACAAACATAAACCCCAGTTTCTGCATGGTTCTCATCTTTAAAACATAAAAATATTAATATATATTCATAGTTTAAAATCCTATCTTAATCTTACTAAAGTACAAGATACATTAGAGGTTGTGAATTTAAATAACTAATCGTGACAATTTTTGGAAAAGGATTCAATACCTGACAACTTCAATCATATTCAGGATGTGGAAATAATTTTCACACCTTTTATTCTTGCTCTTTAATAGTTGAAAGGCAATATATTTTTCTATCATTTTGATGGCTGAGTAACTACAGCAACCATCTTCAACTAGAATTGGAATTGTGTACAAAGACTGCATGAAACTAGTTGAATTTCCACAACGTGAGAGTTTGAACTAAAATAAAATTTCAATTTTTAAAACGATCATGGTCATTCGAATTCCACTTTCATTAGATTGTTTGTCCAGGCCACTAATATAGTATCATATTTAAACCAACAAACTATTATTCCAATGTATATTAAATAACATGAGAGAGTATGACCCTGATAGGAAATGGATTATTTAGAAACCTGATCCTCCTTCAGAGTAGGTTAAGATGCAAAAAGATCTTAGGTTTCTTTCTGCAAAGCTACTTAGTTAGCATTTATAACCAGGAAGTGAATTAATGGTTCAAATATAAATAAATCGGTACAATTTAATTAATATTCATGACAGAGAACTGGTTGCAAAGCAAACACGGTACTGAATTATATATTCCAACCACTTAACATTTAGATGAGGACTGTAAAATGGAAAAGGAGGGATAAACCTGCTCACAAAAAGTGGAATGCAGAAATAATTATAGTTTGGAATATTGACAGGATAAATCAGTGAGTAGTGGTAACAAACAGCAACAGGCAGAAAATATTGGTGGGAGTCATTTTTAGCTACCCCAATCAGTATTACGAAGGTAGGGTAAGTGCCAATCACGTAATAAGGCTACAATCATGGGGAAGTTTAAATCAGATAAAAATACTGGGCAACCAAATCGGCTGTAATATTGTGGAGGATAAAATCATGTTGTTCACAAACAATGGTTTCCAGAAACAGCATTTTGAAAAATTAACGAAGGAAACTAGCAAATTTAGATTGAGATATGATCAATGAGAGTAAGATAAAAACTTTTCTTTTAGGAAAGAGAATTTAATAGATTTTAAGGAGAGAGTGACAACTTTTCTTTTAGGAAAGAAAATTTAATAGAATTTAGTTACAAATTTAAAGTGATCTCAATCAAATTTCTTCAATCTCAACAAAGCAAGCTGTAAAGGTGTGATGAGTTGGCTTTGGTTGGATTTGGAAACTATGTTAAATGGTAAGGCAATAAATGTACAATGGTTAACATTTGAAGAATTGATGTATATAGATCACAACAAATTATATACAAAAACCGACTAGAAAGTGGTCCAACGTTGACCGCCACGAGCAGATGAAAATGTTATAAGATCAAGGTAAGAGTTTTAATGATGCATGAAACATTAAAACTGAGTTTAAAGATTTACTAGGATGTTGCCAGGACTAGGGGGTGTGAGCTTTAGGTAGATGTTGAGTAGGCTGGGTCTCTATTCCATGTAGCGCAGGACGAGGAAAGGTGATCTTATAGAGGTGTCCAAAATCATGAGAGGAATTGATCTCGTAGATGCACAGAGTCACTTGCCCAGAGTAGGATAATCGAGGACCAGAGGACATAGGTTCAAGGTAAAGGGGAAAAGATTTAATGGGAATCAGAGGGGTAACTTTTTCACACAAAGGGTGGTGGGTGTATGGAACAAGCTGCTAGAAGAGGTAGTTAAGGCTGGAACTATCCAATCATTTAAGAAACAGTCCGACAAGTACATGGATAGGACAGATTTAGAGGGATATGGACCAAGCGCAGGCAAGTGGGACACTATTGGCCGGTGTGGGCAAGTTGGGCAGAAGGGCCCGTTTCTACATTGTATCACTCTATGACTCTATGGTGAAAATCAAAGGAGGATACTGAAATCAATAAGGGAATGTAGAATATTACAATAACAAAATAAGAAATAAAAACAGAAAGCAAAGCATTTATGGATATAAAAAAAAGAAAAGATAAGTTATTGCAGACACCTTAAAGACAAGAGGCAGAAGTAATTATTTTTGAGAAATAAGGAAATGGCAAACCCAAGATGTGGTTATCCTTTTGTCTGGGCAGTTGTGCATAACGATGCCTTTTGCAGCTGTACTTTACATCCAAATTGCTTATTCTTCCATGAATACAGTTATGGGGCTTCTGGTATATTTTACCACTCAGTCCAAGTTACTTCATTCTTCACCCTTGAAGTTGAACAAGGGTGTCAGCATCCTGCTGTCAAGAGCATCAATCATAATCTTATTGAACATTGACAGACCAAATGGCAGACTCTTATTTTCTCTGCACTTATGCGTTTAACTGCCTTAGATTCCAATATTTGGTATTCTTTCCTTAAATGTTATTTTGCTGCTTCACTAAGGCTCTACATTTTTAACAACTTTGGACATGGTGCCAGAAACGTGGTGATTCTTGTGTAGTTTCAATGTAATCTTCTATTCCGACACTCTTGAACTTAAGCATTATAATGTCTATGTATAGTATGATTTTTACTGAACTGTATGTAAAAAAGGTATTTCACTGCACATAGGTACATGTGACAATAAAGTATCATTGAACCACCGAGTGATGTGGCAACTCAGGCAGGTCAATTCTACCATTCTTATTATTTTTACTGAGAACCATTGGACGGTAAGCATATTGACAAAGGAAAGGGAAACCAGTGCTTTATCCCAATATAGACATAATTAAAATCTCATCAAATAATGCAGTAATTCGCTGAATGTACATTGTTTTTGTCTGGTCCACAGAAATTGAGTAATTGCTAACCAATTATCTCTCAATTAAATGCAGAATAAGAAAAGGGAATGCTGCAAAGACTCAACACATCAGGCATCATCAATGAAAGAGAAGGTTAACGTCTCAGGTCAGGTCTCATTTCGATATTGAAACTTGCTTTGATTCACCCTAAAGCCTCATCCCTCCTCAGCTTTGCAGTCTCCTTCAGATTTCCAGCATCTATAATGTTGTCATTTTTATTAAAGACAGAAAACAGATGTTAAAATGTTTTAAAACTTGTGAGCCTCACTGAATATATTTTCCCAAATTGGTTTGAATAGCAATCTATCACTATGGTGATCAAAGAGACTATCACCTTTCCTCTTCCACATTTGAGGCTTTTCCAACATTTCAAGTCACATACAAAAAAATTAACACCTTACCAAACCTTTAGTAAATCACAAGATTAAGACTGCAACCATAACTCTTATTTCCAATGACTATGACCAATTTATTTCAGGAAGGTTGCACATATCTTCTCTGCACACAACAGCATTGCCAAATGACCTTGACACAGCATGGAATTATTGTAAAGTTTCAGACATCAAATTTTAGACAACCTCAATAAATGCTGGGCATATGCAGCTCCAAACATCCACAAATAATTGCATAAAGTTTCACAATGAACTTAAAGCCACGCAACTTCCTCATGCAGATAAGGGTGATAGATAAGATCACGATAAAGCCAATTCAAAGCCATGAATTTAAACCATTACAGTATGTGTACTCTTGTGAATACCACTCTGTTTATTGGTGACCCAGGGTAAAAATGTGTCAATCATTTCCAGGCATGTTAGCCAACACCAATCCTCTGCTTCAAAACTCACCAGTAGACTTTTTTTCGTGAAATCTAGATATATACAATATTTATTTCTACATAACATTATTTGTTTCCTGATAATTTCCAGGCAGGAGATGGAAGAGCAGATGGTGGCAATGAGGAGAGAAAAGCATTGGCCGTCATTGGGTCAATACAAGTTTTTTATTTCAGGAACATTTGCCGAAGAATTTTTAAACATTTTTTTCTAAACAAGTTAAGCTTCTCAAACTCTATTGCATAGATTCACAGTTGAGTCTGAGAGACAATTCAAGTGATTGTGAGTTAGCTACTGCAGTAAACATAGAAAATAGCAGGAGCTAAATCTAAATCTCTCTTGAAAATATCCAGCAAATTGGTAAATCTAAATTTCTCTTGAAAATATCCAGCAAATTGGCCTTTTTCTGTGGCAGAAATTCCACTGATTCACAACTCTCTGGGTGAAAAAGTTTTTCCTCATCTCAGTCCTAAATGGCCTATCGCTTATTAACGTGACCTCGAGTTCTGGACTCCCCCAACATCAGTAACATTTTTCCTGCATCTAGCCTGTCGATTCCCTTAAGGATTTTATATGTTTCTATAAGGCCCCCCTCTTATCCTCTAAATTCCAGTGAATACAAGCCCAGTCGACCCATTCTTTTATCGTATGTTAGTCCCGCCATCCCGGGAATTAACCTGCTGAACCTGCGCTACACTCCCTCAATAGCAAGAATGTCCTTCCTCAAATTAGGAGACCAAAACTGCACACAATACTCCAGGTGTTGTCTCACCAGGGCCCCGTACAACTGCAGTGGGACCTTGCTCCGGAACCAAAATCCTCTCACAATGAAGGCTAATACGCCATTAGCTTTCTTCACTGCCTGTTGTACCTGCAGGCCTACTTTCAATCATTGATGTTCAAGGACACCTGGGTCCCATTGCACCTCCCCTTTTCCTAATCTGACATCATTCATATAATAATCTGCCTTCTTGTTCTTGCCACCAAAGTGGATAACCTCACATTTATCCACATTATATCTGCCCACTCACCCAACCTGTCCAAGTCACCCTGCAGCCCCACAGCATCTTCCTTGCCACTCACTCTGCCACAAAGCTTTGTATCATCCACAAACCTGGAGATGCTACATTTAATTCCCACATCTAAATCGGTAATATATAATGTAAATAACTGGGGTCCCAGCACTCCACTAGTCACTGTTAGTGACCTGACGTGCAGCTGTATGCTGCCGATGCAGAGGCGTGTATGTGGATTGATGTGCTGGCTGCTCGTGGGTACAGCCATCATTTGTCAGGGGGAAACAGGGCATTCATTTGTATTCATGAATGCATTTTCTCCCTACTGCCCTTTTCACACCCCTGAGCTGCGACAATTGTGTTCTGGGTCGAACCGAGCTGAACTTGGAGTGCAGAGCAAACTCACTTGTTCATTCACTGAGTCAGTGCAGCAGTTGGGTGGCAGCTCAAGCCCATGTCTGCTCACTCACCCATCACAGTTGTTTCTGCAAAACTCTCCCATACAATATGTTCATTTTAAACATGAATCAATTTGGGTTACGAACAGTTCAAAAACAGATCACGTTCGTACCCAGGAACTGATTATATTGCGAAACCAGATTTTCAGCAACATCTGCAATTCATTAAAATGGAAGTTTTTAAATCAACCTATGCAAATGCATATTTTATATGTTTATCCAGTTCAGTGTTTTTTCCTCTTCACATACCTAAAGAAGCTTTTACTATCCTCCTTTATATTCTTGGCTAGCTTACCTTCGTACCTCATCTTTTCTCCCCATATTGCCTTTTAAGTGAGGCCGCGACTGGTTCCCAGAATGCGGGAACTCCTCACGCCCATGAAGGCGACTCCCCGGCAACCAACCGCGAACATGTGGCGACTGCAGTCTCCGGCAGTTGCCTAAAAAGTTGCCTAAGTGGGACAAGCCCATAACCCTCCACAACAAAAAAAACATACATAGAACTGGGAAACAGATCATTACACAGATCAATCTAAGGATGTACTGAAAAATATGCAAGTGCGTTGTCCAACAACAAAAACATACAATTATAAAAGGAATTAAGTTAAAAATAGGAGATTGCTGTTGATTTTGTGTAGCATTAGGAGCAATTTGGTTGTTACACTCTTAGAGCAATGAAGGGTACAATGAAAAAAATCTTCAAAGTAGAGCATGAATTCAAAACAAGACAGCATCCCCCACAAAACCACATTAAAAGAAAACTGAATTATGAAATTAAAACACAGCAACTGAAACATGACTACACAGAAACATGCTGCAATAAAATTGTTATCAATCTGTGCAATACGTTGTTCCAGTTTTCCACAATTAATATTCTATTAAAAGGTTGAAAACGAACAGGATAGGATGCAATCCTTAATCCATTTTCAAAGAAAATTGGGATAATTAATAAAGATTTTTATAAAAGAATAGCGATGTTAAGTAATCATGAAAACAAAACATAGAACATTGCTTAACAAGATGAGACCTCATGATATTAGAGGGAAGATACTCGCATGGAAAGAAGGTTGGTTGAATGGCAGAAGGCAACGAGTGGGAATAAAGAAGGTTTTTTCTCATTGCTGCCAGTGACTAGTGGTGTTCTGCAGGGGTCAGTGTTGGAGCCACTTCTCTTCATGTCATATATCAATGATTTGAATGGGGGAATTGTGGCCTACTTTCTGGGTAATACAAAAATAGGTGGGGGGCAAGTAGTGTAGAGAAAGCAAGGACTTGGACAGTTGGAAGAGTAGGCAAAGGAGTGGCAGATGGAATACAGCATAGCAAAGTGTGCAGTCATGCAGTTTGGTTGTAAGAATAAATGCATCAACTATTTTCTAAATGGGGAGAGGATTCAGAAATCAGAGGTGCAAAGAAACTTGGCAGTGCTTGTGCCGGGTACCCAAAAGGTTCATTTGCAAGTTTAATCAGTAGTAAGGAAGGCAAATCCAATGTTATCATTTATTTCGAGAGGACTAGAATAGAAAAATTGGGATGTAATGCTGAGGCTTTATAAGGCACTGGTTTGACTGCATTTCGAGTTTTGTGAGCAGTTTTGGGCCGCATATCCGAGGAGGGATGTGCTGGTGATAGAGAGGGTTCAGAGGTGGTATATGAGAATTATCCCAGGGATGATTGGGTTAACACTTGATGAGTGTTTGATGGCACTGGGCCTGTACTCACTTGAGTTTAGAAGGACGAGGGGTACTGAATAGAGTGGATGTGGAGAGGATGTTTCCACTATTCTCGGGCAAGAGGGCAAAGCCTCAGAATTAAAGGGCGTACCTTTAGAAAGGAGATGAGGAATTTCTTTAGTCAGAAGGCTGTAAATCTGTGGAATTTGTTGCCAAAGAACGACGGTGGTGGCCAAGTCATTGGGTATTCTTAAAGTGGAGATTGACAGATTCTTGATTAGTAAGTGTCAAAGGTTATGGAGAGAAGGCAGGAGAATGGGGTTGAGAGGGAAGGATAGATCAGCAATGATTGAATGGTGAAGTAGACTTGATGGGCCAAATGGCCTAATTCTGCTCCTATGACTTACGAACATGGGAAAAGGCCCATAAGCCCACAATGTCTATGTCAAACACGATGCCAAGTTAAATTAATCCCTACTGCCAACATGCGATACATTTTCCTCCATTCCGAGTATCCATATACCTATCTGACCTACCTCTTAAATTATTCAATCAGCTTCCAACATTTCTCTGCCCATAATTATAATTTATGGCTAAAGGAATCAGGGGATATGGGGAAAAAGCAGGAAGGTACTGATTTTAGATGATCAGCCATGATCATATTGAATGTCGCTGCTTGCTCAAAGGGCCGAATGGCCTACTCCTGCAACTATTTTTCTATGTTTGTTTCCTGTACCCTTCGACAGTCTTTTTTACTGCAGAACGTGATTTCAAAGGCACAAATCCATGCTGACTAATCCTAGTTGTTCGGCTTCCTGTGCTCCAAGAAATAAAATCCTAACCTGCCAAACCCACTCAGGCCTCGGATCCCGGCAGCATCCTTGTAAATCTTTAGCAAGCAAGCACATTTCAACAACAAGGCAATTCAAAGTGCTGTACACAAAGCATTAAAGAGCAATCAAAATCAATTAAGTCATTAAAAATAGAAAATAAAAATAAGCTAAAATAGAATAAGACAAGTATAACAAGAATAAAAGTCGCAGTGCTGTGTCAGAAATGAATAATTATTTAATTTAATTAAAGATAGTGTCAAACAAAAAAGTCTTCAACCCCGATTTAAAAGAACTGAGAGTTGGAGCAGACCTGCATTTTTTTGAACGTTTGTTCCATATATATGGTGCATAAAAACTCAACGCTGCTTCTCCATGTTTAGTTCTGACTCTGGGGACAGAAAGCAGACATGTCCCAGACCACCTCAGAGATCTCGATGGTTCATAATGTAACAGAAGATCAGAAATGTATTTTGGCCCTAGACCATTAAGTGCCTTATAAACCAACATAAATATTTTGAAATCAATTCTTTGACAGAGTGGAAGCCAGTGTAAAGACCTAAAAACTGGAGTGATATGATCCATTTTCTTGGTCTCAGAGAGGATTCGAGCAGCAGCATTATGAATCAGCTGCAGCTGTCTAATTGATTTTTTAGGGATACCTGTGAAGACAGCATTACAGTAGTCAAGTCTTTGTTAAATATTTTTTATTATAGAAACATATTTATGAAAATTACAATGTTTTACATAAATGAAAATACATCGTTATATACTTTCATGATATTAATAATATTGATATTATTATTAATATTAAAATTTAAGACTATATGCTTCTATACACTTTTTTAATTTTTTTTATAAAGTAGAAAAAGATCGAGATAAATAACGAAGAAAATATAAAAGCGAATGGAGTGTTAATCATTAATCCGTCATTGGAGATATAGGCATGATTTATTATATTTCTTTCTTCATCCATTCTAATATTCAGGCCTCAGTCAAGCCCTCGTACCGAGCCGTTATGACTCTGTAAATATTCAATATATGGAGACTGTATCCCTCTGAAGAGATCTAACCTGTCCATTAGGACAAGCCTCAATCTCTCCAGATGAAGAGTCTCCAACATTTCTGTATTCCACATTTTGATTGTAGGGGATGTAGGGCCTTTCCAAAATTTTAATATTAATTTTTTCCCAATTATTAACCCATAATCAATAAAAATTCTTTGATTCATTGTTATTAATTGGTCTGTTTCCAGTATTCCTAGTATTATTAACTTTGAATCAGGTGTCAAAATTATATTAACAACATTCAAAATTATCCTAAATATTTCTATCCAGAATTTTGTAATTTTTATACAGTTTGTAAATGAGTGTGACAAGTTGGCTTCTAAATGTTGACATTTATCACATATAGGAGATACTTTTGGAAAAATGTTATGTAATTTAGATTTTGAATAATATAGTCTATGTAGTAATTTAAACTGTATAAGAGAGTGTTTAGCATTTAGCGAACAATGGTGTATAAGTTGTAAACTTTCATCCCATACTTCTGGTCTAATAAGTTGGCATAATTCATTTTCCCAAGATTGTCTATGTATTTCTGTTGATGGAACATCACCTTCCAATAAGATGTTATATATATATATGAAATCATTTTTTCTGTATTCGGATGTTTATTTAAGCATTCATCTAAAATTTCTGTCTTTCTATTTCTGAGTTCCTGCGTATTTGCTTTAACATAATCTCTAATTTGTAAATATCTAAAATAATCTTTAGAGTGTAGTCCATAAATTTGTTGTAGATCTTGAAATGAAAGGAAGGAGTTTTCCTTATAGAGATCACCGACCTTAATAATTCCATTATTTTTCCATTGTAAAAAAGCTTTATCCATCATTGAAGGTTTAAACGTAACATTATTTACAATGCTAAGAGATAGTGGTATAGATTTGTTTTAATGTTTTCTTTATTTGTTTCCAAATACGTATTCCACTTTCTATTATCGGGTTTTCACTATAAGTTTTCTTAGCTAGATTAATATTAGCAAATATTATAGAACTAATTTCAAAAGGAGAACAATCTTCTTTTTCCATATTTAACCAAGTTGGTTGGTTATCTATTTCTTCTAACCAAAAATTCATATTTTTAATGTTGACTGCCCAATAATAAAACATAAAATTTGGTAGTGCTAGACCTCCATTTATTTTTGATTTACATAAATGTTTTTTATTTATTCTATGGCTCTTATAATCCCAAATGAAGTTAGTGACTAGGGAGTCCACCTTTTTAAAGAAATTTTTAGGGAGATATATCGGAATTAATTGGAAAAGGTATAATAATTGTGGAAGAAAAAACATTTTTATTATATTAATTTTACCTAACATTGAAATAGGTAAAGTTTTCCAATATAAGATATTCTTATTTAATTTATTCAATAATGGTGGGAAATTAGATTTAAATAATGAGTCACATCTTTTTGTTACGAAAATTCCAAGATATTTAATTTTTTCATTTGTTATCTTAAAATGGAATTGTTGTAATATGTGTAAGTTATTTACCGTTATTGGCATAAGTTCAATTTTATTCCAATTGATACTATATCCTGAGTAGGATCCAAATTCAGTTATTAATTTTAACAAATTTCGAATACTAGTTTCTGGTTTTGTGATGTAAAGTAATACATCATCCGCATATAAAGAAATTTTATTTTTAGTGTCTCTAGTATCGTATCCATATATTTCCAGATGTGATCTCACCCTCTGAGCTAGCGGTTCTATTGCCAGTGCAAACAGTAAAGGGGATAAAGGGCAACCTTGTCTACAACCTCGAGATAGATTGAATTTAGGTGATAACATTCGGTTTGTTATTATTCTAGCTGTCGGATTTGTATATAGCAATTTGATCCAGGTAATAAACTTTTCTCCCAGTTTGAAAGCTTCCATAACCGAGAACAAATAAGGCCATTCCACTTGATCGAAGGCTTTCTCTGCATCTTACGAAATAACTACTAGATCTTTATTAATACCTCTTTTCGAGTATATAATATTAAATAACCGTCTCAAATTATATGAAGAGTATCGTTTTGGTATAAATCCTGTTTGATCGGGATGAATTAATTTATTAACAACTGAGCTTAACCTTTGTGCTAATATTTTAGTTAATATCTTTTGATCAGTATTTAAAAGAGCTATTGCTCTAAATGACCCTGGTTCATCCAAGTCTTTGTTTATTTTAGGTAAAAGTGTTATAGTAGATTCATTTAATGTTTCTGGTAGTTTTTGCTGTGTATATATATGTTCATATAATGATTTCAGACATGGGACAATCTGATCATAGAATATTTTATAAAATTCCGAGCCGATGCCATCAGGTCCCGGTGTTTTACCATGTTTTAATGATCTAATAGATTCTTGGATTTCTTTTATCGAAATATCAGCATTCAGTAACTCTCTATTTTGTAAATCCAACCCTTTCAGGTTACATTTTTTTTAAATGCTTCTATTCCTATTTTATTTTCTGTTGTTTTAGCAGTGTATAAGTTTTTAGAATATTGCATAAATCTTTCATTAATATCTTTAGGTTGTGTTAACAATTCGCCATTATGTGATTTAATCCTATGGATTATTTTTTCAGCTTCCATTTTCCTTAGTTGGCGAGCCAATAATTTTTGAGGTTTATCACCGAATTCAAACTGTAATTGTTTAGTATGTTGATAAAGTTTAACAACTTGATCTGTATATATTTTATTTAATTTATATTTCAATGCTGCAATTTCATTATGTAGTATTGTAGTTGGATTCGCTGCATTCTGTATATCTAATTGTTTAATCTCCTTTTCCAAATCTTGTTGATCCTTACGATTCTTTTTATTATAAAATGCTTGGGAGGAAATCATGATTCCCCGGAGGTATGCTTTAAACGTTTCCCATAATAAGGAACAAGGTATTTCCCGTTTATCATTTATTTCGAAAAAAATCTTAATTTGTTCCGTGATATATTCCTGAGTAATTTTATTTTCTAAAATTTGTGGGTTAAATCTCCACTGTTCTGATTTTTGTATTTTACCATTTATTTTGATCTTAAATGTTAATGGTGCATGATCTGAAATTATAATATTATGCTATTTGGATTTATAAGTGAGTGAGATAAGTTTAGCATCCACCAAAAAATAATCTATTCTTGAGTAAGTTTTATGTACTGACGAGTAAAAAGAGTATTCTCGTCCGGTAGGGTTTTCTATTCTCCAAACATCTTTGATATTAGTAGTTTCCATATATGCATTTAATAAGTCACTAGAATGTGATTTAGTTTTCCTTTGCCTTGTAGATCTATCCAAGTATGGGTCTAGTGTACAAGTATGGGTCTAGTAGTCAAGTCTACTGAAGATAAATGCATGGACAAGTCTTTCCAAATCCTGCTGAACCATAAGTCCTTTAATCCTTGATATATTCTTACAGTGATAGTAGGCTGACTTTGTAATTGTCTTAACGTGGCTGTTGAAGTTCAGGTCTGAGTCCATGACTACACCAAGAGTTATGGTTTTGTCCGTGGTTTTTTAACATTGCCGATTGAGGTTAAGGACTGACTTTTAATTGTTCCTCTTTGGCTCCAAAAACAACTATCTCAGTTTTGTCTTTGTTTAATTGAGGAAAGTTTTGGCACATCCAATTGTTGATTCGTTCGATGCACTTACTCAGTATTCATATTGGACCATAATCTCTTGGTGATATGGTTATGTAACTTTGTGTGTCATCTGCATAATTATGGTAACTTATTTAGTTGTCTTCCATAATCTGAGCCAGTGGGAGCATATAGATGTTCAACAGAATGGAACCCTGGGGAACGCCACATGTCATATTTGTCCGCTCTGATGTGTATTTACCTATAGACACAAAGTTGTCCCTGTTCTTTAAGTAGGATTCAAACCAGTTTAGTACTGTGCCAGAAAGTCCAACCCAGTTTTCCAATCGGTCTAGTAATATGGTGCGGTCGACCGTGTCAAATGCAGCACTGAGATCCAGTAATAATGTCTGTATTTAAGTGGATGTCATACTACACTCTTCCAGGCTTAATTGCATCTTTGCTATAACATGGTGACCAAAACTGGACACAAAATAACCCCACAAGCAGAACAATCAAGAGTCAAACAATGGCCTCAGTTTAAAGACGTCTTATTCTCCAATCGATTAACACAGCCCTTACTCAGAATGTCAGTATTACAAACTCCTCACAAGCTACTTCAAATCAAGAGTGTTTTATTGCCATGTGTCCCAGATGAAATTCTTACCAAATGCATCATTTGGTTTTATTTCCTGCCCTTTAATCATGAAAGCAATATGTATGGAGAATGTCTGTCAAGTTGGAAAATGTAATGCACAGCATAAAATGTCAACATGTTGTGAAACTATGCATCTTTAAGCATGATTTTGTCAAACAGTCTAAATTCTCAAGTTACTCCCACAACCAATGCTTCAACTTACCAAGGACAGCTCAAAATACATTCCACAGACAATCACCATTGGTTGCTTCTATGGCTATATCCTGCAGCTCTACCCCACCCAAACCAACCCCCGCAGTCAGTGGAAATGAAAATGTCATACATTCCCTATTTAAAAAAAGAGACAAAGTGCTGGAGTAACTCCACAGGTCAGGCAACATTTCTGGAGGTTTTGGATTGGGACCCTTCATCAACATTTACTGTTATTTAGCTGAATTGGGGTACTGTTGCTTGAGTAAAATTCCTGAGATATATTGAGCATTTGACATTCATCCGGTGACAAGTTATAACATGCCCGGCTAAGACATTTGTTCTGCAAATCCATAGCAGGAAAACTGTCAGAGATTGTCATTGTTGTCTATGCATTGAATCTGGCAGTAATATCTCATCATTGTTCCACTCAGACCTCTTTGTAATAAATAACTCCACCCTTCGAAGATAAGATCTATAGTTTAAAAATTGTACAATGGAACAGATAGTAGAGCTGTTGCCTCACAACACCACAGACCCAGATTCGATCCTGACCTTGGGTGTTGTCTGTGTGGAGTTTGCTCGTTTCCCCGTGATTATGTGGGCACCCTCCAGTTGCTATGGTTTCCTCCCACATCCTATAGATGTGCAGGTTTGTGGGCTAATTGGCCTCTGTAAATTGCCCCTAGTGTCTGGGGAAATGAATGTGAAAGTGGGATAACATAGGCATGGTGTGAAATGGTGATCGATGGTGAGTGGTGGGTCAAGGGCCTGTTTCCATGCATTCCTGAACCAAACAATTTCACATGTAAAACGATCATGTGAACAAGCCTCAAAGATGCTCACATTTATCCCTTCTATCTGCTGCCTTTATTTTTCACTCTAACAAATGCCACTGTTGTGCCTAGTAGACAGCAACTTTCACTGGCAATCTAAATCAAAATTGGATCCAACCTACTCATGTGGGCGGCTCCAAATAGTTCCACCAGCAGTTCACGCCTTAAACAGTAGGAAGTCTAAGACTTCAGTGTTTGCACTATTGAATGTCAAACTTATGAACTTGCCGACATATTTGGAATGTCACTTTGCCAAATCACCCTGCAATTGGACACATTATGGAAGTATGGTGGTAGGGAAAATCAAAATATAAACTGCATTGCGAATCCTTCAGCTATTCAGACTTGACGGTATGTCTGAGACCACAAAGATTTCAAATGGGGATGACAGGTTTATGGATGTGGGGATATGGGAGGAATGTTGCCTGTGCACAAACTGTTTGACATTAGTTATAACGTTTAATTTTGTGCTTTAAAATATACTGTACTCATTTTCAAAATATGTTACATTTCATACATTTCTTCCCAATGTTGGAAGTGAAAAATATTTGAAAAACGATTTAAACATTTTTTAGGCTCAAATACCAGTTTTTCTTTTCAAATTGTCAAAGGATTTTGATATGTTTTGGGTTGAGACTTCTCATTAGTTCACTGAAGGTGCCACAGCCACCTCAACCACTGGAGTTGTTATATTTTCTCACTTCCCACCCACGTATTTATATTATTCACTCTCACATATCCATTAACCACCACCAATTTGCTTGCCAATCCTGAGGGTACCCAAGAGTCAATCTTTCACACATAGGGGAATTGGTATATAGAATGAACTGCCAGAGAAATTAATCGAGATGAGTACAATTCCAATGTTTAAAACCCATTTGGGCAGGTACATGGAAAGAAAAGATCGATGGATAAGAGTCAAACACAGGCAAATGACACTCGTTCAGGTAACAAACTTAATCTGCTTGGACAAGTTTAGCCGAAAAACACACTTCCATTCTATGTACAAATTAACATAACCAGCACATCTTTACTATTTGAGGAACAAGGAACAACTGGGAAGAATCATGTGATCACAGGAAGGTGTGCAAACTCCCAATGATTCAGTCAAACGAGTCTAGCCTTTAATGATTAAATGTAGGAGTAATCTATAGGCACGTGAATCAAACAGCAAGATCTGATCCTAGCGGGAAGTCCATGGACTCCGAATCTGAACCTGGGTTTCACTCTTATCCAAAAAGGCAGATGAAAGCAAGATTTGCTAAAAAACAAACACAAGCACAAAGAGGTGTTCTCATGCATGAATCATAAAAAGTTAGCAAGCAGGTCTAACAAGTAGTTGAGAAAGCAAACAGTGTATTGGTCGTCATTACAAAGGGATTGGTGTTTGAAAATAGGGAGGTTTGTTGCAGTTGTACAGGGTGCTGATGAGGTTTTGCCGAGAATACTGTGTACAGTTTTTGTCTCCATACCCAAAAAGAGATGTATTAGCTTTGGAGGCAATTCAAATAAAAAAAAAATCAGCAGGGTTGACCTCTGAGAGGGTTGACCTATCATGAGACTAAATAGTTTGGGCCTGTATTCCTTGCGATTTTGGAGAACGTAGGAAAGTCTTGAACAACATAAAGAATTGCTGTATACAGACATTTCTTCTCACATATGATGGTGAATCACTCCTGGTAAAAGCTGCATCTGAAGAAGGGTCTCGACCCGAAACGTCACCAATTCCTTCTCTCCAGAGATGCTGCCTGTCCCGCTGAGTTACTCCAGCTTTTTGTGTCTAACTTCTATTTAGACCAGCATCTGCAGTTCCTTCTTCAGAATTTGAAGTGGAAGTAGCTAAATGTTTGTGAGATGGGGAAAGAGGTGTATGAAGAAATGGCACACATGGGGAATTGATTAGCCATGATCAGGTTTGAAGGGCCTGATGGCTACTCATGCTTCTCTTTTCTTGCATTCTTTTAAGACCCGTCCTCTTATGTTTCTGCAAATAATTTGATGCTGCCTAGGAGCTCTGCCTCTAAACATGCACACATGTTAGCATTGCCTATGAAGCCTACCTGAACCACTGAGATAGGCTGGCGTGACATCTGGCGTGGAGACAATAAAAGTTGAACAGCTTCCCATTTATCCTGCATGATTTCTGCATTCCAATAGAACTTCGGATAAACACGGAGAAAAGTGTTTTGGCCATGCAATCTCCTAACTTCCCCTTTCTAAAGTCAACTTGGAAAAAAGGAAGCGCGAGTCGGGTACAGGAAATTCTCACTCATTTGCAGACTCTTTCCATTTAAATAATAATCCGCTGTTTGTTTTCTCTCACCCAAGTGCATGACCTCACATTTCCCAACATTAAACACCATTTGCCAAGCTTTTGACCATCATTCAATCTAGCTGATATACCCAAAATACAATTAAGAGAGGAATCGGCAAGATACAGTGCCCTCCATAATGTTTGGGGAAAAGACCTATCATTTATTTATTTGCCTCTGTACTCCCCAATTTGCGGCTTGTAATATTAATAAAAATCGCATGGCGTTATAATACACATTGTCACAATTTAATAAAGGCCATTGATATACATGTTGGATTCACCATGTAGAAATTACAGCAGTGTTTATTCTTAGACTGTAGCTGGGCACCATAATGTTTGGGGTACAGCAACATCATGTAAATGAAAGTGGTCATGTTTACTATTTTGTTGCATATCTTTGCAGGCAATGACTGCTTGAAGTCTGCGATTCATGGACATCAACAGTTGCTGGGTGTCCTCTCTGGTGATGCTCTACCAGGTCTGTATTTACAAAGCTAAAAAAAAGTCACATGTTGAATGGCCAAGTCACATGTTGAATGGCCAAGTCAATCACCCGATCTGAACCCAATGAGAATACCTTTTATATGCTGAAGAAAAAACTGTGAGGAGGATGCTATGAAAATGCAGGGTGACTTGGACAGGTTGGGTGAGTGTGCAGATGCATGGCAGATGCAGTTTAATGTGGATAAATGTGAGGTTATCTACTTTGGTAGCAAAAACAGGAAGGCAGATGATCTAAATGGTCTGAAGAAGGGTCTCGTTCCGATACGTCACCTATTCCTTTCTCAAGCATTTTTGTCTACCTGGTGTCAAGGTGGGAAAAGGGGAAGTACAACGGGATCTGGGGGCCCTTGTTCATGAGTCAATAAAAGTAAGAATGCAGGTACAGCAGGCAGTGAAGAAAGCAAATGGCATGTTGGCCTTCATATCAAGAGGAGTTGAGTATAGGATCAAAGAGGTCCTGCTGTTGTACAGGGCCCTAGTGAGACCACACCTGGAGTATTGTGTGCAGTTTTGATCCCCTAATTTGAGGAAGGACATTCTTGCTATTGAGGGAGTGCAGCGTAGGTTTACCAGGTGAATTCCCGGGGTGGCGGGACTGTCATATGCTGAGAGAATGGAGCGACTCGGCTTGTATGCTCTGGAGTTTAGATGGATGAGAGGGGATCTTATTGAAACATACGATTATTAAGGGTTTGGACACGCTAGAGGCAGGAAACATGTTCCTGATGTTGGGGGAGTCTAGAACCAGGGGCCACAGTTTACTAATAAGGGTCAAGCCATTTATTTCGGAGATGAGGAAACGCTTTTTCACACAGAGAGTTGTGAGTGTGTGGAATTTTCTGCCTCAGAGGGCGGTGGAGTACGGTTTTCTGGATACTTTCAAGAGAGCTAGATAAGGCTCGTAAAGATAGCGGAGTCAGGGGATATGGGGATAAGGCAGGAGTTTGGAGGGAGCTATAGATCGGCCACGATCTATAGCTCCCTCCATTCTCCTGCCTTATCCCCATAACCTCTGAAACCTGTACTATTCAAGAATCTATCCATCGCTGCTTTAAATGTATCCACTGATGACCTCCACAGCCATCTGAGGCAAAGAATTCCACAGATTCACCTCCCTCTGACTAAAGAAATTCCTCCTCATCTCCTTCCTGAAAGAACATCCTTCAATTCTGAGGCTATGACCTCTGGTCCTAGACTCTCCCACGAGCGAAAACATCCTCTCCACATCCACTCTATCCAAGCCTTTCACTATTTTGTACTTTTCAATGAGATCCCCCCTCATTCTTCTAAACTCCAGCGAGTAGAGGCCCAGTGCCAAACACTAATAATATGTTAACCGATCATAATCCGCAAACATTGCAGGCTATAGGTCTGTCCCTGCGCTAAACTGTTCAATGTTCTGTCTAGCTCTCACTGCAGATTTACATTATCCTATCAGAATGTGCCCGTCCAACAATTTTCTTATCAACATGTTCTTTCCTTCCAATAGTTTAAAAGTGTAAATCTTGAGCAACTGATGATCCCAACCTATACAAGAAACCCGAGTGCAACCTTCTCAAAGCCAGCAAGGATGTCAACAGATAAATCCAGACTCAGCTAGAGTCTAAGAATAACCACACAGACACCTGTCAATTGTGGCAAAGCCTGTGTACTATAACGAACCACAAAGTAGTGAAGTAGAAAAAAAAAATGCCTCGACTTCCTCAGAATGCTTAGGAAATCTGGGGTGTTCCCATTGACTCTCTCCAATTTCAACAATTGCACCATAGAAAGCATTTTATCCGGACCCATTCCTTCTATCCAGAGATGCTGCCTATCCCGTTGAGTTATTCCAACATTTTGTGTTTATCTTTGTTGTAAACTAGCATCTACAGTTCCTTCCTACACTCTCTGGAGACATCACAGCTTGGCATAGTAACTGCTCTGCCCTAGACCACAAGAAGTTGAAGTTTTCTGAAAGCAGCCTAGCCCATCACACCAACCATCTTTACCACATCAACTCCATCTATGCTACACGCTGCCTTGGGGAAGCAGCCAAAAGGACCACTCACAGCCTGGTTATTCACTCTTCTCTCATCTCCCATCAGGCAGCAGAAACAAAAGCTTGAAACCATGTTTCACCAGATACAAGTATAGCTTTGTCCCCTCTGTTAGCCGACCTGGATGATAAGGATGAATTTCGTGAATATTCAATCAATTTTGTGTCAGTGTTTCCATTTTTCTAAATCTGCATTTCTCAGTAGTTGTAAAAATATTCTACACTCTCTGTTTATTTTCCATTTTGCACTACCTGATGTACTCGTACTCATGCATGGTATAATTTGCCTGGATAGCATGGAAAACAAAGTTTTTCGCTGTAACACAGTACATAATAAACCAATAGAGGACTAAAAACTCATCCTTCCACAAGTTACCACCTTCCAGTCTAAAAAGGATCAATTTATTCCAACTCTATGCTTTTGATGAGCTAACAAATTTTATGCACAGGCACTTATGTAGCACCTTGCTAAGTACCTTTAGGAAATCTAAATACACTACAGGCTTCCCTCCATCAATTCTTATTGTTACATCTTCGAAGAAATAGCAATATCTCACTGCAGTCCAAGACCATCTAAGGATAAGGGGGAATTCCTTTAGGGCCGAGATGAGGAAAACATTTTTCACACAGAGAGTGGCGAGTCTCTGGAATTCTCTGCCACAGAAGGTAGTTGAGGCCAGTTCATTGGCTATATTTAAGAGGGAGTTAGATGTGGCCCTTGTGGCTAAAGGGATCAGGGGGTATGGAGAGAAGGCAGGTACAGGATACTGAGTTGGATGATCAGCCATGATCATATTGAATGGCGGTGCACGCTCGAAGGGTCGAAGGGCCTACTCCTGCACCTATTTTCTATGTTTCTATCTTCCATACCATCAACAATTCCATGAATCTGCATGTCATCCACAAACTGATTGATTGGTCAAAAGAAGGGTCCCAATCCTTAATTTCATCTATCCAGTTTACTTCACTGATGTTGCATGAATTGGTGAGTTCCTCCAGTACTTAAGATTTTTCTCAGGATTGCAGTATTTGCAGACTCCACAAGCGTGTCTCTACAAACTTATTGATCTTCCCTTTTACATCCAAATCATTCACGTATCTACATAAACAGCAAGGATTTCAACACTGATCTTTTGGATACCACAAAACACAGAACACAATCACAAAAACCTCTACCATCACTTCTATGTTCTAAAAGTCCGTCGGGATCACACTGTGTCCAGCCAACCATTAGCCGCTCAGAAAACCACCCTGCACGAGGTAATCTGAGAGTGGCGGGGGGGACCCGATTGTCCTGGTCCCCCCCCCGCCACTCTCCCTGCTACAATCAAGAGTCCCGACCCAATTTTCTCCAGAGACGTTGCCTGACCCACTGAGTGTTTGACCCGCTGAGATACTCCAGCTTTTTGTGTCTATCTTCGAGTTACTCCAGCATTTTGTGTCTATGAAAAGTATTTGAAAATTTGTTTCTTGTCATGGCTAGATAAAAACATGGCAATCCTGCCTCCTTATTTGCTTAATTGAAGCAATTGAAAGCCTAAAAGACTGAAGGCATAGCAACTAACTGATGATCATAGATAAAAAGATAAGAAAGCTGCCAATTTCTGCTATTTTATAATGATAATTGAGGGAAACAAAATAATTCAAAATAAGATGAAATTGAGTTACCCAAGTTGAAATAAACCATTGTGTTAACGAAGAAACTGCAGATGCTGGAGAATCGAGGGTTACATAAAAAGCTGGAGAAACTCAGCGGGTGCAGCAGCATCTAAGGAGTGAAGGGTCTGAAGAAGGGTCTCGACCCGAAACGTCGCCTATCTCCTTCGCTCCTTAGATGCTGCTGCACCCGCTGAGTTTCTCCAGCTTTTTGTGTAACCCTTGAAATAAACCAGCTGACTTAATATGATCATAGAATGCCACAAATATTTTACATCAGGTAAACAGCTTTACAAAGCAGCTGCTTCCTGCTACCGGGATCAAGAGGTAGCTTTCTCAAAGGAATATGAAAAAAAACGAATTTCAATTGGAGCATATGGAAATAATTTCTTAACTCAATATTGGTTGCTGAAATTAAAAATGATTTTCCAAAAAAATTCTATTTCCTCCTGTCCAGTGACTCCACATTAATCTTAGATTCAGGGAGCTCAGCTACTCCATTGAACACATGCCCATTTCCTTTCTTCTGTTCTGCAGCAATTCAGAAATATTTCAAATTTACTGACTGCTAAATTAAGTTTGACAATTCAGTGTGATGCAGACTGTTTTAATAAGATTAATTAGAAACACAGCATTGTTGTGTTTAGATTGAAATCCTCCATGGGTTATGAATCCACGACTTAAGGACTTAAGGACACCGCACAAACAAACAAGCATTTGGGAGACCAGCGGGATGCATTTTATGGTTCCTGTGGGGCAGAAATTCTTACGGTTTGAAGAACTTTCACTTACACGATGGGCAAAAGCCTGCCGGACCAGCTGAAAAGTTCGCCATAAAAATAAACCTTAATTCAGCATTGTGAAATTTCTTGGGCACAAACTTACTGCACAGCCAATGGTACTGCAATGTTGCAAACTTCACTTCAATGTAAATTACAGCGTAACAGCGAGATAGAGGGGGCAGATACAAGTGGAAGACTGGACCGGCGTAGACATTCTCGGCAGCTGCATTCACACAGACCTGCGCCTCATCCGCAGCCAGGATTGAACCTGGGTCCCCGGCGCCGCAAGAGCTGCCAATGGACCGTGTCTTCTCCCCCCCCCCCCCCCCCCCCCCCCCCCCCCCCCCCCCCCCCCCCCCCCCCCCCCGAGTGTCACATCCACACCTGGGGGGCGGCTGGAGACGTCCAGACCGACAGGACACCGGCCCGGAGCAGCTAAAGCGGAGAAGCGCCAACCCCAGCTCAACTACGCCTGCCCCGCCGGGCCAACCAACAGCCCCGAACCAAAGGGGACGGTGGCCCGGAGGAGCAGCGGCCCACAGACAGCATGGAGAAGCACCAAGCCCAGCTCAACTCTGCCGGGGAATGGGCCCTCTGGGTGAGGTGCAGAGCCGGAGCCATTGCTTTCCCCCCCCGCGCCAGCTGCAAGTCCGGAGCCGCCACTGCCCCTCCAGCCCAGGTGAGGAAATATTATATAATAGAACCACTCGGATAGTGACTTTTATATAAGCTGGGTAATTTGCAAAAGAAAAGCTTAAGGTTTTCAGAAACATATATCTCCTAACGAAATAAAGTACAATGAAACATACACACAGGGAAAGATGAATCAAAACATAGAAACCTGAATCTGAACCTGCTTAGAAACCTGAATCTGAACCTGTTTATTGCATTGAGGCAATTGTAACACTGGAGGAAATTGTATTTGATATAACTTTGTGTTGAAGAATGGATAGCTGAATAGGGGCCTCTTCTTAGGCCAGAGGTCAACTGCTCTTTCTCTATGGCACATTCTTGAGCTGTGAGGGTTATGCTGAGTTTGAGACAGAATTCAAGGCTGAGAGATAATAGACTAATTTAGCTTTGACTAAGTTAAATTATAATGAGATTGTGATAAGGGATAGGATGTATGTGAAGTTGCTTGGAGAGGAAGAGAATTAGATTGATGGATATGTTTATAGAAAGTCGAAGAAGCAGATGTAATTCTGATGTAATGGTCTGAAGTTGTATCCTTGCACCAAGCACTTATTAATTAAGTTGACAGATTTACAACCCATGTATGTTTGGGTTGGGAGGTGTGTGTGGGTTTTGAACTTAGAAACTGTAATTTGGCAAAACTTATATAATTAATGTTTTAAATACATAGGTAATAGTATTGTAAACTGTGTAAAATTGTACAATTTATGAAATGTATTGTCTTAGTAGGAATGCAAACATTAGACTTTGTTTAGATTTATAGAAATATCTTTCTTCTTGGTATGGAAAGTGTGTATGACTTGTGTGATCATTGTATTACATATGTATCTTATATTTTGAGGAGTGGTCATTGATAATTGGGCCTACTGGGGTTTTGCTGTGTTGAAATAAAATAATTCTAAGCAGACTTATACCACAGGCAAACGAAGGTTGTGAGGCCAGGGAATGGGGATCATGTGACTGATGTTGTAAATCACCAGAAGGACTCAGATAATTGGTTACTAGCTTGTCATACCCGCTGTATCTGAAATGTCTAATACCTATATAAATGCCATGAGTTCTATCAAAGTTACTCCTCTCTGGACCCGCCCCAGAGCATCAGTTCTGTGTTGGAAAGTTCAGAGACTAGTCTCAGCTGAATAAAGAATCGATTTCAACAGCTACAAGCGTTTGAGTCAAGTTGACTTTAGATTGGCAAAAGAACTCAGTTTAACACAGGGCCACCCCGGACGGGGACGGGATACCCGGGAGGGGACGGAGATGACCGAGCAGCAACTCAACGACGCCCGCAGAGCCGGAGGCCCAGGCCCGACCACACACGGAACGCGGGTCTGCACCCATGCAGATTCACAGCTGCCGAGAATGTTTATAGCGAGTGACCTATGACCTGGGCATGCGCAGTCGGAATACGGAACTCGCTTATTGAAGATCAATCTCATTTATCCACTGAGCAGTCTGTGTAGTTCAGATCATTCAAACAGTACCAGATTACCCCAAATTTTACAAATCTATCATAAAAATGAAAAGGATCATTCAACAAACAGACACAGGAAAATTCAAAAATACAGAAAGTGTAACAATGCTTCCAATATTTAATATGGGACAGGTTACAAATATAAAACTTGGCAGAAAGCTGAGGGCACCAGTGCACAACCACATCACAATCAAGGTATCAAAAAAGCGTTTTTTTAAATCTCTCATCTGGATTCTATAAAAATAAAACTTTGTCAAAACAGTAAGGAAAAGTTAACATATTATTCCGTTCATATGCATAAGGCGTTAGCAAAGTACCCTGTGGACCACAAACAAATTTCTGAAAAGCTAGCTCCTCTGTGACCAGAGGTGTTCCACAGGGATTGGTGCTGAGTATACTGTTGAGTATAAAAGACTTGGAAGATCATGTAAATGGATTGGTTTGTAAGTTTGCAGGCAATACGAAAATTGGTGGAATTGCAGACAGTGAAGGGAGCTATTAAAGGATTTGTCAGTATATAGATCAGTCATACTTATGACTGGAGAAATGTCAGACGGATTTTAATCCAGATAAGTGTGAGATGTTGCGATTTGTGAGTTCAAATGCAAGGGGAAATTATAAACCTAATAATGGCAAGACGCTTAACAGTATTGACATACAGTGGTATCTTGGGGTTCAAGTTCATAGCTTGTTGAAAATAGCAACACAGGTAGATAGATTAGTAAAGGTGACGTATGGTGAACTTGCCTTCATTGGTCAAGGAACGGAATATAAGATTCAGGAAGTCATGTTGCAGTTTTCTCATTCCTTCTCTCCAGAGATGCTGCCTGTCCTGCTATGTTACTCCAGCTTTGTATGTCTATCTGCAGCTTTATAAAACTTTGGATCGGTTGCATTTGAAATAGTGCATGCAATTCTGGTCACCCCATTACAGAAAGGACGTGGACTCTTTGGGAAGGTACAGCAGTGGTTTACCATGATGCTGCCTTGATTAGAGATTAGTTATTAGTTACAAGGAGGGGTTGGACAAACTTGGGATGTTTTCTCTGAAGCATGAGATGTTTTGGGGAGTTTATAAAAAATAAGGTATAGATAGGGTAGATATACAGAACATTTCTCCAGGGTGGAAGCATCGAATACAAAAGGGCATAACTTTAAATTGAGAGGGGGAAAATTTAAAGCAGATGTGCTGGGCAAGTTTTTTTGCACAAAACGTTTAAACAATGTTTAAGGAACATTTAAACATGTATAAGGATAGGTTAGGCTGAAAGGGATATTGGTCAAACGCAGGGGGTGGAACTAGTGTAGACGAGGCATGTTGGTCAGCGTGGACAAGTTGGGCCGAAGAGCCTGTTTCCACGCTGTATGATTATAACTATGATAGGCGCCTTGAAATGTGTTGCCAGAGACGGTGATGGAACCAGATATGATAGTGGCATTTAAGAGACTTTTAGACAGGCACAGTAATGTGCAGAAAATTGAGAGATATGGATCACATGCAGGCAGAAGGAATTAATTTAATTTAGCACCACATTCAGCACAGAGGCCAAGGAGCTATTCCAACGTTCCACTGTTCTATGCTTAGATTAGATAGCAGTTTAAAGTCTCATCTGAATAGTTGATATGCCTGACAAGACCAAAATCTTTCAAAGTTACACAATAATGTATACCAAACATCCCAACCTTCTACCTTAAGATGAAAGAGAGATAAATACTGATAGTTCAAACAAAGAAAAATTACAGTAGTTTATTTTTCAATAATTAGCAACATTTTCATGGAGGCTTTGCTCTGTTTACATTACAACCTGGTGTGAGTGACTTTCACATTAACTTCCAGCACCTTGGCAAAGCAATTTCAGACATTATTAAAATGTTCTGACCACCAATGCGTGGGACAGCACCCTAACCCAATATCAATTTACATGCATTTTCAGAAGTTTATTAGATAAAACCTATTAACATTCAAGGAGCTCTCCCTCACAGTTTAGGTATTTCTGAGGTCAATCCACATGAGGTTTTATTCACAATTTACCCAGTTATGAACCAGTGAATGCCAGCACTCAGCAAGATCTGAACATACTGAGCTAATAATTAGCTGATAAAGTTCATGACTCACGGCATCCAACTATAAACTTCCACACTAAAAGCTATCTCACTTTATTGTTCCATCACTAAGTCCTGATCGGAACCGGAATTAAAAAGCCCAGCATCAAAGGCAAGTCAGGATTATATAATCTGTAAAAAAGTGGCCCAACTCCTGAGCCCCTCAGAGGAATTGCTTGCACAAAGGTTTGTCAGAAGTTTAATGCGATACCAGTGCTTTACCAAGATATGACTTCAGCATTGATTAAGAAGCTCAAGAAAATTCCCATAAAAGTGCATCAGTTGAATGATACCTCTGCCTCAATTTACACCCTCTTCGACCAGTATCGCTCAGAACAGAGAAATCGATAGAACAAGGGGTTGGACAGGCTAGATACAGGAAGATTGTTCCCGTTGTTGGGGAAGTCCAGAACAAGGGGTCACAGTTTAAGGATAAGGGGGAAGTCTTTTAGGACCGAGAGGAGAATTCTCTGCCACAGAAGGTAGTTGAGGCCAGTTCATTGGCTATATTTAAGAGGGAGTTAGATGTGGCCCTTGTGGCTAAAGGGATCAGGGGGTATGGAGAGAAGGCAGGTACAGGATAGCGAGTTGGATGATCAGCCATGATCATATTGAATGGCGGTGGAGGCTCGAAGGGCCGAATGGCCGACTCCTGCACCTATTTTCTATGTTTCTATGTAACTCCATCTTGACAAAAGTTATTATAATCTCTTACCAATTCTTTAGGGATTTATCATTTATCCTGTGCAAGAACTATCCCGCTTAATATTGTTCACAAACCTTCAGCATAAAAGCTGGAAATATCACATTTATCCAATAAATTAATTTGGGGCACAAGGGGAACCTTTCAAGAATCTTATTCACATCTATTACAAAGACTCATTGTATACATATATATAGTCCAGCATCTTGAGTTTCAGCAATGCACCATAAATTCCTTAAACTTTCACCAAAATTGATCATCCCTTTCAAAACAAAACACATAATGTGATAGCTCCGTTCTTTACTGGAATCTTAACATAATTCCTTCCAATTAAAATACTTGAGGGTAATTTATTCAATAAAATAGTTGGTGTGACTTTTCTGTGGTAATGATAGTGCACAATTATTTCATGCAGGAAATTAGGTCACAGTTGTATCAGATGAAAGCTATTGGTAAATTGATATACCAACAGTGGGAGCTATTTAACCCATTGAATAAGGTGAAACTAATAACTACACAGATCTAATTCTTTCCCCAGTCTGTTAAAGATAACTCCGATCAGTTATCCAATTCCGTCCTAGAAATTAATTTGGCTGCTCCGATACATTGGGTAATGAAGTACAAGTATGAAGTCATTCAGGTTATGGAATGATTCCAGGAATAAGTGGAGTAACATATGATGAGCATAAGACAGCACTGGGCCTCTACTCGCTGGAGTTTAGGTTGAGGGGAGACCTCATTGAAACTTACAGAATAATAAAAGGCATAAAGTGGAAAGGTTGTTTCTGCTGGTGGGAGAGTCTTGGGCCAGAGGTCACAGCGTCAGAATTAAAGGGTGCTCTTTTAGAAAAGAGGTGAGGAAGAACTTCTTTAGTCAGAGGATAGTTAATCTGTGGAACTCGTTGCCAGAGAGCTGTGGAGGCCAAGTCAGTGGATATTTTTAAGGCAGAGAGACAAATTCTTGATTAGAACGGGTGTCAAGTTATGGAGAGAAGGCAGGAAAATGTAATTAGCAGAGATCAGCCATGATTGAATGGCAGAGTAGACCCGATGGGCCGAATAGCCTAATTCTACTCATATAACTTGTGATTCATGCTTCTTTTCCCAAGTATAGTAATTCGATACTCTCAATTTTTTTTTAAAATGTTTCTACCAGAGAAACCACTTCCAATCTTTTCAACTTGATTTCTGTCTACCAATTGTTGATTCCAATTCATCAAGGCAATAGCAGGTAAATTTAAGGTTCGATTCTGTAGAATATATCTTATTAATTATCCAATTTTAGTCCAGGATGTTGAAAATAGTATCACAAATTAGAATGATAAAGTATTGTTTCAATAAATACATCTTATAAAGTGAGTTGGCCCCTCAGCGGTACTGATGATTGGATTGGAAACAAAAACTAACACAGCTAATGAAAGAACTCCAAGATTGTTTCCATTAGCATGACATGTCTTGACAGACTGATGGGAGAATTGCGCTCGGATGCACTGAATTTATGTGGCACATAATTATACTTGGAGAGCACAAGCACTGGGCCCATCGGAGGATGGGACGTTTATCCTAGGGGGCGCCGTCCAGTTGATATGGCAGCACAGCCTGCAGCTGTCTGTTATTTAACTTCTTTCTTTTATTTTTAGTGAGTTTTAGTGTTTTGTTTTGGAGTTCTAGTCTTTTTTATGTGGGGGTGGGGGGGGGGGGGGGGGGGGGGGGGGGGGGGGGGGGGAGGGGGGAAAACTACTTTTCAGGGTCCCTTACTGGTCGGAGAGGCAGCTTTTCTCCGGGCTGCAACTTCGACCCGTCCTCGCGGCCTACCAGCGGGCCTGGAGCGGCGTTTCCTGAGGAGACCGCCCAGAACCTCGGCTTCGGAGGCAGCGCAGCGCTGGAGCACCATTGTGGAGGGGAGCGGGCGATACCTTGCCTGGGTCACCGCGCTGGCGCTCCGGAATGCTGAGACCGCAGGTGAACATCGCAGAGCTGCGGGACTGTGGAGCGGCCAGCGGCCAACGGCAGCACTGAACGTTAACATCGGGACCCTGGGATCTCTCGGCGAGATCACCAGTTGTGGAGCTCCATCCGGCACGGCTTTGTCGGCTTCGGAAACCATGGACTCCGGTAAGGAAGCGGCCGTTCTAGGTGTCCCAAGCCGCTGTGAGGACTCTCCCGACGTCGGAGCACCATCACCCGGCAAGACGGTCTAAAACATCGGGCCGCCGTAGCGCCGACTGCGGAGGCCTCAATAGGCCCGACTATGGGTGGACGTGGGGATGGGACTGGACTTTGTGCCTTCCCCCACGGGGGGGATGTTTTTATGTTCATTGTTAATTCTTTAGTGTTGTGTCTTATCTTTATCTGTGTGGTGCATGGCAAATAAAATTTCACTACACCAATTGGTGTATGTGACAATACATGTCCTATGTCCTTATCCTGCCACAATGTCATTGAACTTGGTAATGCGATGATCAAAAAAATGGTATTGCATAAAGGCTGAAAAAAGAACAATAGACAATAGGTGCAGGAGTAGGCCATTTGGCCTTTCGAGCCAGCGCCGCCATTCAAAGTGATCATGGCTGATCATCCCCAATCAGTACCCCGTTCCTGCCTTCTCCCCATATCCCCTGACTCCGATATCTTTAAGAGCCCCATCTAGCTCTTGAAAGCATCCAGAGAACCTGCCTCCACCGCCCTCTGAGGCAGAGAATTCCACAGACTCACCACTCTCTGAGAAAAAGTGTTTCCTCGTCTCCGTTCTAAATGGCCTACCCCTTATTCTCAAACTGTGGCCCCTGGTTCTGGACTCCCCCAACATCGGGAACATGTTTTCTGCCTCTAGTGTGTTCAAGCCCTTAACAATCTTATATGTTTCAATGAGATCCCCTCTTGTCCTTCTAAACTCCAGAGTGTACAAGCCCAGCTTCTCCATTCTCTCAGCATGACAGTCCCGCCATCCCGGGAATTAAGTTTGTAAACCTACGTTTGCATTCCCTCAATAGCAAGAATGTCCTTCCTCAAATTAGGGGACCAAAACTGCACACAATACTCCAGGTGTGGTCTCACTCAAGCTCTGTACAACTGCAGAAGGACCTCTTTGCTCCTATATTCGATTTCTCTTGCTATAAAGACCAACATGCCATTTGCTTTCTTCACTGCCTGCTGTACCTGCATGCTTACACTCATAGACTGAGGTACAAGGACCCCCAGATCCCATTATACTTCCCCTTTTCCCAACGATGCCATTTAGATAGTAATCTGCATTCCTGTTTTTGCTACCAAAGTGGATAACCTCACATTTATCCGCATTAAACTTCATCTGCCATGCATCTACCCACTCCCCCAATCTGTCCAAGTCACCCTGCATTCTCATAGCATCCTCCTCACAGTTCACACTGCCACCCAGCTTTGTGTTATCTGCAAATTTGCTAACGCTACTTTGAATCCCTTCATCCAAATCATTGATGTATATTGTAAATAGCTGCGGTCCCAGCACCGAGCCTTGCGGTACCCCACTAGTCACTGCCTGCCATTCTGAAAGGGACCCGTTAATCCCTACTCTTTTGTTTCCAATCAGCCAACCACTTCTCTATCCATGTCAGCACTCTACCCCCAATACCATGTGCCCTAATTTTGCCCGCTAATCTCCTATGTGGGACCTTATCAAATGCTTTCGGAAAGTCCAGGTACACGACATCCACTGGCTCGCCCTTGTCCATTTTCCTAGTTACATCTTCAAAAAATTCCAGAAGATCAGTCAAGCATGATTTCCCCTTCGTAAATTCATGCTGACTCTGACCAATCCTGTTACTGCTATCCAAATGTGCAGCTATCTCATCTTTTATAATTGACTCCAGCATCTTCCCCACCACCGATGTCAGGCTAACTGGTCTATAATTTCCCGTTTTCTCTCTCCTGCCTTTCTTAAAAAGTGGGATAACAATAGCTACCTTGCAATCCACAGGAACTGATCCGGAGTCTATAGAACATTGGAAAATTATCACCAATGCATTCACGATTTCTAGAGCCACTTCCTTAAGAACCCTGGGATGCAGACCAATAGGCCCTGGGGATTTAACAGCCTTCAGTCCCATCAGTCTATCCAACACCATTTCCTGTCTAATGTGGATTTCCTTCAGTTCCTCTCACTCCCAGATCCTCTGGCCACTACTATATCAGGAAGATTGTTTGTGTCCTCTTTAGTGAAGACAGATCCAAAGTATCTGTTCAACTCATCCACCATTTCCTTGTTCCCCATAATAATTTCACCTATTTCTGTCTTCAAGGGTCCAACTTTGGTCTTAACTAATTTTTTTTTTCTCTTCACATACCTAAAGAATCTTTCATTATCCTACTTTATATTCTTGGTTAGCTTACCTTCGTACCTCATCTTTTCTCCCCGTATCGTTTTCTTGGTTACCTTCAGTTGTTCTTTAAACATTACCCAATCCTCTTGCTTCCCGCTCATCTTTGCTACGTTGTACTTGAACAATTTTGACTAGAACACCACGTTAAACTGCACGGAGATCAAAAGATTTACCTTTTTTCATCAAACATTCATTGCATAAACTCGTAATATTGCACTTTGTTTCATTAACTTGCTTGCCAACAACCTCCTTTAAGTTACCCATCTGCTTTGAATATTCTGGAGCCCACCTATTGAATAGTACATCTATAGTGGCAGAGAATATTACATTTTCAATTTTTCTCCTTTTGGAGCTAATTCAAATGTAAATACAACAATCTATCAGAGGCCACTAACAGATCAATAAAAGCAAAAGTGCAATGGCAGAGTTATTCATAGTCTCACTGATGATTTGACACACCAGGAAATGAATGTTGTGTCATCTCCATGTGAACAGATGCATGTATAAATATCCAAATTAAGAACAGGAGTAGGCCTCTCACCTCTTTAGGTATGTCATTGGTGATCTAATTGTAACCTCCACTGCCCATTCGCATCAATCCATGGTAATCTTTCACTCGTTTGCTTACCAATAATTTATCTCCTTCACATTTAAAAATAATCAAAGATTAAACTCTAATCCTCTTGGGTATGAGATTTACAAAGACTCATGACCCTCAGATCAACTTAAATCTCATTCTCTGTATTTAATGGCAGCCTAGTTTTATACAGTGACACCTAAATCTACATCCACCCCACCAAGCCTACTCAATCTGACCATCTCCAATCATTTCTCAATAAATAATACATCCATTGGTCTTGTAAACCATCACAAAATGGTTACAGCACATTAGCAATATTTCTGAAATAACACAACCATATGGTACACTCTACACCAAGTAGGTTTTAGAAACATAGAAGCATAGAAAATAGGTGCAGGAGTAGGCCATTCGGCCCTTCGAGCCTGCACCGCCATTCAATACGATCATGGCTGATCATCCAACTCAGTATCCTGTATCTGCCTTCTCTCCATACCCCCTGATCCCATTAGCCACAAGGGCCACATCTAACTCCCTCTTAAATATAGCCAATGAACTGGCCTCAACTACCTTCTGTGGCAGATAATTCCACAGACTCACCACTCTCTGTGTGAAAAAAGATCTTCTCATCTCAGTCCTAAAAGACTTCCCCCTTATCCTTAAACTGTGACCCCTTGTTCTGAACTTCCCCAACATCAGGAACAATCTTCCTGCATCTAACCTGTCCAACCCCTTAAGAATTTTGTAAGTCTCTATATGATCCCCCCTCAATCTCCTAAATTCCAGCGAGTCTATCCAGTCTTTCTTCATATGGAAGTCCTGCCATCCCAGGAATCAGTCTGATGAACCTTCTCTGTACTCCCTCTATGGCAAGAATGTCTTTCCTCCGATTAGGAGACCAAAACTGTATGCAATACTCCAGGTGTGGCCTCACCAAGACCCTGTACAACTGCAGTAGAACCTCCCTGCTCTTGTACTCAAATCCTTTTGCTATGAATGCCAACATACCATTCGCTTTCTTCACAGCCTGCTGCACCTGCATGCCTACTTTCAATGACTGGTGTACCATGACACCAGGGTCTCGTTGCATCTCCCCTTTTCCTAATCGGCCACCATTCAGATAATAGTCTACCCTCCTGTTTTTGCCGCCAAAGTGGATAACCTCACATTTATCCACATTATACTGCATCTGCCATGCATTTGCCCACTCACCCAACCTATCCAAGTCACCTTGCATATGATGGATGTTACCTTGCTACTTTTGTATTCAATTCCCCACGCATTAAATTAAAAGACCATTAGCATTCCCAATGCTTGCTGTGCCTGCCATACTTGATTCCTAAGAATTCTTCACCATCTCATCATATATATTCTCACCAAGAACATCGATGCTCTTATACTTCCTGCCAGAATAGACAATTTCATATTTTCTTACATTATACGCTATTAGCCAGATCTTTACCCATTCCTTAGCCAATATGCACCCTTTTGTTGCCTCCTTATTGCCACTTTTCAATTTACTTTCCTCCCAATCTTTGGATTAACGGCAAAATCACAAATCAAATTCACATTCATCCCAATCATTTACAGAACATATTGGTACCAAGGGACTAGCCCTTGTTACACCTTTTGCCTTAGCAACTGGAAAAATACTCACTTGTTCATCATTTTGGTTTCATGTTACACAACCCATCTCCCATCCTTGATGTTGCTATCAAATAAGTACATTGACTTGGCCTGATCCTACCTTAAAGTTTCCCACGTGTCCCGCTAATGTCAGGTCAAGTCGAGTGGAGTTTATTATCATATGCACTAGTACAGTGAGGTCCTGTTAAGTAAAATGAAAATCTTCCTTGCCTCGGCATCACAGGAGCATTGACTCAAGACAACACACAAAAAACATTTTTGACATAAATTCTACAAGAAAGTGGAAAGAAAAAGACTACAAAAAAAAGATACGTGCAAAAATACACAACTGGAAAGGCTGATCTAGTGTTAATTTGTTGAGGTAGGATCACGGTTGTGCAGATCGTTCAATAACCTATAGATGCAGGAAAGAAGCTGCTCCTGAGGCTGGTGGTGTCGAACTTCAGGCTTCTGTACCTCTTGCCCGATGGTAACAGCATAAAGTAGATAATGTTGAGGATCCTTGATGATAGGTACCACTTTCTTGAGGCAGCACCTCATGTATGTATTTTAGATAGAGGGGTGGTCTGTGCCTGTGATGCACCAGGTTGAGTCCACCACTCCTATAGCCTCTTGCGTTGGAATTCACGTAACAGGGCATGATGTAACCAATTGGGATACCTTCTGCAATGATACATTGCAATATTTCCCCGATGATATTTTCATAATTTATTCACTCCCTTTCCAATCATCAGATATATTTGGCTCTACCAAAAATAGCCTGGCCTCACTAAAAATAGGAGTGTCAGTGTCTTCCTCTCGTTTTGCATGAACATGGGCAGAACGGTGGGGCAGCGGTAAAGTTACTGCCTCACCACACCAGAGACCCGGGTTCGACCCTGACAACAGGTGCTAGTATGTGCGGAATGAGTACTTTGCCCATGTGACCAGCGTGGGTTTTCTCTGGGATCTCCAGTTTCCTACCACACAAAATGCGGGTATGTGTGCAGGTGCGTGTGTTATACTTGCTCATATAATAGAGCAAATGCAGGCCTGCCACGTTACTTATCCTTCCTGCTCAGCACCCTCCATTTCATTCAACAGCTGACCTTTTCGGGCTGTACAGCTTCTTTGCAGCCAGTATCATTTCACCCGAACTATGATCCCTTCCCAGTAAGTCAATGGACAATTTCCGAGGCAACATTATGCAAATGTTTAAATTCACTGCCTGAATCTAGCACACATTCCATCGTGGCTTACTGAAATCATGGAGGCCTGGATACTCATGCTGTTTTTTCTTTGTGTTAGCCTTAGGTTGATTCTGCTTGATTGAGCAAGGTCAAGTATAGATCTATTTGAAAAACTAAACACAGGTCAAATGGATCATGTGATAACCTCAGCATTCCAAATGTCTGATGACAATGTATCCCAAAATTCCACAATAGCCTTTTTTTTCTTTTCCTTATAAGGCTTTTTCTATAAACTGTTGAAATTGCCGATTGAATTAATCTCCAGACTGGCAGGCCCCCTTTTTTTTAAATTAATCAATTTCTAAACACGACTAAATCCAAAATATCAATCTCTCTTCCACCAATCACACCTTCCCCTTCCATCCCTTTCTGTTTAAACTTCTATCCATAACTCCCTAGTTTGTTAAACACAGAAAGTAGATGCAGGAGTAGGCCATTCGGCCCTTCGAGCCAGAGCCACCATTCAATACGATCATGGCTGATTATCCATTCAGTACCCCATTCCTGCTTTTTCCCCATATCCCTTGATTCCATTAGCCCCAAGAGCTAAATCTAACTCTCTTTTGAAAACAACCAGTGAATTGGCCTCCACTGCCTTCCATGGCAGAGAATTCCGCATTCTTATTCACCTACTCCACCCAATTCCCTAGCACTTTTCTTTTACAATTATAAGTGTAACACCTACCTCAAAGCCTCATCCCCCACCCCTATCGAATGACCTAAACATTGCCTGTCCACTGTTTACCTTCTTCCACTGTCAGAGTGAGGCCACAAGCAAATTAGAGGAACATCACCTCATATGTCACTTGGGCAGCTTACAGCACAGCGGGACAAACATTGCTTTCTCTAATTTCAAGTCACTCGTGCATTCTTCCTTCCCCTCCCACAGTCATTCACTTAGTTCCACTCTTCTATCCCTATCGTTAGCACATCGTCCCCAGGCAACAACGGGCCTTCACAAGGCCATTTGTAGCAGTAGATGAGGTTGGAGGAGGTGCAAGTGAACCTCTGCCCCACCTGAAAGGACTGTTGGGGTCCTTGTATGATCCTCTGCCTCACCTGAAAGGACTGTCGGGTCCTTGGGCGGAGTCAAGGGAGGAGGTATAGGTACAGGTGTTGTGTAAGAAAGAACTGCACATGCTGGTAAAATCAAAGGTAGACACAAAATGCTGGAGTACCTCAGCAGGTGAGGCAGCATCTATGTAGAGAAGGAATGGGCGACGTTTCGGCTCGAGACCCTTCTTCAGACAGGTGTTGCATCTCCTGTAGTTGCAGGGGAAAGTACCTGTGGATGGGGTGGTTTGGGTGGGAAGGGATGAATTGACCAGGAAGTTGCAGAGGGAACGGTCTCTGGGGAAAGCGGAAAGGGATAGAGATGGAAGATGTGGCTAGTGGTGCGATCCCATTAGAGGTGGTGAAAATGTTTGAAAATTATGTGCGGTATGCGAAGGCTGATGGGGTGAAAGGTGAGGCGAGATCCCTGTTGCAACTGGGGAGAGGAGGGAGCAAGAGTGGAGCTGCGGGATACCGAGGAGACTCTTGTGAGGGCCTCATCTATGATAGAAGAGGGGATCCTCCCGTTCCCTAAAGATGAGGACATCTCAGATGTTCAGGTATGGAACACCTAATCTAGGGCAAAGATACGGCGTAGACAAAGGAATTGGGATTAGGGGGTAGAGTCTTTGCAGGAGACAGGGTGGGAAGAAGTGTAACCTAGATAACTGTGGGAGTCATTAGGTTTATAACAGACATCAGTCGATAGTCTAATTACTGTGATGGAGATGGTGAGATCAAGAAAAGGTAGGGAGATGGTCCCAGTGAATTTGAGTGCTGGGTGGAAATTAGTAGTTAAGTTAATGGTCCATAAGTTCTGCATGGGTGCAGGAGGTTGCCCCGATGCAGTTATCAAGAAAGTCTTGAAATCAGGATGCCCTAAACATCAACAAGAGAATTTGTTGTTGACCCAAGGAAGCAGAGGGACGAACACAGGTGCCTCGTGTCAAAAAGCATTGAATGTAGAAAATCATGAGAGGAATAGGGTAAATGCAGTCTTTTGCCCAGACTAGGGGAATCAAGAACCAGAGGACATTGGTTTATGGTGAGGGGGGAAACGATTTAATGGGAACCTGAGGGGTAACTTTTTTTTTGGAACGAGCTGCCAGAGAATATAGTTGAGGTGGATACGATCATAGTGTTTAAGAGACATTTAGACAGGAACTTGGATAGAGTTATAGTGATAGAGTGTACACAGGCCCTTCAGCCCAATTTGCCCATACCGGCCAACATATCCCAGCTACACTAGTCCCCACCTGCCTGCGCTTGGTCTATATTTCTCCAAACCTGTCCTACCCATCTAACTGTTTCTTAAAGGATGGGATAGTCCCAGCCTCAACTACCTCCTCTGGCAGTTTGTTCCATACACCCACCACACTTTTGGTGAAAATGTTACCCCTCGGATTCCTATTAAATCTTTTCCCCTTCACCTTGAACCTATGTCCTCTGGTCCTCGATTCACCTCTTCTGGAAAAAAGATTCTGTACATCTACCCGATCTATTCCCCTCATGATTTTGTACACCTCTTTTAGATCACCCCTCATCCTCCTGCTCTCCAAGGAATAGACACCCCTCTCCCTATAGCTCACACACTCTTGTCCTGGCAACATCCTCGTAAATCTTTTCTGAACCCTTTCAAACTTGATAATATCTTTCCTATAACATGGTGCCCAGAACTGAGCGCAATATTCTAAATGCGGTCTCACCAATGTCTTATACAACTGCAACATGACCTCCCAACTTCTATATTCAATACTCTGACTAATGAAGGCCAAGGAGCCCAAAGTCTTTTTGACCACCTTATCTACCTGCAACTCGACCTTCAAGGAACCATGCACCTGCACTCCTAGATCCCTCTGCTCTGCATCACTCCCCAGAGGCTTACTATTTACTGTATTGGTCCTACCCTTGTTAGCCGTCTCAAAATGCAACACCTCACACTTCTCTGTATTAAATTCCATCAACCATTCCTCAGCCCACCTGGCCCATTGTTCCACATCCTGCTGCAATCTTTCACAACCATCTTCACTATCTGCAGAACCACTCACTTTTGTATCATCAGCAAACTTGCTAATCTTGCCCTGTATGTTCTCATCCAAATCATTGATGTCGATGACAAACTGTACATGTACAAAACCATGCTGACTATCCCTAATCAGCCCTAGCACATCCTTGCCTGTATGACCTATCCCTCAGAATACTCTATAGTAACTTCCCAACCCCAGATGTTAAGCTCACCAGCCTATAGTTCCCAGCATTTTCCCTGCAGCTATAGTTCCCAGCATTTTCTCTGCAGCGGATAGGATAGGTTTAGAGGGATATGGGCCAAAAATAGGCAGATGGGACTAGTTAAGACGGGGCATGTTGGTCGTCGTGGGCTTTGGGACGAAGGGCCTGTTTCCACGCTGCATTTTCTTCTGCTAGTGGCCACACTTGGAAGATGTTTTAGACGCATGGAGGCTTTCTAACAATGCAGCAGTAAATTTATCCACATTTTCCACAATTCTGGTTTTGTCAAATCAATAGAGTAATGGGTTTTCACCTGACCACCAAACAGAATCCCCCTGCTCTACCATGAAATACTGCGATGGAATTTTTGTTTTAAGTGGGGAATTTAATAGGGAGAGCAGATAGCACCTCAATTTAACTTTGTATCTATAAGGTTAAACCCATGTCATGAGAGCAATTTAATTCCTAATATTGCACAGGAGATTGAGTTTTTTGAGATGACAAAGATGATCGATGAGAGCAATATCGTGGATGAATTCTATTTGGACTTTAATAAAGCATCAGACAAGGTACCTCAGGATCCTTCTTCAGACTGAGTTACTCCAGCACTTTGTGCCTTTTTTTGTAAACCTGCATCTGAAGCTCCTTGTTTCTACAGTGAACAAAAATGTAAATGAGCAAATTAGGAAGTTTGGAGCTGGTACAAAAATTATGAAGGGCATAGATAGATTGTCAGAAATGTTTGTCCAGTGTGGAAATACCAAAGACTAGAGAACATTGCTTTAACGTGAGACGGACAAAGTTTAAAGGAGATGTGTGGAGCATTTTTTTTAATCCAGAGTGTGAGGTACCTGGACAACATGGCCAGGGAAACTGCTTAATTTGGAAAGTAACATTTAAGAATCATTTATCATAATCGGCTCAAACATTGTGGGCTGAGGACCTTTTTCTGTGTTGCACTGTTCTATTTTCTATAACAAAACCCAATTTGAGTTTTATTTGGGTTCAGGGTAGATCTGGACAATATTATCAAGATGGAATGAGATGGCATCAATGAAGGCATGGATTCATTGTCCACTTGAGACATAAAGGCTGCAAAAATTTTATCAATTTCATACAGTTGTCAGGAAAGTTAGTTTGGTGACCAGAAACAGAATGTTAGCTTTCTTGATCCACGTCTGCTATTTATTCAAATCATGAATGCTGCACACTCTTACCTATTTCATCACTTCTGTTCATACACCTTCATACCCGTGCCAAACAAATCATTCAAGCTCCATTTTCAAAATTCAAAATGACCCTGCATCCAAGAACTTTGACAATTCCAATTATAATTTTGCTTGGTTAAGTACTTAATCAGTACAGTGAGCTTCCATACATTGCTGATAAATTAATTTGAGATTCACACTCTTACACTTAGAATGGCCATGGAGTCCCGTGAAACATTATCGCTTTCTCTTGCTGCCCGATCTGCTGAGTGCTTAACTATCATGTAGTCTTGATTACTAACTTCCCCACCCAACAGTACAATTGGACTACTTTAATAAGGACAGCGCTGGTTCGAAGTGACAACTCCCCACCACCTTCTGAACAAAAATTAGTGATGAACATTAATAACTGCTGGCCTTGGCAATGATGTCCAGATAGCAAACAAAAGATTCAGAAAATTGGCAGGGATATTGTTACAAAGCACTAAAAAGTGTAAAAATACATAATTTATGTTCACAAAACAAATCAGAAATACACTATATAAAAACATTAAATTAAAAAAAATTATCATGCTCTGAGATAATCTGCATAGTTCGAGGAAATGTAATGTCAATCTGATCATCAGTATGTGACCAAATCAACACTTTTTTCACTCTGATTATAGCACTATATTATCAGAATCCTAAAGTTGGATGATAGTCGCTAAGGATGATGAGTGTGCAATGTTCTCAGCAAATCCCACTTAACTTTTGTGCAACACGTCACGCTTCCTGTTCCAGCACCTCAACCTCCAAAACACTGCCACTAAAAAGAGCTAACTATTCAATCAGTCACATCCACATGATCTATCAGAACAGTTTGAGAAAAAACATTCATTTAATTACACTTTAAAAATAACAGTATAACTGATGTAACTTGGAATTGGGGTCAGGTTCTGACCAAAACTGATAAATCAAATAATATTTTACATCATATGAATCCCTGGCTGAGGTTTAATTTCATGAATTTAAGGAATTATGTGAGAACATTGTAGATGCTCCAAGTGCAATTTTACCTAGTTCTCCACATCGTTGTGGGTGCTATTTTGTTTAATCAAAAGAGGATGTGGATAAACTTCTGCACGATCGGGAATTTGACACCCAAGAAGAGATGGCACTTGGGGTAGATTAGCCATGATTTTATTGAATGATGGGACAGAGGGCGGCATAGTGACATCATAGTAAAGTTACACCACCAGAGTCCCAGATTTGATGCTGACTGCAGGTGCTGTCTGTACGTTCTCCTTCTCCGGGTGCTCCTGTTTCTTCTCACACTCCAATGGTGTACAGATCTGTAGGGTAATTGGCTTCAGTAAGTGGTAAAATTGTCCCCTGTGCATGTATAAGTTAGTGTACGAGGTGATCGCTGGTTGGCGTGGAAGTGAAGGACCTGCTTCCACATTGTAGCTCTGAATTCTAAAGAGCCAGTTTCAGTTTAGTTTATTGTCATGTGTACCGAGGTACAGTGAAAAGCTTTTTGGATTGCAATCAATCCATTGTATTCATGTAATCATGATAAGGGAAGCAGTCTATCCTGCTCCTATTTTCTTCGGTTCGTGTGCTCCTTTAGATAAGGAAACTCACAACTTATTACACTGCTGAACAAATTAATGGGCAAAGATAGATCAATTAGCCGAATTATGATGACAAGATGTCTGTGTATAGCTTTTAATTTCTCTGATAATTAACAAAAGCCAAACTATATTTTGAAAAGGCAGTTCATATTTGTAACATCTCTCCAAGTTAATTAAGGGATTCACAAGCATTGGCATCAATTATGTTAATAAGGCCACTTGCACAAATAAAATATTAACCAAACAAGGAGATTGCCATACAGCACAGAAATATAGACATAGAAAATAGGTGCAGGAGTATCCTATTCAGCCCTTCGAGCCAGCACTGCCATTCAATATGATCATGGCTGAGCATCCAAAAAAAGTACCCCATTCTGGCTATTCCCTTGATTCCCTTAGCCAAAAGAGCTAAATCTAACTCTTTCTTGAATACATCCAGTGAATTGTCTCCATTGCCTGTGGCAGAGAATTCCATAGATTTACAACTCTCTGGTTGAAAATTGTTTCCCTCATTCAGTCCTAAATGGCCTACCCCTTATTTTTAAGCTGTGACCCTTGGTTCTGGACTCCCCCAACATCGGGAACATTTTGACTGCATCTACCCTGTCCAATCCTCTAAGAATTTTATATGTTTCTATAAGATCCCCTCTCATCCTTCTAAATTCCAATGAATACAAGCCCAGTCGATCCACTCTTTCATCATATGTCATTCCCGCCATCCCGGGAATTAATGTCCTTTCTCAAATTAGGAGACAATACTCCAGGTGTGGTCTCACCAGGGCCCTGTACAACTGCAGTAGGACCTTCTTGCTTCTATACTCAATTCCTCTCCCACTGCCACCCAGCTTTATGTCATTGGCGAATTTAGAAATGTTACATTTAATTTCACTCGTCTAAATCATTAATATATATTGTAACCAACTGGGGTCCCAGCACCGAGCCTTGTGGCACCCCACTAGTCACTGCCTGCCATTCTGAAAAGGACCTGTTAATTCCTACTCTTTGCTTCCTGTCTGCCAACCAGTTCTCTATCCATGTCAATACCCTATCCCCAATACCATGTTTACAGATACAGCACGGAGACAGACCCTTCGGCCCACAGGGTCGCGCTGACCAGCGATCCCCGCACATTAGCACTATCCTACACCCACTAAGGACAATTATTACATTTTGCACCAAGCCAATTAACCAACAAACCTGTACACCTTTGGAGTGCGGGAGGAAGCCGAAGATCTTGGAGAAAACCCAAACAGGTCACGGGGAGAACGTACCAACTCCGTATAGACAGCATCCGTAGTCGGGATCCAACCAGTGTCTCCGGCATTGCATTCGCTGTAAGGCAGCAACTCTACCGCTGCGCCACCGTGACCGCTCCACATTTTGCACATTAATCTCTTGTGTGGGAGCTTGTCAAAGGCTTTTTGATAATCCAGATACACCACATCCACTGGCTCTCCCTTAACCATTCTATTTGTTACATCCTAAAAATATTCCGAAAGATTAGTCAAGCATGATTTCCCCATCATAAATCCATGCTGACTTTGACCGATCCCATCACTGCTTTCCAAATGTGCTGCTATAACATCTTTAATAATCGACTCCAGCATCTTCCCCACTACCGATATGAGGTTACTGGTCTATAATTCACTATTTTCTCTCTCCCTCCTCTCTTAAAAAGCGGAGTTACATTGGCTACCCTCCAGTCCACAGGAACTGATCCAGAGTCGAGAGAACATTGGAAAATGATCACCAATGCATCCACGATTTCTAGGGCCACCTCCTTGAGCACTCTAGGATGCAGACCATCAGGCCTGGGGATTTATCTGCCTTCAGTCCCAACATTTTACCTAACACCACTTACTGACTAATGTGAATTCCCTTCAGATCCACATACCCACAAGATCCTCGATCCCCTCGTATTTCCAGGAGATTGTTTGTGTCTTCCTTAGTGAAGACAGAACCAAAGTACTTGTTTAACTGTTCTGCCATTTCCTTGTTTCCCCATTATAAATACACCTGTCTCTGACTGCAAGAAACTTTTACAGTCAGTTTTTATATTTCCCACAAGCTTTCTTTCATGCTCTTTTTTTCCCCAGTCTTAATTAATCCCTTTGTCCTCCTCTGTTGAGTTCTAAATTTCTCACAGGCCTCTGGTTTGCCGCTTCTTCTGGCCAATTTATATGCCTCTTCCTTGGATTTAATTACCTCTTCCGTGGATTCAACATGCTCTGTGGGCCACCGTTGACACAAAAATCAAACACCCATTTACACTCTCATTTTATTTTCACCACATTGCAATCAACTATCCCCAATTAGTTTTGTAAATTTCATCTAATTATGGAAAGGGGTACAGATAGTCCATAAATCAAGTGTCTGAATTGGGGAAGACAGGTTTCAATAAGATTGGACAGGACCTGGCAACATAGACTGGGAACACATAGTTGCAGGTTAGATGGGGTCTTTTTAAGGTTAAATGGTGAGTGTTCAGAGCCAAGACAATTCCATAAATATTTGGCATCAATTAACAAAAGAAAGAAATGGCAGGTATGGAGCACTGAAAGCAGGGGAGAGATCTTTCAGGAATGCAGGCCGTGTAAAGGGTTGCTTAAAAAAATTAGAACAAGAGGGCATACAAGAAAATATCAATGCCAAATAAGATTACAGAAAATATCAAGTGCATTGAGTACAAGAGGATAGCAATGAAGAGTGTGGTCTGTTAGAGATGGATGTGGAATCAGTAGACATGGGCATGATCTTAAAATTAATATTTCTTATATTACAATATTAAGTAACACACTCCCAACTTTTCCTTCACTCTTTCCTGTGCCCCCAACCATCACAATAACCCTGGAACAGACCCATTTCTCCCAATATCCTGCCCCTCTTCTACAAACACATCTCCTTCCATATACAGTGGCTTGCAAAAGTTTTCATACCCCTTGAACTTTTCCACTGAAATTGAAAAGTGTGGCGTGCAAAAGTATTCAGCCCCCTTTACTCTGATGCCCCTAAATAAAATCCAGTGCAACCAACTGCCTTCAGAAGTCACCTAATTAGTAAATAGCGTCCACTTGTGTGTTATCTAATCGCAGTATAAATACAGCTGTTCTGTGAAGGCCTCAGAGGTTTGTTAGAGAACATTAGTGAACAAACAGCATCATGAAGCCCAAGGAACACATCAGACAGGTCAGGGATAAAGTTGTGGAGAAGTTTAAAGCAGAGTTAGGTTATAAAAAAATATCCCAAGCTTTGAACATCTCACGGAGCACTGTTCAATCCATCATCCGAAAATGGAAAGAGTATGGCACAACTGCAAACCTACCAAGACATGGCCGTCCACCTAAACTGACAGGCCGGGCAAGGAGAGCATTGATCAGAGAGGCAGCCAAGGGGCCCATGGTAACTCTGGAGGAGCTGCAGAGATCCACAGCTCAGGTGGGAGAATCTGTCCACAGGACAACTATTAGTCGTGCACTCCACAAATCGGGCCTTTATGGAAGAGTGGCAAGAAGAAATCCATTGTTGAAACAAAGCCATAAGAAGTCCGTTTGCAGTTTGCCACAGGCCATGTGGGGGACACAGCAAACATGTGGAGGAAGGTGGTCTGGTCTGATGAGACCAAAATTGAGGTTTTTGACATAAATGCAAAACGCTATGTGTGGCGGAAAACTAACACTGTACATCACCCTGAACACACCATCACCACTGTGAAACATGGTGGTGGCAGCATCATGCTGTGGGGATGCTTATCTTCAGCAGGGACAGGGAAGCTGGTCAGAGTTGATGGGAAGATGGATGGAGCCAAATACAGGGCAATCTTGGAAGAAAACCTGTTAGAGTCTGTCAAAGACACATAAAATCCCAATAAAATACATTTACGTTTGTGGTTGTAACGTGACAAAATGTGGAAAAGTTCAAGGGGTACGAAAACTTTTGCAAGCCACTGTATATCCCTCCTTCTGGCTTTACATTTTACACCTGTCTCCTTATCTGACACCTTTTCGTCTCCTTTACATCTCAAAATGTGACTCCACACATTTTCCAAGTAAACCCCCCTCACTTTTTATCCACCTATCACTTGCCTGGCTTCGTGCCGTCACCCAGACGCCAATCGTACAGCCCTCGTCTATACTTCACATTATCTCTTTGAAAAATTCAAATTGGTCAAAGCCATGCAGATTATCCCTGATTAATCCCTACAATTATAAATCCCTGCTTTTCCAAGTGTAAATATCTGACCACAAATTGATACCAGTTCTTCATACTAAGATCCTTCAGAAATTGGGACAGCTATTTACCTTCTCTTTTTTTGAATTTTAGCCCATATGCCAGTTTTCATTGGGAGTGAGATAGCAGCCTCAAATTTCTAATGGCAGCGGAGAGAGTTTGCAGCTTCAAATTCCTGGCTGTAAACATCTTGGATGACCTGTTCGGATCCCAGCACAAAGGTGCGTGAGCACCACTACTTTTTAGAAGTTTAAAGTCTGCCACATCAACAAATACCCTTCTACAGATGCGTACCGTGAAAAGTATCCTCGCTAGTTGTTGCATGGACAAGCACAGCAATTCCAATGCACAGGAACACGGTGGGGCTACGGAGAGTGGTGGATTTACCTTGTTCACCAATGTAAACACGCAAAAAAAGGCAACATCCGTCATCAAGAATCACCACCACAATGCCCTCTTCTCGCTGCTGTGGTCGGGCAGAAGGTACAGAAGCCTGAAGTCACCAACCACCAGTTTCAGTAACAGCTACCTTCCTACAACTATTGGCTCTTGAACCAATCCACATTACCCTAATCGTACCGTGGAACATGCTGAAACACCACTTGCACTGCCATGGACATGTTTTTTTTAATCCAATTGTGTTTTACCCATACTTCTTGATTTTATTTTGTTGCCGTCTTTATGTAAAATTAATGGCTTTATGTGTTTGGCCGAGTCTATGTGCCTGTGATGCTGCTGCAAGCAAGATTTTCATTGTACCTCACCATACTTGTGCATGTGACAAAATACTGGACTTGAATTTGCACTGACAACTGTAATATCTGGGGTGGGAGATTGCAACCTTCACATGGTCCACCCTGTTTCGACTAATGAAATCAACCCGACGTGCACAAACAAGATCAAATAGAACAAGTTGACCTACGCAAGAAGACTGTAATATCTGAGACGATATCTGAGATTATAATTTTCAGCAAACAGGTAAAATTCTGCATATGAAGAATCATATTGTGCACGGGAGATCTTTCCATGCCTGCAGAGCCATTGCTGAACAATAAATCAACATGATCTGGAAACTGGAAAATGCCCTTTGAACTCTTTGAAATGAAATGAAGGCAATGAACACATTGGTAAGTACACCTTGTTATATACAGAAACTGCTTGAAATACATCATAATTATCTTATCTAAATGACAAGACATCCATCCATAAGTCACTTGATCAATTATGATCCAACATGTATCAACACGTCCAATTCCAAAGTACTCGTATAGTAATTATCTTGCTTGAAATAAATTCTAATCGATTATTCAGGAAGCAATACATTGCCCTCTAAAAGACTCAGGAGAAGAAAATAGGCAAGTCAGTATGAGAAAAACAAAACCTGATTATCAGAACCGAAGGAACCAAATCAGTGCATCTGGTTATGATTCAGGACTGGCAACGACTTTAAGCAAATATTATCTTAAACACAATTGAGAAAAACATTCATACCTCCATGTTTCATGAATGTTGGAACCAACAAGACTTTAAAGGTCAAAATATTGGTTTCTTGTTTCACAATATCTTTGCAGCAATACTTTAAAAAAATTAATTGAATTACCATACAAACAACCAAATTGACGCATAGGTCTTGTAGCCTTCTATTCCCATCTTTACTAAGGAGAACACAAACAATCTTCCTGATGTACCAGTGGCCAGAGGATCTAGGGTGGCGGAGGAACTGAAGGAGATTCACATTATGCAGGAAATGGTGTTGGGTAGACTGCTGGGACTGAAGGCTGATAAATCCCCAGGGTCAGATAGTCTGCATCCCAGGGTACTTATGGAAGTGGCTCTAGAAATCATGCACGCATTGGTGATCATTTTCTAATGTTCTATAGATTCAGGATCAGTTACTGTGGATTGGAGGGTAGCTAATGTTATCCCACTTTTTAAGAAAGGAGGGAGAGGGAAAACATGGAATTTATGGACCAGTTAGCCTGACATCGATGGTGGGGAAGATGCTGGTGTCAATAATAAAAGATGAAATAGCAGCACATTGGATAACAGTAGCAGGATCGGTCCAAGTCAGCATCTATTTACGAAAGGGAAATCATGCTAGACTAATCTGGAATTTTTTGAGGATGCAACCAGGATAATGGACAAGGGAGAGCCAGTGGATGTAGTGTACCTGTACTTTCAGAAAGCATTTGATAAGGTCCCACATAGGAGATTTGTGGGCAAAATTAGAGCACAGGGTATTGGGGGTAGAGTGCTGACATGGATAGAAAATTGGTTGGCAGACAGGAAACAAAGGGTAGGAATTAACGTGTCCCTTTCAGAATGGCAGGCAGTGACTAGTGGGGCACCGCAAGTCTCGGTGCTGGGACCGCAGCCATTTACAATATATATTAATGATTTGGATGATGGGATTAAAAGTAACATTAGCTAATTTGCAGATGACACAAAGCTGGGTAGCGGTGTGAACTGTGAGGAGGATGCTACGAGGATGCAGGGTGACTGGGACAGGTTGGGCGAGTGGGCAGATGCATAGCAGATGCAGTTTAATGTGGATAAATGTGAGGTTATCCACTTTGGTAGCAAGAACAGGAAGGCAGATTATTATCATCTAAATGGTGTCAACTTGGGAAAAGAAGATGTACAACGGGATCTGGGGGTCCTTGTTCATCAGTCACTGAAGGCAAGCATGCAGGTACAGCAGGCAGTGAAGAAAGCAAATGACATGTTGGCCTTCAATACACGAGGAGTTGAGTATAGGAGCAAAGAGATCCTCCTGCAGTTGTACAGGGTCCTAGTGAGACCACACCTGGAGTATTGTGTGCAGTTTTGGTCTCCAAACTTGAGTAAGGACATTCTTGCTATTGAGGGAGTGCAGCGTAGGTTCACAAGGTTAATTTCAGGGATGGCGGGACTGTCATATGTTGATAGATTAGAGCGGCTGGGCCTGTATACTCTGGAATTTAGAAGGATGAGAGGGGATCTTATTGAAACATATAAGATTATTAAGGGTTTGGACACGCTAGAGGCAGGAAACGTTCCCAATGTTAGGGGAATCCAGAACCTGGGGCCATAGTTTAAGAATAAGCCATTTATAACGGAGATGAGGATAAACGTTTTCACAGTTATGAGTGTGTGGAATACTCTGCCTCAGAGAACAGTGGAGGCTGGTTCTCTGGATGCTTTCAAGAGAGAGTTAGAGCACTTAGGGATAGCGGAATTTAGGGATATGGAGAGAAGGCAGGAACAGGGTGCTGATTGTGGATGATCAACCATGATCACATTGAGTGGCGGTGCTGGCTCGAAGGGCCGTATGGCCTACTCCTGCACCTATTTACCAGAAGATTCAAAGTGAGCATTTTAGAAAGAACTTTTCAATGTCCTCAGCTCCAATTATTTTCAATTCTCACTCCCACACGCAAGGGATCTTATTTTCCTTTGCCACATTTGTAAACTGAATCACATTCTTGAGATAAGGGGATTTAGGTTCTTGAGTGCAGCAAGCTCAAGGGAGCAGATGCTACACAATTCTAATACTACACCAAACCTCAATATCCCGTTCAGCGCAGATTCACCACCCGCTGACTGAAGAAATTCTTCCTCATCTCCTTACGAAAGGAACGTCCTTTTATTTTGAGCTATGCCATCTGGTCCGAGACCCCCCCCACCACTAGTGGAGACATCCTCTCTACATCCACTCTATCCAGGCATTTCGCTGTTCAAAAAGTTTCAATGAGGCCCGAATAGTGAAAGACCCAGAATGACAATAGATGCAGGAATAGGCCATTCGGCACTTCGAGCCAGCACAGCCACAATTCTAATACTACACTAAACCTCAATGACGTGGAGAGGATGTTTCCACCAGTAGGAGAGCTTAGGATCAAAGGGCATTGCATGAAAGGACACACCTTTAGAAAGGAGATGAGGTGGAATTTCCTCTTTCAAAGGGTGGCAAATCTGGAATTCATTGCCACAGATGGCTGTGGAGACCAAGTCATTGGGTATTCGTCTGAAGAAGGGTCTTGACCAGAAACGTCACCTATTCCTTCTCTCCAGAGATGCTGACTGACCCGCTGAGTTATTCCAGCTTTTGGTATCTATCTTCGAATTTAAGGCAAAGATGTCAGATTCTTAATTAGTATTAACAGTGTCAATATATCAGCCAACAGATGTGAAAGAAACATTTCATATCTTAAGTTTAATTCAGAAATTGTGTCATATCTGCAGCTACTGGAGTTCAGATGATTCTGACAATGTTCCATTTCTGAGGAAAACCAAAGTGTGGTTCAACCATTCAACCATTGTTGAAGAATCTACGTTGATACTTGGCTCCAGTCATCACATCAATCCTCTGGTACCTTATTCATTCTTTAAGTGGAAGAGAGTCCCAACAAATCGTTTTACTATGTAAAATTACAAAGTTCAGCTCCACATATTCAAGTTCCCAAAAAGATCTATGTATTGTGATCAACAGGACTATAGGGAAAACAGAGCAGTTATTTCTGCAAAATTAATACAGACAATAGTAAGTTTCTACCTTAGCAAAGTACTCTCTACTAAAACTTGTGAAAAGGAAATATTTACCAAAGCAAATAATATCAGAACAATTTGACCTAAACAACAATTCTTCACTTACCTTAGCAAGATAAATATAAATCTTGATATATCAATATTTAAGTTAGCAAAAAAAAAACTTTGAAATTATATTGAAAACCTCATGCTAGTTGCAACATCAAATCATTCAGTAAGCATATGCTAATGCCCAAGATTTAACTGTTGAAGCCACACACATACACCATATCAAAAAGTCAAGTAGGGAAGGACAACAACAAAAAAATGACCTTATAAAAAACTCACAAGACAACAGAATTAGGGTGTGATCAACTTTTATATTTCAACCATAGTGGAAAAGTGAGACTCAAAAGATTGCCTTCAAACAAGTTATCTTTCTTCACTTTTTAATGACTACTATTTAACACAGAGATCTACTATTGATAAGAGTAAATTCAAAAATCAATTAACAATCTGGACGTCACAAAATTCTGGTCCAAATAAGGATTAAATAATTAAAGTTGCACCAACAACACTTGTTGGTTCCTTCAGACAAGACAAAGTGTGCTGCAAAAATCAAGAGTGGTTTGCTGTTACATGTCCCATGATGGAACAATGACATTCTTACTTGCAGCAGCACAACAGATACGTAAAAATAGTTTAAAAAAATAGTAAAAAAAGCTGAGTTTCTCCAGCTTTTCGTGTACCCCCGTAAAAATAGTATTATGTGTTGGGAGTGGAGGTTCTTTCAGATGAGACCTTGTCTGCACTGTTAAGCCCCTGTCCCACGTACATGTCCTTGGCACGCTAGTTACGTGACCTCGTGGTCGCGTTGAGGCGCAACGGTCCCGCATGATTTCATGCGCCCGCACAGCCGTCTGGAGCACGTGACGTCATTTGAAGAAGGACACAAATGCATGAATAACTCAGCGGGATCGGCAGCATCTCTGGAGAGAAGGAATGGGGGGCGTTTTGTGTCGAGACCCTTCTTCAGTCTGAAAGAAGGGTCTTGACCCGAAACGTCACCCATTCCTTCTCTCCAGAGATGCTGCCGGTCCCACTGAATTACTCCAGCGTTTTGTGTCTATCTTCAATTTTCTTGGCCGCACTCTGCGAGTAGAAGTGGGGGCGGATCCGGACCGCAACGGCCGTGAGCCCAAGACCGAGTTCGGCGATCGTTTGCCTGCTTCTGCTGCTGTTGGAGGCGAGACGTTGCGTCGCGCCAGGGTCTTGGGCCTGACCCACTTTGGCCGTCAGTTGCGAGACAGGCCGTTGGCGCGCAAAGATTTTGTTTGCTACAAATATTTCGGAGCCCCGCACAATGTCGCGCACAACTACATACCTCCGCGCTTCTCAGTGGGACAGGCCCCGTGCAGCCACATGATGCCCTTGCGCCTCAACGCGACGACGAGGTCGCGTAATTTGCGTGCTAAGGACACATAGGTTGGACAAGCCCTATAGGTAGCTGCTTAAGATGTCAATGTACTATTTTGAGCAACAGAGAATGTTGTCATGAAACCTCAACCAATAGAAATCACTCAATAATATTTCTAAAAACTATTTGGTCATCAGCACATGGATATTTGTGGGAGCTTGCTGTGCTAACACTAGCTGTCACATTTCCCACAATACATAAGCACTTTTTTAGAATAATCATTTGTTGGAAAAAACCTTGGAGTATAAAGAAATCCAGGTCACTGTCATTTTAGACTCACTCCAATGCAAAAAAGTTTAATTGGTGCACGTTGCACACTTCAAGCAAATTTCACTTTTACTTCCTGCAACACATTTCGAGTCAATTTCAATGCCATTGGTTAAACATCACATTTCTATTATTCCCTGACTCAGCAAGGATTTTCATGGAAGATCTGCCGCAGAAAATCGTATTACAGTGGAAGAGAGAACAATTATTCAAATTAATACTTTGACAAACTGCAGACTTGGCAATTAACTGTAAATTATATGAAAGGTTCAAGCCAACTATTTACCATTTAAAATTCAATGTTATATCACAATAAAATAAATAGAAATCTTCAATACCACAGATACACAAAAGTAGAATGATCATTATTAATTTGTATGCTGTTAACTGATCCCAATGATATGTATAAACAAAAGAATGAAGAAACACTTTGAAACTGGTCACCACGTAAAGAATGTTCATTTACAGAATGGAATTGGCAGTCCTGTTAAAAGCGAACAAACCGACAGTTTCGGAAAGCAAAGCAAGGTCCACAATTTTCATCACAAAATAAAAATCTGCAAATGTTTGACATTGTACTCAAAACGGAGCAGCTGAGCAAATGGAATCAGGGCATAATTGTTGATGTCAACCATTCCTAAATGAATATGTAAACACAGGCCAAAAATGAATCAATTCTGATTAATTCAGTATACACAATTTAATTTTACACAACCAAGACCAAAGATTGTATCACAAACAGGCAAATAAGATATTTGCAACATTTCTCAGTAAAAAAGGCAAAACTGACGTTTTCCTGGATTTCAAATGATTAAAATCAAACCCAAGACCAATTTGAGAGTTGCCAGGTCTTCCACTGCCATCCAGAAATAAAATATAATTACCTGATGAGATTATAATTCCAACATTTTTAGCTTGTACTATGGATTAATCTAATTGACTGTACACTTTCAGATTGACTATATATATATACACATACACATACACACACAAAAACGTGATATCCATTATTTATATGTGTGTGTGTACGTGCATAATATATATAAAACGTTTTAAAGTCAGAAAAATTAGATTAGCCTGTACGAAAAACAAATGAACAGACACGCATCAAACATATCTAATACCCTGCTAATGTGTTGGCACAACTTCAAAATATAGTGTTGTACTGTGAAATGGTTAAATATTACTACACGATGAGTAGTAGCAATACTCTCGCAATCGATGGACTCCATCAACTTGAAGAACAATAGGCTAATCATAAAATTCCAACTCAATGCCAATGCAAATTTCCCTTGACAGTTTCCCTTTAACTGATTAGTACGTGTGTCAGAGGTTATGTGAAGAAGGCAGGAGAATGGGGTTAGGAGGGAGAGATAGATCAGCCATGATTGAATGGTGTAGTAGACTGGATGGGCCAAATGGCCTAATTCTACTCCTATCACTTATGTCGAATTAACAACAAAAAAACATATTGTCAAATAAAAGCTGAACTCTTCTTATATATGTAAGAAGACATATGTAATGTTATGTAACATTATGTACTTTAAAATAATGATTGCTTATCCTTAAATACGTGGGAAAGTCCAATTGCTAAAATAAATGATAAAAAAGTCCCTTGCATACTAAAAATCAACTTATATCACTTTACTTACAGAATTGCATGCCGATACTCCAATCTTGTATCCTCTTCTACATCAGTCTCACCCCCTGAGCTGCTTTCTGTGGCATCAGAATCAAAAGCCCGCTCAGAAGTTCTCAGTTTTGCAGTCACACTGGATACCAATTTTAGTAGATCCTCAGAAATAGCTCGATCTTTCACAAAACCAGAGAAAGTATCTCCATTCGGTGAAGATAATAAACATTTACTGCTTCCTCCAAATCCAAGGGAGGAACTGGGACGGGAACGACCATCATCAACACCTCCTTTTGGTTCCGTCCTTGGAAAACTACTCCTCAGCAGTAAAGATCCAACCTGCAGGTTGTTTTTCCCATGCAAAGTGCTTGTGTGTTTATTGTTAGTGCTACTACAGTTGTTAATAAGACTTTCGGTGAAAGATGAAGAAAACTGCTTTAAACTGTGTCCCACCAAACCTGCCAGCTGCTGCTGGGCATGGCGCTCCACCTGCTTGGCTTGCACAACCTGCAAACGCTTGCAGAGTCGATGAGCTCTGCTCCTGATCTCAGCTTGTTTACTGGCAACTAATAAACTCTGAGCACTCACCTCATCCTGGCTAACACTAATATTATTGTGATTGCTGACAACGCTGAGACTGTTATGGTGGTTAATGGTATTACTGTTTGTGCTGGTGCTCTCAGGAGAATGTTTTTTTGTGTTTTGGGTCTCAGTCCCTAGACAATTTAGATTTATTTCGCCGCAGAGAGGTTTGAACGAAACTCCCATCGGGTTGGGGCCATGGAGATCCGCTCGACATCCGTACTCGAGGTTGGGGATTTTGCTGTTGCCTTTAGACAGCAGGCCGAAATCAGAGGAAGGGGTGTTGGTGGTAGCTTGCAGCCGATGCCAGCGGCTTTTATCCGAGTTCCCCTTACCAGGCGAGGCCGAATTGAGCGAGATGGCGCCGTTGCTCCGCTGGACGCCACAGCCGCCCACTGCTTTGTTGTTGCCATTCACCAGACCAGTGTCACAGCTGAGATAAGGCGCTTCTTTCACCAAGCCGTTGCCGGCGGTGCTCGACCCCGTCGCTTTCCCCATCTCTTTGCCGTCGCCCGTGGCAGAGAGAAACCCGTCAGAATTCATTCCGTCCCGGCCGTGAAGCCGCGAGTCCCCCCGCAGTAGGCCGAGGCCGGGGGCTTCCGTAGCACTCACCCGCCTCTGCTCCGACTCGCCGGCCTGGCGGTGGTGGTGGTGCCGCCGGTGAGGAGAATGGTGGTTGTGATGGTTGTGGTGGTTGTAAGTTTTTGTCTCGGGCTCTTTCGCTCCTCCCTGAGCGGCCACAGCGCACTTCTCGCCGTCGCCGTGGTAAAAAGGCTCGGTGTCGGGACGCCGCCGCACTCTCGTCCGCCGGCCCAACAACAGAGAGTCCATACGGTCGACAGAAAAATACAAAGGTCCGGCGTGTTTTTTATTTTTATTATTTTCCTCCCCTTCGCCTTCGTCTAAAGTGCCGTTAGAAGCCGCCGACGAGAGCGGAGAGGACGACGGCAGCGAGGACGCTGGCGAAGAAGACGACGAAGAAGAAGAAGAAGAAGAAGACGACGACGACGAGGATAGCGGCGGCAGTGCTGATGACGACACGGCCAAGTTGAGCCCGTGGTGGTGCTGCTGCGGCCGCGCTTCGCTGGTGCTCTCACTCACAGCCGGGGAAGCCATTCGCTTCAAGCCACCGGCGGCCATCTTGTGTGCTGCCTCCTTTCCTTTCTTTCCCCCCCCCCCCCTCCTCCTCCTCCTCCCTCCGCACCTTCCCCTCCGCCTCTCCTCCCCCTCCCCCAACACAAAATGGCGCTCACGGGCAAAAAGCGCGCGCGCCCGCCGCACCAACGGACAACCTCGCCCGGCGCCGACACTTAAGTCAGTCAGAGTGGTTTATTACTATCATTATACCGACCGTTCCTTCATCATACGTATTTCTAAGCCGCAATGCAAAAAAACAAAAAAAAAGCAAAGGTAGGGGGTTTAAGCCTCTTGCATTATTTTTATACTCGAGAGCCGAGTTTTTTTTAATGAACCATTTTTTAAATTAAAGGTGGCGGCGATGTGCATAATTCTCAGACACGGGGGGAATCAACAAAAGGCGCTTCGAGTGCGGCAGCTAAGCGAAATGTGACAAAGTCACAAATGCCGCGCACTGCAGCTTTTCTGGAGGGTGCTGCTGCCCTTGTTCGGATGAGCACAGCCCCAGCAGCCATTCGCAAGCCTCTGCTCACTGCCAATGTGATTTTTTTTTTGTAATGCAACACCGAAAACAACTCTCTCACGCACTCCCCTTATCAACCTGCACAGCATTATCGAGTCTATTACGCCAAGAGGTGCACGTCAGAGTAAAAGACAGACACTGAACCAAAGCCTTGACCATATTAACTATGAAATATACACAGCTCTCTTCCTGCAGATATGATGCAAACAGCAAGAAAAAGCCGAGTGTGAAAACATAACTTGCATCTTTGGACTGAAGAAAAAGGTGCTAAAGAATAATAAGACTTATTTATTTATTTATACAGAGAGAATAGTCATACATAGGAACTAAACAAACCACTCATAGTCAAACCTGTTCGACAATGGTCAAATATGGGTGCATTCCATGCAAGACGATTAATACTGGGATGTGGACATGAAAAGCTAGGCAAAAAAAAATGGCATTTATTGTAGTGGCAAATTCGTAGGCCAGAGGTTTCCGTTCCCAGATTTCACAGGAAATTAGAAAAACATTGCATTTGGCCCAAATAAATTAAAAAGTTGATCAGATTCAGACAGGAAATTTGAACATTTCATTCTTTGACTATTTCAGTATTACAGAGTGTAAAGCTAAAATGAAATTACTGGAGTCTATAATTAGGGATAGAATAATTGAAAGTCTTGAACATTTTCATCAGTCAAAGGGAGAAACAGCATAAATGAGCACATTGATGACATATGAATATTTGTATAGATCACCAATTAATTGAATGAGGCTAACGAGTGATAATTATAGACTAATAGGCAAGTGATAGATTTCCAATATTAACCATTTACAAACATTAAGATCGTTGATTTTTGTACACCCCTATCTTCTGCAAGCTGGTGAGAAACCTCCTTTTTAATCCAATTTAGTCTTGTTTATTCATCTTCTTAAGCAACTGGGCAAGGAGTTACAGAGTTTGGTACTGGTAAATGAACAGCCACATATTTCCATCTCGGAATGATCTGATCTGGACAGTAAACTGCAGGTATTATTGGCATTTCTTTATGTTATCTGGCCTTGCCCTTCGTGGTCATAGATGTGGCAGGTTTGGGAGATGCCATCATTGCAGCTTGACAAGTAACTGCATTGCACTTTATTGGTGGCATCCTGCAGCAAATATATGCCAATCAAAGCAGTGAACGTTTAATGTGATGAACAAGGTGCCATATTATGTTGCCTCATTGAGTGCCTTTGGAGTGACATGCACTCAAATGGGGAGTATTCTAAAACCTTCATGACAAGTCATGGAGATGGCAGAGTTGTAGCTAAAAGATAGTTTGTTTAAATTAGAAGTCATGGAATTGATGATTAGTCTTGGTGAGCATAGACAATTTCAAAAGGTAATTGGGATCAAAGATAATTGGGATTCATAAGGTAATTTTATAAAAAATTGACAGAATGGTACTTGGATCGGTTTGGCCTGTCCCAGTCCATCCTCTGTGGAATAGAATACAATAAACCCAAGTTCAGCAGTAACACAAAGATAGGACATAAAAGTTAAAGTGAAAATTAGAAGTAAATACTGCCAGTTTAACCAGTTTGGGAGTGGTTTCTTCACTTGGGAATTATCTACCCTTGGAGTTGTAGATGCCGAGTCATTTTATAACAAATGAAAGGCAAAGCTTTTGGACTACAAGCAAATCAAAATGTATGACAAGCATTATGTTGAGGTCAAAGCTCTGTCATAACTTTGATCATGTCAGAACAAGATGAAGACTTAACTACAATTGCAATATTTTACAAACTATAACTGTACATTAAAAAAATGATTAATTTCACTTGGGGGAAAAAAATTGAAATAGTTTTGTCAATATCTCATGCCTGAGGAAACACTTCCTGGCATCATCCCTGATCTGCCACACCATGTATAATGTCACCTTATTTGTTCTTGTCAGTAAGAAGATGGTTGCTCCCAACTTAAATATTTTTATACAAAACATTTACAAATAAAAATGACATACTAAATATCTGAAGTTTTCACCACCAGCTTCCTGTTTGACAGTAACACTTGACAAATAGCATATCAACCAACTTGCTTTCAGCATTTCACGCCAAACTGAGCTAAAGAACCCATTAAAAAAAAAGTATAAAGAACAAACTGCTGGAGGAACTTGACATTTCACTCTCAGGGATTTTAACTCAAACATCCACAATTTTTTTTCCCCCACAGATGTGGTTCAACCTGCTGAGTGTCCAGCTGATATTTTTGTTGCTCCAGATCTGAGTGTATGCAGTTTGTGTCGGCAAATTAAAGTATATTGGTAGAACGTAGCAAAAATAAAGGGGTGATAATTTTGATTAATTCTAAATATAGACCTCCAAAAAATGTATAAGAACAAATATGCAGTCAAATAGTAGCAGGATGCAAAAGCAATAGTGAGTAATTTTAACTTTCCAATTATCATCTAGATTGGGAAAAGAGGGATGAGATGGATTTTGTTAACTGCATCCAGAAAGGGTTTTGAAAGCAGCATGTGGAGATTGGTAGCATGGAGGGAGTTGTACTCAACCATATTTTAGGGAATGAGGTTAAGCAAATGGTGGAAGTGTCAGTGGAGGAATCCTTTGCAAACAGTCATCATAATTCCATAAGCATTAAAGGTAGTAATGGAAAAAAATAAGCTTGAACTTAGTGTAAATGTCTTAAATCAGAGAAGGAATGATTTCAATTGTGACAGGACCTAGGCAAAGTCGATTGGGAGCAGCTGTTGGAGTGAAAAACAACATCTGAAAAGTAATGGCATTAAAAAGTGAAATAGGAGTTCAGAGTAAGCATGTCCATGTAAGGGTAAAAAGCAAAAATGGTACGATTAGGGAACGATACCTAACAAAGGAAATTGAGAATTTCATCAGGAACAAGGAGGAAGTATATGTTAGATATGGGAAATGGTTATCAAGCAAATCCTTTGAGGTTTATAGAGGATGCAGGAGAGAACATAAGAAAACAGGACGGTAACAAAGGGACATGAAATGGCCCTGGCCAACTCAATTAAAGAACATTCCAAAATTCTTGATAAATATATTATAAGAGGGTGGCAAAGAAAAGAGTTGTACCCCTCAGGGACCAAAATATAAATCATTGAATGGAGTCAAAATATGTTTGGTGTCTTGAATTAATCAGGGAGAAAGATGGAGGTGTACACCCATAGCCTGGAACACGCGCATCAGGAATGAATGAATAATTATTTAAAATATTGATATACATTAAGGAGGACAAATCCCCAGAGCATGATGAATTATATCCCAGAGTCTTATGTGAAGCAAGGGTAGAGATTGCTGGGACTCTGGTAGAGAATTTTTCATCACCTTTAGATATGGGTAGGTACCAAAAGCCTGGAGAGTAGCTAATGTTTCCTTCTTTAGAAAGTGCAGCGAGGATAAGCCAGGAACTACAGGACAGTGAGCCTCAGTAGTAGGGAAACTACAGCAAAAAAAAAAAAAAGGAAAGGATTTATGATCACTAGGAAAGGCAACTAGGGAGAATCATTGGGGTATTTTGCATGGTAAATCATGCCTCAAAATTCGATAAGAGTTTTTATAGAGGTTGCTGAGAAAATTGATGAAGGCAAGACAGTAGATGTGGTATACATATTGGGTTAGCTTTGTGGAGGGTTTGAGGGCATAGACTCACCAGAGTTTAGAGGGAGGAGGGCAGATCGCATTGAAACCGACTGGATAAAGAGAGGTCTAGATAGAGCGGATGTGGAGAGGATGTTTCCAGTAATAGGAGAGTCTCAAACCAGAGGGTACAGCCTCAGAATAAAAATACATACCTTTAGAGTGGAGATGAGGAATAATTTCTGTCGCCAGAGGGTGATGAATCTGTGGAATTCACTGCCCAGATGGTTGTGGAGGTCAAGCTATTGGGTATTTTTAAAGCGGAGATTGATTGGTTCTTGATTTGTGAGGGTGTGAAAGGCAGGAGCTGTAAATAAGAGTGTCGAAAATTGTAATGCATCCAGATAGGGATAGTGGATTTTTCTATGGTGTATCTAGAACTGGAGAAATGCACGATTGAATGATGGAGTAAGCTTAATAGACTGAATTATCTTATTCTGCTCCCATGTCTTAGGGACTTTAGCCAGGCTTTATGACAATGTCTTGCAAGGTAGGTTGGTACAGAAAGTTAGGGCAGATGAGTTGTGGTTAACCAATGTGTTTTGGCTAACCAGATCCACAACTGTGTAGGAAGGAACTGCAGATGCTGGTTTACACCAAAGGTAGACACAGAATGCTGGAGTAACTCAGCGGGTCAGGAATCCTCTCTGGAGAAAAGGAATAGGCGACGTTTCGGGTTGGGACCCTTCTGAGATACGGGTCTCGAGAGTGGAAATATTTAAAGTAGATCTGAGGGGCAAGTTTTACTACGTCAAGGATGGTAGATGTATAGAACAAACAGCCTAAAGTGGCGGTAGAGGTAGGTACAATCACAATGTTTAAAAAGCATTTGGGCAGGTACATGGAAAGGTAGACACGAATATGGACTAAATGCAAGAAAAATGGGATTAATGGAGATGAACATTCTCGGAGTGTACGGATGAGTTGGGCCGTAGAGCCTACACTTGATTTATCTCATGCCTTGAAGGCATTCCAAAGTGCTTCATAGAAACACCGATAAAAATCAAGGACAATATTACAACATTTGACTTAAAATTTGAAGGAACATCAAGTGAAAAGGAATGTAGAAGTCACTGAAGTGAATTCCAGAGTTCCAAGCACTGAAAGCTGCAAGAACAGGGCTAATAAAACAACAATCAAATATCAGATAAGAATGAGGCCAAAATTGAATGTGCAGAGAGTACAGATTTCTGGAAATATTACAAGGATAGGGAAAGAGAGGTCATTCAAAGATGGATTTAAAAAACATATCGGTCATTTTAGGGGAGCAAGGACAGGATTGATGAGTGAACAAAACTTAGTGAGGAAGATGGCAAGCTGAGTAGAAAAGGATTCCAAGTTTACACAAGTCAAAACAAAGAAGGCCCACCAGTGGAGAGAACAAAATGCTTTTTTTTCCAACAGCTGATAAGACCAGCCAGCAATGGAACAAATTTACATTATATTGTTGCATTTTGTGTTTTGGTGTTTGTATTCAAAGCACATCTCAAAATTATTATTGTCATGTACTGAGATGTTTTGCATGATATCCAGGAAAAAGGGAAAGTAAACAGCACAGAATATAGTGCATATTTAAAAAAAGTGCAAGGGCCACAATGAGATAGAATGGAGGATCTTTAGCACATGAGAAGTCTATTCAAAAGTCTGTAACAGTGACAAAGAAGCTATTCTTGAATCCGGTTGCCTTTCAAGACCTGGACCAGCAGATCACGGCTTCCGGGTGAAGCTGCCATGCCAGTCCCCTGCGGCTGAACGAAAGGCCTGACTTAAGTATGTTAGCACTTTGCAAATGTAACAATAAAAGCTCAATTGAACCACTGATGGTACTTGCCGTGGAGGGGGGTTTGTCTGATGGACTGGGTTGCGTTCACAATTCCCTGTAATGTCTTGTGGTTTTGGTCCGAGCAATTTCCATATGAACTTCTCAAAGTGCTTCATGATGGTGGATGTCACAGCCATTGGAAAATAGAGATTTAGCCAATGCCAACTTGTTTTTCTTTGGCTCTGGGTTGAAACACGTCCTCTTAAAGCAGGTGGCAATCTCAGATTGGAGAGATTAAAGACGGCTGTGACTACTCCTACCAGCAGGTCCATGCAAGTTCTCAGAGTAGGCCTGTCATTTTCACTCTCTGGGAGGCCGATCTGACATCCATGATGGTAACAGTGGGTACAGGTGAACCCAGAACTGTCAAAATAATTGCACTGACCAAAACAAACATAGTCTTGACCAAAACAAGTTTGTTCAAAGTGGAATGCAATGAACCCATTGGGGAGGAATGAATTGTAGCCAACTATTCTGCCAGACTGCTTTGTTAACCCAGTTATAGCATACAAGCCTTGTCACAATTGACAGATATTTCTGTGGTTAGTTTGCGATTCCAGCTTGATCTCAATTGTCCCTTAGTTTCCCAGGTGGCATTGCATTTGGATTTGCTGTACGTTGGCTGATCACCAAACTTGAACGCCTCAGAATTGGTCTTCGAGGGAATGGGTGACATGGTTCATCCATTTTTATTAGCTGGGGAACACTTATCTTAACTCCTTTGGCACAGTCTTCCACACACTTACTTGAATATGGACCAGTCCACCAACTCAAAGCTGTTCTATAGGTTCTCATTTATTTCCTGATTATATGACTTTTTGTACCAGATTGTCACACTTCAGTTTTTGCTTGTAAACAGAAAGTATGAGCACAGCTGAATGGTCAACTTTTCGAAAATGCACACAGGGGATTGATGGTCAAGGCTATTTGGACCTCTGGTGGAACAGGAGACTATTCGGTACCATTTTGGTTGCACACTCTTGAGATTGGCCTGTTTAAAGTTCCCAGCTATGAAGAACAAGGTCTTGGGCTGGTGTGTTTAAAGGGTACTGGTGCATTGATACTATCTACAGGGCAAGCTTCACATGCACATGAGGTGGAATATAAACTGTAGTCATAATAGCCAAAGTGAATCCCTGCAACTGGTAGTCAGGATGGCATTGAACTATTAGATATTCCATGTACATGGAACAGGAATTTGCTAGGACTGCCACATCTGGGCGCCACAGACGTTGATTTGAAAGCATATTCCTCTGCCTCATCTTATCCGAGGATGCCATATAATTAATCTGGTGAATTAAAGTTGTATGTCACAGTCAGGTGAAGCAGGTGTGAATCATGTTTCTGTGAAACAGCACGCAGCAGTCTCACAGTTCCCCAAGGTAGGAGAGTCAAGCTTTAACAAAAAACAAACCAAAAAAAAAAAAAAACTTGAGGAAGTCAATAGAGGCAGGTAGTGCAGGAGTCCCCTGCGGTCATCTCCCTCCTAAACAGGTATACCATTTTGGATACTGTTGAGGGAGATGGCTCATCAGGGGAATGCAGCAGCAGCCAGGTTCATGGCACCATGGGTGGCTCTGCAGCACATGAGGGGGGAAAAAAGAGGGGAAGGGCAATAGTAATAGGGGATTCAATTGTCAGGGGAATAGATAGGCTTTTCTGCGGCCGCAAACGAGACTCCAGGATGGTATGTTGCCTCCCTGGTGCAAAGGTCAGGGATGTCACTGAACGGCTGCAGAACATTCTGGAGGGGGAGGGTGAACAGCCAGTTGTCGTGGTGCATGTTGGCACCAACGATATAGGTAAAAAAAGGGATGAGGTCCTACAAGGTGAATTTAGGGAGCTAGGAGATAAACTTAAAAGTAGGACCTCAAAGGTAGTAATCTCCGGATTACTACCAGTACCACGGGCCAGTCAGAGTAGAAATAGGAGGATAATGCAAATGAATACGTGGCTTGAAAAGTGGTGCAAGGGGGAGGGATTCAAATTTTTAGGGCACTGGGACCAGTTCTGGGGGAGGTGGGACCGGTACAAACAGGACGGTTTGCACCTGGAATGGAATGGAACCAATGTTCTTGGGGGAGTGTTTGCTAGTGCTGTCGGGGAGGATTTAAACTAATGTGGCAGGGGGATGGGTACAAGAGCAGAGAGGCAGGAGGGTGTAAAATGAGGGTAGAAGCATTAGGTAGCAAGGTGAAAAGTAAAAGTGGCAGGCAGACAAAACCAGGGCAAAAATCAAAAAGGGCCACTTTTCAGCAAAATTGTATAAGGGGTAAGTGCGTTGTAAAGACAAGCCTGAAGGCTTTGTGTCTCAATGCAAGGAGTATTCGTAATAAGGTGGACGAGTTGAACGTGCAGATAGATATTAATGATTATGATATAGTTGGGATCACGGAGACATGGCTCCAGGGTGACGTAGGCTGGGAGCTGAACATCCAGGGATATTCAATATTCAGGAGGGATAGAGAGAAAGGAAAAGGAGGTGGGGTAGCGTTGCTGGTTAGAGAGGAGATTAACGCAATGGAAAGGAAGGACATTAGCTTGGAGGATGTGGAATCAGTATGGGTAGAGCTACAAAACACTAAGGGGCAGAAAACGCTGGTGGGTGTTGTGTACAGGCCACCTAACAGTAGCAGAGAAGTTGGGGATGGTATCAAACAGGAAATTAGAAATGCGTGCGACAAAGGCAAAACAGTTATAATGGGTGACTTCAATCTACATATAGATTGGGTTAATCAAATTGGCAGGGGTGCTGAGGAAGAGGATTTTTTGGAATGTATGCGGGATAGTTATCTAAATCAACATGTAGAGGAACCAACGAGAGAGCAGGCTATTTTAGACTGGGTTTTGAGTAATGAGGAAGGGGTAATTAGCCGTCTTGTTGTACGTGCCCCCTTGGGCAAGAGTGACCATAATATGGTTGAGTTCTTCAATAGGATGGAGAGTGACATTGTTAATTCAGAAACAATGGTTCTGAACTTAAAGAAAGGTAACTTTGAGGGTATGAGACGTGAATTGGCCAAGATTGACTGGCAATTAATTCTAAAAGGGTTGACGGTGGATATACAATGGAAGACATTTAAAGACTGCATGGATGAACTACAAAAATTGTTCATCCCAGTTTGGCAAAAGAATAAATCGGGGAAGGTAGTGCATCCGTGGATAACAAGGGAAATCAGGGATAGTATCAAAGCAAAGGATGATGCGTACAAAGTAGCCAGAAAAAGCAGCATACCAGAGGACTGGGAGAAATTCAGAGACCAGCAGAGGAGGACAAAGGGCTTAATTAGGAAAGGAAAAATAGATTATGAAAGAAAACTGGCAGGGAACATAAAAACTGACTGCAAAAGTTTTTATAGATATGTGAAGAGAAAGAGGTTAGTTAAAACAAATGTAGGTCCCTTGCAGTCAGAAACAGGTGAGTTGATCATGGGGAACAAGGATATGGCGGACCAATTGAATAACTACTTTGGTTCCGTCTTCACTAAGGAAGACAAAATAATCTGCCTGAAATAGCAGGGGACTGTGGGTCAAAGGAGGAATTGAGTGAAATCCAGGTCAGTCGGGAAGTGGTGTTGGGTAAATTGAATAGATTAAAGGCCGATAAATCCCCAGGGCCAGATAGGCTGCATCCCAGAGTACTTAAGGAAGTAGCTCAGGAAATAGTGGATGCATTAGTGATAATCTTTCAAAACTCTTTAGATTCTGGAGTAGTTCCTGAGGATTGGCGGGTAGCAAATGTAACCCCTCTTTTTAAGAAGGGAGGGAGAGAGAAAACGGGGAATTACAGACCAGTTAGTCTAACATCGGTAGTGGGGAAACTGCTAGAGTCAGTTATTAAAGATGGGATAGCAGCACATTTGGAAAGTGGTGAAATCATTGGACAAAGTCAGCATGGATTTACAAAAGGTAAATCATGTCTGACGAATCTTGTGGAATTTTTCGAGGATGTAACTAGTAGCGTGGATAAGGGAGAACCAGTGGATGTGGTATATCTGGACTTCCAGAAGGCTTTCGACAAGGTCCCACATAAGAGATTAGTATACAAACTTAAAGCATACGGTATTAGGGGTTCAGTATTGATGTGGATAGAGAACTGGCTGGCAAACAGGAAGCAAAGAGTAGGAGTAAACGGGTCCTTTTCACAATGGCAGGCAGTAACTAGTGGGGTACCGCAGGGCTCAGTGCTGGGACCCCAGCTATTTACAATATATATTAATGATCTGGATGAGGGAATTGAAGGCAATATCTCCAAGTTTGCGGATGACACTAAACTGGGGGGCAGTGTACGCTGTGAGGAGGATGCTAGGAGACTGCAAGGTGACTTGGATAGGCTGGGTGAGTGGGCAAATGTTTGGCAGATGCAGTATAATGTGGATAAATGTGAGGTTATCCACTTTGGTGGCAAAAACAGGAAAGCAGACTATTATTTAAATGGTGGCCGATTAGGAAAAGGGGAGATGCAGCGAGACCTGGGTGTCATGGTACACCAGTCATTGAAAGTAGGCATGCAGGTGCAGCAGGCAGTGAAAAAAGCGAATGGTATGTTAGCTTTCATAGAAAAAGGATTTGAGTACAGGAGCAGGGAGGTTCTACTTCAGTTGTACAGGGTCTTGGTGAGACCACACCTGGAGTATTGCGTACAGTTTTGGGTCTCCAAATCTGAGGAAGGACATTATTGCCATAGAGGGAGTGCAGAGAAGGTTCACCAGACTGATTCCTGGATGTCAGGACTGTCTTATGAAGAAAGACTGGATAGACTCGTTTTATACTCTCTGGAATTTAGGAGATTGAGAGGGGATCTTATCGAGGAACTTACAAAATTCTTAAGGGGTTGGACAGGCTAGATGCAGGAAGATTGTTCCCGATGTTGGGGAAGTCCAGGACAAGGGGTCACAGCTTAAGGATAAGGGGGAAATCCTTTAAGACCGAGATGAGAAAGACTTTTTTCACACAGAGAGTGGTGAGTCTCTGGAACTCTCTGCCACAGAGGGTAGTTGAGGCCAGTTCATTGGCTATATTTAAGAGTGAGTTGGATGTGGCCCTTGTGGCTAAGGGGATCAGAGGGTATGGAGAGAAGGCAGGTACGGGATACTGAGTTGGATGATCAGCCATGATCATATTGAATGGCGGTGCAGGCTCGAAGGGCTGAATGGCCTACTCCTGCACCTAATTTCTATGTTTCTATGTTTCTATCAGGCAGCATCTGCGGAGGGAAATGGAGTGTCAACTTTTCAGACCTGAAAAGTAATCGATCCATTTTCCTTCCACGGATGTTGTCTGAACCGTGTGAGTCGGATTGGGGTGCGGTGCAGTGAGTCGGGGTTGGGTCTGTGAGTCGGGTTGGGGGAGTGCGGTGGGGGTCTGCGGGTTGGGGTGAGTCGGGGTGGGGGAGTGCGGTGGGGTCTGTGAGTCGGGGTGAGGGAGTGCGGTGTGGTCTGCGAGTCGGGGTAGGGGAGTGCAGTGAGGACTAAGTCGGGTTAGAGGAGACCAGCGGAGTTTACGAGTAATCAGGAGGCCCGGGCTCAATCAGGGCTCAATGCGGTATCAGCCGTTCCGCGAGCCCATTACTCAGTTGGGAATCTTGCGTCAGGTCATAAGATTGGCAACTCCTGCCAATCCGTGTACTCGTCTGGTTTGGACCATTGAAGTGACATTTGGTTGCTGGCTTCTAATGTAGCCTGGTCCACAGTTACAGTGTCAGCAGTCAGGTAATGTCACCAAGGTTGGGACCAATCTGGTCAACTTCAAATGGTTCCCAAGGATTGGAATAAAATTTGTTGCCACTGATCAGCATTTGACTGTACGTAGCATGATTTAACTAGATGGCACACCAAGTTTTTCCACTGAAACGAGATGCACTTTGCAAAAATAAACTAAAACCATTAGCGGATAGGCCAAATAATTTTTATTTTATTTTTTATTTTTAAATTGCGTTTTCAGAAATGAGTTGGAGAAGATGTTATTGAAGTAATCTGACAATACAGAGAATGTATGTCGCATGGAGATTAGTAGCATTAGCTTTTGTGAAAACAAAGGTATTTTAAGATGATGTTGCAAGAGGAAGTTGGAGCCGAGAGGCAAGGGGGCAAAAATGTTACATTCCCGACTGGCGGCAGAATTAATTATGCACAATGAGAAGATACTTCTTTTCAGGGGATTCTCTGGTTGTGACCAAGAAAAAGAATGGAGCTTGGCATAATCATATCCTGTTGGATGACAACTGAGAGATTTAGTTGGAGAATGGATTGTTAGACCATGTAAATAGGAGAGCGAGAGAGAATATGTTGAGAGTGAGGTTGAACAAGTAGGGACAACAATGACAATGATGAAATATTTTGGTACTGGTATGGGCAGTACAATTTTTGATAAGGGGAAACAATGGATGGAAGATAGTAAAATAGTCCAAATGGATAAAAACAAATCCCAGACATACAAATGAACAAATCAAGTTCCAATTTGGTATGAACAGTCACAACCTCCTCTTTGAAGGCATCACCAAGTGGGGAAGCACGACCTCGGATAGTATCATCACATATCAGCCAGGTTTCGATCTAGACAACGTAATCAATGTCAGGGTGATAATGTCAAAGACATGGAATATTGGTATTGGTTTATTATTGTCACATGTCCAGAGATACATTGAAAAGCTTTGTTTGCATGCTATCCAGTCAACGTTAAAATTGTGCTAGTTCACACATTGAGTGTCCAACCCTAACTTTTCTCCGACACTAAAAACACAGAACAGCGGGCACTTACTTCCCTCCTATACCTGCTATAGTGGCCGCGCTGGCTGGCAATTGCGGCTCACCTGCAGTCCGTCTGTTTTTTTTTTTTTTTTGTTGTCTTCTAGTGTTTGTTTTAGTAGAATTTTGTTTTATTAGGTTGTGTTTGTGTGGGGGGGGGAGGGGTGGGAGAAACAGGGGTTTAGTCTCTCCCTTAGGGGGGGGATGCGTGTCACCCGTCACCGTCTGTGCTGAGACCTAATGGCGGAGCTGTGGCGGCGTTCGGCGGCGGCCTGGTTTGGAGCTGCGGGGCTACAGCGGCGGCGGCCCACCTTAGAGCTGCGGTGCTCCAGCGGCGGCGGCTGTCCGGCTTAGAGCTGCGGTGCTCCAGTGGCGGCGGTGGCCCGACTTAGAGCTGCGGTGCTCCAGCGGCGGCGGAGGCCTGGATCGCCTCAGCGCAGAGGGAGAACTAGGAGGAATGAAGACAATGACTTAAGACTTTTGCCTTCCACCACAGTGAGGAGATGCCTGGTGAATTCACTGTGGTGGATGTTAAATACGTGTTTATTGTGTGTTTTGTTTTTTTATTATATGTTATGACTGCATGGTAACAATTTCGTTCAGACCGGAAGGTCTGAATGACAATAAAGGAATCTAATCTAATCTAATCTAATCTCTTGCCTCAGCCCAACTGCTTCAAAAAGAGATGCCTTTACCACTCTCAAATATGACTATGCCAATGCTCTCCTGGCACCATTTCCAGACCACTCATTGGCTAAGTATATTAGCTCCGGCAAGTTCTCATTTTAAAATATGCTCATTTTCAAATCTCTTCTTCCCATCCTCACCCCCCCTCTCCCAAGATCTCCCTTTCTCGAACTTCCAGGCATCACTTTCCTTCTAGTCTAATTTTTCACTCAAGCTTTGCTGACACTTGCACTACCCTGATCAAGGAGTTTTTAATTATTTATTTAAGAAAGCAACATTGCAATGAAACAGCATGAACAGGTTTTACATAAATTGACATCTTAAAATAGCACCTAGAATTAGCAAATCTCAACCAAGATAGCAGATGTTTCTACAGCTTGTGCAGGACAACAATAAGGGCATGAAAATAAGTCAGATATGCAAAGGGCAAAAATAGATGAAAGACTTGACAGTTAGGAAACTAATAATATAATCAAACATGGTGAAGAAATGGAATTTGAATTTAAAATTTCTCATCTCCGAACACAATGCAAAAAGAATAGGACACCAGTCTGTGAATATTACATTTCTGTCACGGATAGATTAGCCCCTTGTGTCATAGATGTATCCCTCACCCGTGTCGCTTCTGTATCCCGGAGTTATGCTCTCGCTCCCTCTCCCCTCAGACACAAAAGATACAGTTCCCCTGATCCTCACCTTTCACCCTCCCAACCTGCGCATCCTCCGATATTTCCGTCACCACCAATATGATCCCACCACTAATCCTATGTTCCCATCACCTTTCCGTCTTCCACAGAGACCACTTCTGCAACTCTTTGGTTCACTCATTCCTTCACACCCCCTCCCCAGGTACTTTTCTCTGCGGGAGATACAACATCTGTCCTTGTACCTCCTCCTTCGACTTCATCCAGGGATACCCAGCGGTACTTCCAGGTGAGACAGATGTGTGCATGCACCTCCTCTAACCTCATCGACTGCATCCGGTGTTCTCGATATTACCTCCTGTACAGTGTAGTCTCGGCAACTATTTTGCTGAAGACATGCACACGATCCGCCAAAGCCCGTTTCATCTCCTGGTTACAAACCATTTTAACTCCCCATTCCCGTACCAACCTTTCCATCCTGGGCCTCCTCTATTGCCAGAGTGAGGCTGCATGCACACTGGAGGAACAGCACCTCGTATTTTGCCTGGGTAGCTTACAATTCAATTGAAGTCTCCAATTTTAGGTAAGTTCCCCCTCCTCCTTTTGCCCTCAACACTTCATCCCCTTCCTCTTATTTATCTCCACCGTCTCTTTCCATGAACCTTGGCTGACCTTGCACCTTCCTCCCTTCACTGAAAGTCTAACTAGCTTCACAGTTCATGACTATGTATCCCTCTTGGGCTCACATCTGTTTCTATATCCAGCCTCGGTCCAACAATCTGCCTATCAGGGAACCTCTGCCTCAAGTCATCCATTCCCGCCTGATTTGTCTTGCTTTTCTTTGCTTCCATTTTTTCCCAGTCTGAAGAAGTGTTCCAACCTGAAACATCACCTATCCATTTTCTTCAAGTTAATCTGGGATCGTTTGTCTATCTTTGATGTAGACCAGCATTTGCAATTCCTTTTTGTTACGTTTAATAACAATACATTTGTTGTTGATGAAAAGTGGAAACGACATCAAAATATGAATCAATAAACAAAAAATGCTATAAACACCAAGCAGGTCAGGTATTGTCAGTGGACAGAGAAATAAAACTAATGTTTCAGGTTGAAGACCCTGTGGCAAAAGGAGTATTCCTTCTCTCCAGAGATGCTCCCTTACACGCTGAGTGACTATCATGTTGTGTCTACCTGTGGCAAAAGGAGTTTGATCTGAGATGTTAATTTTTTTTTTAATTTTAAGCCACCAGCAAAGGCTGCCTCGCCAACAGTCTGTCTGTCCTTTCTTCTTTTTTGTTATTTTTGGTATGTGTTAAAAAGTATGTTTTTGTGTTCCTTGGTTTGTTTTATTTGGGGGGAGGGGGGTTGGGGGAAACTTTTTTTAAATCTTTTACCTCGACGGAGATGCAATTTTTTTCTGTATCATATCTCCGTCCCCAGTAATATTGTGGAGTTGGCGGCCTTTCCTGAAGACCAACGGGCGTTCCAAGCCGCAGGAGTCTGCGGGACTTTAACATCGTGGAGCTTGTGACCCCTTTGCTGGGGATCGAAGCTCCAACCGCGGGGTCTGTGGAGTTTAACGCAGTCTCTGGTAAGAAGCGTCCGACTCGGGAGCTCCATGCCATGGAGCGTTTCAACCACCCCGACGTGGAAGTTCAGATCACCCAGACGGGGGTTTCGATCGTCGCCTGCGGGGGCTTCGATCACCCTGACTGCGGATGGTTTGACTGCCCCGACCACGGGAGAACAAGAGGAAGAAGATTGAACTTTATTGCCTGCCATCACAGTGAGGAATGTGGAATCCATTGTGATGGATGTTTCTGTTATGTGGTTGTGTATCTTGTTGCTTTTCACTTAGAATGGCAACTCAAATTTCACTACCTTAATTGGTACATGTGACAATAAACTGACCTTGAAACTAATTGGAATGTTTCCAGCATTTTCAGGCTTTTCTTTCCCCTGAAAATGCCCGACCTGCTTGGTGTTTGCTGCACTCTGTTCTTTATTCAAATTTTCTAATGTAATTTGAGGGGCCAGTGTGTACACTTGACTGATTCATGGATGACTGTTTTCAAAACATAGGCAGTTTCATTTGGTTTTGTACGACAAACCAATCTCAACTGTCTACATATAATTCATATCCCTCCTTTCTCTGCATACCCATGTGCTTATCTAAAAGCCTCTTAAACACCACTATCCTATCTATCTCCACCACTGCACCTGGTAGTGCATTCAGGTACGCACCTCTATGAAAAAAAAACATGGCCATAGAATTATTTTAAACTTTGCCCCACTCACCTTAAAGCTATGCCCTTTATTCTTTAATATTTTCATCCTAGGATAAAGGTTTGGCCTATCGATGCCTCTCTCAAATTTATATTTTTATTTCACGTGAGGTGTTCCAGAGAAATTAATCCAAGTTTGTCCAAACTCTTATAGCAAATGCCACCTAATCCATTGCTTTTGACTAGAGATACAGCACGGAAACAAGCCCTTCAGCCCACTGAGTCCACGCCGACCAGCGATCACCCCGTACACTAGCACTATTCTACCCTCTAGGAACAATTTACAATTTTACCAAAGCCAATTAACCTACAAACCTGTACGTCTTTGGAGTGTGGGAGGAAGGCGGAACACCCAGAGAAAAGCCACGCGGTCACAGGGATGACGTACAAACTCCGTTCAGACAGCATCCCTAGTCAGGATCAATCCCGGGTCTCTGGTCCTGCAAGGCAGCAGCTCTACCGCCACGCCACTGTGCCACCCATTTTTGAATTTAAACAATGTTGCCTTTACATTGTGTTTAATTGTAATAGATCTTATCATAAACTGATGATGTGAAGGCAACAAAAATAATATAATTGGTATCAAGAGTTAATATCGTAAGTGAATTTATTTTACAATCAGCAGCTGCTACATCTCAAAACTTACTCTCCTTTAAAATACTAAAATGATCCACAAAGCAAAGTAAGACAAAGGAGCAAGAGACAGGCTCTGCCGTACCCAGTGACTGGGAACTGAATGTTAACAGACTCTACTACAGTTCCTGTTTACGTTGCAGGGCTTATCACGCCACCATGACCTTGCAGAAACCGACACCCTCAATCATGTGACTGCACAAGGGGCCAAAAAGGATTGGCTCGAGTTAATTCAGGAGCTCTTAAAAACAATTCCCATTCACTTGTATACACAGAGATAGTTCAAATTTAGATCAGCCTTATTTGGACATGAAGAAACTCATCATGCAATAAATAAATAGTTGAGGTGATGCAATAGGTAATATATGCTTTGTGGTGTGGCAGAGTGTGCTAAAACTAGATAGTTGAACCCAAAAAGTTGAAAATATGATTGCATCTGCATTTTGGAGAAAATAATTAATACTGAGGAAGGACGGTGTAGCCAGGAGGTGAATGACATCAAAGTCAGCCATTTTTAAACACATCTGCAGCATGTGCTGAACTCTTAGCAGGATCTTGTATTTGGAGCAAGAAACTGCAGATGCTGGAAATATGCTGTAATGCCCTTATTCTCAAAAAATCAACAAGAGAGGCATTTGTAAACAGCAGAGCTCAGTAAATAACGAGAATGCCAAAATCATATATGACGATTCTGTAGTTTTAAATTAAAAAATTCCCACCTCCAACCATGATTATTGTATCCCGTTTTTCCAGACTCTCATAAGAGTCATGGAGTGAGTGTGGAAACAGGCCCTTTGGCCCAACTTGCCCACACCGGCCAACAATGTCCCATCTGTACTAGTCCCACCTGCTTGCGCTTGGTTCAACATTTATCCAAACCTGTCCTATTCATATACCTATCTGTTTCTTAACAAATGGGATAGTCCCAGCCTCAACTATCTCCTCTGGCAGCTTGTTCCATACACCCACCACCCTTTGTGTGAAACAGTTACCCCTCGGATTCCTATTAAATCTTTTCCCCTTCACCTTGAACACATGTCCTCTGGTCCTCGATTTCCCTACTTTGGGCAAGAGATTCTGTGCATCTACCCGATCTATTCCTTTCATGATTGCGTACACCTCTATAAGATCACCCCTCATCCTCCTGCCCTCCAAGGAATAGAGACCCAGCCTATTCAACCTCTCCCGACAGCTCACACCCTCTACTCCTGGCAACATCCTCGAAAATCTTTTCTGAACCCTTTCAGGTTTGACAATATCTTTCCTATTACATGGTGCCCAGAACTGAACGCAATATTTTAAATGCAGTCTCATCAACTTCTTATACAACTGCAACATGACCTCCCAGCTTCTATACTCAATACTATGACTGATGAAGACCAATGTGCCAAAAGCCTTTCTCACTGCCTTATGTACCTGCGACTTGACCTTCAAGGAACCATGCACCTGCACTCTTAGATCCCTCTGCTCTACAACACTACCATGATGCCTACCATTTACTATGTTGGTCCTGCCCTTGTTAGACGTCCCAAAATGCAACACCTCACACTTCTCTGTATTCAATTCCATCAACCATTCCTCCGCCCACCTGGCCAATCGATCCAGATCCTGCTGCAATCTTTCTCAACCATCTTCACTATCTGCAAAACCACCCACTTTTGTATCATCAGCAAACTTGCTAATCTTGCCCTGTATGTTCTCATCCAAATCATTGATATAGATGACAAACAGTAACGGGCCCAACACCAAACCCTGAGGCCCACCACTAGTTACAGATGTTGCCTGACCTGCTGAGTTACACCAGCACTTTGTGTCTTTATTTATTTTCCCTCCCGCCTGGAAACATCATTTAATGCGTAGCATTTTTAAATGGTTTAAAAAAAAAAAAATGTTTTATCTTGAACATGCAAGGGGAATAAGCGAGTTTGGTATTCCAACTGCGCATGCCCAGGTCACAGGTCACTCTCAATAAACATTCTCAACAGCTGTGCTGCTGCATAAATACAGACCTACGTTTCATCTATAGTCAGGATCGAACCCGGGTCTCTGGTGCTGCAAGCGCTGTTGAATTACTACTGGACCATCCCCATCCCTTCCCGAATGTCCCATCGCTGTCTGGGGCGGCCGGAGATGTCCTTGGTGACCCCGGACTGACGGGACCCTGGCCCGTTGCAGTGGCGGCCCAGGCTTACAGCCAGCGCGGAGAAGAAGTGCTAACTCCAGGTCAACTCTGCCTGTCCCGACGGGTTAACCGACAGCCCTGGACTGGGGGGATACCGGCCTAGATCAGTGAAGTTAGCATCTTTGCTATAAATGGTGGGATGATGATAAAAGAACAGTACCTTGCTCACCCATTCTCAAGCTCTGGACACCATTCCAGCTATACATTGATGACGATTTGTACCTAGTTTTCCCAAATGACGGAAGACGTGTATTATCTGCAGCACACAACTTAAATGTTTCTCTGATATTATAGAGACCCAAGGAACTGCAGATGCTGGTTTATAAGAATCACATTCATTCTGTTTTCCCGTTTGCCCCATTAAAGTCATTGAAATTATTCTCTGCGAGCCACCACAGCAGATGTTATGCTCTTTGTATTAATTTACAACTTAATGTGTGGAACTGCTGAGCTAGTCAGATTCAGAGTTAATTGACTTTTGTCAAGGACTGGAATCACATATGGGCCAGACAAGGATAACAGGTTTTATTCCATATGAATAAAATTGAATATTGTTGGATTGAGGACGTTTCATCAAAATATTCCATTGTTTTCCTCCGATAATAAGCACCCTTTGACATATTCAACCATCCTTTGATCGGTGAAATTTTTTCCAAACCAACAAGCATTATGCAGGGGAAAAAAACAGAACACCAGAACTCAGCAGGTCACATCATATCTGAATAAATGTAGTATTTTGCCAGAGCTGGCTATAAGTCTGGACATACTGTCTTGCTCTCAATGACATGCCCCTCTATAATTTAGCAAGTGTTAGAATTTTAAAATTAAGTTTGGCAATAATTTTTGGAGTTGAATCTGGTAGACGTCAAAATTCATAATTTTAAGGAGATAAATGTTGGTTAATGTTGTTATTGATCGTCAATTCAGAACACCCATGGTCAACGGCCAACTAATCGGCAGCAGCTGCACAATCAACCCCAAGGACAGTTTCTGGCTCTCCCAATTACAACAGAAACAAAAGGCAACTTTTACACAATTCAAAACAATGCAGATGAAGTGGTGAGTTTCAGCTAAGAACTGGTGTCATATTCAAACTAAAAGCTCTGAACCTACTACTCAAGGAATAACCACATCAATCCCTTGCCCTTGTCATCTTTTGCAACAGCCCCAACTCTTCCTAAAACACCCATTCATTCTCATTTGCTTCTTTTTCCACTTACTCAGACTGAATAGTTTACAGTAACCAAATAACCTACTGGAACATATTTGGAACACATGAAGAAGATCAAAGCCCATATGAACTCCCAATAAGCCGTGGCTATACCCCAGCAGCAGATGCTGGAAAAAGGTCCGGTAAGGAACCAGGAGTTTTATCTTCCACGCCCTCAAGGTCAGAAGCGGATGGCATCCCAGGGCACAAGACTGAAGGTAGCCGAGCGAGAAGAGGGTCGTTGGTTCACAGGACAAACCTTTATGGCCAGATGCAGCTGGGACTTTAAAAATGAAGACAGAGGATCTTCGACAGAGGATGGTGAATCTGTGGAATTCTTTGCCACAGAAGGCTGTGGAGGTAAGGTCAGTGGATATATTTAAGGCAGAGAGATTCTTGATTAGTACTGGTGTCAGAGCTTATAGGGAGAAGGCAGGAAATGGGGTTAGGAGGGAGAGATAGATCAGCCAGGCGTAGTAAACTTGATGGGCTGAATGGCCTAATTCTACTCCTACCACTTTGATCATGATCGTACTGATCTACATGCAAAAGAATTTTCACTGTACCCTACACCTGATAATAAAGAACCATTGATCACCAGGAGAACACACACAATCCACAATCTTTATTAACAGCACTGTTAATAAAGAACAAACTCGTGTTCTCAGAACTGAAAGTCAACAACGCAAACTGCTGAACCATTATAATACCCTTATTTAAACTCTAGATCAATCTACAAGAGTACTGCTAAATTTCTGTACCAGACACAACAAAGAAACTTTGATATTATGTCAACACAAGGAACTGCAGATGCTGGTTTACAAAGAAAGAGTAGCTCAGTGGATCAAGCAGATCTCCACAGAACATGGATAGGAGATGTTAGACAATAGACAATAGGTGAAGGGGAATGCCATTCGGCCCTTCGAGCCAGCACCGCCATTCAATATGATCATGGCTGATCATCCCCAATCTGTACCCCATTCCTGCCTTCTCCCCATATCCCCTGACTCTGCTATTTTTAAGAGCCGTATCTAGCACTCTCTTGAAAGTATCCAGAGAACCTGCCTCCACCGCCCTCCGAGGCAGAGAATTCCACAGACTCACCACTCTCTGTGTGAAAAAGTGTTTCCTCGTCTCTGTTCTAAATGGCTTACCCCTTATTCTTAAACTGTGGCACCTGGTTCTGGACTCCCCCAACATCGGGAACATGTCTCCTGCCTCCAGCGTGTCCAAAACCTTAACAATCTTATATGTTTCAATGAGATATCCTCTCATCCTTCTAAACTCCAGTGTACAAGCCCAGCTGCTCCATTGTCTCAGCACATGACAGTCCCGCCATCCCGGGAATTAACCCCATGTTTCAGTGGGGACGCGTCTTCAGCCAGCGGGGGTGGGAAGAGTGGGAGAAAGGTCGAAAAGAGGTTGAGGCAGGGCAAAGCCAGTTAAATGATAGGTCGATATAGATGATGTGGTGTGGGGGGTTGATCAAAGGTGGAAGGGAATTTTTTAATCTAAAATGTCAATACTGGTTCTGTTCTGTTCTTCTGTTGTTTTTGAACAATCCGCAGGCATTGTTACTTTCATTTCACTGCACATCTTGTATGTGTGTGTGACAAATAAAGTTGACTTCACAAAGGGACAGGATAGTCAGAGAAATGAGGCACAGGACAAACAGGGTAAAGAAAGGGGTGCGGGCTATCGTTGGTAGGTTACCCAAAATTAAAGAATTCAATGTTAAATTCATTGGGTTGTAAGCTACCCAAGTGGAATACAAGGTGCTGTTCCTCCAGTTTGCGTGTGGCCTCATTCTGACAATAGAGGCGGTCCAGTTCAGTGAGGCCGGTATGGGAATGGGAAGATGGGTTGAAATGGTTTCCAACCAAGAGATCCAGCAGGCCTTGGCGGACTGAGTGCGTGTTCAGTGCAACAATTGCCTAGTCCACAATTAGTCTTGCGAATTATCTTCCAGGTTCAAAAGTACCATTTCCCTGAACCACTCAGTGCTCCCAAGCAGAATTAAAGTATTTTGTGCACAACCCCAAGTCAATCACAGGTCTTTCCCCTTGCAGTTAATGTTCATTGCATGCAACAGTCATTCCACACTGGTCAAGTTGGCAGATGTAAAACAAGGCAGAAACCAAGTAAGTAATACCAAATGTCTTCAGTACCCACTTTCACGAACTTCCGTTTCCACTAGCTCACCCTTATCACCCCACTAGCTCTGTGTGATACTGCTTTTGCCATAAGAGACAAAATCCATTTTGTCTCTTATGACAATTGCTTCAGCTATTCAATTTTCCAACTTGCACAAAGAAGCTAGATAGAAAGACCAGCTGCGAGTCAAACAATGTGATTCTGCAGGTAGACACCAAATGCTGCAATAACCTAGTGGGACAGGCAGCAGCTCTGGATAGAAGGAATGGGGGACGATTCAGGTCGAGACCCTTCTTCAGACTTCAGATTCTGCAACAATATATTGACAGTGATTGGACAAAAAAGTGGCAAACTATTTTCCTTCGAGAGAATAGTGGAAACAACAATTGAAACCCTTCATATTTTCTAAGACAAACAGACCCTTTGATGACTTCAGCATCTTTGCCACACCAAGACAATATAATTACTTACAGAGATAGACATAAAGTGCAGGAGTAAATTAGCAGGTCAGGCAGCAGCTCTGGAGAAAAAGGATGGGTGTGTTTCTGGTCGAGACCCTTCTGTCAAAGTTATTCCTGCACTTTGTGCCTATCTTTGGTATAAACCAGCATCTGCAGTTCCTTGTTCCTACCATTACTTTCAGGTTCTGCTGCAAGTGATGGAATATGCTAACTTGGGAGTGCATCATAATTTCTTCATTACCCCTTCTAAATCATAATTCTTCCCACCAACACTAGAAGTACTGTCCCTTCAAAGAGAATTGTGAAGATTCAAGGCAGCTGCTGACCATCACCTTCAAGGACAAATAGTACAGGCCTTGCCAGCAGCTTGCACTTTGTCCAAATGAACAACAAAGCAGAAAATACTGGAAATACTGAGTAAAGCAGGAAGCATCAAATCAAGAGAGTTAACATTTTTGGCGTGATGACCTTTCATCAGGATATCAGTTAACTCTCTATGAATCCATTGTACAGCACTGAAAATGGGCCCTTCTGCTCAACTCATCATGCCAGACATTTTGCTTATCTACACTGATCCCATATGCCTGCAATGGGGCAATATCCCATTACTTCTTTCTTATCAAAGTACTGCACTAATTAATGCCTTTTAAAAGTTGCAACAGTGTCTGCCTTGGCCACTTCCTCTGCCAGCACATCCCATATAACCACTATGCTGCCTGAAAATGCCCCTCATTCCTCCTATAATTTTTCCCATCTCACCTGAAACCTATACCCTCTAGATTGCCCCCCCCCGCCTCAATCCTTAGGGAAAAAAAAAATGACTATCTCTCCAAACAATGCCCACATGGCTTTATAAACTTTGAAGGTTGCCCCTCAACTTCCTGTATTCCATACGGAATAAACACAGCCTATCCAATCTCCGTACAACTATAGCCCTCCATTCCAGGCAACATCCTCACAAAGATACACAAAATGCTGGAGTAACTCAGTGGGACAGGCAGTATCTTTGGAGAGAAGAAATATATCATACCGACACCATCTGAAAACACTTCAAAAGTTCTACCAACGATGTCTTCGAAGCAACTTAAATATCACTTGGGAAGACAGAAGAACCAAAGTCAGCGTGCTGAATGAAGCGAAAACATCTCGCATCGAAGCCTTCCTCATCAAGAACCAACCAAAATGGGTCAATAGACAATAGGTGCAGGAGTAGGCCATTCGGCCCTTCGAGCCAGCACCGCCATTCAATGTGGTCATGGCTGATCATCCCCAATCAGTACCCCATTCCTGCCTTCTCCCCATATCCCCCGACTCCATTATTTTTAAGAGCCCTATCTAGCTCTCTCCTGAAAGTATCCAGAGAACCTGCCTTCACCGCCCTCTGAGGCAGAGAATTCCACAGACTCACCACTCTCTGTGAGAAAAAGTGTTTCCTCATCTCCGTTCTAAATGGCTTACTCCTTATTCTTAAACTGCGGCCCCGGGTCAGTCATGTTGTTCGGATGGAAGACTAGCGTTTACCAAAGCAAACCTTCTACTCCCAGCTTAAAGAAGGCAAACGTAAATGAGGCAGATAAAAGAAGAAATTCAAGGACACCTTAAAAGCCAGCATGAAGAAATGTAAAATCGACATTGACAATTGGGAAACCAATGCCAAGGACAGGAAACTCTGGCGAACCAATCATCCAAGAAGGAACAGCAACCTTTGAAGCCAAGCGATGCACAGAATTAAAAGGAAAGAGAGGCTGCAACAACCAAAGCCTGATCTGCCACCTGGAATTACCTGTCCTGAATGTCATCATCCTCGACCTCGAGGGATAGATACAACGATGTCCTGTTAGTATTTGAAGTCCCCAAATGTATTATCTCACACTTTTCTGGATTAATATTACATCTGCCACCACTCTGCCAAAATTTCCAATGTCACACTGTATCTCTTCACAACCTCCTTCACTACTTACATTTTAGTGACATCAGTGACATTCATCAGTCCACCCACATTCCCAACCCAACACCAATCACTGTGGTGCACCACTGTGATCAGTCAGAAACACACTTGTCTATCCGCTGTCTTTTTGATTGAGTTACCTCCTCAAACAAAACTGATTTGTGAAATAGGATTTACCATGCACAAAATGATCGCATTGGCCGCCCAATCATCCTCCCCAAATAAACATAAATCCTATCCCTTTTATGAAAATGATCCCAGGGTCGATTGGAGTGTTTGAAGGCTCTTGGTCTTTACCTACTGTAATTTTAGAACGATGGGGGGAGGGGACCTCATTGAAACCTACCGGATAATGAAAGGACGAGATAGAGTGGACATTGAAAGGATGTTCTTAGTAATGGTTCCAGACTAAGCACCAGAGGGCACAACCTCAGAATAAAAGAACATACCTTCAAAATGGAGATGTGCGGGAATTTCTTTAACCAGAGGGTGGTGAATTTGTGGAATTCATTATCACAATCGGTTGCAGAGACGAAGGCATTGATTATTTTTAAGGCAGAGATAGATAGGTTCTTGATTATGAAGGGTGTCAAAGGGAGAAGGCTAAAGAATGGGATTAAGAGGGAAAAATAGATCAACCATAATTGAATGGAGTAGATTCAATGGGCTGAATGGCCTAATTCTGCTCCTTTGATTTATGGTTTTTATGCTTACATTTATTTCCAATAATTTCCTGACTTTGCTTTCAGGACTATTCAGACACTCATAATTTGAAAAAAGGAAAAATGTCTACAGAGGAAACTACAGTACATCTCTTGCACAACCTTCACATCTGGATCACCTTGGCAATAAGAACACCAATGTCAGGATGCTATTTATTGACGGCAGCTCAGCCTTCAAAGCCACAATAAGCTCATCTCTCAATTCATAGACCTTGGCCTTGGAGCCTCCATCTGCAACTGGCTCCTACACTTCCTGACTAGTCGACCTTAGTCTGTTAGAATTAGTCATAACATTTCCTCCACCCTGACTCTCAACATTGGTGCTCCTCAGGGTTGTGCACAATCCCCTGCCCTACCAGTCCATCTTCAATTCCCTAAGTTAGACACAAAAAGCTGGAGTAACTCAGCAAGGCAGGCAGCAACAATGGAGAGAAAGAATGGGAGACGTTTCAGGTCGAGGCCCTTCTTCAGACCAGTCCATCTTCAATTCCCTAATCTTACAGAACAGGGATGTGCAGACTCTGAACTCTCACTATATCACTTTTAAATGTCTCCCACTTACGTTGTCTTTCCCTCCAGAAGATGCTCCAATCTACTTTTGAAGATAGAGACAAGATGCTGGAGTAACAGGCAGCATCTCTGAAAAGAAGGAATAGGTGACGATTCGGATCGAGACCCCTTTTCAGACTGTTTCGACCCGAAAAATCACCCATTCCTTTTATCCAGAGATGCTGCCTGTCCCACCGAATTACTCGAGCATTTTGTGTCATAAGGAATAGGAGTAGAATTAGGCCATTCAGCCCATCAAATCTACCCATTTTAATAATGGCTGATCTATCTCCCTCCCAATGCCATTCTCCTGCCTTCTCCCCATAACCTCTGACACCTGTACTAATCAAGAATCTATCTACCTAACTGCCTTAAAAATATCCACTGACTTGGCCTCCACAGCCTTATGTGGCAAAGAATTCCATAGATTCACCACATTATGACTAAATACATTTCTCCTCATCACCTTCCTAAAAGAACGTCCTTTAATTTTGAGGCTATGACCTCTTGTCATAGACTCTCCGACTAGTGGAAATATCCTATTTTGGGTGTAAACCAGGCATCTGCAGTTCCTTCCAACCCAATCTAAAGCACTACCAAATTAATAACTGAAGAAAAAACCATACCGAAGCAATGGGACACATAGTGCTGGAGTAACTCAGCAGGTCAGTTAGCATCTCTGGAGAAAATGGATAGGCGTTTTTCAGGTCAGGACCCTTCTTCAGACTGATTGTGACGGGGAGGGGGAGGGGGAAGAAAAAAGCTGGAAAAGTGGAGAGACAGGACAAAGTGTGCCACTGAAGCAATACATTGTCTATTTCACCACCTAGTGGAGGGAGGCAGTATTTTATCTTTTACTGACCAAGTCTTGCCAGTGGACCATTTATCCTGAGGGGAGTTACATTAGGACGATTAGACAATCTAACATCTGCAATCGCATAAATAATCTGAACTGAAACTTGCTTTCCAAGGAAAACCTATCAATAAACTTAAACATAAATTATCAGCAGCAATCTACAATTCAGAGAAGCTAAAATTCACATGTTTATTGATCTTACCCAGAATCAGGACCAATGAAGGTTTATTTTATATTATATTTATTTTATATTTCATTATTTAGTTCATAAAACTCACGTCTGCCAAAACATACAACTGATTTTTTTTAGTTCAGTTTAGTTTAGAGATTCAATGTGGAAACAGGTCCTTCAGTTCATTGAGTCCGCACAGACCAGTGATCCCCGCACACTAACACTATCCTACACACACTAGGGACCTTTTAAAAAAAAAACATTTATACCATGCCAACTAATCTACAAACCTGTACATCTTTCGAGTGTATTTTTGAAACCAAAGATCTCGGAGAAAACCCACGCAGGTCACAGGGAGAATGTACAAAGTCCATACAGACTTAGTCAGGATCAAACCCGGGTCTCTGGCGCTGCAAGGCAATAACTACGCCACTGTACCGACCCCTCATTTAAATCTCATTTACATTCTGATAAAATAATCAACATTGCACACCGTGACAAGGAGTACACACTGATCTGCAATTTTGATCAGACTTGATTCCATCTCTCCAATTTCTCTCAAGATGCTTCTGGAAAATGTGTACAAAATATCCTCCAAACGTGTATTAAAAATCAATTCAGCAAAAATATTTAAAATTTCATTTAATTTTCCTCTTGTAATGCTTTCATAGGCATAATAACACAAAGGCTGCAACTGGACCTATATACTCATGATCTGAAGTTGATATTTCTCATTCTTATTCAGAACCAAAGTTAGGTTGGCCCTATCATGAAGCAAAACCGCTGCCCCAGTTTCAGAAGGCAGAAATTAGATGCATAAGCACCCTGTCTGAGGAAAAAGCCCACAAATACTTAATTCAACGCCCTTTAATAAAGGCGAAGCAAATCCATCATGTGCAGCATATCCTGTTGTATTCTACAATGAAAATTGGCTGATGAATACCCCCAGGATTCTTCCCAAGAGTCAAACACATGGACGAACCATTTGATAATCGGTTGTGATACCAGCGAGTCATACAATGCATGCCTTGGGTATGCAAGCAAAGAATTTCACTGTGACTCGTCACATGTGACAATAAAGTATTCATTCATAATGGTTGAATTACTTGACTATCGATTTGATGGTTTTGCAAATGCCCTCACAAAAACTAATTCCAATCCTGTATCAATTTGGCTGAGTCTCAGCTATTTTCTGAAGCATTCTATCAAACCAAATAATTTCAGAGACTGATTCTTCCCCAGCTGTTATCAGGCAAATGAACCATCACAACAACTAGAGCAGTCTTGAGCTACTATCTATCTCATTGAAGACCTTCGGACTATCTTTAATCGGACTTGATCTTACACTAATCATTATTCCATTTATCATACATCTGTACGCTGTGGACAGCTGGATTGTAATCATGTATAATCTTTCCGCTGACGATAGCACACAAAAGGTTTTTCACTATACGCGTGACAATAAACTAAACTAATTTAAATAATCGTGCTATTTCATTTGACTATTTTAAGAGAATTTATGGAAAAAAATATTGCATAAATAAAACACGTTCAATTCTAATTACTTTCTATCAGATAAAGTGCTCAGCCAGAGCTCTATAAACATCAAGAATCAACATTCATTTCCTCCAACACCAGCAGGCAGTTGATAACAACTACAGAACACAATGAAGCCAATTGCCAACACTTTTTCCAACAACAACTAATGAAACACAATTTGCACCACTAAGTTAATGAAACCAGCATGTGCATTGGAGCATCAGCACTTGACAACATACTTTAAAATGGCACACCATCTCAACATAAAAGCTTTTCACTGTCCCTCGGTACACGTGACAATAAACTAAACTGAACTGGGACATGGATATCATTACATTATTGCCAGAATGAAATTCTGGAACGATTGCCCTTAACAACCTTTAGAAAGAGAGAGAAAAGCTTCAAACTGTGCAGCAAGGCAGGTCAGAAACACGCAAACATGGATTATATGCAGGAACTGTGTACATCTAATTACGCCAATACATCTGGTCAATACATAATGGCATGAGGAAAGTCACAGGGAAAATTTACCAAGATGCTGCTAGAGGAATATAGGCCAAACGTGGGCAAAGGGAACTCGCTTGGATGGGGCATTTTGGTGATCATGCATGCTGGGCCAAGGAACCAGTTTCCGCACTGTATGATTCTACAACTGGTAAATTGTCACTATGAGAACAGAATATTGTTATGAACCAAAGGGGTTGAAGAGATGTTCAATTAGTCCGAAGTGTCCCAACCTGAAACATTTCCTATCCACATTCTCCAGAGATGCTGCCTGACTAGCTGAGTTAATCCAGCATGGTGTCTTTTTTTTGGATTTAAAAAAGATCTATCGACTTTTGAGGGGCTAGAGTAAACAGGAAGGACCCGTTTCTTTTAGTATAAGAGTCAAACAATTATTCTACATATTTTCCACCCAGAAGGCTGCAGAGGTCCAGGACAGTTGGTTTGGGCAGAAACCGTCATCGCATACAAGTCAGAGATAGGAATACTTCAAGGGCAGGGAAATGAACCTATTCTGGAATTAGATACAGACAATTCCTCCAAGGGTAAATTTTCCATGAATCTGAGAACAGTTGTACAGCAAAGTGGGACAATCTTAAAAATTGCTCAGTTTCGGATCACTGACACTTCAGGAATTAGGAGATGACTAAAATTCAACTTTACCCACATGTAAAAACAAAGTCCATTTGAATTAAATATAAACCCATCTCATTCCCAAACAGAACAACGTGATTTGACAATGTGATAAAATTCTCTTCCAACTTCAGTTCAGTTTATTGTCACGTGTACCGAGGTACACTTCACAACAAAGGGTGGTGGGAGTATGAAACAAGCTGCCAGAGGAGGTAGTTGAGGCTGGGACTATCCCATCGTTTAAGAAACAGTTGGATAGGTACATGGATGGAACAGGTTTGGAGGGATATGAACCAAGCGCAGGCAAGTGGGACTAGTGCAGCTGGGACATGTTGTCCAGTGTGGGCAAGTTGGGCCGAACTGTATCACTCTATGACATACAGTGAAAAGCTTTTTGTTGTGTACTAACCAGTCAGCAGAAAGACAATACATGATTACGATCGACTTGTAAATTCCTTCTCAAACTGTTCCAATTGCCCAGCCCTTGCGAGATAACTAACATTGTGCTCTCGTGTTCTGTCAGGCAAAAGCAAATAAAGATTTTACATGTCCAGCTTAATCGCAAAATTCTAATGCCAATGCATTCTGCACTGAACCTTCTAGTCAATGAGTACACCCACAAGCAGCTTTAATTTACAGACGACAACCTTATACCATCACCAGCAACAGGGTAGACAAGACACAAAATGTTTCTCCTTCTCCATGTAATATTTCCAACTCTTCCAAATAGCCTCAAATCTCTTGATGCAAATACCATTCCTCACACAAATCTCTTACCTTATCCTTGTTCCATTAAATTAGATATACTCTTCTGAAGATGCTTTGTTTAAACAGATTGCAATCTCCATTCTGCTATCCCACGGCCATATAATATTTGAAAGTCACGTGCAGGAAGACAATGTTTTCTGGGAGATGGTTCCCACCAAACACTGCGCATATTTCTTTCTGCAAGGGGCAAAAGAACAACAGTTATCAGAACAAATAAAGCATTACAATCACTTATTTCAATAAAATCAATTTTCATTTACAATCTATGCTCATTTTATGCAAACTTCCATACCTAAATCCAGGGACTCTTGTCTCAGGAAGGTCAAATATAACCATATAACCATATAACAATTACAGCACGGAAACAGGCCCTCTTGGCCCTTCCAGTCCGTGCCGACCATTTGTTTTCCTAGTCCCATCTACCTGCACTCAGACCATACCCCTCCATTCCCTTCACGTCCATATACCTATCCACTTTACTCTTAAATGTTAAAATCGATCCTGCCTCCACCACTTCTGCTGGAAGCTGATTCCACACAGCCACCACCCTCTGAGTAAAGAAGTTCCCCCTCGCGTTACCCCGAAACCTCTGTCCCTTAATGTCCCATTGTTTAAAGGCAATCATCCTCACCCATTTATGCAACACCCCTGATTGTACAACAGAAATGCAAGTGTTTTTTTAAATCAAGAACCCTATCAAGATCTTGAAGTGCCAAGTGAATTATCTTCCAACAACCAACCTGAACATTGAAATACTGATCTCATCCTATTCCAAACCAATAAGTAGTTTATTTTGAGAAATACAGCATGGCCAACTAAGTCCATGCCAACCAATAATCACCCATACACTAGTTCTATCCTACACACAAGGGACAACTTAAGTGGAATGTGGGAGTAAACCAGAGAAAACCTACATGGTCACAGGGAGGACGTACAAACAGCACCCATAGTCAGGATCGAATTTGGTACTGTAAGGCAGCCTCTACCACTGCACCACTTCGCCGCCCTCATGTAGTGCCACCCATCTTTATAACATAACCTTCCTTGAATCCCCTTTCTCCCCCACCTTACTTAAACATAAGCCACCTTCACCTTGTCAGATAAATCCCAGATTATTCACCTAGTTATAGTGCCCTCCATAATGTTTGAGACAAAGACCCATCATTTATTTATTTGCCTCTGTACTCCACAATTTCAGATTTGTAATAGAAAAATTTAAAAAAATCACATGTGGTTAAAGTGCACATTGTCAGATTTTAATAAAGGCCATTTTTATACATTTTGGTTTCACCATGTTGAAATTACAGCTGTGTTTATACATAGTCCCCACATTTCAGGGCACCATAATGTTTGGGACACAGCAATGTCAAGTAAATGAAAGTAGTAATGTTTAGTATTTTGTTGCATATCCTTTGCATGCAATGACTGCTTGAAGTCTGCAATTAATGGACATCACCAGTTGCTGGGTGTCTTCTCTGGTGATGCTCTGCCAGGTCTGTATTGCAGCCATCTTTAGCTTATGCTTGTTTTGAGGCATTTGTTTGAACTTGAGCAGATAGGATGTGTCTACACTTCAGAATTCATTATGCTACTTCCATCAGCAGTTGTATCATCAATGAAGATAAGTGAGCCAGTAGCTTCAGCAGCCATACATGTCCACACCACCACAGATGAGGTGGTATGCTTTGGATCTTTGGCAGTTCCTTCTCTGCTCCACACTTTGCTCTTGCCTCATTCTGATATAGGTTAATCTTATCTACCTGTCTACAAGACCTTTTTCCAGAACTGTGGTTGCTCTTTTAAGTACTTCTTGGCAAACTGTAACCCAGCCATCCAATTTTTGCAACTAACCATGGGCTTGCATCTTGGAGTGTAACCTCTGTATTTCAGTTCATGAAGTCTTCTGCGGACAGTGACCATTGACAAATCCACACCTGACTCCCGAAGAGAGTTCCTGATCTGTCGGACAGGTGTTTGGGGATTTTTCTTTATTATAGAGAGAATTCATCCGTCATCAACTGTGGAGGTCTTTCTTGACCTGCCAGTCTCTTTGCGATTAGTAAGCTCACCAGCGCTCTCTTTCTTCTTAATGATGTTCCACACAGTTGATTTTGGTAATCCTAAGGTTTGGCTGATGTCTCTCTCAGTTTTATCAGTTTTCTCAGTCTCATAATGGCTTCTTGGACTTTCATTGGCACAACTTTGGTCCACATGTTGTTAAAGTGCAATAAAAGTTTCCAAAGGCGATGGAATGACTGGAGGAAAGACTAGGTGCTGAGAGCTCTCTTGTGCCTGCATGAAGGAGGCAATTAGACACAGCTGAGCAATTGCAAACACCTGTGAAGCCATGTGTCTCAAACATTATGGTGCCCTGAAATGGGGGGACGATGTATAAACACTAATGTATTTTCTACACGGTGAAACTAAAATGTATAAACATACCCTTTAATCAAATCTGACAATGTGCAATATAACCACATGTGATTTTTTTCCATTACAAATATCAAATTATAGAGCACAGAGGCAAATGAATAAATGATGGGTCTTAGTCTCAAACATTATGGAGGGAACTGGGGGTACACAAAAGGCTGCAGAAACTCAGCGAGTGCAGCAGCATCTAAGGAACGAAGGAGATAGACGATGTTTCGGGTCGAGACCCTTGTTCAAACTGGTTAGGGATCGGGGAAACAAGAGATATAGACGGTGATGTGGAGAGATAAAGAACAATTAATGAAAGATATGCAAAAAAGTAACGATGATAAAGGAAACAGGCCATTGTAAGCTGTTTGTAGTGTGAAAATGAGAAGCTACTGCGACTAGGGTGGGGGAGGGATAGAGAGAGAGGGAATGCCAGGCCCAAGGGCTGAGAGAGAGGTGGGAAGGGGAGGAGACAGCAAGGGTTAACAGAATGGAGAACATTCAATGTTCAAGCCCAGAGGATGCAGACTCCCCAAGCGGAATATGAGGTGCTGTTCCTCCAACAAGTGTAGCATCTCTTGCGGTTGCAAGGGAAAGTGTCCGGGGAAGGGGTGGAGCGGGAGGGAAGGGAAGAATTGACAAGGGAGTTGCAGAGGGAGCGGTCTTTGCGGAAGGCAGACAGGGGGGAGATGGGAAGATGTGGCGAGTGGAGTGGTCACGTTGGAGGTGGTGAAACTGGCGGAGGACTATCTGTTGAATGTGCCGGCTGGTGGGGTGAAAGGTGAGGACCAGGGGGACTCTGCCCTTGTTGAGAGCGGGGGAATGGGGAGAGAGGGCAGTGTTGCGGGGTATGGAGGAGACCTTGGTGCGAGCCTCATCTATAGTGGGGGAGGGGAATCCCCGTTCTCTGAAGAATGAGGACATTTGTGATGATCTGGTGTGGAACACCTCATCCTGGGAGCAGATGCGATGTAGACGGAGGAATTGGGAATAGGGGATGGAGTCCTTACAGGAAGCAGGGTGGGAGGAAGAGTAGTCCAGGTAGCTGTGGGAGTCAGTTGGTTTGCAGTGGATGTCGGTCAGGAGTGTATCACCTGCAATAGAGATGGTGAGGTCAAGGAATGGTAGGGAAATGTCGGAAATGGTCCAAGTGTATTTGAGTGCTGGATGGAAGTTGGTGGTGAAATGGATGAAGTCAGTCAGTTGTGTGTCGGTGCAGAAGGTGACACCAAAGCAGTCGTCGATATAACGGAGGTAGAGGTCGGGGATGGGGTCCTGGTACGCCGAGAACAAGGATTGTTCGATGTACCCGACAAAGAGGCAAGCGTAGGTGGGGCCCATGCGTGTGCCCATAGCTACGCCTTGTGTTTGGAGGAAATGGGAGGAGTCAAAAGAAAAGTTATTGAGGGTAAGGACCAACTCCGCACCTCCTCCTAGTTACCCCTGGACCATGACCCCACTAACGAGCACCAGGTCAGCATCTCGAGCACCATAACCGACTTCATCAACTCCGGCTCCCTACCCCCCCGAGCCTCCAACCTCATCGTTTCCCAGCCCCGCATGGCCCGATTTTACCTTCTCCCCAAAATCCACAAACCCGACTGCCCTGGCAGACCCATTGTCTCTGCCTGTTCGTGCCCCACCGAACACATTTCCACATACCTTGACGCCATCCTATCCCCCTTTGTTAAATCCCTCCCCACCTATGTTCAGGACATGGACGTCAAGACTGGACGTCCACGGTGAAGATGAGAGGATGGGGGCCTAGAGAATGGAAAGCACGGAGCCGACAGAGAGTGTCTGAGGTGTCCTGAACATAGGTGGGGAGGGATTTAACAAAGGGGGATAGGATGGCGTCAAGGTATGTGGAAATGTGTTCGGTGGGGCACGAACAGGCAGAGACAATGGGTCTGCCAGGGCAGTCGGGTTTGTGGATTTTGGGGAGAAGGTAAAATCGGGCCATGCGGGGCTGGGAAACGATGAGGTTGGAGGCTCGGGGGGGTAGGGAGCCGGAGTTGATGAAGTCGGTTATGGTGCTCGAGATGCTGACCTGGTGCTCGTCAGTGGGGTCATGGTCCAGGGGTAACTAGGAGGAGGTGCGGAGTTGGTCCTTACCCTCAATAACTTTTCTTTTGACTCCTCCCATTTCCTCCAAACACAAGGCGTAGCTATGGGCACACGCATGGGCCCCAGCTACGCTTGCCTCCAACGTGACCCCTCCACTCGCCACATCTTCCTATTCCCCCCCCCAGTTTGCCTTCCGCAAAGACCGCTCCCTCCGCAACTCCCTTGTCAATTCTTCCCTTCCCTCCCGCTCCAACCCTTCCCCGGGCACTTTCCCAATCAACCGCAAGAGATGCGACACTTGTCCCTTCAACTCCCCCCTACTCCTTTCAGGGACCCAAGCAGTCCTTCCAGGTCCGACAGAGGTTCACCTGCACCTCCTCCAACCTCATCTACTGCATCCGCTGCTCCAGATGCCAGCTGATCTATATCGGCGAGACCAAGCGGAGGCTTGGCTATCGTTTCGCCGAACACCTTCGCTCGGTCCGCAATAACCAACCCAACATCCCGGTCGCTCAGCACTTCAACTCCCCCTCCCATTCCATATCCGACCTCTCGGTCCTGGGCCTCCTCCACGGTCAGTGTGAGCAACACCCCAAGTTGAAGGAACAGCACCTCATATTCCGCTTGGGGAGTCTGCATCCTCTGGGCTTGAACATTGAATTTTCTCCATTCTTTTAACCCTTGCTGTCTCCCCCCTTCCACCTCTCCCTCAGCCCTCAGGCCCTGGCATTTCCTCTCTCTCCATCTCTCCCCCACCCAAGTCGCACTAGCTTCTCATTTTCACACTACGAACAGCTTACAATGGCCCGTTTCCTTTATCATCGTTACTTTTTTGCAAATCTTTCATTCATTGTTCTTTATCTCTCCACATCACCGTCTATATTTCTCGTTTCCCCGATCCCCAACCAGTCTGAAGAAGGGTCTCGACCCGAAACGTCGCCTATCTTCTTGCTCCTTAGATGCTGCTGCACCCGCTGAGTTTCTCCAGCCTTTTGTGTACCCTCGATTTTCCAGCATCTGCAGTTCCTTCTTTAACATTATGGAGGGAACTGTAGTTTCACTAACTTTCACATCTTACACACAAAACACAAATACATTGCCTGAAAATAATCACAAAGTGCTGGAGTAACTCAGCGGGACAGGCAGCATCTTTGGAGAGAACGAAATGGGTGATGTTTTGGGTCTCATTGTTTGTCCCACTCGATCATTCCTTCTTCTCTCCGCTCCTGACCGGCAGAAGGTAAAGAAGCTTGAAAGTGTGCACCACCAGACTCAGCAACAGCTTCTTCCCCTCTGTTATCAGGACCCTAAACATCTCCATTTAACATCTGGCATATCTTGTATACCTATTTTCTTCTCTTTGCTCTAAAATTATTTTTTTTAATCTCTCCTCCACTTATAACAAGTGCAACTGTAGTCCAAGTAGTTTCAGCACCTTTTAGTGATAATAAGAAGCAAAGGGAGGCTAGATTCAAGTGTATTAGAGCTAACGATCTACCCCCATCAGCGAGGGGGAAGTGTTTGTGCACAATTTGTACACAGGAACTTCGGCCCAACTTGCCGACGTTGAACAACATGCCCCACCCCCTACACGAGTCCCATTGCTGCATTTACTGAATGTCAAAGAAATAGCAGATGCTGAAAATCCAAAACAAAAAGATAAAATGCTGGAAACACGTCAGACAGAATTTGTGGAAGGAGATTCAGGTCAAAGACTGCCTAATTAACCTATTGGTTATAATCGTAATATGAATGCTATCGAGTAGCAGAGTATGGATGATAGTAAAAACATCCAAGTACAGCCAAATTTGATTTAAAATGTCCATTATTCCTCTCAGTTGCCATTGTCTGTGGAATTCTCTGCCTTAGAGGGCGGTGGAGCCAGGTTCTCTAAACGCTTTCAAGAGAGAGCTAGATGGGGCTCTTAAAAATAGCAGATTGGGGATGATCAGCCATGATTACATTGAATGGCGGTGCTGGCTCGATGGGCCAAATGGCCTACTCCTGCACCTATTTACTATCGTCACCCATTTATGCACAATCAAAATGGCCACATGCAATGCTGGTGCTCCTGATGTTACATTTGTTGGGTAAGATGAAGTCCATTTTATCTATGCACAGATGAATCCACTACAAGATATCACAAAGGTAGACCATTTGACTGCCGTCTTACAGCACTCTCTCAATATTCCTGGATTTTTATCTTCTTCAAAATACTATAATTTTCACATCTGAATCAGCTTATCTGCTAGACCTCTGTACACGTCCAGAGTACGTCCATGAACACTCCCACCTGTTGTTCCGCGCACTTCCTCAGGATGCGGCCAGAGACTCTGTCCGGACCAGTTGGGTTCACCCAAGTTCAAGTTCAAATTTTAAGTTCAAGTTCAAATGTATTTGTCACATGCACCATATGGTGCAGTGAAATGAATTTACCCGCTGAGTTTTTCCAGCATTGTGTGTCTCAGGAATAACTAAAGTATTCCTGTGCTTGATCAGCCCCATAGTCATCAAATGGTAAGCATACTCTTAATTTGCTCTCTACCAGAGAACACAAGCATTGGTTTGATAATCACAAGATCTGGGAACAAAACACAGGACATAGAAACATATAAAATAGGTGCAGGAGGAGGCCATTTGAGCCAGAACCACCATTCAATATGATCATGGCTGATCATCCAAAATCAGTAGGTAGACACAAAATGCTGGAGGAACTCAGCGGGTGAGGCAACATCTATGGAGAGAAGGAATTGGCAACGTTTCGGGTCGAGACCCTTCATCAGACTGATGTCAGGGGAGGGACAAAGAAAGAATGTAGGCGGAGACAGTAAGACTGGTGGGCTGTCGAAAGCAAGGGCTATCGAAAGTTAGAGAAGTCAATGTTCATACCGCTGGGGTGTAAACTACCCAAGCGAAATATGAGGTGCTCTTCCTACAATTTACGCTGGGCCTCCCTCCGACAATGGAGGAGGCCCAGGACAGAAAGATCAGAATGGGAGGGGGAGTTGAAGTGCTGAGCCACCGGGAGATCAGATAAGTCAATATATATATATCAATATATATTAATGATCTGGATATATATATTAATGATCTGGATGAGGGAATTGAAGGCAATATCTCCAAGTTGGCGGATGACACTAAGCTGGGGGGCAGTGTTCGCTGTGAGGAGGATGCTAGGAGACTGCAAGGTGACTTGGATAGGCTGGGTGAGTGGGCAAATGTTTGGCAGATGCAGTATAATGTGGATAAATGTGAGGTTATCCACTTTGGTGGCAAAAACAGGAAAGCAGACTATTATTTAAATGGTGGCCGATTAGGAAAAGGGGAGATGCAGCGAGACCTGGGTGTCATGGTACACCAGTCATTGAAAGTAGGCATGCAGGTGCAGCAGGCAGTGAAAAAGCGAATGGTATGTTAGCTTTCATAGCAAAAGGATTTGAGTACAGGAGCAGGGGGGTTCTACTTCAGTTGTACAGGGTCTTGGTGCGACCACACCTGGAGTATTGCGTGCAGTTTTGGTCTCCAAATCTGAGGAAGGACATTATTGCCATAGAGGGAGTGCAGAGAAGGTTCACCAGACTGATTCCTGGGATGTCAGGACTGTCTTATGAAGAAAGACTGGATAGACTCGGTTTATACTCTCTGGAATTTAGGAGATTGAGAGGGGATCTTATAGAAACTTACAAAATTCTTAAGGGGTTGGACAGGCTAGATGCAGGAAGATTGTTCCCGATGTTGGGGAAGTCCAGGACAAGGGGTCACAGCTTAAGGATAAGGGGTAAATCCTTTAAGACCGAGATGAGAAATACTTTTTTCACACAGAGAGTGGTGAGTCTCTGGAACTCTCTGCCACAGAGGGTAGTTGAGGCCAGTTCATTGGCTATATTTAAGTGAGTTGGATGTGGCCCTTGTGGCTAAGGGGATCAGAGGGTATGGAGAGAAGGCAGGTACGGGATACTGAGTTGGATGATCAGCCATGATCATATTGAATGGCGGTGCAGGCTCGAAGGGCTGAATGGCCTACTCCTGCACCTAATTTCTATGTTTCTATGTTTCTATGTTTCTATGTTTCAAGACGGACCGAAACAATCGCCGAGCCTACGCTTGGTCTCGACGATGTCGAGACGTTGAAACCTGGAACAGCAGATACAGTAAATAAGGTTGGAGGAGGTGCAAGTGAACCTCTGCCTCACCTGGAAAGACTGTTTGGGTCCTTGGATGGAGTCGAGGGGGGAGGTAAAGGGACAGGTTTTGCATCTCCTACAGTTGCAGGGGAAAGTACCCGTGGAAGGGGTGGTTTGGGTGGGAAGGGGTGGTTTGGGTGGGAAGGAACGAGTTGATCAGGGAGTTTGAGGGAACGGTCTCTGTGGAAAGCAGAAAGGGGTGGAGATGGGAAGATATGGCCAATAGTGGGATCCCGTTGGAGATGGCGAAATTGTTGGAGGATTATATGCTGTATGCGACGGCTGATGGGGTGGAAGGACAAAGGGGACTCTGTCCTTGTTACGAATAAGAGGGGGAGTAAGAGCGGAAGAGATCCTAGTGAGAGCGGAGGAGACCCTAGTGAGAGCCTCATCTATAATGGAAGAGGGGAATCCCTGTTCCCTAAAGAATGCGGACATCTCCGATGCCTTGGTATGGAAAACCTCGTCCTGGGCACAGATGCGGCGTAGGGTTTAAACTAAATAGTGGGGGGGGCAGGAATTGACAAATTGGTAGTATAAAGATGGTGTTGAAGGGGAAGTGGCTATAGGAAAAATTACAAAAGATTCTCGAATGAATGGGAAGGAAAGCTTGAGAATGGACAACGGAGTAAGGTCAGGGACAATTGCAAGGGGGGAAGTGAATACGAAGGTCAAAGTACTGTATATGAAAGCGCGAAATATAAGGAATAAAGTGGACGAGCTTGAGGCTCAGTTAGAAACTGGCAAGTATGACGTTGTGGGAATTACTGAGACATGGCTGCAAGAGGGCCAGGGCTGGGAACTGAATATACCTCCTATCGACAAGACAGACAGGTAGGCAGAGGGGGTGGGGTTGCCCTGTTGGTGAGGAATGAAATTCAGTCCCTTGCAAGGGGTGACCTTGAAACAGGAGATGTGGAGTCAGTATGGATAGAACCAAGGAATTGTAAGGGTAAAAAGACCTTAATGAGACTAATCGACAGGCCACCAAACAGTAGCCTGGACATAGGGCGCAAGTTGAATCAGGAGTTAAAATTGGCATGTAATAAAAGTAATGCTGTGTTTGTTATGGGAGATTTCAACATGCAGGTAGACTGGGAAAATCAGGTTGGTACTGGAACCCAAGAAAGGGACTTTGTAGAGTGCCTTTGTGATGGATTCTTAGAGCAGCTTGTATTGGAGCCGACCAGGGAGAAGGCAATTCTGGATTTAGTGTTATGTAATGAACCGGATTTCATAAAGGACACCGAGGTTAATGAGCCATTAGGAGGCAGTGACCATAACATGGTCAGGTTTAATCTACAATTGGAGAGGAAGAAGAGTAGATCGGAGGTGTCTGTTGCAGTTGTATAAAGGGAACTATGGGGCCATGAGGGAGGAGCTGGCCAAAGTTAACTGGAAAGATACACTAGCAGGGATGACTGGAACAAAAATGGTAGGTGTTTCTAGGAATAATACAGAGGGTGCAGGATCAGTTCTAGGAGGAAGAAAGATTCCAAGGGGAGAAAGGGACGACCATGGCTGACAAGGGACGGCAGGGACAGTATAAAAATTAAAGCAAAGAAGTACAACGTAGCAAAGATGAATGGGAAGGAAGAGGATTGAGTAATGTTTAAAGAACAACAGAAGATAACCAAAAAGATAATACGGGGAGAAAAGATGAGGTACGAAGGTAAGCTAGCCAAGAATATAAAGCAGGATAGTAAAAGCTTCTTTAGTAATGTGAAGAGGAAAAAAAATAGTTAAGACCAAAGTTGGACCCTTGAAGACCGAAAAAGGTTAATTTATTATGGGGAACAAGGAAATGGCAGATGAGTTGAACAGGTACATTAGATCGGTCTTCATTAAGGAGGACAGAAAAAATCTTCCTGATATAGTAGTGGCCAGAGGATCTGGGGTGACGGAGGAACTGAAGGAAATCCACATTAGGCAGGAAATGGTGTTGGTAGACTGATTGGACTGAAGGCTGATAAATCCCCAGGGACAGATGGTCTGCATCCCAGGGTACTTAAGGAAGTGTCTCTAAAAATCATGGATGCATTGGTGATAATTTTCCAATGTTCTATAGACTCAGGATCAGTTCCTATGGATTGGAGGGTAGCTAATGTTATCCCACTTTAAAGAAAGGCGGGAGAGAAAAAACGGGGAATTATAGACCAGTTAGCCTGACATCGGTGGTGGGGAAGATGCTGGAGTCAATTATAAAAGATGAGATAGCCGCACATTTGGATAGCAGTAACAGGATCGTCAGAGTCAGCATGGATTTACGAAGGGGAAATCATGCTTGACTAATCTTCTGGAATTGTTTGAAGATGTAACTAGGAAAATAGACTAGGGAGAGCCAGTGGATGTAGTGTACCTGGACTTTCAGAAAGCATTTGATAAGGTCCCACATAGGAGATTAGCGGGCAGAATTAGGGCACATGGTATTGGGGGTAGAGTGCTGACATGGATAGAGAAGTGGTTGGCTGACAGGAAACAAAGAGTAGGGATTAACAGGTCCCTTTCAGAATGGCTGGCAGTGACTAGTGGGGTACCGCAAGGCTCGGTGCTGGGACCACAGCTATTTACAATGTACATCAATGATTTGCATTAAGGCATTCAAAGTAACATTAGCAAATTTGCAGATGACACAAAGCTGGGGGGGCAGTGTGAACTGTAGGGGGGATGCTATGAGAATTCAGGGTGACTTGGACAGGTTTGGGCAGATGAAGTTTAATGCGAATAAATGTGAGGTTATCCACTTTGGTAGCATAAACAGGAAGGCAGATTACTATCTAGATGGCGTCAAGTTGGGAAAAGGGGGAGTACAACGGGATCTGGGGGTCCTTGTACATCAGTCTATGAAAGTAAGCATGTAGGTACAGAAGGCAGTGAAGAAAGCGAATGGCATGTTGGCCTTTATAACAAGAGGAATCAAATATAGGAGCAAAGAAGTCCTTCTGCAGTTGTACAGAGCCCTAGTGAGACCACACCTGGAGTATTGTGTGCAGTTTTTGTCCCCTAATTTGAGGAAGGACATTCTTGCTACTGAGGGAGTAAACGTAGGTTTACAATGTTAATTCCCGGGATGGCGGGATTGTCATATGCTGAGAGAATGGAGCAGCTGGGCTTGTACACTCTGGAGTTTACAAGGATGAGAGAGGATCTCATTGAAACATATAAGATTGTTAAGGGCTTGGACACACTAGAGGGAGGAAACATGTTCCAGATGTTGGGGGAGTCCTGAACCAGAGGCCACAGTTTGAGAATAAGGAGTAGGCCATTTAGAACGGAGACGAGGAAACACTTTTTCTCACAGAGAGTGGTGAGTCTGTGGAATTCTCTGCCTCAGAAGGCGGTGGAGGCAGGTTATCTGGATGCTTTCAAGAGAGAGCTAGATAGGGCTCTTAAAGAGCGGAGTCAGGGGATATGGGGAGAAGGCAGGAACGGGGTACTGATTGGGGATGATCAGCCATGTTCACAATGAATGGCTGGTGCTGGCGCAAAGGGCCAAACGGCCTACTCCTGCACCTATTGTCGGAGGAATTGGGAATAGGGGATAGTGTCTTTACAAGAAGCAGGGTGGGAAGAAGTGTAATCCAAATAGCTATGGGAGTCAGTAGATTTGAAGTAGATGTCAGTCATTAGTCTGTTTCCTGTGGTGGAGACGGTGAGATCTAGAAACGGTAGGGAGATGTCGGAAACGGTCCAAGTAAATTTGAATGCAGGATAGAAATTAGTGGTGAAGTTGATGAAGTCAGTGAGTTCTGCATGGGTGCAGGAGATAGCACCAATGCAGTCGTCAATGTAGCAGAGGTAGAGTTCGGGGATAGGGACAGTGTACGCCTGGAGCAGTGATTGTGCGACGTACCCTACAAAGAGGCAGGCATAGCTAGGGCCCATGCGAGTGCCCATAGCTACGCCTTAGATGTGGAGGAAGTGGGAGGAGTCGAAGGAGGTGTTGAGGGTAAGGACCAGTTCTGCTAGGTGGAGGAGAGCATTGGTGTTCACTAACTTTCGATAGCCCTTGCTTTCTCTCTCCATCCCCTTCCCCCTTCCCAGTGCTCTCACCAGTCTTACTGTCTCCGCCTACATTCTACCTTTGTCCCTCCACTGACATCAGTCAGAAGAAGGGTCTCGATCTGAAACATCACCAATTCCTTCTCTCCATAGATGCTGCCTCACCCGCTGAGTTACTCCAGCATTTTGTGTCTACCTTCGGCTTTACCAGCATCTGCAGTTCCTTCTTAAACATTTCTCCAAAATCAGTAGCCCGTTCCTGCTTTCTCCCCATATCCCATGATTCCATTAGCCCTAAGAGCTATATCCAACTCAATCCATGGCAATACATTCTACTCAAACCTTGGTGATATTTGCCCAGTACAAGCTCATAAGTTCATGTCATTGAGCCAAATGGCCTAATTCAGCTCCTTTGAGTCTACTCTACCATTCAATCATGGCTGATCTATATTTCACCCTCAACCTCCTCCTCCTGGAAATGCATGATTGACAAGCAAGTAGCAGGCAAAGCCAGCACCAATTTGTGCTGTGGAAAGATTATTTTATATTTAAATACATGCAGACTTAACTGTTGAAACAAAGTGTGCAACAGGGATCATTATTCTTTTACAAGACCACCATATCCAGCAGTAGCAGGCCTCCCTCGGTCATGACTGACCATGGGTGATGCATCCTGGTCGGATGCAAGCCTGGGCGATGTCATATGGAGGACAGGCTGTTGCCCATGCAGCACGCTTCCCCCTCTCCATGTCGCTGATTGATCCAAAGGAACAGCAGGGCCGTTACAGTTTGGCACCAGCTCCGTTGCAGGTGCTGCCAGAGCGGGGTTGTAGGCAACGACGAACTGCCTTAGGGGCTCCGACTCCAGATTTTCTTGAGGTTTACTCCTGGAGCCTTTTCCATGACTGGATATGGCCACAAGGCAGTGGAGGTTAAATCAGAGTTTTCCCTCTCCTAGATGGACCGCCTTCCCAGGCTGATGAGCCCCATCTGCCCGAGCATGTCTACGCAGCATGACATATCCAGCATGACTAGCAATAACCAGCAAAACCAAAATAAACTGAAACCATCAAACGAGAAGTGACATGAACATTTAGGAAGTGTTGAAGAAAAGGAAAAGAAGTTTAATGGTTAAAGAAGTTTAATTTTTGACAATAAGTGGGATATGAAGACAGCTTTGAAGCCTGATATTTTGCATCCCAGATATAGTAGATTTGTTATCATTCATTGCATTTAAGAAAAAACTGCAGATGCTGGAAAAATGATTGAAGGATCTCGACCCGAAACGTCACCTATTCTTTCGCTCCATGGATGCTGCCTCACCGGCTGAGTTTCTCCAGCATTTTGTCTACCTTATCATTCATTACAATCACTCCACACTTAAATCTTTATTTCAACAACTGCATCTGTACAATATGGACAACTTGATTGTAATCATGTCTAATCTTCTCGCTGACTGGATGGCACGCAACAAAGCTTTTCACTGTACCTCGGTGGCAATAATAAACTAAACCTCACTCCCATCTCTGGTTATGTTGTTGCCTAACTGAGTATTTTCAGCTGCTTATGTATTTAAAATAGTACTTGTCACAACCCAAGGTCATCTCAAAATCAAACTAATTTAATTTGTAATGTAGGCTCTGTTAAAATGAAAGGAAACATGACAATTTGTACAGAATATCACACAACAGCTATGCAATAATAGAAATTAGTTTCTGAGATTCTTATTGATAGATATATCTTATCAAGAAAATCAGGTGAATTCCCCAGCTCTTCAAAAAAATACTTTGCCATTTTCTGCATTCATCCAAGCAAGTAAAGTATTGATTTAACTTTTGCATATGCAACAGAAAGTATCATTCCCTCTGTGCTAAATTGGAAAACTTAGGTCATAATGTCATAAGTGATAAGAGCAGAATTAGGCCATTTGGCCCATCAAGTCTACTCCGCCATTCAATCATGGTTGATCTATCGCTCCCACCTAACCCCATTCTGCTGCCTTCTCCCCTTAAGCCCCTGATACCTGTACCAAGAATCTATCTCTGCTTTAGCAATATACACTGACTTGGCATCCACATCCTTCTGTGACAAAGAATTCCACATATTCACCACCTTCAGACTAAATAAATTCCTCATCTCCTTCCTAAAGGAATGTCCTTTAATTGTGAGGCTATGACCTCTCCAGAAAACTTCTCCAGAAGATTTATGTGAAACTCTGATATGGGATTTGAATCTAGAACTTCCAACATCAGTTGAACTTATTATGGAAACATATACCAAAGGAAGTGGAGTAGACCTTGCAGAATGTCAAGCCAACTGCAAGGTCTGATTCCTGGGATGGCACGACTTCCATATGAAGAAAGACTGGATAGACTCGGCTTGTACTCGCTGGAATTTAGAAGATTGAGGGGTGATCTCATAGAGACTTACAAAATTCTTAAGGGGTTGGACAGGCTAGATGCAGGAAGATTGTTCCCGATGTTGGGGAAGTCCAGGACAAGGGGTCACAGTTTAAGGATAAGGGGGAAGTCTTTTAGGACCGAGATGAGAAAATCAATTTTTCACACAGAGAGTGGTGAATCTGTGGAATTCTCTGCCACAGAAGGTAGTTGAGGCCAGTTTGTTGGCCTTATTTTAAGAGGGAGTTGGATGTGGCCCTTGTGGCTGAAGGGATCAGGGGTTATGGAGAGAAGACAGGTACAGGATACTGAGTTGGATGATCCGCCATGATCATATTGAATGGCGGTGCAGGCTCGAGGGGCGAGTGGCCTGCTCCTGCACCTAATTTCTATGTTTCTATGTTTCTAATTAAAGTTGATCCTCCATTTAGTAACAAATTTCCATTTTCGCCATGGACCCCCTGATTTTTTTTTTTTTTTTAATTTAGAAACTGTTCCCTATGAAATCTCAAGCAATGTACTTTAAAAAAATAATAATTTGCTTCCAAATAAGTCGTGCACTGAATCTCTTGACTTTTAGAAGACTGTGTGCCCCTACCTCTTCCAACACATTTCAGTGAAGCTGAACTCTGGATAAAATTCCAACACTTTATTCTATCGTTTCAAATGAATCAAGTATTTAAAAAATAAAATAAAAAGGGTTTCCCATCGAAATAATACACCAGCAATATTAAACAACAAGCCAAAGTCGGTGCAGAAATTCGTCTGGAGGCGAGGCAACTGTCACAGTTGGATGCAAAGTATTTAAACACAAAAAACAGCACATAAACATCCGATTTCAGATCAATAAAAGGGAGAAATAATCCCATCGAGAAAAAACATCTATAGATCTTACTGTGCTCGTACGAGCTTTCGTTAAGATAGTTATTCATAGCATTTTATTTTGAAAAATAAGATACACACAAGATGCGCTCACCATTGGCAGCATTTTGTTCTAGTTGGCTCTTACTCCTGTGAATGACAAAAATATGAATACAAGCTATATTCATGAAGACACCAGGTCAATATCTGGACTGTCGTTGTTATATGCAGGTGCTAATTCATCTTTATAGTTATTATTCTCCTTAAATAATTGCACTCTACTGTGCAAAACTGCACTCTGCTGCAGCGCTCCACATCCCGGAAGTCCCGCCTCCTCTCACCTTCATCCTCGCTTCCTGTTGGTGCTCGCTCTGGTTACCTTCACCCTCCCGAGGTCCGATTGGACAAGCCTGGCGTCGGTCAAGCGCCCACCCCGACGCAATGACCGTCGGACGGCGGAAATCTCGCGGGCCATGCTGGGAATTGTAGTTCTTCCACCCTCACGTTTTCGATCAGTGGCCAACATGGGAGCTGGCCCAGTGGCGAAGGAGTTCTTTTGGGGTTGGGCCCAGGAACTCCCTGACTCAATTAACACCCCCCCACCCCACAACACAAACCTAAAAACATTGTAAACATGTAGCCATCAACCTCATAGAGGTGATGTGTGAAGAATTATCAAAACATTAATTCTCTAGCTAACATTGATTAATTCTACTTTTTCTTTCTTTGCCCTCATCCCCCTTTGTTGTTTCGTTGTCACTTCACTGCCTTATCCTCTGTGGTCGCCCTCTCCCTGATTCAGTCTGAAGAAGGGTCTCGATCCAAAATGTTGGCCCATTCCCTCTTTCCTGAGATGCTTGGCCTGTTCCGTGAATTGCTACGCCATTTATGCTTATCTTCGGTGTAAACCAGCATCTTGCAGTTCCTTCCTATACAAACCAAGTTGCTATTCTTTCTGCCTTCTTAGTCATAGGTTGGTGAATCTGTGAATTCATTGCACTGAAAGGCTGTGGAGCAGAGTAATTGAATGTTTTTTAAAGCAGAGATAGATTCTTGATTAGCAAGGGTGTGTCAGGGGTTATGTGGAGAATGGGGTTGAGTGGGGAGTGAGTGATAGAGAAGCATGATTGAAGGGAAGGTAGACTTGTTTGTTCTAAATCAAATACCAATTTGCTCATATCCACGAATTTATGAACAAGCATGCCTAAATGGTCTTAAAATTACAATGCACGGTCCAGTGCTTGACCACCAAGTTTTTTTTAAATGATTATTTTGCTCAAGTCACTGTGATTAATCTACATTTTTTTTTTTTTGTGGTGCTGTGTTTTCCTTCACGATAACATATGCAGGTGAATTTCATGTGTCTAGGATCATCTTTATACTTTACTGCTATTCTTTCGCACGCCTTTAATATTTTCTGGTTTTAATTGTACATTCTTTCCACTTGCATGTGTGATATCTCTTCAAATTAAAATTTTCAGTAATAATATACATTTAATGATGGCTATTTCTTTTACAATTCAGTTTAGATCAATGATAGCCAGGAGACCAATTTTGGAATATGAATGTCCCCCGGCATTGTCCATAATACTATAATTGTAATTTATCAAGATTTTTGTTTTTGGTCTTGGTTCTGTGGTGAAGAAGATGAAGGTTGAATACTTCTCATTCATCTCTGGGATTGAAATAAAAGCAAATGTATTTAGCATTAAGATTTAGAATCCTGGGATGTAGGACTTTCATATGGCATAAAGACTTGGCTAGACTCTGCTTTGAACTCGCTTAGAATTTAGGATTGTGGAGGGATCTTATAGAAAGTTAAAACTTTTTAAGGGGTTGGACAGGTAGATTGCAGGAAGATTGTTCCCGATGTTGGGGATGTCCTGGACATAGGGGTCACAGTTTAAGGATAAGGGGGAAGTCTTTTTGGACCGAGATGAGATTAAACATTTTTATCACAGAGTTTGGTGAATCTGTGGAATTCTCTGCCACAGAAAGGTAGTTGTGCCAGTTCTATTGGCTATATTTAAGAGGGAGTTAGATGTGGCCCTCTGTGGCTAAAGGGGATCAGGGGGTATGAGAGAGAAAGGCAGGTACAGGATACTGAGTTGGATGATCAGACATGATCATATTGAATGGCGGTGAAGGCTCGATGGCAGTATTGGCCTACTCCTGCACCTATTTTCTATGTTTCTATGTTTCTATGTAAGACGTTGGAGCAGTAAAAACAATCTTTTAGGACCAAGGCTCTTTTGGAATTATGGTTTTGTTTATTTTGTCACTGCACTTGGGTACAGTGAAAGCTTTTAACTGCCAGCAGTGTCTGCAATCAGGCTGGTTGAAGAATTGCGAGTACCCTAGCGTATGGAAAGATCTGCTGTCTTACTGCAGCAGCGACCCATATTCAATCCTGACAATGAGTCCTGTCTGTACAGAGTTTGCATGTTCTCCCTGTGACGGCGTTGGTTTCCTCCGGGTGCTCCGGTTTACTCCCACACTCCAAAGAGCAGGTTTGTCGGTTAATAGCCTTCTGTAAATTGTAAATTGTCCCCAGTGTGTAGAATATGTGGCGATCGCTGGTCAGCGCGGACTCGGTAGGCCGAAAGGTCTATTTCAATTCTGTATTTCTATAGTCTAAAAAGGTGCAGTGAAAAGCTTTGTTTTGCATGCTGTCCAATCAGATCAGATAATACTATACATAAATACAATTAAACCATACACATGTATAAGAGGTAGAGCGAAGAGAAATATATCAGAGTTCATTATTCTTGGCATTGTAGCGTAACTGTTCTGTAGAAAAAGGCCAATGTCTGCAATAAGATGGGTTTGAGAAATCAGAAATGGGAGTACCCTAACTTATTGAAAGCATGATACAGTGACAAGGTATAGTGAAAAGCTTTAGTTTGAATGCTTTGCAATTGTTTTACAATCAGATCAGATCAGATAATACTATACATAAATACAATCAAGTCAAACTCATACAATAGGGAGAGTAAAAGGGAAGACACAGGGTGCAGAATACAGTTCTCAGTATTATAGAGCATCAGTTCCATTCGCAAAGTCCAATGTCAGTAATAGTGTAGAGTTGTATTGCTCAGTATCCTAGCTAATGGAAGGACCGTTCAGAGGCATGATAACAGAGGGGAAGAAGCCGTTACTGAGTCTGGTGGTGCACAAGCTTCAAGCTTCTGTATCTTCTGCCAGACTGGAGCGGGGAGAAGAAGGAATGGCCGGGTGGGACAAGTAATGAGACCGGAAACGTCACCCATTCCTTCTCTCCAGAGATGCTGCCTGACCCGCTGAGATAGTCCAGCATTATGTGTCTACCTTCGGGTGGGATAAGCCTTTGGTTATATTAGTTGCTTTCTGAGGCAACATGAAGTGTAGATGATTCAATGGTGGGGAGTAATGGAAACATAGAACATAGGTGCAGGCGTAAGCTATTCGGCCCAACGAGCCAGCACCACCATTCAATATGATCATGGCTGATCATGTCTGGTTTGTGTGATGGACTCGGCTACATCTACAATTTTTCACAGTTTTGGATAGACCAGTTCCCAAACCAAGCTATGGTACAACACAACAGTGTAGCAATTGGGTCTGTACTGGGCCTGTTATCTTGAATTATAACACCACAACAAACAGGAGCCAATTGACTCCATGAGTCCTCTCAACCAAAGAGCAAGGGCCTTTTTTATAACTTATTTTAGCAAGTCTACTTTCCCACGTATTTAGGGGTAAGCAATCATGATTTTAAAGTACATAATGTCACGTAACATCTATATTACTAAAAGTCTGAACTTGACCACTTCCTGTTGTTCTGTATATTGATTTTAGAAAAAACGCTGCCACTTACGGCTGTGAATTTTGGCCATCTTACTCCTCCGCTGCGCAGGGCAAGAAGATTTGTCCCATTGATGAAAAATAAAAGCGTTATTAGTGTTTAAAAAATGTTGAGATTTTCTCTCCTGAAGGCCATGCCCCTTCCGGAGGGACTATAAAATCCGGAAGTGTTGAGTGCCTCAGTCAGTGTCTGCAAGATGGGGGAGCGCAAGGGCCACATCTCTCAGTCTGAGCTGTGAATAACATTGAACACATGTCTACTAAACTGTGAGTGGTTTTACTGACCTGTCAGTGCCCTTAATGTGGTTTGAAAATATAGTTTGGAAATGCTAAAGCTGTGTTGCCTTTTGTTTGGGAATGCTAAAGCTGTGTTGCCTTTGGTTTGGAAATGCTAAAGCTCTGTTGCCTTTGGTTTTGGAAATGCTAAAGCTGTGTTGCCTAATTAAAGTTGCCTTGCCTAATTAAAGTTGCCAAGCCTAATTAAAGTTTGCCTTGCCTTCTATATAATTAAAAGTCTAATCTTGACCACTTCCTGTTTGCGCTTTGATTAGGATTTGCGTTTTGGCTGTGATTTTTGGCCATCTTACTCAGAGTCCCCCTTCGCTCATCAAGTGCCGAGGATGTTTCCCATCGATGAAAAATAAAAGAGTTATTAGTGTTTAAAAAATGTTGAGATTCTCTCTCCTGTCAATGATGCCATGAAGGCCACGCCCCTTCTGGTGGGAGGAGGGGAGGGACTATGAAACCCACAAGTGTGAGCGTGGCTCAGTGTCTGCAAGATGGAGAGGTCACAACTCGCTGCCTTTACTGTCCTTGCACCCTGCTTGAAATGGTATGAAACTGCACTTGAATTTGGTGGCCTTGCACTCTGCTTGAAATGGAATTTCAAGGAATAGCCATGAGTCAACTGCCAGCCCACCAGCCGCGAGTGAGTGACCTGCCAGCACAACAGGCTTGAGTGACTGAGCCGCCAGCCCAAGAATTAATTTGGCCCACAATATCCATACTAGCCCTCTGAAACCAGTCCCTTCAGCCCACAACACCCATACTAGCACTCCAGAAACACCCCCCCCCCCCCCCCCCACTGTCCACCAATATTGGAATTGGTGGAGAGGTGGAATATTGCGTTGGGGGACCAGCCCTTTTGCCTGTTTGTGCTACAATCTTTGGTCTTGGTTGTGTAAAATCACCCCCAGATCGTTTACTGAATTAATCAGAATTGATTCATTTTAGGCCTGTGTTTACAAATTCGTTTAGGAATGGTTGACATCATCAATTATGCCCTGATTCCATTTGCTCAGATGTGCGGTGTGTGTGGAGTGAAGGGAGGGGGGGGGGGGTCAAACATTTGCAGATTTTATATCGTGATGAGAATTGTGGACCTCTTGCTTTGGCTTTCCGAACTGTTGGTTGTTCATCCACTTTTAACACAACTGCAATTCATTCTATAGATGAACATTCTTTACGTGGAGTTTAAAAAGGAACTGCAGATGCTGGAAAATCAAAGGAAGACAAAAATGCTGGAAAACCTCAGCGGGTGAGGCAGCATCTATGGAGCAAAGGAAATAGGCAATGTTTCGGGTCCGAAACGTTGCCTATTTCCTTCGCTCCATAGATGCTGCACCCGCTGAATTTCTCCAGCATTTTTGTCTACCTTCCATTCTTTACATGGTGACCAGTTTCAAAATGTTTCTCATTCTTTTGTTTATGTATATCATTGTATCCGCTGCCTTGGGGGATATAAAGTGTTGGATGGCCCAGAACTTCCTCCAACGAAACGAGAGTAAGTCTGAGGTCATCCTTCTCGGCCGTCATTTTGATTGGACATTGAATCAAAATGACAGCAGGCAGCCTTGGAAGCCTTACCCCATTACTCAAACCTCACGTCGAAAACCTTGGCGTGATATTTGACTCAGCATTGAAATTTGACAAACAAGTCAATGCCGTGGTAAAAGCTAGCTTCTTCCAGCTTCGGATGATCGCCAAAATAAAACAATTCCTCCAGTTGAATGACCTCGAAAAGATCATCCAAAGATGGCATTTATCTCATCTGCCTAGATTACTGCAACCCCTTCCTACACTGGCATACTCAGCCAATCTTTCCCTTCCTGCCTGCAACTGGTCCAAAACGCCGCAGCGAGAACTCTTCGACGGGCACACGAAAAAGGGACCACATCACCCCGAACCTGCCTTTCTCCACTGTGCGGTCCGAAATAAATTTCAAGATCCCTCCTTTATGTCTACAAAAGCCCTTAACGGCTTGCCGCAACCTACATCAAATGTCTGGCTTCCCCACCACAAAAAACCACCATCCATGGTCCCTCAGGTCGCCGACTTGGGGGATACTGAACATCCGAGGTCTAGACATAAAGCTATGGGGTGACCGCGCTTTGCAGTTGCAGTAATCTATCTCCTAAACTGTGGAACAGCATCCTCTTCCCACCAGAACTGCCCCCTCCATCCGACTCTCACCTTTTGACATCATCTGAGAGAGGGCTAATTATGTCTGTATTTATGTATGTTGTTACACGACCTAACCCCGAATGCAGGAACTTCAGAGCCGCGTAACAGAGTCAAAAACCAGGTTCAAGGTTCAAGAAAATAGTCTTTTATTTTAATTAAAACTCAAACCTGATTCAAACAACCCAGTCAAGGACAAGAATAAACGAATAAACTAATAAACAAAGATAATAGTGCTCCAGCCAGCCTCGCAATGGGCCGTCGAACTAGAGTCTCTAACCTGCCTAAATGGAAATTACCCTGAAATAAAATACACGAAAACCCTCAGGTCAACCCTTACCCTTCAATGCCATGTGGCCAGGCCTCCTGCAGCTCAGACCAGCAACCTGCTCACGAGTCAGGGTCAACGAAGAGAGAGCAAGTGTTCTGGGACTCCTGGTATTTAACCTTTCGATGAATCACCCACCACCTGACACATCTTGACCAATCGGGTACAGGAGCCCTTAACCCCTTGATTCCTGACTCCCAGCCACGGGGCCTGCACTCAGGAGAGAAACAAAAGAGTTAAGTACATAGCATTCACCAGGGGGGGGGGGTGAAGTACCTAACAATGTACTTAATCTATGAACCACTGTTGTTTAACGCTAGTACCTCCACCAATGTAAAGCACTTTGACCAACGAGAGTTGTTTTTAAAATGTGCTATATAAATAAAAGTGACTTGACTAGACTGGATCACTGGGATCAGTTGTTAACAGAATAAAAATAAATAATGATCATTCTCTTTACTTTTGTGTATCGGTGGTATTGAAGATTTCTATTTATTTTATTGTGATTTGCATTGAATTTTAAATGGTAAATAGTTGGGCTTGATCCTTTCATATCATTTATAGTTAATTGCCAAGTCTGCAGTTTGGCAAAGTATTAATTTGAATAATTGTTCTCTCTTCGCTAGTGGGAAAACGCTAGTGGGAGTTGTGTACAGGCCACCTAACAGTAGTAGTGGAGTTGGGGATGGCATCAAACATGAAATTAGAAATGCGTGCAACAAAGATAAAACAGTTATAATGGATGACTTCAATCTATTGTAGAGTGGGTGAATCAAATTGGCAGGGGTACTGAGGAAGAGGATTACTTGGAATGTGTGCGGGATAGTTTTCTAAACCAACATGTGAAGGAACCAACGAGAGAGCAGGCTATTCTAGACTGGGTGTTGAGTAATGAGGAAGGGTTAGCTAGCAGTCTAGTTGTGCGTGGCCCCTTGGGCAAGAGTGACCATAATATGGTTGAGTTCTTCATTAGGATGGAGAGTGACATTGTTAATTCAGAAACAAGGGTTCTGAACTAAAAGAAAGGTAACTTTGAGGGAATGAGACATGAATTGGCCAAGATAGACTGGCAAGTGATTCTTAAAGGGTTGACGGTGGATATGCAATGGAAGGCATTTAAAGACTGCATGGATGAACTACAACAATTGTCCCAGTTTGGCAAAAGAATAAATCAGGGAAGGTAGCGCATCCGTGGATAACAAGGGAAATCAGGGATAGTATCAAAACTAAAGATGAAGCATACAAATTAGCCAGAAAAAAGCAGCCTACCAGAGGACTGGGAGAAATTCAGAGTCCAGCAGAGGAGGACAAAGGGTTTAATTAGGAAAGGGAAAATAGATTATGAAAGAAAACTGGCAGGGAATATAAAAACTGACTGCAAAAGTTTTTATAGATATGTGAAGAGAAAAAGGTTAGTTAAAACAAATGTAGGTCCCTTGCAGTCAGAAACGGGTGAATTGATCATGGGGAACAAGGACATGGCAGACCAATTGAATAACTACTTTGGTTCTGTCTTCACTAAGGAAGACATAAATAATCTGCCGGAAATAGCAGGGGACCGGGGGAAGGCCTGACTGAAGTCTCGGACTCAGGTAGGACGTTATCCCAAGAAGATGTGATGAAAAAAAATCCTGTGGAAGCACTAGACTTTGCCCGGAAGATTAAGGCTTGAGAGGGCCTCACCATTGAATAAACCGACTTTGCAGGACTGGATGGAACTGGATAGAACTGGATGGAAGCTGGAGAAAGATGTGGATCAGAAACTCTCCCATGGATACTAATCGTAGTATAACTACACTACTAATACAAATAATTAATAAATACTAAAATTATACCGTGGTATCTTCACTAATCAGTTAATCATTATGACACTAACTACACTACTAATACAATAACTAATAAATATTGAAATTATACCATGGTATTTTTACTATCCAGAATTAATAATTATTACTAATGACTAATGTTTACTTATATTGGAATGATTAGAGTCTGACTTCATTTGTCCTCTTTGGAAACCTTTCTTTTATACTAGTAATTTTCATTTTTATTTTCTATTTTCCTTTCTTTTCGTGTGTTTTTTATAATTAGATTTTCAAATAAGTTTTAAATATTTGTATTCTCACATTTTCGACTATTATAACCTGAACATTTTAAATTTAATATCCCCGGTAAAATACCACTATGGAATAATAATTCCAAAAAAGCAGGGAGGTGGTTAAGTTCGTAACATCAACTACGGAAGTCGGTAGATGGTTAGCCATGCTAGTATGGCTAGCACTAACTACACCAATACTAGATATAGTTTTTTCCTTCTTTGTGCACAATACTAATTTCTTAATCTATCCTCTTTTCTTTTCTATTATAAACTATTATTGTTATTTTCAATTTGAATGGAGTTACATATTGGATCAAAGGAGATATACACGTGAGAGACATTCAAGGGACTTAAAATTCATCTATTTGGAGTTCGGGTGTAAGGTCAGGTCTGTCGAACTGAACCATTGGTTCTATTACAGACCCCCATAGACAAAAGATGCAAGACTTAAAAATGAATACGGGGAATGAAGGAATAACGTTTTGCAGCTGGAATGTTAAAGGTATTAATGAACCAATTAAGAGAGGTAAAGTATTAGCACATTTAAAAGCAATTAAAGCTGATGTGATTTTCATTTAAAAAAAGATGCTGAGCATAGGCTGAAAGCTAAATGGATAGATAAAAGTATCATTCTTCTTTTACACACAAATCAAGAGGTGTAGCAATATTATTTCGTAAAGGCACTTTATTCAAACATACATCAACTATAACTGATAATGATGGCAGATACATTATTGTAATAGGAGAATTAAATGCACAAAAAATGATTTTTGTTAATGTATATGGACCAAACTTTGATAGTCCTTTGTTTATGAAGAAAATATTTAACAACATCCCGGAAATAACACAACATAACTTAATAATTGGAGGAGATTTAAATTGTACATTAGATTCTTACTTAGACAGATCCACAAGACAAAGGGAAATTAAATCCCATTCCAGTGACTTATTAAATGCATATATGGAAACTAGTAATATTGGAGAGTAGAAAATCCAACTGGACGAGGATATTCCTTTTATTCACCTGTACATAAAACTTACTCAAGAATTAGATTATTTTTTTTGGTCGACGCTAAACTTATCTCACTCAATTTTACTTCGGAGTCACGGTGAGTGACTACGTGAAGAGCCCGCCTCAACGCTGGTAACGGCATGACGTCAACGCTGACGGCGGAAGGAGGAGCTGCAGTAAGGAGCAGTCTCCTCGCCAGCGGTCGGAACGGCCCCAGCAGGTAAGAACAGTAAAGTTGGGATGTCTTAGCGGGCGCTGGGTAGGTCCAGCAGTATAGGAAATATATTAAATCAGGTCAGAGTCATATTAGTGCTGGATAAGCACAGATGATGAAGTAAACGTATATTCGCGGGTTAAATGCTTCCTGGGGTGAAAAATAAATATACGGGAAAGCTAGTGCGGAGCCGGTTCCGATACCGGTGGGCCGTAGATATACCCGTTAGCGAATTAGTTTACAAAATGATAACCCGGAGAGAAATGCTCCCGAATATGAAAAATGGAAAATAAAATAAAATAAAAAATCTGAGAGGCCCGTGGTTCTGATGACTCTGACATTGAAAGTCCTCCAGATAAGTAAACTATGTGGAACTGATTATGGAGCATATGGAGAAAGTTCTCCAAATAATTATGAGACTAGGGTCAAAGTACCCTGAAGGTTCCTAAAAATAGCCCTGAGGGGTTTAATTATTCTGAATATGGCCATGGGCCTAATTGGAAGTTGGAAACTTACCGGACCCAGGATTTGGGCCGGAAGAAGTCTCATGGGATGAAAATCCCAATTGATTTAGGGCTGCAGAAGGCAGACCCTGTTGATGGTGATTTGCATTTGAAAGCACACCACAAAATAAAAATAAAAATAAAAATAAAATGAAAAAATAATTAAAAGAGGCCAAAGATGCCTGGGATAGCAAAAGGTTTTGCTATATATGAAGGAAGTGGTGAGGCTATGGAAGAAAACCTAGCTGCCAACATATATAATGGTATCTCACCAACTTCCATGATTCTGTGATGAATTGAAATATTAAAATTGCACAGCACAGGAAATTGTGCCTCATTGGAAGAGCCTAACGGTTTATCCTTTAATATGGCATCCATGACTCCAAATATAGAGCGTCAAATAGTGAGGTTTAAAAATCCTCACAAATTATTCTGCTGCTATTATGGCTTTTGGGCAGATGAAAGGAAACAAAAAATAAAGACGCTATTGTGCAATTCTTTCTATGAAATTTTGTATAAAATAAATGGCTATTTGGCCCATTTTTCACCCAAGGTTGCATACCTGTGTCGACAAGTGGTGTTTTAAGCTCTTGGTTATCTGTTTGGAGTAATCTGCCCTAACTTATTGAAATTTGGATGAAAAGCTAAATATTTTAGCTGCATGAAACCTTCGTCTTTGGACGAAAAGGTATTTTCGCCCAGAAGGGGATTTGATATTGGAAATAGAGGCAGAAATATGTCAAGGAGTTTTATTGTACTGCACAACCAAATACTTACCCGAATTCAGGGGATAAGGAGACCACCACGCTCATATGGAGAGGAATTAAAGACTTCTTCTATGCTTAAAGAAACTGCGGATTAATCTCCAGTTAGAGGGAGATTACAAAAAGTTTATTAAGACTGGCTTACTATTATTTTTGATCAGTATATTACGAGCAGTTTCATTAACTACTATTACTTTTAAAGAAGGGGTTAATCCTCCTGTACAGAATAAACCTGCTTATGTTTTCGTGTTTTCTCTGCAATTGAAAAAGCAGAGATTAATGTCCACATTGCCTAATTATCTGAAAAAGGCTAATGGAAAAGACTTTGGAACACATCATAAATTTGTCTTTAATGTTAGAAAGGCATTACAGATGATGGTTTGCAGAAGTATTTCTGGACCTTACATGTCTAAATAAAAAAAAAGTTTGTAGAATACAAACATGTTCAAAATGGAGACATTGAATATACTGCAAAATATTTAATTCAGCAGTTGTTTATATGGCTAAGATTGATGAAAAGACGCCTATTATTCTGTACCTATTCATCAGGTTTCGGTGGTACTTAAATTTTAATTGGTTGTGACAATTATGGCAGTTAAGCTTTGCCAATGGACTGAGTTCAGCTTTTTAGTCTTTACGAAACTGTTGAAACCATTTAGCCCAATTAGAGCACAAAATGCACATCATTATGGCTTATCTCAATGACATCTGGTCATTAGTGATTATCAGGAGTCAGCTGAGGACTCAGTATTCAGTTACTAAAGCATTTGTGGTAAGCTAAGGTTCTTAATTCAATCTAATTAAGCCCCAGCTGCAGCCAGCACAAACAATTTACTTTTGGGGTTTGTAATTAAACTCAGTGACTATGTTAATATCTTTACCAACAGATAAAGTCGATGATATTTTGGTAACTTTGTCATTATCTCATTCAAAACCTTATCTTTCCATCCGAGAAATGGCGACAACCATTGGTGAACTGCTAGCAGCATTTCCTGCAGTAGAATTTGGTCCATTACATTATCAATATCTTCGAAGGTACAAGAAACGAGCTCTCAAAGAGAAGGCAGGCCATTTGACAGGCCTATGTAATTAACAAAAGAAGCTGTATTGGAATTACAATGGTGGGTTAAAAAAGTAAAATGTCCCACAAGCTGCTAATAAATATTATGATTAAACAGCCTGAATGGTTTTTACATACAGATGCTAGTGCTCTCGGATGGTGGGGCCACAGATTTATCCTCCACTTGTGGAGGTAGATGGAAAAACTGAAGAACAAGTGTTTCTCCAAGAGTATGGATTAACTATTTGGAATTATTGGGGGCCTTTTGTGGCTTAAAAGCATATTGTTGTGCTAAACAAGGTCTGCATGTGTTAATACAATTAGACAATAAAAACGGCTGTGGTTTACATTAATCACATGGGGGAGTTAGATCAGTATCATGTGATTGTCTGGTCAATGAGATATGGTCAATGGTGTATTGGTCGGCAGATATGGATTTCAGCAAGCTATATTCCAGGTAAGGACAATGTGGTAGCAGATGAAAGGTCCAGGATTTTTAAAGATAATACGGAATGGATGCTTAAGCCAGCAATATTTAAGAATATTGTTAGACGATTTGGGTTGCCAGAAATTGATTTGTTTGCATCCAGGCTTAATCATCAATTGCCTCATTATGTGTCTTGGGAACACGATCCGGACGCAGTTGCAGTAGATGCGTTTTCATTACACTGGGGAAAGATGTTCTTTTATGCTTTCCACCATTTGCTCTGATTCAGAGATGCTTGAAGAAAATAGAGCAAGATTCAGCTTCCGGATTGTTGGTAGTGCCAAATTGGCCAACTCAACCTTGGTTCCCAGTTATGCTGAATATGATTAAAGAACCGTATATGCAGATTCCTAACTGTAGTGATATTTTGACTAATCCAGTAACAAATGAAGGTTACCCATTATAATGCATATATGAATTTGTTAATCTGCAGGTTTTGACCAGACCACTACAGGAACTGGGATTGTCGGACCAAACTTTGACAGTTATTGGCGCATCATGGCGAGATAGCACACAGAAACAATATATGACACATATTAAGAAATGGGAAGAATTTTTGCACACAGTCAAATAATTTCTGATGATTCTGTGAATTGTTACTCATGTTTTTGGAATTCCTTTGCCAATTTGCACTTTGGACAACATTTAAGTTACAGTGCCATTAACACTGCACGCAGTGCCTTGTCGTCCTATTTAGGACTTATGACTGGTGAGAAATCAATTGGGTCGCATCCATGATATCACGATTCATGAAAGGAATTTTTCACATGAATCCGCCAAAACCTAGATATACAGAAATTTGGGATGTGAGCATTGTACTTGCTCTACTTAGAGAATGGACTCCAATTGAAGGGTTGCCATTGGATAGGTTAACATTGAAATTGGTCATGTTAATGTCACTGGTCTCAGCTCAAAGAGTGCAAACTTTACAAATGTTGCGTTTAGACTGTATGCATGTGACTACAGATAACGTTGTCTTCTATGTTTAACGATCTGATCAAACAAAGTAGACCAGGGAGATCTGGAACAAAGGTAACCTTTCAAGCTTTTCATATTGACCTGCTTTGTGTGTGGTTAGACATTTGAACCAATATATTAAAGTTACGGACACTTTTCGAGGAAACGAAAAGACATTACTGCTTACGCACAAAAAGCCACACACAAAAGCTTCAGTTCAAACTATCTCAAATGGTTGAAACAGGTGTTGGTTTTAAGCGGAGTAGACACTGATGTCTTCAAATCTCACTCCACCAGGGCGGCAGCTACGTCCGCGGCGAAGGGGCGGGACGTACCTCTCGAGCATATTTTAAAAATCGCAGGGTGGAGTAAAGAAGAAACTTTTTCAAAGTTCTACAACAAACCTGTTCACACTATGACAAGCTTTGGACACGCGGTGTTGGGAGCACTATAATCACCTGCTTTGTTTGCTATTAATTGCTATAATCAGTTGTGTAGTCACTGATATTTTTTGTCACTTGTAATCATTTTCCCTCAAAAATAAGGAGGGTATTATATGGTCTTTCAACCATTAAAAAAGTTAATTGTGAAAAGATCTAACATTTGTCTGCTTTCTCATGTATGTGTTTACTTAGCCGACTGTTGTACGGATTAATTCTACGACATAAAAAAACACAGAAAGCTTTAAAAATCTCACGTAGTTCACTCACGTACTCCGAAGTAAAATAGTAAGATTAAACGAGAACTTACCTGTTCGAAGTTTGATCATTATTTTACGAGGAGTTACGATGAGGGATTACGTGCCCTCCACTCCCACCCTCCGTAAAAATAAATGATCAAATGGTAGTTCTAAGTCTTTTTATGAGCCTTACTATGTTACTTACTCCGGCTTTTGGTGTTCTGTGTTTTTCATGCCGCTGCTTTGAAGTATGCCGTTACCAGCGTGAGGCGGGCTCTTCACGTAATCCCTCATCGTAACTCCTCGTAAAATAACGATCAAACTTCGAACAGGTAAGTTCTCGTTTAATCTTACTATTATAATTCAAAATATCATAATATTATAATCTCAGATCACGCAGCTTTAACATTTATGATTAAAATAATTGGTAAAATGGAAAAACGGGGACAATGGAGATTTAATCCACAAATTTTAAAAAACAAAGCAACTCAGGAATATATTATGGAACAGATCAAGATTTTCTTTGAAATAAATGATAAACCGGAAATATCTTCTTCCTTATTATGGGAAACTTTTAAAGCATATGTCCATGGAATTATGATTTCTTCTCAAGCATTTTATAATAAAAAGAATCGGAGGGATCAACAGGAACTGGAAAAGGAGATTAAACAATTAGATACAGAGAATGCAGCTAACCCATCCAAAACAATACATAATAAAATCGCAGCACTGAAATATAAATTAAATAAAATATATTCAGATCAAGTTGTAAAACTCTATCAATACACTAAACAATTACAGTTTGAATTTGGAGATGAACCTCAAAAATTATTGGCTTGCCAATTAAGGAAGATGGAGGGAGAAAAAATAATCCATAGGATTAAATCACATAATGGCGAACCCCTAGTACAACCTAAAGATATTAATGAGAGATTTTTGAAATATTATAAAAATTTATATTCAGCTAAAACGACAGAAAACAGGATAGGAATAGAAGCATTTAAAAAAAAATGTAATCTGAATGGGTTGGATTCACAAAATAGAGAATCATTAAATGCTGAAATTTCAGTAAAAGAAATCGAAGAATCTATCAGATCTTTAAAAAATGGTAAAACACCGGGACCAGATGGTATTGGCTCGGAATTTTATAAAACATTTTATGATCTGATTGCACCACGCTTGAAGACACTCTATGAATATATTTATACCCAGCAGAAACTACCAGAAACATTAAATGAATCTATTTAACACTTAGACCTAAAATAGACAAAGATCTGGATGACCCAAGATCATTTAGAGCTATAGCTTTTAAATACTGATCAAAAGATATTAACTAAAATATTAGCACAAAGGCTAAGTACAGTTACTAATGAATTAATTCACCCCGATCAAACAGGATTTATACCGAAAACGATATTCCTCATATAACCTGAGATGTTTATTCAATATTATATATTTGAAAAGAGGTATTAATAAAGATCTAGTTGTTATTTTGTTAGGTGCAGAGAAAGCCTTCGACCTGGTGGAATGGTCTTACTTGTTTTCGGTTATGGAAACTTTTAAGTTGGGAGAGAAGTTTATTACTTGGGTCAAATTATTATACACTAATCCAACAGCCAGAATAATAACAAATCAAATGCTATCAACTAAATTCAATCTATATCGAGGCTGCAGACAAGGTTGCCCTTTATCCCCACTACTGTTTGCACTTGCAATAGAACCATTTGCTCAATGTGTGAGATCACATCCTGAAATATATGGGTATGATACCAGAGATACTGAAAATAAAATCTCCTTATATGCGGATGATGTATTACTTTATATTACAAAACCGGAAATTAGTATCCAAAATTTATTAAAATTAATAACTGAATTTGGATCTTTTTCAGGATATAGTATTAATTGGAATAAAGGTGAACTCATGCCAATAATCGTAAATAACTTACATATATTACAACAATTTCCTTTTAAGATAGCAAATGAAAAAATTAAATATCTTGGAATTTATGTAACAAAAAGATTTGATTCTTATATTTAAATCCAATTTTCCCACTCTTATTGAATAAATTAAATAAGAAAATTTTATATTGGAAAACACTACCTATCTCAATGCTAGGTAAAATTAATGCAATAAAAATGATTTTTCTTCCGCAATTACTGTATCTTTTCCAATTGATTCCGATATATCTTGCTAAAAATTTCTTTAGGAAGGTGGATTCTTTAGTTACCAACTTTATCTGGGATTATAAGAGCCATAGAATAAATAAAAAAACATTTATGTAAATCAAAAATAAATGGAGGTCTAGCACTACCAAACTTTATCTTTTATTACTGGGCAGTTAATATTAAAAATATGAATTATTGGTTAGTAGAGACAGATAAACAACCAATTTGGTTAAAAATGGAAAAAGAAGATTGTTCACCTTTTGAAATTAGTTCGATAATATTTGCCAATATTAAATCTAGGTAAGAAAAACCTATAGCGAAAACCCTATAATAGAAAGTGGAATACGTATCTGGAAACAAATAAAAGAAAAACATTAAAATTGTAACCTATACCACTAGCCCTTACCATTGTAAATAATGTTACATTTAAACCCAATGATGGACAAAGGCTTTTTACAATGGAAAAATAAAGGGAATTAATAAGACGGGAGATCTCTACAGGAAAATTCTTTCCTTTCATTTCAATAATTACAACAAATTTATGGATTACATTCAAAAGATTATTTTAGATATTTACAAATTAGAGACTATGTAAAAGCAAACACACAGGAAATTAGAAAATAGAAAGACAGAAAATTTTAGATGAATGTTTAAATAAACATCCGAACACAGAAAAATTGATATCATATATTTATAATAATTTTATTGGAAAATTAATGTCCCATTGACAGAAATATATAGACAATCATGGGAAAACGAATTAGGCCAAATTATTAGACCAGAAGTATGGGATGAAAGTTTAACAATATATACACCACTGTTCGTTAAATGCTAGACACTCTCTTATACAATTTAAAATATTACATAGACTTACAATTACTCAAAATCCAAACTACATAACATTTTTTCAAATGTATCAGCCATATGTGATAAATGTCAGCACTTAGAAGCTAACTTGACACACTCATTTACAAATTGTGTAAAAATTACAAAATTTTGGATAGAAATATTTAGGATAATTTCGAATATTGTTAATATGAATCTGATTCCTGATTCAAAGTTAATAATACTGGGAATATTGGAAACAGATCAATTAATAACAACAAATCAAAGAATTTTTATTGATTATAGTTTAATAATTGGGAAAAAATTAATATTGAAATTCTGGAAAGGTCCTACATCCCCCACAATCAAACTGTGGATTACAGGAATGTCGGAGACACTCCATCTGGAAAGATTGAGGCTTGTCCCAATGGACAGGTTAGATCTTTTCAGAGGAATATGGTCTCCATACATTGAATATCTAAAGGGTCAAAATGGCTCGGTGCGAGAGCCTGACTGAAACCTGAATAATGGAATAGATGAATGAATATGTATAACAAATCATGAATATATCTCCAACGATGGATAACTTTTTAATACTCCATTTACCTCTTTATGTTTGTTATTTCTATGTTATTTTTCTCTATCTTTTCTTACTTGTAAAAAAAAATGTATAGAAATATAAATAAGTCTTAAATGTTAATATTAATAATATTACGAATGTATGTAAGAAGTATTTTCTATTAATATGTAACAAAAAAAAAGGTAGTTGAGGCCAGTTCATTGGCTATATTTAAGAGAGGGTTAGATGTGGCCCTTGTGGCTAAAGGAATCAGGCGATATGGAGAGAAGGCACGTACAGGATAATGAGTTGGATGATCAGCCATGATCATATTGAATGGCGGTGCAGGCGCGAAGGGCCGAATGGCCTATCGCTGAACCTATTCTCTATGTTTCTATGTTTCCACTGTAATACGATTTTCTGAGGCAGATCTTCCATGAAAATCCTTGCTGAGTCAGGGGATAATAAAAATGTGATGTTTAACCAATGGGATTGAAATTGACTCGAAATGTGTTGCAGAAAGTAGAAGTGAAATTTGCATGAAGTGTGCAACGTACACTAATTAAACTTTATTGCATTGGAGTGAGTCTAAAACGACAGTGACCTGGATTTATATTGTGCCTTTCACATTATTTTCTTTATACTCCAAGGTTTTTTTGCAACAAATTACTATTCTATAAAAGTACTTCTGTGTTGTGGGAAATGTGGCAGCTAGTGTTAGCACAGCAAGCTCCCACAAATATCCATGTGCTGATGACCAAATAGTTTTTAGAAATATTATTGAGTGATTTCTATTGGTTGAGGTTTCGTGACAACATTTCCTGTTGCTCAAAATAGTACATTGACATCTTAAGCAACTATCTAACAGTGCTGCAAGATCTCATCTGAAAGAACCTCCACTCCCAACACACAATACTATTTTTACATATCTGTTGTGCTGCTGCAAGTAAGAATGTCATTGTTCCATCATGGGACATGTAACAGCAAAACACCCTTGACTTTTGCTGCACACTCTGTCTTGTCTAACAAGTGTTGTTGGTACAATTTTAATTATTTAATCCTTATTGGGACCAGAATTTTGTGACCGCCAGATTGTTAATTGATTTTTGAATTTACTCTTATCAATAGTAGATCTCTGTGTTAAATAGTAATTAAAAAGTGAAGAAAGATAACTTGTTTGAAGGCAATCTCTTGTCCCACTTTTCCACTATGATTGAAATATGATGTGAAAAGTTGATCACACCCTAATGCTGTTGATAGGTTAGTTGATGTTGTGAGTTTGATTAGATTAGTTGATGTTGTGAGTTTGATAAGGTCATTTTTTTGTTGTTGTCCTTCCCTACTTGACTTTTTGATATGGTGTGTGTGTATGTGTATGGCTTCAACAGTTAAATCTTGGACATTAGCATATGCTTACTGAGTGATTTGATGTTGCAACTGGCATGAGGTTTTCAATATCGTTTTTTTTGTTAACAAACATTGATATATATATCTCTGAGTTTATCATGCTAAGGTAAGTGAAGAATTGTTGTTTAGGTCAAATTGTTCTGATATTCTTTATTTTGGTAAATATTTCCTTTTTACAAGTTTTAGTAGAGAGTACTTTGCTAAGGTAGAATTTTTTTGCAGAAATAGCTGCTCTGTTTCCCCTATAATCCTGTTGATCACAATACATAGATCTTTTTGGGGACTTGAATATGTTGACTGGAGTTGAGCTTTGTAATTGTACATAGCAAAGTGATTTGTTGGGACTCTCTTCCTTAAAGAATGAAGAAGGTACCAGAGGATTGATGTGATGACTGGAGCCTTCAGTAACAACGTAGATTCTTCAACAATGTGAACCCCACTTTGTTTTTTTCTCCGAAATGGAACATTGTCAGAATCATCTGAACTCCAGTTGCTTCAGATATGATAACATTTCTGAATTAAATTTAAGATATGAAATGTTTCTTTCACACCTGTTGGCTGATATATTTTAGTTCAGTTTAGAGATACAGTGCAGAAACAGGCCCTTCAGCCCATGGGGTCCACACTGACCAGCGATCCCACACATTAACACTATCCTACACTCACTAGGGACAATTATTACATTTAAGAAGCCAATTAACGTACAAACATGTACGTCTTTGGAGTGTGGGAAGGAGCCAAAGATCTCGGAGAAAATCCACGCAAGTCACGGGGAGAACGTACAAACTCCGTACAGACAGCACCCGTAGTCGGGATCGAAACCGGGCCTCGCCGCTACATTCGCTGTAAGGCAGCAACTCTACCGCTGTGCCACCGTGACCGTATAGTGATAATCCTGATCAAAGCCATTTCTAAATCCAAACTCGACCCACAAACTTGTAATCCATTTACTATCTGACAGATAAAACCAAAAATCCTGCTGTAGCCCATGAGTGTAGCTTGACCAATTATTGAGGAGCCTTGGTCCAGAAGCCTCAACTTACAAAAAAATAGGATGGGACCTTTGGCCTATCACTGTCATACTGACACACAGAAGAGCAGCCTTTAAATTCCCATTTCCCCACTTTCTTCACTGCAATCCTGCAATTTATTCTCTCACATTTGATGTTTGTGGGCTGTGTGGGGTGGGAGGACCCCGTTGCTCCTCCCGTGCAGTACGTGGCGCTGCACAGGACAAAGGGACATGTTTTTTTGTATATAGTTTATCCTGTCTGTAGTGTATGAGGTTGCAGCCATTTTGGAGTTGTCTTGCTGCCAGCAAAGGTAAAGTATTAAAGATGTCTGTTGTAAATTGAAGACTCAAGTTTTTGTGCAGACCCAGAAACACATGGGCCAATGCTCACCTTGGATATGTTGACTACTTATCCACATGGACATAATTTCCAGTAGCCAATTAAACCTATCATCTGTCTTTGGGGTGTGGGATGGGACTGGAGTAGCCATGTTGGCATTGGGAGAGCAGACGGCACTTGAGGTCAGGATTAAATGCTGTTCTGGGAGTTGCATTGTTTGACCACCCAGCGGAGCAAGGTGTCCTTCGGTAATGTTGCCGACTGGCCCGCTGCAGACTGCAGGAGTACGTGCTGGGCGAAATACTGAAGCTCGGTGCGGCCAACGCCAAGGCTTGTTGGGGGAGGACCACAGTCTAGGTTCCTTCCGCTGCTGGACATGGGGGGCAGGGTGTGGTGGAGACGCCCCTCAAAAATGAGGGAAAGTGATTCCACATGAGTGGACCACGTGAGTGGCAAAGTGTGGGGTAAAATTGTGATTTGGGGAAACTGTATTTAATGTATGTATAGACTCCGAGAATGTCAGATGAGTTTTGTAAGGATCATGTATTGGTATATATTTATTTCTCGAATAAAGTCTATTTTGAAATTGAAAAAAAAAAGTTTTGAATGCTGTTCCATGGAAACATCCACAGTGTCGGTGTGAAATAATTTGAATATTATTGAGTCTACAGGCCTTCATTGAACAGGCATTTTATTCATGAAGAAACTGAATGCTTGCGCGAACCTGAGTCAGAGGACCTTAAATTATTCTCAAAGTAGACAATACCCAAGGGTACACACAAAGGCTGGAGAAACTCAGCGGGTGCAGCAGCCTCTAAGAGCGAAGGAGATAGGCAACGTTTCGGGCCGAAACCCTTCTTCAGACTATCAGACACAGACCCAATGATTGATTGGGTATCTGACTTCTTGAACTGAATTACACTTTCCTTTCATTGGCTCTGGTTTCTGATTCCGATTATTAACGTGAAGCCTCAGATATTTTCCAAGATCATATAAGGAGTATGCTGAGATAAGTTCATATTAGGAACTGAAGTAGGCCATTTAGCCCATTGTGTCTCCTCTGCCCTTCAACCATAGTAATTTATCTTTCTCTTTCAACCCCATTCGCCTGTCTTCTACCCATAAACCCTCGCCACCCTTACTACTTAAGAAACTCCGCCTAAAAAAATATTCGAAGATAGGACACCAAAGTTGGAATAACTCAGCGGTCAGACAGCATCTCTGGAAAGAAGGAATAGGTAAGCTTAAAAATCCAGCGCGTGGGCTTGTTTTTTCAGAGGCCCACAGGAGCCGTTGGAAGAAGAGGAGGAGGGGGAGGAGCGACACCCGACCGTAAGCTTAAAATCCAGCGCGGGGGCTTGTTTTTTCAGAGGCCCACAGGAGCCGTTGGAAGAAGAGGAGGAGGGGGAGGAGCGACACCCGACCGGTAAGATTTAAAATCAAGCGCGGGCTTGTTTTTTCAGAGGCCCACAGGAGCCGTTGGAAGAAGAGGAGGAGGGGGAGGAGCGACAACCCGACCAGTAAGATAAAAATCCAGCGCGAGGCTTGTTTTTTTACCGAAATCCCATAACATTCCATTTGGAGAAGTGGGTTTTTTTTGAAGAAGCCTCTGATTGGTGGGAAGTGGACTAGGGTAAGCAGCTGATTGGTGGGAAGTGGACTAGGTAAGGCAGCCGGTTGGCAGACAGATGCCAGCAGTTTGTTGTGTACTTTGTATTGTGTTGATATTGTATCCTGTGTAAGGGGGCAGTATGAAGGGAAGGGCAGTGTACTGTTCTGGATGTCAGATGTGGGAGGTCAGGGAATCTGATAGCCCTCCAGACATCCACATCTGCGCCAGGTGTGTCGACATGGGGCTCCTAAAGGACTGTGTTAGGAACCTGAAGCAGCAGCTCGATGACCTTCGTCCTGGTCAGGAAGAGTGAGGAGGTAATAGAGAGGAGCTACAAGGGAGGTAGTCACTCCCAGACCACAGGAGGCAGACAAGTGGGTCACGGTTAGGAAGGGCAAGGGGCAGAGGCAGGGGCTAGAGAGTACCCCTGTGACCGTACGCCTGGAAAATAGGTACTCGGCTTTGAGTACGATTGGAGGGGACAGCCTAGCTGGGGGCAGCAACAGCGGCCGGGCCTCCGGCACAGAGACCGGCCCTGATGCTCAGAAGGTAGCAAAAAGAGGAGGGCAATTGTAATAGGGACTCTATAGTTAGGGGGTCGGATAGGCGATTCTGTGGACGCAGTCGGGAGACCCGGATGGTAGTTTGCCTCCCTGGTGCCAGGGTCTCGCATGTGTCAGAACGTGTCCAAAAGATTAGCTGATAAGGGAGGGAGAGGACCTGATGTTGTGGTACACATAGGTACCAATGACATAGGCAGAAAAAGTTACGAGGTCCTGAAGGGAGAATTTAGGGAGTTGGGGGGAAAGTTAAGGAGAAGGACCAAAAGGGTAACGATTTCAGGATTACTGCCTGTGCCGCGTGACAGTGAGAGTAGGAATGAAATGAGGTGGAGAATAAATGCGTGGCTAGGGGACTGGTGCAGTGGGCAGGGATTCAAGTTTCTTGATCACTGGGACCTCTTTTGGGGAAGGCAGGATCTGTACACAAAGGACGGGTTGCACTTGAACCCGAGGGGGACCAATATCCTGGCAGGGAGATTTGCAAAGGCTACTGGGAGACTTTAAACTAGAAAGGCTGGGGGGAGGGACTCGGGTAGAGGGGTCTAGGGGTCAAGGTGTGGGGCAAGAGGCAGAGAAGGGAAGCACTCGGATCCAAAATGTAGGCGAGAAAGATGAAAAAAGATAATAGACAGAAAATAAGGGATGGTGGGTTTCTAAAATGTGTATATTTTAATGCTAGGAGCATTGTAAGTAAGGTGGATGAACTTAGAGCCTGGATTGACACCTGGAAATATGATGTTGTGGCAATCAGTGAAACATGGTTTGCAGGAGGCTGTGATTGGAAACTAAATATTCCAGGATTTTTGTTGCTTCAGGTGTGATAGAATTGGAGGGACCAGAGGGGGAGGTGTTGCATTTGCTTGTCAGAGAAGATATTACAGCAGTGCTTTGGCAGGATAGATTAGAGGGCTCGTCTAGGGAGGCTGGACCACCTGTTAGGAAATGAGGCAGGTCAGGTGACGGAGGTATGCGTTGGTGAGCACTTCGGGACCAGTGATCACAATACCATTAGTTTCAATATAATTATGGAGAGAGTCAGAACTGGACCTAGGGTGGAGATTTTTGATTGGAGAAAGGCTAACTTTGAGGAAATGCGTAAGGATTTTAAAAGGAGTGAATCGGGACGCTTTTGTTTCATGGGAAGGATGTAGAAGAGAAATGGGAGGACATTTAAAGGGGAAATTGTAAGAGTACAGAATCTTTATGTCCCTGTTAGGTTTGAAAGGAAATAGTAAAAATTGGAAAGAGCCATGGTTTTCAAGGGAAATTGGACACTTGTGTTTCGAAAAAAAAAAGAGAGATATCTACAATAATTATAGGAGGCATGGAGTAAATGAGGTGCTAGAGGAGTATAAAGAATGTAATAAAGACCTAACTTGTTCAACCTTTCTCTGTAACATAGTTGGCAGGATCGATTTTTAACATTTAAGAGTAAAGTGGATAAGTATATGGACGTGAAGGGAATGGAGGGGTATGGTCTGAGTGCAGGTAGATGGGACTAGGGGAAAACAAATGGTCGGCATGGACTGGAAGGGTCGAGAGGGCCTGTTTCCGTGCTGTAATTGTTATATGGTTATATGGTTATATGGTTAATAGGTGATGTTTCTGGACAAGACCCTTCTTTAGACGAATACCCAATGACCTGGTCTTAAACCTGTGGCAATGAATTCTAGATTTGCCACCCTTTGACAGAGGAAATTCCACCTCATCTCCTTTCTGAAGGTGTATCCTTTCATTCTGAGGCAATGCCCTCTGATTCTAGGCTCTCCCACTGGTGGAAACATCCTCTCCACGTCCATGAGGTTTAGTGTAGTATTAGAATTGTGGCGGTGTTGGCTCGAAGGGACGAATCACCTATTCCTTCACCTATTGTCTATTGTCATTCTGGGCCTTTCGCTATTCGGGCCTCATTGAAACTTACTGAACAGCGTGAGGCCTGGATAGAGTGGATGTAGAGAGGTTGTCTCCACTAGTGGGGGGGGGGGGATCTCAGACCAGATGGCAAAGCTCTAAATAAAAGGACGCTCGTTTCGGAAGGAGATGAGGATGAATTTCTTCAGTCAGCGGGTGGTGAATCTGTGTTGAACGGGATATTGAGGTTTGGTGTAGTATTAGAACTGTGTAGCATCTGCTCCCTTGAGCTTTACTGCACTCAAGAACCTAAATACCCTTATCTCAAGAATGTGATTCAATTTACAAATGTGGCAAAGGAAAATAAGATTATTTGAACGTGGGAGTGAGAATTGAAAATAATTGGAGCTGAGGACATTGAAAAGTTCTTCCTAAAATGTTCACAAATGCTCACTTTGAATCTTCTGGAAAAGATGGCAATAGAAGGCTACAAGACCTATGCATCAATTTGGTTGTTTGTATGGTAATTCAATTAATTTTTTTAAAGTATTGCTGCAATGATATTGTGAAACAAGAAACCAATATTTTGACCTTTAAAGTCTTGTTGGTTCCAACATTCATGAAACATGGAGGTATGAATGTTTTTCTCAATTGGGTTTAAGAAAATATTTGCTTAAAGTCGTTGCCAGTCCTGAATCATAACCAGATGCACTGATTTGGTTCCTTCGGTTCTGATAATCAGGTTTTGTTTTTCTCATACTATTTTGTTGCCTATTTTCTTCTCCTGAGTGTTTTAGAGGGCAATGTATTGCTTTCTGAATAATCGATTAGAATTTATTTCAAGCAAGATATTTACTATATGAGTACTTTGGAATTGGACGTGTTGATACATGTTGGATCATAATTGATCAAGTGACTTATGGATGGATGTCTTGTCATTTAGATAAGATAATTATGATGTAGTATTTCAAGCAGTTTCTGTATATAACAAGGTGTACTTACCAACGCGTTCAATTAATTATAAAGAGTTCAAAGGGCATTTTCCAGTTTACACTCAGATCATGTTGATTTATTGTTCAGCTATGGCTCTGCAGGCATGGAAGAATCTCCCTTGCACAATATGGTTGTTCTTCGTATGCAGAATTTGACCTGTTTACTGAAAATTATAATCTCAGATATTGTCTCGGATATTACAGTCTTCTTTTTGTGTATGGCATGCACAGCCTAAAGTTGTAGGTCAACTTGTTCTATTTGATCTTGTTTGTGCACGTCGGGTTAATTTCATTAGTCGAAATAGGGTGGACCACGTGAAGGTTGCAATCTCCCACCCCAGATATTAGAGTTGTCAGTGCAAATTCAAGTCCAGTATTTTGTCACATGCACAAGTATGGTGATGTACAATGCAAATCTTGCCTGCAGCAGCATCACAGGCACATAGACTCGGCCAAACACATAAAGCCATTAATTTTACAAAAAGACTGCAAAAAAAATAAATCAAGAAATATGGGTAAAACACAATTGGATAAAAAACATGTCCATGTTAGTGCATGTTCCACGGTACGATTAGGGTAGTGTGGATTGGTTCAAGAACCGATAGTTGTAGGAAGGTTGCTGTTACTGAAACTGGTGGTTGGTGACTTCAGGCTTCTGTACCTCCTGCCAGACCATAGCAGTGAGAAGAGGGCATAGCCCAGATGGTGGTGATTCTTGATGACGGATGTTGCCTTTTTTTTGCCTGTTTGCATTGGTGAACGAGATAAAGTGGGAGGGAGGAACTGAAGGGAACTGAAGATGGCCAAAAATCACAGCGATACAGGGTAGCGCTTTTTCTGAAATCAATATACAGTGCAGACAGGAAGTGGTCAAGATGAGACTTTCAATTATATGGATATCTTGTTTATAGTGCACTATGTTTACATATTCTGTTGTGCTGCTGCGTAAGAATTTCATTGTTCTATCTGGGTCACCAGATGCTGGAGAAACTCAGTGGGTCAGGCAACATCCCTGAAGAAGGGTCTCGGCCTGAAACGTCGCCTATCTCCTTCGCTCCTTAGATGCTGCTGCACCCGCTGAGTTTCTCCAGCTTTTTGTGTACCCTCGATTCTCCAGCATCTGCAGTTCCTTCTTTAAAACATCCCTAGAGAACATGGATAGGTGTTTCGGGTCGGGATCCTTCTTCAGCCCGAGAGTCTGGGGAGAGGGGGCCATGGAGATAAGGAAGGGTAAGGTGTCAAAATGACAGATCAAAGCAGATATAGATACAAAATGTTGTAGTAACTCGGCAGTACTGGCAGCATCTCTGGAGAGAAGGAATGTCTGCATTTCGGATTGAACTTCAGACTGATATCAGGGGAGAGGGAGATACATAGATAAGGAAATGTAAGGTGTGAAAACAGGACAAAGGGGATGAAGATCAAGGAAAAAAACATGGCCGTGGTAGCAAGTCTGGGTTAAAACATGGTCGAAGAGTCGGAGAGCAGTAGAAATCATAGTGGGAGTAGCAAGAGAGGATGTTGCAGAACTTTCGTCGGAGAGAGGAGGAGAACCTCTTCAAAGTAGACATACCTTGAGGAGATTTTGCAGTGGAGCAGACAAATTGTGAAGGAAGGAACTACAGATGCAGGTTTATACCGAATATAGACTAATGTTGTTTCAACAGAAGGAAACAAAACGGGCAATACGGGCTGAAAAGATGAAGTACGAGGGGAAGCTAGCCAGGAATATAAAGAAGGACAGTAAAAGCTTTTTTTAAGGGAAAAAAAGTAGCAAAGTCAAATGTGGGTCCCCTGAAGGCAGACACGGGTGAAATAATTATGGGCAACAAGGAAATGGCAAAAGAGTTGAATAGGTATTTCGGATCTGTCTTCACTAAGGAGAACACAAACAATCTCCCAGATGTACTGGAGGACAGAAGATCTAAGGGGGTAGAAGAACTGAAAGCCATTTTCATTAGGCGAGAAATAGTATTGGGTAGGCTAATGGGACTGAAGGATGATAAATCCCCTGGGCCTGATGGTCTGCATTCCAGGGTCCTCAGGGAGATGGCTCTAGAAATAGTGGACGCATTGGTGATCATTTTCCAATGTTCAATTGATTCAGGAGCAGTTCCTGTGGATTGGAGGATAGCTAATGTGATCCCACTTTTCAAGAAAGGAGCGAGAGAGAAAACAGGGAATTACAGACCAGTTAGCCTGACTTCGGTGGTAGGAAAGATGCTGGAGTCAATTATTAAAGAGGTAATAATGGAGCATTTGGATAGCAGTAAAATGATTAGTCCAAGTCAACATGGATTTATGAAAGGGAAATCATGCTTGACTAATCTTCTGGAATTTTTTGAGGATGTGACAAGTAAAATGGATGAAGGGGTGCCAGTGGATGTAGTGTATCTAGACTTTCAGAAAGCTTTTGATAAGGTCCTGCACGAGAGACTGGTGCCTAAAATTAGAGCACATGGTATTGGGGGTAGGGTGTTGACATGGATAGAAAATTGGTTGGCAGACCAGAAGCAAAGAGTAGGAGTGAACGGGTCCTTTTCAGAATGGCAGGCACTGGCGAGTGGAGTGCCGCAAGGCTCGGTGTTGGGGCCGCAACTGTTTACCATATATATTAATGATTTGGAAGAGGGAATTAGGAGCAACACTAGCAAGTTTGCGGATGACACAAAGCTGGGTGGCAGTGTGAACTGTGAAGAGTGTGTTAGGAGGTTGCAGGGGGACCTGGACAGGTTGAGTGAGTGGGCAAATGCGTGGCAGATGCAGTATAATACAGATAAATGTGAGGTTATCCACTTTGGCGGCAAAAACAAGGGGGCAGATTATTATCTCAATGGGGCTAGGTTAGGTAAGGGGGAGGTACAGCGAGACCTGGGTGTCTTTGTACACCAGTCACTGAAAGTTGACGTGCAGGTACAGAGGGAGTGAAGAAAGCTTATGGAATGTTGGCCTTCATAACAAGAGGATTTCAGTACAGGAGTAAAGAGGTTCTTCTGCAGTTGTATGGGGCTCTGGTGAGACCACATCTGGAGTATTGTGTACAGTTTTGGTCTCCTAATTTGAGGAAGGACATCCTTGTGATTGAGGCAGTGCAGCGTAGGTTCTCGAGATTGATCCCTGGGATGGCGGGACTGTCGTATGAGGAAAGATTGAAAAGACTACGCTTGTATTCACTAGAGTTTAGAAGGATGAGGGGGATTCTTATAGAAACATATAAAATTATAAAAGGACTAGACAATCTAGATGCAGGAAAAATGTTCCCAATGTTGGGTGAGTCCAGAACCAGGAGCCACAGTCTTAGAATAAAGGGGAGGTCATTTAAGACTGAGCTGAGAAAAAACTTTTTTACCCAGAGAGTTGTGAATTTATGGAATTCCCTGCCACAGATGGCAGTGGAGGCCAAATCACTGGATGGATTTAAGAGAGAGTTGGATAGAGCTCTAGGGGCTAGTGGAGTCAAGGGATATGGTGAGAAGGCAGGCACGGGTTATTGATAGCGGACGATAAGCCAAGATCACAATGAATGGCGGTGCAGGCTCGAAGGGCTGAATGGCCTCCTCCTGTACCTATGTTTCTAGACACAAAATGCTGGAGTAACTCAGTGGGACAGGCAGCATCTCTAGAGAGAAGCAAAGCGGATGCTGTGGAAGGGTTACTTGAAGTTAGAGAAATGAATACACATACAGTACCGCTAGGTTGTAAGCTGCCCAAGTGAAATATAAGGTGCGGTTCCTCCAATTTGCGCTGGGTCTCACCATGAGGAGGTTCCTGGGAACGTTGCGGGGGAACAGTTTGTGTTAATAAATTAAAATTCTGAAAATGAAGAGAAGATTTTTATCAAACAACTTTTATTTTTACGAGTGTTAAAGAAGGAACTGCAGATGCTGGAGAATCGAGGGGTACACAAAAGGCTGGAGAAACTCAGCGGGTGCAGCAGCATCTAAGGAGCGAAGGAGATAGGCGACGTTTCGGGTCGAGACCCTTCTTCAGACTGGACAATATTAGGTGCTGTTCCTCCAACTTGCTGTGTTGCTCACTCTGGCCGTGGAGGAGGCCCAGGACCGAGAGGTCGGATACGGAATGTGAGGGGGAGTTGAAGTGCTGAGCCACCGGGAGGTCGGCTTGGTTATTGTGGACCGAGCGGAGGTGTTCGGCAAAACGATCGCCAAGCCTCCGCTTGGTCTCACCGATATAGATCATCCGGCATCTGGAGCAGCGGATGCAGTAGATGAGGTTGGAGGAGGTGCAGGTGAACCTCTGTCGAATCTGGAAGGACTGCTTGGGTCCCTGAAAGGAGTGGAGGGGGGAGGTGAAGGGACAAGTGTAGCATTTCTTGCGGTTGCCCGGGGAAGGGGTAGAGCGGGAGGGAAGGGAAGAATTGACAAGGGAGTTGCGGAGGGAGCGGTCTTTGCGGAAGGCAGACGGCGGGGAGATGGGAAGATGTGGCGAGTGGAGGGGTCAGGTTGGATTGGCGAAACTGGCGGAGGACTATGTGTTGTATTTGCCGGCTGGTGGGGTGAAAGGTGAGGACCAGGGGGACTCTGCCCTGTTTGCGAGTGGGGGAATGGGGAGAGAGGGCGGTGTTGCGGGGTATGGAGGAGACCCTGGTGCAAGACTCATCTATAGTTGGGGAGGGGAATCCCCGTTCTCTGAACAATGAGGCCATTTGTGATGAGCTGGTGTGGAACACCTCATCCTGGGAGCAGATGCGGCGTAGACGGAGGAATTGAGAATAGGGGATGGAGTCCTTACAGGAAGCAGGGTGGGAGGAAGAGTAGTCCAGGTAGCTGTGGGAGTCAGTTGGTTTGTAGTGGATATCGGTCAGGCGTGTATCACCTGCAATAGAGATGGTGAGGTCAAGGAATGGTAAGGAAATGTCGGAAATGGTCCAAGTGTATTTGAGTGCCGGATGGAAGTTGGTGGTGAAATGGATGAAGTCAGTCAATTGTGTGTGGGTGCAGGAGGTGACACCAAGCAGTCATCGATGTAAGGGAGGTAGAGGTCGGGGATTGGGCCCTGTTACGCCAAGAACAAGGATTGTTCGACGTACCCGACAAAGATGCAAACGTAGCTGGGGCCCATGCGTGTGCCCATAGCTACGCCTTGTGTTTGGAGGAAATGGGAGGAGTCAAAAGAGAAGTTATTGAGGGTAAGAACCAACTCCGCTAGGCGGAGGAGGGTGTCAGTGGACGGGTATGGGTTGCTCCTCTGGTCGAGGAAGAACCGGAGGGCTTTGAGACCGTCCTGATGGGGGATGGAGGTGTAGTGACTGGACATCCATGGTAAAGATGAGAGGACGGGGGCCTGGAGAATGGAATGCGCGGAGCCGACGGGAGAGTGTCTGAGGTGTCTTGAACATAGGTAGGGAGAGATTTAAACAAAGGGGATAGGATGGCGTAAAGGTATGTGGAAATGTGTTTGGTGGGGCACGGTACCTCTACCTCCATTACATCGACGACTGCGTTGGTGTCACCTCCTGCACCCACACACAACTGACTGACTTCATCCATTTCACCACCAACTTCCATCCGGCACTCAAATACACTTGGACCATTTCCGACATTTCTCTACCATTCCTTGACCTCACCATCTCTATCGCAGGTGATACACTCCTGACCAACATCCACTACAAACCAACTGACCCCCACAGCTACCTGGACTACTCTTCACCTTCCCCCCTCCACTCCTTTCAGGGACCCAAGCAGTCCTTCCAGATCCGACAGAGGTTCACCTGCACCTCCTCCAACCTCATCTACTGCATCCGCTGCTCCAGATGCCAGATGATCTATATCGGTGAGACCAAGCGGAGGCTTGGCGATTGTTTCGCCGAACACCTCCGCTCGGTCCGCAAAAACCAACCCGACCTCCCGGTGGCTCAGCACTTCAACTCCCCCTCCCATTCCGTATCCGACCTCTCGGTCCTGGGCCTCCTCCACGGCCAGAGTGAGCAACATCGCAAGCTGGAGGAACAGCACCTCATATTCCGCTTGGGTGTCTGCATTCCTTGGGCTTGAACATTGAATTTTCTCAATTCTGTTAACCCTTGCTGTCTCCTCCCCTTCCCACCTCTCCCTCAGCCCTCGGGCCCTGGCATTCCCTTTATCTCATCTCCCTCCCCCACCCTAGTCGCACTAGCTTCTAATTTTCACACCACAAACAGCTTACAATGGCTTGTTCCCTTTATCATCTATACTTTTTTGCATATCTTTCATTCATTGTTCTTTATCTCTCCACATCACCGTCTATATCTCTTGTTTCCCTGATCCTGACCAGTCTGAAGAAGGGTCTCGACCCGAAACATCGGCTATCTCCTTCGCTCCTTAGATGCTGCTGCACCCGCTGAGTTTCTCCAGCTTTTTGTGTAACCCCCCCCTACTCTTCCTCCCACCCTGCTTCCTGTAAGAACTGCTTCCCCTATTCCCAATTCCTCCGTCTACGCCGCATCTGCTCCCAGGATGAGGTGTTCCACACCAGGTCATCACAAATGGCCTCATTCTTCAGAGAACGGGGATTCCCCTCCCCCACTATAGATGAGACTCGCACCAGGGTCTCCTCCACACCCCGCAACACTGCCCTCTCTCCCCATTCCCCCACTCGCAAACAGGGCAGAGTCCCCCGAGTTTCTCCAGCCTTTTGTGTACCCTTTATTTTTACGAGGATGTTTCCCTAACCGGCTTCCGTCTCCGCACTAGTTATCTTTGCTCCGCTGTGGGATCTTTGTGGAAGCCGGTTACGGAAACGGGGCCGAAAATGACCCGTGAATCTGCCCGTGACCGTACTACGTCTTTTTCGTCGAGTGGACTATCTTGCTCGCTACAGGATCTTTGAATTACACGGCAAGTCGGGTTACGGAAATGGATGAAAAAAAGGCCCAAGTTCCGCTCCGTGGCGTACTACACGTCGGCCCATTGCATTCAGCAGGAGTGGACTGTCTTGCTCCGCTGTAGGATCTTTGGTGGCGTTAGGGGTCCGTGTGCGCACGCGCGGGCTGCTGTGGCGTTAGGGGTCCGTGTGCGCACGCGCGGGATGAAGGCGGTTGGGGGTCCGTGTGCGCACGCGCAGGCTGGTGGCGGTGGGGGTGCGTGTGCGCACGCGCGGGCTGGTGGCGGTGGTGGTCCGTGTGCGCACGCGCGGGCTGGTGTGGCGGTGGGGGGAGGGTCCGTGTGCGCACGCGCGGTTGGTGGCGGTGGGGGTGCGTGTGCGCACGCGCGGGCTGGTGGCGTTAGGGGTACGTGTGCGCACGCGCGGGCTGTGAGGGAGGGGGAGGGGGTGAGGGAGGGAGAGGGAAACAATAAAGTTGGGTTGCGCCGCGCCGCGCCGCTTTGTGTGTGCTGTGATCTTTGGTGATGGCGGCGGCGGGAGGAGGCGCAGGAGGAGCAGGAGGAGCGGCGGCGGCGGCGGCGGCAGCTCCCGGCTCCGCGCTCTCCCTCACCCTCACCCGCAAGAAAGACGGCGGCCCCAACGTCAGGTTCCTGGAGTCGTCCGACACGGTGGGCCAGCTGGAAAGCCTGAGGCAGTGGCTGGCCAAGAACTACAAGAAGGTGAGCGTGTGCGTGTGTGAGAGAGGCTGGAGCCGGGCTAACCTGCAGCAAATGGCGGCCGGGGCTGGCGGGCCCCTCTCACACCATCTGCAGCCTTTGGCCTTTATGAGCGCTGAGCGCTGCCAGACAAGGGACAGACCTGGTGGCTCTCGCTTTGTTCTATGTTCTCCCACCCACGTCTTCCCCCTCTTCCCCCCCCCCCGAAAAAAAATCAGTCGCCACAATCAAATGTTCTTGGTTTCTTGGTCCTCCAAAATATTCCAAATGGAATTTAAACTGGAGGCGGGAGAAACCAGGAAAGAGCAGCATAACATTTAGACACAAGGAACTGCAGATGCTAGGTTGCGCAAAAAGAAAAGTGCTGGAGTAACTCAGTGGGTCAGGCAGCATCTCTGGTGAACATTGATAGGTGACGACATTTCAGGTTGGGGGAAGAAAGCTGGAAGAGTGGTGGTGGCAATGATAGGTGGATGCAGGTGAAGGGTGGGTTTGAGTAGCCAGGTGGTTGGACAAAGGCCAGAGATGGCAAGGCGAAAATGGTGAGATTGGGACAGACGTGAATTGTGAAGCCAGAGAAAGAAATCTAGGTGTAGAAACAAGTAACAACAGATGGTGGTTCATGTGAAAGGGCACAGAGAATCAGGATCAATTTATTGGCCAAGTATGTACACATACAAAGAATTTGACTTGGTGCTTTGCTCGCACATGGTAAAAACACAATATACAGCAGAAAATTAAAAAAATATTAACTTAAAAATGTAAAAAATAAAGTGCAAGAGAGTCAAGAGTATTATTGTCGTGTCGCCGATAGAGCAATGAAATTCTAACTTGCAGCAGCACAACAGAATATGTAAACAATGTAATAAATGAGGGAAAAGTGTGTGTGTGTGTGTGTGTATATACACACACACTCATAAATACACATTTATAGATTATATATATGTGTGTGTGTGTGTATATATATATATATATATATATATATATGGTATATGTGTGTGTGTGTGTGTATATATATATATATATATATATATATATATATATATTGGTATGTGTGTGTATATGTGTGTGTATATATATATATATAATGTATGTGTGTGTGTGTGTGTATATATATATATATGTATATATGTGTGTGTAAAAAAACCCAATAATAGTGCAATGATAACAATAATAATCTGTAGCTCAGAATTTATTTTAGGTTGAGCGTTTAATGTTCCTGAACCTGGAAGTTAGTTTTCAGGCTCCTGTACCACCACCTTGATGGCAGGGGTGAAATGCATGTGTCACGGCCAGGGTGGTGTGGGTCTCCTGGATTATGCTGGCTTCCTTTTTGAGGCAGTGATTCCGGTAAATCCCTTCGCTGGGGAGGTCAGAGCCAGTGATGGACTGGGCAGTGTTCACAACTTTTTGCAGTCTTCTTCCCTCCTTCTGGCAATTCTAGTTGCTGAACAAGGCTGTGACGCAACCAGTCAATATGCTCTCTACTGTACACCTGTTGAAGTTCAATAGACAATAGGTGCAGGAGTATGCCATTCTGCACTTCGAGTCAGCACTGTCATTCAATGTGATCATGGCTGATCATCCCCAATCAGTACCCCGTTCCTGCGTTCTCCCCATATCCCCTGACCACTATCTTTAAGAGCCCTATCTAGCTCTCTCTTGAAAGTATCCAGAGAACTGGCCTCCACTGCCCTCTGAGACAGAGAATTCAACAGACTCATAATTCTCTGTGAGAAAAAGTGTGTCCTCATCTTCGTTCCAAATGCCTGGCCCTTTATTCTTAAACCGTGGCCCCTGGCTCTGGACTCCCCCAACATCGGGAACATGTTTCCTGCCTCTAGCGTGTCCAAACTCTTAATAATCTTATGTTTCAATATGATCCCCTCTCATCCGTCTAAACTCCAGAGTGTACAAGCCCAGCCGCTCCATTTTCTCAGCATAAGACAGTCCCGCCTTTCCGGGAATTAACCGTGTAAACCTACTCTGCACTCCCTCAATAGCAAGAATGTCCTTCCTCAAATTAGGGGACCAAAACTGCACACAGTACTCCAGGTGTGATCTCACTAGGGCCCTATACAACTGCAGAAGGGCGTCTTTGCTCCTATATTCAAGCAAATCCTCTCTGACATACCAAATCTCCGTAACCTTCTCAGGAAGTAGAGGCGGTTAGGTGCTTTCTTAATAATTGCATCAACAAGGGGCAGTTTTGTGATATATTACACGTGTAGATATCTCAAGTGCTCTTGGAGAGTTCCAATAAGCTGTTTTTGTGTCTGAATGTCAAGTCAAAAAGTCAAAAGAGTTTATTGTCATGTGTCCCTGACAGGACAATGAAATTCTTTTTTTGCTTAGCACAACAGAACCTAGTAGGCATTGGCTACAAAACAGATCAGTGTGTCCATATACCATTATATATGTAAATACACACATGAATGAATATATTAAATTGATAAAGTGCAAATAACAGATAAAGGGGTATTGATGTTCAGAGTTTTGTCCGAGCCAAGTTTAATAGCCTGATGGCTGTGGGGAAGTAGCTATTCCCGAACCTGGTCGTTGCAGTCCTCAAGCTTCTGTAATTTCTACCTGAAGGTAGTAGGGAGATATGAGTGTGGCCAGGATGGTGTGGGTCCTTGATGATGCTGCCAGCCTTTTTGAGACAGCGACTGCGATAGATCCCCTCGATGGAAGGGAGAGCCGATGATGGACAGGGCAGTGTTTACTACTTTTTGTAGTCATTTCCTCTCCAGGGCGCTCAAGTTGCCGAACCAAGCCACGATGCAACTGGTCAGCATGCTCTCTACTGAGCATCTGTAGAAGTTAGAGAGAGTCCCCCTTGACAGACCGACTCTCCGTAATCTTCTCAGGAAGTAGAGGCGCTGATGAGCTTTCTTAATAATTGCATCTGTGTTCTTGGACCAGGAAAGATCTTCACAGATGTGCACGCCAAGGAATTTGAAGCTCTTGATCCTTTCAACCATCTACCCGTTGATATAAACAGGACTGTGGGTCCCCATCGTACTGCTTCCAAAGTCCCCAATCAGTTGCTTGGTTTTACTGGTGTTGAGGGCCAGGTTATTGTGCTGGCACCATATGGACAGTCGCTCGATCTCTCTTCTATACTCTGACTCATCCCCATCAGTGATACGTCCCACAACAGTGGTGTCGTCAGCGAACTTGATGATGGAGTTCGCATTATAACCGGCTACGCAGTCATGAGTATAGAGTAAGTACAGCAGGGGGCTGAGCATGCAGCCTTGAGGTGCTCCCGTGCTGATTGTTATCGAGTCTGACACATTTCCACCAATACGAACAGACTGTGGTCTGAATGAGGAAGTCGAGGATCCAATTGCAGAGGGATGCGCAGAGAACCAGTTCTGTGAGTTTGGTAACCAGCTTGGAGGGGATGATTGTGCTAAATGCCGAGCTGTAATCGATGAATAACAGCCTGACATATGAGTTTTTGTTGTCCAAGTGGTCCAGAGCGGAGTGGAGGGCTAGCGAGATCGCATCCACCGTTGATCTGTTGTGGCGGTAAGCGAACTGCAGTGGGTCCAGGTTTTTGTCGAGGTAGGAGTTGATTTGCGCCATGATCAAACACTTCATCACCACAGGCGTTAGTGCCACTGGTCGATAGTCATTGAGGCATGCCACCTTGCTCTTCTGTGGATGTGGAGGCTTTGATAGATCGTAGTTGCCTCCCAGAGGGGAGGACTTCCAAGAGTTTGTGGCCAGGGTAAGAGGGGTCAGAGATCACCTTACCACTTTCTTCTTGGCCCTTGCAGCGTACAGTTCATCGGTGGGGGGGGGGGGCAAAGGTTGCAGCCAATAACCTGCTCAGCTGAGCGAATGATGAGCTGCAGCTTCTGGGTGTCATGCTTGGTGGCTGAGTTGAACCAGACCATGATGGAGGAGGTGAGGACACACTATGATGGTAGTGTAAAACTGGACCATCATTGCCTGTGGCATGTTGTGTTTCCTCCGCTGCCGCATGAAGTACATCCTCAGTGTTGGGCCTTTTTGACTGTGGAGTTGGTGGCCTCCCATTTGGGGTCCCTGGAGATTATGGTTCTGAGGAACTTAAATGTTTCCACAGTTGTGACTCTAGTGTTGTTGACGGTGAGTGGGGGGAGCTCTCCTAAAGTCTGCAATCAATTCCACCGTCTTAAGAGCATTGAGCTCTTAAGTTGTTGTTGTTATGTTGTTGCAATGGCACCAGGACGCCAGCTGTGTCACTTCCTGTCTGTTGACGGATTCCTCCCCATCCTTGTCCGCAAACTTGAGAAGCTTGACAGTGGAGTCAGTGGAGGTGCTGCTTCCTGTCTGTCAGGATGTTGGTGATCCACTGACTGAGGGGTTCAGGCACAGTCAACCTGGAGAGTTTGGAGTGTAGTAGCTCTGACACAATGGTGTTAAATGCAGAGCTAGAATCCTTGCATAGGTCCCCTGGCTGTCTGGATGCTGGACGAGGAAGTGCAAGCCTAGGTTGACTACATCTACTGATTAATTGGCCCCGTATGTAAACTGCAGTGGTATTTTTCAAGTCGGGCAGCACGTCTTTCAATGGCTTTCATGATTACCAAGGTCAGTATCTCTGGAGATGATGCGTAGGTGAAGTTTCAGGACGGCACCCTTCAGACCAAAATATCTTTTATCCATATTCCCCAGACATACAGAATTAAAATGGTCAGCACAGAAGAGCCGGTAGGCCTTGTGGGCCAAGTGCAAGTGTTTGGTGAAACGGTTGCTGTGGCTGCGCTTGGTCTCGCTGATATACAAGAGGCCACATTGCAAACTGCATGCAGTACATGAGGTTCAAGGAGGCGCATGTGATCATCTGTGTCACATGTAGGACTGTTGGGTTCCCTGGATGGAAGTGTGAGAGGAGATAACCATATAATATAACCATATAACAATTACAGCACGGAAACAGGCCCTCTCGGCCCTTCCAGTCCGTGCCGACCATTTGTTTTCCCCTACTCCCATCTACCTGCACTCAGACCATACCCCTCCATTCCCTTCACGTCCATATACCTATCCACTTTACTCTTAAATGTTAAAATCGATCCTGCCTCCACCACTTCTGCTGGAAGCTCATTCCACATAGCCACCACCCTCTGAGTAAAGAAGTTCCCCCTCACGTTACCCCGAAACTTCTGTCCCTTAATTCTCATGTCATGCCCTCTTGTTTGAGATGTAGGGAAAGGTATTACATCTCCTGTACCTGTGCAGGGGGTAGTTTGGGTGGGAAGGGATGAGTGAACCGAGGAGTTGTGGAGCGTGTGGGCTCTGTGAAAGGCAGAAAGGGGTAGGAACGGGAAGAAATGACTGGTGGTGGGATCATGTTAGAGGTGCTGAAATCTGGGAGAATGATGTGTTTGATGTGGAAGCTGGTGGGGTGACAAGTGAGGACCAGGGATACTCTCATCATTGTTCTGGGTGGGAAGGGGAGCAAGTGCAGAATTACGGGACACAGAGGTGATGTGGGTGAGGGGTCCATCTCTGGCAGAAAGGGGGAAACCTCATTTACTGAAGAATGGGGACATCTGGGATGTCCTAGAATGGGGAAAACCTCATCTTTGGAACTGATGTGGCAGAGAAATTGAGAGTAGGGAATGGCGTATTTGCAAGAGACAAGGTGGGAGGAGGTGCAGTCTGGCTCATTGTGTTGGTGTTATTTTTAGTAGATGTCAGTCGATAGTCTTTTCCCGATGATTGAGTCAGAGAGATCAAGAAAGAGGAGTATGGAAACAGGCCCTTCAGCCTAGCGTAACTCTATGCTGACCATCAGCCACCCATTTGCAATAATCCCACGTTAATACCATTTTAAAGTCTCTACACATTCGTATACCTTATCAATTCCATCATATGGACCTTTTGTCTTCTCCACATATCTCTATCCCCACCTGATTCAGCTTCTTCTTGGCCAGTTCCACATATCACAGGTTAGCTGCACCCATTCCACTCACCTCTTTCTCCCAGGTATCTTCCCTGCAACATCAATCTGAAGAAAGGTCCCCATAAAACACCATCTGTCCATTTCCCTCCACAGATGCAGCCTCATCTGAGTTCCTTCAGCAATTTGTGTTTCTTTTTGGCATCTTTTCAGTGAGCTATTGGTGCATTCAAGAACAGTGCGCATGAGCTGCATATCAGCATTGTTCACGTGAAATCTGATGCACTTTTTAGTCGGTAATGTAATTGAGGGAAAACGCTAAAATGGTCAAGTATAGATAAAGGAGCCACGTCGAGACATGTCGTGGCTGCGGAAAAAAAACATTGAATGGCTATTTAAATAATGGGGCAGAAACGCCTGCACATACTGGAAATATGAAATAAAGAGAAACAATGGAAATGCAGGAGACATTGAGCAGATCAGGCAGCCAGCCTCCATGGGAAGATGAACAAAGTTGCTCTTACTTGCTCTTTTAACAAATGTTGTCTGAACCGCGAAGTGTTTTGACGATTTTCGGAATAAAGGTGAAACTCATGTTTATTGTGATTGTGCTGATTTGAGCAGTGGTGCTGTCAATTGTTGCAAAGGGTGGAGACAAATTGAGAAGGGCCAGGAAGGGTGTGTTACTCTTTTAATAGGAGGTTGTTGATACTTGTTTTCAAAATGGAAGGGTTGTACTTCAAAGTTGTCGCAATGCAGTCTGAAGAAGGGTCTCGACCTGAAACGTCACCCATTCTTTCTCTCCAGAGATGCTGCCTGTCCCGCTGAGTTTCTCCAGCATTTTGTGTCTTTGGTGTAAACCATTGTCTGCAGTTCCTTCACACACATCAACGTTGTTTTACTTGGGTAAGCTATGATGCATGCATATTAAAACCCAGCAATTTGGTTGATTGGGCAACTGCTTGCAATCTGAATCAGCACGTCACTGGAGATACGACATAAATGAGGGTAACAGATCTTGCAAAGACAGATTTTGCATATTGACACTAAACTTTGAATATCTTTGCTAACAATTCTCGTATGCAATTCTTGTTTTGATTGACAATAACATTTTTAACTCTTTTTCCAGTTTGTACAGGCAGATTCCCCTTCAAACAAAACACTGGCTAGTCTTGTGGTGCAGCTACTCCAGTTTCAGGAGGATGCATTCGGCAAGCATGTCAACAATCCTGCATTGACCAAATTGCCAGTAAGTGGTTTTCATTTGCCCTTTCTGGCAGCCATCAGTATTTCTATGTAATCAGAAATATAGGTTAGGGCTAGACTACAAGATGCTGTGCTGGAATAACTTATCGGGTCGAGACCCTTCTTCAGGCTGGAATTAGGTGTTGGAGCACCACCTGCAATGACAAATGTTTAAGTGGCAGAGTGCTGGTGCAGGTTTCCCAAAAGGTTAATCTGCAAGTCGAATCTGTAGTAAAGAAAGCAAACTCTATGCAAGCATTTATTTCAAGAGGGCTTGTTTACAAAAACAGGGATGCAATGTTGAGGCACTATAAGGTGCTGATAAGGCTGCATTTGGAATATTGTGAGCACCATATCTGAGGAAGGATGTGCTGGCTCTGGAGTGGCTCCAGAGGATGTTTACGATATGATAAACCTTATTCATCCCCGGAGGGAAATTGGTCTGCCAGCAGTCACAACACACAACAAGGTGCACAAAAACTTGAAATTAAAAGTGAAAAGAAAAAGAAAAGGACAAGCGAGTGTTGGCTGGCTGGTGTGTGCATGGTGCACGCAGACTAATCACCCGGGCAGATTCTAAACTAGAGTGTCCCCCACAACGGGTCTCCCTTTGTTCTCCCACCGTCCCTCACGGCAGCGCCTCGCCCCCCCAAGCTGGGTCCCCATTGTTTCCCCCCCCCCCCCCCCCCCCCACACACGCTCCACCGCCACCAAAGTTCCTGTTGCCTCTGCCAAGGCCCCACCACCGCCGATGATCCCGTTTCCGTCGCTGCAGCTCCTACGGCCCAGACAGGCCTTGCTGCCCGGCTTCTCCCCATTTCCCTGGGAGGCCTATAGGGCGAGTCAGGCCAACCGGAGCGCGTTCTGGTCGTTGGCGCCGCTATTCAGCAGGTGGATTGGGCCCGCGTGGCTCCCCGGGACACAAGAAAGATCCGAGGAATGAGTAGGTTAACCTACGATGAACGCTTGTCAGCACTGGGCCTGTACTCGCTGAAGTTTAGAAGAATGAGAGGGGACCTCAGTGAAACATACAGAATAGTGAAAGGCTTGGATAGAGTGGATGTGGACAGGATGTTTCCAGTAGTGGGGGAGTTGTCACAGCCTCAGAATTAAAGGATATTCTTAGGAAGGAGATGAGGAGAAATTAATTTAGTCAGAGGGTAGTGAATCTGTGGAAGGCTGTGGAGGCCAAGTTAGTGGATATTTTTAAGGGAGGGATAGATTCTTTCTTGATTAGTGTGGGTGTAGGGGATTATGGAGGGAAGGCAAGAGAATGCAGTTAGGAGGGAGAGATGGATCAGCCATGATTGAATGGCAGAGGAAAATTGATGGGCCGAATGGCCTACTTCGACTCGTACCATTTGTGACGTGACTTATGAGTAGTGTTAACTAATAATTTTGGAGAGAACTGAGATATTTGGATGGGTGACATGAAGCTTATTTGAAGAGGTACGTTTGGAGAGGTGAGAGGACAAGAGGCTTAAAGGGCATGGAAGAACTTGGGCACCATGGACCTGAAAGCCTGTCCATGATTTCATAATGCAAATTGTAAATTAGCGAGAGGTTAGCACTGAAAGAGGGAGTAGAGAGATTAAGGCTGGTGAAACGGAGATGAGGAAACACTTTTTCTCAGAGTTGAGTCTGTGGAATTCTCTGCCTCAGAGGGCGGTGGAGGCCAGTTCTTTGGGTACTTTCAAGAGTTCTAGCGTATAGATACATGTTAAGGGAATAACTTTTAGTTTCAGAGACACTAATCCATCTTGATTATCCATCGTCAGTTTTTTGCCTTTCCAAATGCAAATCAACCTGTGCCTCAGAATCCTGGTAATAATTATCCCATCTCTGCAGCAAGGCTAACCAGCCTGTGGTATCCTTGCTTATCCTTTTCCCTGCTGCCCCTTTTAAAATTGAAGGAATAAATCCTGTTGATGCTGATTTCCAAATGTAAATGTTTTTCTCAAAGAAATTGTAAATACTCTCGAGGGCAATGGTATGATCAGCATTGAAGTTTTATTTTGTTTCTTTTCCGAATATAGGCGAAATGCTTTCTGGATTTCAAAGCAGGAGGAGCCTTGGGTCACATCCTTGGTGCTGCTTACAAATTCAAAAGCGAGCAGGGATGGTAAGTCAGCTTGGTGTCAAATGCATTGAGTGTTTGGGTAGGAAACTTTGGGATTTAATGCAGTGGTGCATTTTGTATTTAAGATGACATTAGGTTGACAGCATCTCAGAGAGCATAGCTGATTGCACTCCTATGAAGCAGCTTTTAAGAAAATATTACACAACCTTGGCAAGAAGATTTTAGACCCGCATAAAAATACATGAATGGGGGCAATCGTTGTTAGGATTGTATGATAGAAGTCCACTCTGGAAACAGGGTTGCCATGTTTTAGGCACCATCTTGTACTTTTCAAGTACAACATTGTTTGAGTCTTAATGGCCACAAAGGCCTGTTTTTCACACAGCAGCTCTGGATTGGTGATGCAGGGGGTGACCTGGCCAGGTGATATGTTGATGTCCTCTGCCGCTGCAGGCCGCGTCTGTTTCGAGCTCCCCGCCACTGGGATTGCGCGTATTTAATCAAGCCGCAGGCTGCTCCAGGGCCTCTGGTGGCTCACTGTGCTGACTCAACCATCCTGACACTTCCTCAACATCGGCCCGAGAACCCTCCAACCCCGCCTGCGATGGCCATCGCTCAGTTTCCTTGCCTTGTGGGCATCCACTAGCCGATCCCGAGTGTGCAGGAGATAACCCCCAGCATGCGCACCCACATCCCTCCCTCCCTCTGCCACCATCTTGAAGGATCAGAGATTTGATGCTCATTTGGCTCATTTTCTCTCCCCTCCTCTCTCCCCCCCCCAGCCAAGTTCTGCTAACAAGGTCATAAGTGTTAGAAGCAGAGTTAGGCCATTCTGCCCAACAAATCTACTCCGCCACTCAATCATGGCTGATCTATCTCTCCCTCCTAACCCCATTTTCCTGCCTTCTCCCCATAACCCCTGATGCCTAATGACCTAATTGTATTTACTACTAGACTAATGGGACCCAACGCAATATTCCACCTCTCCACCGATTCCAATATTGGTGGCCAGTAAGGGGGGGGGGGGTGGCTTTCTGGAGTGCTAGTATGGGTGTTGTGAGCCAAAGGGACTGGTTTCCAGAGGGCTAATATGGACATTGTGGGCCAAATGGATTATTGCGCTGGCAGTTTACAGCTGGTGGGCTGGCAGATCAGTCACTCTGGGCTGATGGGTCGGCAGTTCACTCACGGCTATTCCTTGAAATACCATTTCAAGCAGAGTGCAGGCACCACATTCAATTTCAAGCAGAGTGCAGGCCACCACATTCAATTTCACAGCATTTCAATCAGAGTGCAGGCCACCACATTCAAGTTCACAGCATTTCAAGCGGAGTGCAGACCGCCAAATTGCCAAACAACTCAATGCATCGTCATTAAGGGCTAACAAATCATTTATTCTAATATATGTAGGATTGTGTTAATATGCGGGGATTGCTGGTTGATGTGGGCCATAGGACCTGTTTCCGTGCTGTATCTCTAAATTAAACTAAATGTGTACCATTTAGATGTGATCACTGCATGGTTGTCAGCATAATTAAATTGGGTGTCGTCTGAAGTTAAGTGGGATTAACTCATTGTTATGTTTCCATCTTCTTTTCGTGTCCATCTTGTTACAAATGTTGACCTCGCTGCCATCGTCCGTCCTGAAAAGGACGCAAGCTTCCGGCGACAATCAGTGGAAGCCATCACTTGTCGCAGTAGGTGATGGTGGTAGCAGAATCAGTTTCCAGCCCCGCGACGTGGACGCTTCTGCTACGAGGCCGTTATTTTTCCGTGAATTGAACTGCTTAAGCAAAGTTTTCTCGATTAGACTGATGTGCAGATACTAATTTTAATTTAGTTTACTTTTCAACTTTGCTCCATTTTGTTTTTTAGGAGACGATTTGACCTGCAAAATCCCTCCCGAATGGATCGTAATGTCGAGATGTTTATGACGATAGAAAAGACTTTGGTGCAGGTACGTGTCCCAGCGATTCAGCCCTTGTGTGAGAGAAGATAGACACAAAAAGCTGGAGTAACTCAGTGGGACAGGCGGCGTCTCTGGAGAGAAGGCATCGGTGACATTTCGGGGCGAGACCATTCTTCAGAGAAACAGGATTAATGCTTCCTGCTGAAGAACCTCCCCCACAACTTTCCAGCATTTTCCATCTTTATTTTATGTTTCCAACACCTGCAGTTTGTATTTTTATTTCAAGATTCACGAGAGTTTATTGCCTTGTGTCCGTGATAGGACAATGAAATTATTGCTTTGCTTCAGCACAACAGAACATAGTAGGCATGACTACAGAACAGATCAGTGTGTCCATATACCATACCCAAGGAAAAGTCTGACGTGAGCTTTTTCTGTAAAAAAAAGTTGTGCTTGAGAGCTTCTTTGATAGAAACGTAGAAAATAGGTGCAGGATTAGGCCATTCGTCCCTTCGAGCCAGCACCGCCATTCAATATGATTATGGCTGTTCATCCAAAATCAGCACCCCGTTACGGCTTTTTCCCCGTATCCTTTGATTCCCTTAGCCCCAAGAGCTAAATCTAACTCTCTTGAAAATAGCATGCTTTTCTCTGATTCATTAGTCGTGGGATCATGACAAAGCCTAGACACAGGGCACATAATATAGGGTTCTGGTGTGATATAAAGGAAAGTCATATTTTACTAAGAATATTCAGGCTCATTTGTGGGCGATGGTCATAGATATTTATTTATTTATTGATTGTTCGTTTACGACAATGATGTATCAGATTTTAGCCCTCAGAATGGCCAATTACCATTCATGTAAGATATCATTGAATAAAATATTTTAAATATTAAATATTTTTCACACAAATTGACTGAATTTAAATTCCTTATTTGTTCTTAGCGGTATTTATTTGATGTGTCAAGGTCGGCCTTTACCAATGTTTCTGAAATAATCCTGCAGTCACAGGAATCTGATGGAACAAACAATCTGCTGGGGTAATTTAACGGGATGAGCAGCATCTTGTGGGATGTAGTGACTAAAATATGAACATTTTAGTTATTGGCAGGTTCAGGGTTTTGAGTCTCGATGTAAACTATGCGCCTTCCTCACCCCCACCACCACATACTATTTGACCTTCTGAGTCCCCTAAGCAGATTTGTTTCTTTCTCTGAAACAATTATCCAATTACAAAATTACAATACTCCCTCTTCCCCCTTATGAAACAAGAGGGCAAGCGTGCTTTTGTGGAAGGTTAATGTATGGTATTATTTTAATGTCACTTCTGGGGTTTTTCATTAGCAGCTTGCACACAATTTGTAAAGGGCCTGTCCCGCTTACGATACTTTTTCGGCGACTGCCGGCACCTGTCATAGGTCGTCACGTGTCGCCGAAAATGTTCAACATTTTGAAAATCCAGTGGCGACCAGAACAAGGTACGGCTCTTTGGGCGACTACTCACGACCATACAGGCTTCACCCAGCGACGTGTCGCCTGTATGGCCATGAGTAGTCTCCTAGTCACCCAAAGAGTTGTAGCGTCTTTCTGGTCGCCGCTGAATTTTCAACAACATGTTGAAGATTTTCGACGACCCATGATGGGTGCCGGCAATCACCGAAAAAGTTGCGTAAGTGGGACAGGCCCTTAACTTTATCCATTTTGTCCTTTCATGCAATACAATTTGAGGTTTGTAGGATGTATAAAATTGGATCATTTTTGGTTATGTATTTTATAAAAACGCATTGCATTTTTTTCTTTCCCTTTTCTGCCTCTGTTGCACAACGTCAACTCATTCCCATGTAGATAAATTTTGTTGCCATTTTTCATTTTTTGTAAATTTAGCCCTTGCAGCTGTTGGCTTCCTCTAGTGGCTTCACAGAGAACTTCACTCATGGGAAAACAAAATACTTATCCTCCCTGTGTTAATAGCAGGTGTTGGACTGTGCGATACCTGTTCAGGAGGGCGGCACAGTGCTGCAGCTGATAGAGCTGTAGTCTCACAATACCAGTGTGAGACTACACTTTGCTATTTGAAATCAATAGAATCAATAGAATAGCAACTTTGCTATTTGAAATAAATAGAATTAATTAAAAAAAATATATATATTTATCACGGTTTTTTTTTTTAGAACAATTGTTTCACAAGACCAACGATCTACCTCTCTCCTGAACTTGACCAGAAATTTGCAAATAAATGGAAGGATGTTGTTAAGAGACATCAGGTATGTATACTTTCTACATGGAACAACTTGAAGCTCTTAATCAAAATGCAATGTGCTGGAGGAACTCGGCAGGTCGGGCAGAATTGGGACGGGAATTGTCACATTGTTAGTAAGTGAAATTTTTTTTTTTTTTTTGGCGGAAACTCTGACCACGCTTGGCCCATATCCCACCAAACCTCTCCTGCCCATGTACCTGTCTAAAGACCACTCTGCTAAGTACCTCTACTCAAGTCGCTGCAGTTGCTGCTCATTAGAGCGGAGATGTTTGCAAGGTGATCCAGAGATAATCATTAAATTGTTAATGTTAAGGGCCTAAGTGATTGAAAGAAGCCAGTGCAGTTGATGGAAGCATTAAGAATAACGGGACAGAGAATGAGAGTGATTGGCCAAGGAACCAGATGTCTTGCAAGGATAAACTATGCAGCAAATGATCAAGTTCTGGAAAGGAAATCTATGTCAAGGAATGAGACAACCCAGATTACTATTATGTAGAACTAGTACAGAGTCCACAGCTGAATTGTCTCCATATGCAGTTGCCATTCTGTAGTTCCATTAAGGGAGATGAGTGAAGTAAAACTCTTTTTTATTCAATGTATGGCTCTGGGACCTGTAAGAGTTGTGGTTATCTCCTGTGTCTTGTATGAATCACATGTAGAAATTGTACTATGCAAGTTAGTTTGAGCTACTCATGTTACCTCCTTTTACTTCAGGGGACAATATCAGAAGATAAATCGAAAGCCTCCCATTTAATTTATCCTGTTCCAAGCTCCCTGGATGAAGGTAAGTAATATTGTGAGGGTGCTCGTGTTCAGACAAATGTTAGTTGGGTTTGGATGTTTAATCTAATACTTGAAACTGATACCTAAATAAATTTGGCATGATTGCATGTTTTCTGAAGTGAATTTCTAAATGGCGTCAAGTTGGGAAAAGAGGAAGTACAACGGGATCTGGGGGTCGTATTAAAGAAGGAACTGCAGATGCTGGAAAATCGAGGGTACACAAAATGCTGGAGAAACTCAACGGGTGCAGCAGCATCTATGGAGCGAAGGAGATAGGCACCGTTTTGGGCCGTAACCCTCCTTCTTCCTCCTCCTTCTGGGGGTCCTTCTTCATCAGTCTATGAAAGTAAGCATGCAGGTACAGCAGGCAGTGAAGAAAGCGAATGCCAGGTTGGCCTTTATAACAAGAGGAATCAAATATAGGAGCAAAGAGGTCCTTCTGCAGTTGTACAGAGCCGTAGTGAGACCACACCTGGAATATTGTGTGCAGTTTTGGTCCCCTAATTTGAGGAAGGACATTCTTGCTATTGAGGGAGTGCAATGTAGGTTTACAAGGTAAATTCCCGGGATGGCAGGACTGCCATATGCTGAGAGAATGGAGCAGCTGGGCTTGTACAATCTGGAGTTTAGAAGGATGAGAGGGGATCTCATTGAAACATATAAGATTGTTAAGGGCTTGGACACTCTAGAGGCAGGAAACATGTTCCCGATGTTGGGTGAGTCCAGAACCAAGGGCCACAGTTTAAGAATAAGGAGTAAGCCATTTAGAACGAAGACGAGGAAACGCTTTTTCTCACGGAGAGTGGTGAGTCTGTGGAATTCTCTGCCTCAGAGGGTGGTGGAGGCAGGTTCTCTGGGTGCTTTAAAGAGAGAGCGAGATGGGGCTCTTAAAAATAGAGGAGTCGGGATATGGGGGGCAGGCAGGAACGGGGTACTGATTGGGGATGATCAGCCATGATCACATTGAATGGCGGTGCTGGCTCGAAGGGCCGAATGGCCTACTCCTGCACCTATTGTCTATTGAATAGTTTGTGGTTCCTATTGATGTAAAGAAGATATCATTGAAATCTTCTAATTTTGCTCTTGTATAAGACGTTGGTGAGACCGCATTTATAACATTGTTCCGTTTTGGGCACCATGTTCTAGGAAAGATGTTGTCAAGCTTGAAAGGGTTCAGAAAAGATTTACGAAGATGTTGCCAGGACTAGTGGGTGTGAGCTATAGGGAGAGGTTGAGTAGGCTGGGTCTCTGTTCGATGGAGTGCAGGAGGATGAGGGGAGATCTTATTGAGGTGTACAAAATCATGAGAGTAATAGATCGGGAATATGCACAACGTCTTTTGCCCAGAGAAGGGGAATCGAGGACCCAAGGAGATAGGTTCAAGGTGAAGGGGAAACAATTTAATAGGAATCCGAGGGGTAGCATTTTCACACAAAGGATGGTGGGTGTATGGAACAAGCTGCCAGAGGAGGTAAGTGAGGCTGGGCCTATCCCATCGTTTACGAAAGTTGGATAGGGCAGGTTTGGAGGGATATGGACCAAGCGCAGGCAAGTGGGACCAGTGTAACTGGGACATTGTTGGGCGGTGTGGGCGAGTTGGGCCGAAGGGCCTGTTTCTGCACAGTATCACTCTGACAATCATATTGTTCCCCTTTCTGACCTTAAATATCTTCTGTTGCAGAGGAATGGTTGAGACCTGTAATGAAGAGAGAGAAGCAGGTTCTGGTACACTGGGGAATGTTCCCAGATAGGTATGTGCTAGTGTGTCTGCTAAAACATCACTAGTGAAGAATGTGAAATACTAAAGTTCTATTTGGTGAAGGTCCTTTGGCTGACTATTTTTTGATTTCATAAGAAGAGATCCTTGAAAGTTTGTTTGCATTTGTAAATCATGATTTTATGCACCTCTAAGGTCACACCTCAGTGTTCTTTGCTCCGAGACTGTGTTACCTCTCCCTATCACTTAAGCCCTTGAGTGCTGGCAATATTCTCATAAATTCGTTCAGCTCTGTTTACAGCTTAATGCCATTGTTCCAGTGGCAGAGTTACCAAATCTGTACACAATCCCCCCCCCCCCCAAGTGCAGCTAATGTTTTGTCCCACTGTCATATAGTGTGTTAACTCCTATACTTAATGCCCTGAATGATGAAGGCCGATGATCCAAATACCACCTTGTCTACCTGTGATGCCACTTTTAACGAAATATGTCTTCCTCCTTGTCAAATATTTGAATTAATTATTGTATGTTATTAATTTGAGCTGTTAATTGCTTTCCTTTGTTGCTGCTTGTTATCATTTTGTACATATATTCACAATACAAGTTGTACTTGTTTGTTTACTAGCTATGACACTTGGATACCTGCCAGTGAAATTGATGCTGAGATTGAAGAGCCACCAATTCCAGAAAGACCATGGAAGGTCAGTCAAAATCAATGGTGCAAAACAAATCTGGCAATCACAAAAACAAGTGTTAAATATAAAACTGCAAGTACAAAGTGCTCTACCAGTACTTTGTAGATTGGCAATATGGAGGAAGTTCTGCCCACAGTCGAGAGTGTTTTATTGTCATATGTTCCAGATAGTACAATGAAACTCTTACTTACAGCAGCACAACAGAATATGTAAATGTGGTACTCTGTAAACAATATAATAAATAAGAAAAGCTCAGTGTGTGTATATATGCACGTATATACAGTTCATATGTGCACACGCACACACGCATATAGTGCCCTCCATAATGTTTGGGACAAAGACCCATCATTTATTTATTTGCCACTGTACACCACAATTTGAGATTTGTAATAGAAAAAATCACATGTGGTTAAAATGCACATTGTCAGATTTTATACATTTTGGATTCAACAAGCAGAAATTAGAGCTGTGTTTATACCTAGTCCCACCATTTCAGGGCACCATAATGTTTGGGATACATGGCTTCATAGGTGTTTGTAATTGTTCAGATGTGTTTAATTGCCTCCTTAATGCAGTTATAAGAGAGCTCTCAGCACCTAGTCTTTCCTCCACTCTTTCCATTACATTTGGAAACTTTTCTTACTCTTTATCAACATGAGGACCAAAGTTGTGCCAATGAAAGCCAAAGAAGCCATTATGAGACTGAGAAACAAGAATAAAACTGTTCGAGACATCAGCCTTAGGCTTACCAAAATCGATACCAAAAACTGTTTGGAACATCATTACGAAGAAAGAGAGCACTGGTGAGCATACTAATCTACAATAAAGAAATATCCCCAAACACCTGTTTGACAGATCAAACACTCTGCAGGAGTCGGGTGTGGATTTATCATTCCTCCATCAACAGTGTCACCACTCTCAAACAAATCACCACATACCCGAATCAGAAGCCATGGATAAACAGCGAGGTCAGGCTACTGCTGAAAGCACGAGACTCGGCTTTCAGGTCAAGCGATGCCCGTTCCTATAGTTCATCGAGGGCCAATCTGAAGAGGGGCATCAAGAACGCCAAACACAGGTACAAGCTGCGGATCGAGGAGCACTTCGACAGCAACTCCGACCCCAGGCGCATGTGGCATGGCATCCAGGCCATCACTGACTACAGAGCCACCAACTCCACCCCCACTTCCAGCGACACATCCTTCCTCGAGGAGCTCAATCACTTTTATGGCTGCTTTGAAAGGGACAACCAAAAGTTGGCCATCAAGGCTGTGCTCCCCGATGACCACCAGCCCCTCACACTCAACCCCTACGACATGCACGTGGCACTAGTAGGATCAATGTACGTAAGGCTGACGGCATCCCCGGGCGCATCCTCAGGACCTGCGTTGCACAGCTGACAGACGTCTGGACTGACATCTTCAACCTGTCACTTGCCCAGGCAGTTGTCCCCACGTGCCTTAAAACTACCTCCATCGTGCCTGTGCCAAAACACTCCACTGCGGCGAGCCCCAACGACTTCCGCCCAGTTGCACTCACCCCTATCATCGCCAAGTGGCAGGGGTGAAATATGTGTGTGGCCAGGGTGGTGTGGGTCTCTGAAAATGCTGGCAGCCTTCATTGATGTTTTAACCAAAAATGTCAATCTCCTTGGATATGAGACTGCTTGTGTCATTCTGAGATGGTGATAGACTAGTGTGATAGAGCTTTTAGTCTTGGTTTTCCCATGTATCTCAAATGCATTTACTTAAATTGAACTGAAGAATGGTTACAATTATTTGAGCAAATCTATCTGTGACTTGCATGGTTCCTTAAACAAAGTGAAATCACTTATTTGTCTTTCCTTTAATAAGATCGGGCCCAAGTATGATGAAATAGATGGTCGACAAGTAGGAATGGAATTATGCAGGGCTGTCCCGAAGCTAAGAAAATTGTATAGCGATTAACTTGACACAATTAAATGCAAAGTTAATTTTGTAAATGGTTATGTGTGCTCACGTGGGAAGTTGATGCTATGGGGCCCATCAGCTTGTTTGTTTGGGAGCATTGTGAAAACTCCACCGTTTTATCCTGGATGGATTTTCAATCTATTCTAACCTTTTGCTGATCTATTCAGGTGCATGCCAAATGGATCCTGGACACTGATGTTTTCAATGAGTGGATGAATGAAGAGGATTATGAGGTTGACGAAAACAAAAAACCTATCAGCTACCGACAACACATTCCTATCAGGACAGTAACAGAAGAGGTAGAGTATGAATATTTGTAAAATATTTTTTAATATTGAAAAAAACAAATGGAGCATGAGTGGAAAGCTTGGATTTTTCTTGAGAACGGCCTTTTATACCAGTAATGAGGACATACTATTCATACTAAAATTAGGTTTTCAGCTGTTGCATTGTAGCTTAAATGGTTTTTTGCTGCAGTCTTATCAGTCAAGTTGGATAGTATACCTTTTGAATTGGGCTATTGTGTGGCCAAAATATCGTGGAGCTAGTAGTATATTTTAAAAAGCAAAGATTAGCCAAGTTCCTGCAGATAACATTTATTGTTTTGTGTCAGTCTTGGGCGAAGTGTGCTTGGTCTGGTGCAAATCATGAAGCATTGAATGTAATTATGCTGCTTATTCTTGTTTTCCTGATTATTTTCACCATTGTGCGTTAAGCTCGCACTGCTCCATTGTCGAATGCTATTTCTGTTAACCTTTCTGCAATTGGTTTGTTTTGTATTTCTTTAATCTGAGGATTGATGGAGGCATCTCTTCTGAGGAATTTAGTCTTTTGTTGTGTGTTGTTGAGCAAGTAAAAACAAGAACCTCGTCCCTTCTAAAACAAACTATAGTTCATTATTATTGTCATGTCAACTGAGGTAGAGTGGAAAGCTTTTTGTGGCGAGCTATCCAGACAGCAGAAGAACTATACATGATTGCAATCAAGCTATCCACAGTTTGAATGAGTGGAGTGATTGTAAAGTGTGATTGCAGGTCCACTTCTACGATCAGCACGCTGAGAGTCGCTGGCTTGGGCACCATCTTATAGCAGGGGTTTATAGAACTAGAAATTCTGAAGAAGGGTCTTGACCCGAAATGTCACCCATTCCTTCTCTCTAGTGATGTTGCCTGCCCCGCTGAGTTGCTCCAGCATTTAGTGTCTGTATAGAACTAGAGTTTGGTCAAACCTGTCAACAACAAACATTCTGCCTGTTAATTTGGATGATAGTTTCCACTATGGTCCTATGTCCAAGGTTTGGTGTGAAATTGCCAAAGGAGAAAGGAAGTTCTGCCAGTGTACTGGCCAATCTTTATTATCCCATGTAAAAGTAGTAAAATCCTTTGTGTATTTGTGGGACTGCAGTCTATACAAACATTTCAATGACTTCTTGTCTCATGACGGTTCCTGAACCTTGCTGGATTATCTGTTTTGCAGGGCCAACAGAGGCCAAGATACTGGCCCGGAAATTTAGACTGAAGTCAGTTATGGGAGTGGATCGGCCGGGCTGCAGTTCCAGAGGGGGCAAATTCGACCTGCCAATTAAGTACTGATGAGGTTGAGATTGGTCGTCTCACTCGGCTTAGGCGCTGCATTTCGGGGGGACCTTCCGGGAGAGGGATTTCAGACGTGCTCTTGTAATTTTGTGCAGATTAAAGGAGTTGCCGGAAAATCGGCAGTTGAGCAATTACTATTCAAAACTACTATGTGATCTTCCTGGGATCATGAAAGATGCTGGAAAAAAAAATCCACTTTCTTCCCAGCCTCAATCACTTTTTTCCCTTTTAAAGAAAAAAACTATAAATGTGGGCTCTTTCTGAAGTACTTATCTAAATCAATCTCCAAAGATGCTGCCTGACCCACTGAGTTAGTCCAGCACTTTGTCTTTTTGTTGTATAAACCAGCATCTGCAGTTTCTTAACTCTATTTTACTATTCCACTGCGAAATCTCAGCATGGTATACCTTCTCTGGATGCTGTCAGAGACACTGTTATTCTAGCAATTTGTCTTTGTTGTACTTTTTTTTTGTCCTCGACACTTTCAGCAGTATTTCCTTATATAATCCATTGTTTATTTGAACAATATGCCTCCATTTATGACAATAAAATAAGATGCCCTTTTCAGATTTTTGGTGGTCAGAATTAATAAACCCTTGTCTAAAACAATTAAGCAGAAGTTGTGTAAAGATGAGGTTCAGTAAATTATATTAATTTGAAATATTGAGAAATGTTTAAGATGTTCCCACAAAAGGACTCCTTGCTTAACATTTGTCAGCAGATTCTAAGATGATTCATTTGAAATGATAAATACTATACAAGTAGCCCACTAGTGGTGTAGGAAGGAACTGCAGATGCTGGTTTATACTGAAGGTTGGCACAAAATACTGGAGTAACTCTGCATCTCTGGAGAAAAGGAACGGGTGACGTTTCGGGTTGGGACCCTCTCAGACACGTTCACTGTTACTTTTCTCCAGAGATGCTACCCACTATTGGTGGGTCAGGCAGCATCTGTGGAGGGAATGGGTAAAGGATTGAGACCCTTCTTCAGACTGAGCCCTTCTGCACTTTGAGCTCTGCTCAAGGTTCTAGCATCAGCAGTTCCTTGTCTCCTGTGTAACCTAATGTAGTATAAGCTCACCTGTAATTGATCCACCAGTGATTTTCTTGACGATACCGAAAATCAATTTTGTGAGGAAGGACCGTAGCATGACATTTGAATCTTTAGTTTTGTTTGTTACATTGTGGAAAAGGGCCCTTTGGGACAATTTACAGATGCCAATTAACCTACAAACCTGCATGTCTTTGGAGTGGGAGGAAACCCAAGCACCTGTTGAAAACCCATGTGGTCACAGGGAGAACGTACAAATTCCGCTTAGACAGCACCCATAGTCAAGATCGAGCCCAGGTCTCTACAGCTGCGCCACCGTGCTGCCTCGCTATTCTTGTTTCTGTCACCATCTGATCCTAACGAACCTGCCTGTGATTGATGTCTGTCATTCAGCACATAAATAGGCCCTTTGGCCCAACTTGCCCATGTCAACCGAGGTGTCCCTTTTACACTAGCCCCTTCTGCCCATATTTGGCCCATATCCTTCTAAGCCTTTCCTAATACTGCATTTGTATTATGAGTATTTTTCACAACCAGCATGTTTAATTGTTTCCAACTAGGCATCCCGTACACCAGATAGGAAGGATAGAAAATCAGCAGCAGGATCGAAGAAGAGGAAGCGATCCCGTTCCCCTTCTCCAATCCCAACGCCGACTGAATCCCGGAAGAAGAGCGGAAAGAAAGGGTAAGTACGTTTAATCATGGGCATCCTTTAAGTGCGTTAATCATGGGCATCATGTTGGGGCAGACAGTTACAGAGCAGTAAAACAAAATTACATCCTATTGGTGATCTACTATTGTTCTTGTGTATTGGAGTTATTGTGTTATTGTTTTAAATTTATTAATCCACGTGATCCAGAAGCAATGCATAACAAGCTATCAGGGACAAGAATCTGCAGGAAGACGTGTAGAATTTATTGATATTTGCAGGACACTGATATCCACCTCTGTCTCAAAATCAAATACCTCAATGAGCAATATACTGATGTTCCACTTTGAAAATTTGATGGTGAATAATATGTTATTTGAGGCAAAATCTTTATATTATATTAAAAAAATTCATTTAGAGATTGAGCACGGAAGCGGGTCCTTCCGTTCGAGCCGACCTACGATTTCCCCACACACTAGCGTTATCCTACTCGCACTTGGGCCTATTTACAATTTTTACTGAAGCTAATTAACCTACAAACCTGTACGTCTTTGGAGTGTGGGAGGAAACCGGAGCACCCGAGGGAAAACCCCCGTAGTCACAAGGGGTACAGACTGCACCCGTAATAGGGATTGAACCTGGCCCTCTGGTGCTGTGAGGCAGCAACTTTACTGCTGTACCTCCTTGCCACCCTTGTAAATATTCTCTATTTCCCATTGAAAGGAAAATGGGGTGAATACTTGACAGAAAGATTGTTAGGTATGCCTGCTTAAACCTATTTGAGTCGATGGTTTTGGATTAAGAATTGAGCAAATAGATTTAGTTGATTATTTCGGGCTACAGTTGTCAGAGGCAACGCTGACTAAATATGAGCTTAATGGCTTATGTTTAGCAGCTTAATTTAACTTCTTAGTTTGTGTGAATGACTTTAGCCAGAGGTTGAAGGGTTGCTGTTTGTGTGATTATTCTTCATTAGTCTTCCAGTGATGCTGCAGTGTCTTCGTCATTTTAATGTATTTTCCTTTAACTGACAGTGAGGAACACCAGACTTGTTTTGACCTTCAAATTGTTTTTAAAAAGGTCTGATATGACCCAAAATAATTGCCTGGAGGGCTTTTCCTCAGCACTTCTCTTGCACTGATGAATACAAGACATTTGATTTAAGCTCTGAGGAATTTGGCTGAATTATGTCTTTGAGGTTAATTTAAGCATTGTGCCTATAGACGATCATGAATGGGATGTTGGGGTAATGGCTGGGTGCTGAAATTGCCACATGTGTGGAGTAGAATCCTGCAGTAATCAGTGTTGGCATCTAGGTGTAACCATGTTTATAAGTGTCAGAAATGACAAGGTAGTTATGTATTTTTGCATGCCGCATGTCCTTGAAACACATAAGATTGTTAAGGTTTTGGACACGCTGGAGGCAGGAGACATGTTCCCGATGTTGCGGGAGTCCAGAACCGGGGCCATAGTTTAAGAATAAGGAGTAAGCCATTTAGAACGGAGACGGGAAAACACTTTTTCTCACAGAGAGGGGTGAGTCTATGGAATTCTCTGCCTCAGAGGGCGGTGGAGGCAGGTTCTCTGGATGCTTTCAAGAGAGAGCTAGATAGGGCTCTTAAAAATAGCAGTCGGGATATGGGGAGAAGGCAGGAACGGGGTACTGATTGGGGATGATCAGCCATGATCACATTGAATGGCGGTGCTGGCTCGAAGGGCTGAATAGCCTACCCCTGCATCTATTGTCTATTGTTGCATGTGCCAATAGACAATAGGTGCAGGTGTAGGCCATTCACCTACAAATGTGCATGTCTTTAGGATGTGGGAAACTGGAGTTCCCAGTGGAAACCCACACGATCAGGGAGAACGTACAAACAGCACCAAAGGTCAGGATCGAACCCAGGTCACTGCCACCATGAGGTAGCTGCTCTGCCAGCTGTGCCATTACGCTGGCCCATTAAATTAATTTTGAATAGATTATAGAAATTGGGGGTGAATTTGCTGCGGTTTAGTGAGTTAATGAATGATCAAAGTTTTTAAATTATTCATAGGAACTGATTGATGATGCAAGTTCAATGAACTCCATGCAGGGTTTGTTCAACACAACCTATACAGGCACAGTTCAATGCACAGAGTTCCTCCAATAGATGCTTTTACTAGGTTCCGGCATCTGTGGTCTCGTGTTTCAGTAGACTAGCTGGCTTATTGGCGTGCTGGGAAATGTCAATTCACAAGTGATAGGAGCAGAATTAGGCCATTCGGCCCATCAAGTCTACTCCACCATTCAATCATGGCTGATCTATCTCTCCCTCTTAACGCCATATATTGAAACAAAATGATGACGCTGAAGATTTTGTATCAGCCCATCAATGCTTGATGTGGTGCTGCAATGTGTCGAAACAAATTGAATGCTGGGTTTCATGAATTATCGTTGCCTGCAGGCAGCCGACCCCGTACCTGAAGAGAAGAGGGCAGAGAGATGAAGAGGAGCAGGAAGACCTAACAAAAGACATGGAGGATCCTACACCTGTACCCAATGTGGAAGAAGTTATTTTACCAAAAAATGGTAATGAAGTGATGCTATCTCCCCTTCATTCTGTTGTTGCTGGTTCTTGCCACATGTGTTGCAATATGCATTTACATGTTGGAGGTTTTCATTGATTTTTTTCATCTCTACATATGGGACTTTTTATTCACCATGCACATTTCCTTATTTCATTTAAAAACATAATTAGTGAATTTGGTTCTTTTAGCTTTAATCCCTTCCATACTCTTTGAGATGTGAAGGTGGAGCGATATATATCACTTGTATTGAAAGAACATTTGAAACGTAAGTAATTGGAGCCCAAGATTGGATGGGTTGGAATTTATGGAAAAATAGTAAATGTTATGCTTGGTTGTTGCGTAATTGTTTTATAGAACATATCCAGCACAAGAACACTCCCTTCTGCCCACAATGTCTGTGCCCAACATGATGCCAAGACCATCTCTTGTATGCCTGCACATAATCCATATCCATGTGCCTTTCATAAAATCTTCTAAATGCCACGATTGTATCTGTCCAAACCACCAGCCCAGGCAGCATGTTCCAGGCACCCACCACCCTCTGTGTAAATGAAAAACAATTGCAAACAGTACTCCAAAATCAGCCTAACCAAAGTCCAATAAAGCTGCATCATGACATGCTGACTCTTATATCCAATGTCCCAACTATGAAAGCAGGCATACCATTTGCTGGCTTTACCCCTCCATCTACATGTGACAATAGGTGCAGGAGTAGGCCATTCGGCCCTTCGATGTGCTGCCACTTTCAGGAAGTTTGGGACTTGGACCCCAAGATCCCTCTGTACATCATGCTATTAATTATACATGATAGTACAGTTTTAAGAATTGAATATGACAATTATGATATTGAATATACATATTGATGGCAATAAGCTGGTCCAATGGCAATAGGCCAAATAGTATTGTTTCTGGTGCAGTTTTGAAACATTTTGCTTCACAAACTCCATGCTGACTAGCCTACTACTCGTATTGATGGACACAGTTCGTTTCTATTGGGATCTTTTCATGAATGTTGACAATTTGTGGATTGTGCATTACTTGGAAATTAGCCAAGTAATCAGACCTTATGCTTTCAAAATAAATCTGTTCTGTTTTGACATGTTATTAACGGTTATTGTAATCACTTTCTTTGCTAGTGAACACCAAGAAGGACAGTGAGCACACTCCTGTAAAAGGAGGTACAATCGCTGATTTAGGTAATATATTTATAACGTCTATTCCTCTTGCTTTTCATTTGGTGTGAGGCAAACCCTGTTATGTTAACCCTTTTAAATGGAGGAATGTAGTTAATGCAATTGGATTGCACTCGATCACTAGTGGCGATGCTGTCTCAACGGGTACTGTCACCTCATTACGTTTTCTTATTTCTTCACTGCTTGATGATTTTCTGAAATATTACAATTTCAGCAATGACAGCAGAATTTAGCCGGTATAATTTTGGAAACATGACATTTGTGGTAAAAACTCATTATTTCAATGAGCGCAAGGGGAGGTTTGCAGTTTGTGAAGATAAGTTTGAGTCTTGGTATTGTTTGTTTTCGGCTCCTAATTGGAGTTCCCAGAGTACATGTAATGATCATACTTTCTATCTTTGATTGTATATGTAACGTTTTTATTTATCTATGCCTTCAATTATCTTTATCTTGTTCATTAGCTTGCCACCTCCAGATTTGTTGTACTTGTTTCTCTGCTGTTTGCCCTTGCTAACTCTCTCGTGTGTTTGTCATCTTTTGCCCAGGACTGCTCTTGCTTACTCACTCCCCACCATTTTTCTTTGTCTACACAATGGGTTTCCACCTTGTTGCTTCATAAAGAACCATAAAGCCGAGGCAGTCCCTTTGATCCACTTGAGACCATCAGGCATCCATTTGCACTAATCCAATACTTTGACTAAAAACTGTCTTTATTTCCTTTTGATAGATCATTTAACATTAACCATATTAAAATACGCAGCCAATTTATTGAGCAAAACATGACAGTGTTGGAGTAACTCGGCTGATCTGGCAGCATCTCTGGAGAACACGGATAGGTGATGTTTTGGGTCAGGACCCTTGCACTGTTTAAAAAAAAATGATTGAAGACTTGAGCAATTCTATACAAGATATAGAAAGCCATTTTGCCGCACACTGTACACTACCAGTGTTTTAAACTGCACACTCGTTTACTGTAAATGCTGTTCTGTGTGAACATTCTTTTTGACATTTGATACATTTCTGGTATTTATAATGTCATAGTGATACAGTGTGGGAACAGGCCCTTTGGCCAAACATGTCCCAGCTACACTAGTCCCACCTGCCTGCGTTTGGTCCATATCCCTCCAAATTTGTCCTATCCATGTACCTGTTCAACTGTTTCCTTCAATGTTGGGATAGTCCCAGACTCAAATACTTCCCCTGGCAGCTTGTTCCATACATCCACCACCCTTTCTGTGCATTTAACTGATCTATTCCTCCCATGATTTTATACACCTCTGTAAGATCACCCCTCATCCTCCTGTGTTCCAAGGAATAGAGACCCAGACTACTCAACCTCTCCCTATAGCTCACACCCTCTAGCCCTAAGGATAAAGGGGAAGTCTTTTAGGACCGAGAAGAGAAAATCATTTTTCACAGAGAGTGGCGAATCTGTGGAATTCTCTGCCACAGAAGGTAGTTGAGGCCAGTTCATTGGCTATATTTAAGAGGAGTTAGATGTGGCCCATGTTGGAGGTATGGAGAGAAGGCAGGTACAGGATACTGAGTTGGATGATAAGCCATGATCATATTGAATGGCGGTGCAGACTCGAAGGGCCGAATGGCCCACTCCTGCACCTATTTTCTATGTTTCTATGTCCTGGCAACATCCTCGTAAATCCTCTCTGAACTCTTTCAAGCTTGACAATATCTTTCCAAAACAGAGTGCCCAGAGAGCTGAACACAGTACTCTAAATGTGGTCTCCCCAACGTCTTATACAACTGCAACATGACATCCCAACATCTATACCGTACTCTGACTGATGAAAGTCAATATGCCAAAAGCCTTTTCACTAATAAGCTTGTAGATTAATCTAAATAATTACAATGCATTAATTCTATTTTCATGTCATTCTAGTATTTTAATTAGTTCTAGTGTTAGGTTGTTGATTGTTTGCCCACCTGTGTCTTGATATCCTTTCCAAACCAACCTTCACTTTTACCCATTTTCCTGTTGGGGGGGGGGGAAGAACTGATCCTTGATCATCTTTGTCCCGTATCCTCTAACTAAAATATAACCCTGGTTAGCCATGTACCTAGACACTCATCTTCCTGAACTGCTTGAATGTTCTCTTATTGAGGTTTCATTAGTGAAGAAAGTTTTTAATCTAGAGCTATTTTACTCTAATGAAGTGAGAAGTGGTCCTTTGGTTGTGGGGATGCAAAGGAAGCTGGAAGGATGGGGTAGGGATGGTGGGATTGGGCATCCTGTATCAGTGGCTTATTTGTCATGTTGTTAAAATGGTTCTTGTTCAGTTTGGGTGTAATTGGTGTTTCCCATGAACAACAACAGTGATCCTTTTAACAGCATTATTCCTTTTTCCTCAGTTTTCACAGTCAATTGTGTTTTAGTTTCCTAGTGGGGAGATTTGAACTTGTAGATTCTAGTATGAAAATCACTGCAGAGAATATTTTCTACTTTTAAATTGGTTTTGTGTCCCTACAAGGTCTTTCCTTGTTAACCTTGTTGGTATTATTAATAGATACAGGGATAGGTACACGAGGTGTAACTGAGTCAAATGTGATTGGTTTGGTTTGACGCCAGCTCCTTTTTTTTACATGCCGTATTAAACTTCTGTTGAAACAAGTACTGCAATCTACACCTAACAAAAAAGGCACAACTTGGATTTATTTTTGTATGTGAAGGCAGAAAAATCCCTGGTCTGTGTGAGGTGGCAAGAGTGGGTTGCTGAGGATGCTCGTGGGGAGTAATTGCTTGGATCCGAGACCTTTGCTCTTCACCTTTTTTATTTTTAGAATTGACAGGTGATTTGTCTGTTCTTGGTTGCTGAACAAACTGTTTTTGGTCCTATTTCCAGCTTTAATAATGGGTTTGTGTTGCAAGATGCCATTCGTCTGCGGGCGGTCATGGTGGCGCAGCGGTAGAGTTGCTGCCTTGCAGCGCCAGAGACCCGTGTTCGATCCTGACTATGGGTGCTGTCTGTACGGAATTTGTACGTTCTCCTTGTGACTTGCGTGAATTTTCTCAGAGATCTTTGGTTTCCTCCCACACTCCAAAGACGTTCAGGTTTGTAGGTTAATTGGCTAGGTAAATGTAAAAATTGTCCCTAGTGTGTGTAGGATAGTGTTAATGTGCGGGGATTGCTGGTCGGCGCGGACCGAAGGGGCTGTTTCCGCGCTGTATCTCTAAACTAAATGAGGGGGTGTGGGGGGGGACGGGGACACGATGACTGACTCATTAAAACCTACCGAATAATGAATGGTCTCGTTAGTGGACATGGGAAGAATGATTCCAGTACTAGGAGAATCTGGAACCAGAGGGCACAGCCTCACAATAAAAGGATGTATCCTCAAAAAGATGAGGAATTTATTTAGCCGGAAGGTGGTGAATCTGTGAAATACATTGTCACAGATGGCTGAGGAGGCCAAGACATTGGGTATTTTTAAGGCAGAGATAGTGTCTTGATCAGTAAGGGTGTCGGGGGTTACGGGGAGAAGGCAGGAGAATGGGGTTGAGAGGGGAAATAGATCAGCCTTGATTGAATGACGGAGAAGACTCGATGGGCTGAGAGGCCTAATTCTGCCCCTTTGTCTTATGGTCTTATTACAATACCATTAATGTATGATTACCATATAGAGTGATCTAATATATATTTTTTGAGGCGTACAAAATTGGACTTTGGAGAGACAGCGCGGAAACGAGTCCACGACAACTAGTGATCACCCCGTATACCAGCACTATCCGACACACTAGGAATAATTTACAATTTTACTGAAGCCAAATGACCTACAAACCTGTACGTTTTTGGACTGGGAGAAAACTGGGGCACCCAGAGTAAACCTATGTGGCCACATGGAGAACGTACAAACTCTGTTCACAGTCAGGAATGAACCGGGATAAGTTCATAAGTCATAGGAACAAAATTAGGCCATTCAGCCCATCGTCTACTCCGCCATTCAATCATGGCTGATCTATCTCTCCCTCTTGACCCCATTCTCCTGCCATTCTCTTTGGCGCTGTAAGGCAGCCGCTGCGTCACTATGCCTCCCTGTACTATAATGATACTTGCTGGTGTGGTTGAACCGATTACTCTTGGTCATATCAAACACTTGTTGATTAAGAACACTGCCTGCATCTGTTTCTCTTGGTTGCACAAGTTAAAATCCCTCTTGAAATTGTGTTGTTGCAGATGAGCAAGAAGATGAGCCGGCATCTGCAGGAGGGAAGGTAATAAACACAAAGCCAAGAGTGACGTGAAAATTGTAACTATGGCAACAACTTTTTTTCCCCAGGCACAAAAATAACTGTTTTTCTGTGTTCTGTAATGATAGCATTTGTGCATGTTGCCATGCATGCTACTTATTGGTGGTAGATATTCCCAGTCTAGTGAAGCGATTGTAAAGCAGGTTCCACCAAGTTGCAGCACAGAAAGCCACAGAAGATCCTTTTACCCTGTGGGTATTAAACTGTACAACCCCTCCCCCTTCTGTCGTGGGGTAGACTGTCTTACCCCCTCACCCCCCACCCCCGGACTTTCCACTCGTCACTTTAATTTCATGTTCCATGTTATGTTTTATGACTGTTGGCAGACCAATTTCCGTCCTGGGAAAAATGAAGTGGTATCGTATTGTAAAATTTTGATCGCCTGTTTCCGGGCTTACAGGATGGCAGAAGGGAAATATGACTCTGTTCAGAGGTGTTTCATTTTTGTAAATGGCATCTTGTATTTCGCCTGCAGGACCAATGGTTAATTTGATGTCTGTTGAATATCCATAAAATGGAAATGGGCAGATTTTCTCGGCAGTTCTAACTGCTTTGTGAATTGTAATTATATACTCCAATATTGATCAGTTTCCCGTTAAGACATGCAAAATTCTGTCTGTGAGATCTCCCTTCAACCCGGTTTGCAAAATGAACAGCTACCTATAGGTTACATTAATCAATCAGAACCACAGTGATCGACTGACATTGTGATCGCCTTGTGTCGCCTTGATCGCCCGGCGCGGCCTTAATGGCCGCGGGAATTGTGTACCAGCTCCGCCAGGGGCTTTGACTTTGACATTGGGAGGAGAATGGGGAGAGCAGGGGAGAGATAAGACTTTGCCTTCCATCACAGTGAGGAGGATGATTCAGTAATAATGAGATACAGTAAAAAAATCTTTGTTTTGAGTGCTATCCAGGCAAATCATACCTTGTGTGAACATGAGGCAGTGCAAAGGGGAAGATGAACAGAGTGCAGAATAGATGGCTAAAGAGAGAGTTCAGGTAAAAAAATAGTGCAAGGGTCACACGAATTGATTGGAAGATCGGGAATTCATCCTCTGCATGCGAGAGGTCCATTCCAGATTCAGATCAGGAACTGTTCTTGGTGGTAGGTACTTTCAAGCTCATGTATCTTCTGGCTGCAAGGAATGGAGCACAGAGAGTGACCAGGTTGAGAGTTGTCCTTCATGACACTGGCTGCTTTCCCAAGGTAGTGTGAAGTGCAGATTGAGGGGGGAGGGAGGAGGAGGGGGTCTGGTTTGCAAGATTGTCTGGCTGAGCTCTCATCTCTCTGCAGTTTCTTGTGGTCTTGGGCGGAGCAGTTGTCACGCCCAAACTATGATGCATCTGGATGGGATGCTTTGGATCGGGACATGTTTATGGTGTTGTTTATGCTTTAAGAACGTGAAGCATTTGGCCATCTCCACTTCAGCCCCACTGGCACAGACTATGGAGTGTCCTCCACCCTGCTTCCCGAAGTTGATGACTGGCGTCTTCAATTTTCTAATGCAGAGGACATTGTACCGCAGCTGGCAAATTCATTTCACTGCACTTTATGTGCTATTTTCCTCCATGGCTTTAGTTGCTGTTTGGTCTCTCGCAGCTGCTGCTGTGCTTGGTTTTAATCCCAGGCCCAAAATAAATGAAGAACAAAATAAAACTAGGAGATTAAAATGAATCACTTAGTGGTGACTCTCTGATGCCTGTTCTCCAAAGTGCAAATCCATGCCCTACAAGCAGTTGAGGTATGCTTAATCAGTTTTTGATAATGATCGTCAAGGTTGTGTGTTTGGTGGGAAATGAGAAGAATTTGTCACTCTTCAGAAAGCTGAGTTTCAGCATCCACCTAATGGTACCTTGTCCAATAAGCGCTTTGTGAAGTTGGATGCAAAATGCTGGAGTAACTCAGTGGGTCAGGCAGCGTCTCTGGAGAAAACAAATAGGTGACGTTTTGGGTCGGAACCCTTCTTGACCCTCTAATCTGAGGTTCTTCATGGTCGTGGTCTGATCTGCCAATGGGATTCGGACCTTGGGCCACCTTGTACAAAAACGAGCACTGTTGATGCACTTCCTTTCATGGAATGAAACCACAAACACTTCAGCTGTTGCAAAAATTGGGAAATGGCATCAATTTAAGATGATAATGCTAAAAATGGATATTTGTTATTCAACGTTAGGAAGAAGAGGACAATGCCAGTACTAAACCAGATCACTTGCATCCTGTGGACCAAGCAGAGGATAATGTCACTGAACAGACGCATCACATTATCATTCCTAGCTACTCAGCATGGTTTGACTACAACAGGTAAGAATAAATATTTTATTCATTTTTTATGTCTTTCACTTCCGCTTGGTCCGTATTTGTTTCTTTTATTTGCAACAATTCCCAGTATCTGTCGGGCTCCTGCACACAACACTGAGAACGGAGACGAGGAAACACTTTTTCACTAAGAGTTATGAGTGTGTGGAATTCTCTACCTCGGGGCGGTGAAGGTCGGTTCTCTGGATACTTTCAAGAGAGAGCTAGATAGGGCTCTTAAAGATAGCGGAGTCAGGGGATATGGGGAGAAGGCAGGAACGGGGTACTGATTGTGGATGACCATCCATGATCACATTGAATGGCGGTGCTGGCTCGAAGGGCCGAATGGCTTATTCCTACATCTATTGACTAACCTCAGCAACTATGCTCTTCGAAGAAAGACTGGTTGTACTACTGACCGGTTTTGCACAACTATGGTTACCTAGTTTACAGTTATTGATTTGTTATATTTATGATACATTCATCTGCCGTTGCATTTTTTGGATCTATTAAGCTGTCTATTATGGGTCTAAATTATGTCGTTAATTTGGACACTGTCTTACACTTAGGCCTGCTGCAGCATTCCACAGACTAAAGACAGATCCTTCATAGTTCTGATTCAACAATTGGTTTGGTTAACTGCCAACATTTTTGCATGAGTGCCATTTTACATGTCCTCTGTTTTGTCTTCACTAGAACTTAGAACAGGACAGGAACTGCTCCTTTGGCCCAGGATGTCCATGCCTAATGTGATGCCAGTTGAAACACATCTCCTCTGCCTGCACCTGATACATATTACTTCTCCTACACTTTCCACTATTCCTCCTACTACTTTCCTCTTTTTTCTTTGTACATTTAATTCCTCTTTTTCTCCCCATTTCCAACAAACAGGTGTGAGCAACCTGACTGTGGACCGTGCATCTGAGCGCTACTGCCTTTATCCTTGATAAGCTTTGAGGTCTGGCAGGGAATGCAAATTTACTGTGGATCGTATTACTTTGAGTTGTGAAACTGCATTTCTTGACTAGCTCTAAAAAAGGATGCCAAGTAATGGACTAACTCAGTGGGTCAGGTGGCATCACTGGAGAAGAACCTGTCGAAGTTCTCCAGAGTTGCTGCCTGACCCGCTGAGTTACGTTAGCACTTTGTCTTTTTTCTACCAGTGAGTATTTTCACTTTCAGCCTCGAGTGGGCAACATGGCAGCAGAACATTTCTAAAATATCACTCATTCATTGACGATTTAGAGTTGAGTCGCATCACTGAAAGAAGGGCTTGAACGATTCTTAATACTTCATATGATTAAAATGAAGAACATTGATATATGTTGAGGAAGGAACTGCAGTTGCTGGTTTACACTGAAGATACAAATATACTAAAAAATTGGTGTCCAATTCGGTTAAAAAAAATTCTGTCTAAATCTCCACGATAATTGGCTTTCTGCGAGACAGTGAGCCTCTGCGTAGATGGTTGAGTGCGTGGAAATCCGCGGATTGGAATTTAGCGGAAAGCGTGTACGCGGGTGCAGGCCGACCGTCTTTGCATACACATCTCTATGGCCAGCGCTCAGCACAACTAGAGTAGCGGTTTTACTCTGTCCCCAGGCCAATCGTACCGGGGTTGGGGCGGGGAGCACAGAGTTACGTACACGTACACAACACTTGCACTGCATTCAAGTGTCTATGTTCTCTGTTTTTACCCGATTCAATAGATAATAGGTGCAGGATTGGGCCGTCAATGTGATCATGGCTGATCATCCACAATCAGTTCCCCGTTCTTGCCTTTTCACCATATCAACAGACTCCGCTATCTTTAAGAGCTCTATCTAACTCTCTTGAAAGCATCCAGAGAATTGGCCTCCATTGCCTTCTGAGGCAGAGAATTCCACAGATTCACAACTCTCTGGGTGAAAAAGTTTTTCCTCATCTCCGTTCTAAATGGCCTACCCTTAATTCTTAAACTGTGGCCCCTGGTTCTGGTTTGCCCCCAACATCTGGAACATGTTTCTACTCCCTTAATCTTATCAATAAGATCCCCTCTCATCCTTCTAAATTCCAGAGTATACAAGCCCAGCCGCTCCATTCTATCAACATATGACAGTCTCACCATCCCGGGAATTAACCTTGTGAACGTACACTGCACTCCCTCAATAGCAAGAATGTCCTTCCTCAAATTAATATGTCCCTTTCAGAATAGCAGGCATTGATTAGCGGGATATGGCAAGTCTCAGTGCTGGGACCGCAAATATTTACAATATACATTAATGATTTAGATGAAAGTATTAAAAGTAACATTAGCAAATTTGCAGATGACACAAAGCTGGGTGGCAGTGTGAACTGTGAGGAGGATGCTACGAGGATCCTCGGGACTGTCATATGCTGAGAGAATGGAGCAGCTTGGCTTGTACACTCTGGAGTTTAGAAGGATGAGAGGGGATCTCATTGAAACATAAAAGATTGTTAAGGGTTTGGACATGCTAGAAGCAGGAAACATGTTACCGATGTTGGGGGGAGACCAGAACCTGGGGCCACAGTTTAAGAATAAAGAGTAAGCCATTTAGAATGGAGACGAGGAAACACTTTTTCTCACAGAGAGTGGTGAGTCTGTGGAATTCTCTGCCTCGGGGGGGCGGTGGAGGCAGGTTCTCTGGATGCTTTCAAGAGAGCGCTAGATAGAGCTCTTAAAAATAGCGGAGTCAGGGGATATGGGGAGAAATCGGGAACGGGGTACTGATTGGGGATGATCTGCCAATATCAGATTGAATGGCGGTGCTGGCTCGAAGGGCCGAATGGCCTACTCCTGCATCTATTGTCTATTGTTGATTAATCCCTACTCTTTGTTTTTTGCCTGCCAACCAATTTCCTATCCATGTCAGCACTCTACCCCCAATACCATGTACTCTAATTTTGCTCACTAATCTCACCTTACCAAATGCTTTCTGAAAGTCTAGGTACGCTACATCCACTGGCTCTCCCATGTCCGTTTTCCTAGTTACATTCTCAAAAAAGCCTAGAAGATTAGTCAAGCATGATTTCCCCTTCGTAAATCCATGCGGTCTCAGACCGATTTTGTTACTGCTGTCCAAATGTGCTGCTTTTCATCTTTTATAATTGATTCCAGCATCTTCCCCACCACCGATGTCAGGCTAACTGATCTACAGTTTCAATTGTGTAAAATGTGTTATTGGAAGTATAATTTAAAAAAAAGAAAATTACACCAGAAATTAAGGGTAAACCAGCAAGGAAATTGTGTCATTTCAAGGTATAATTATCAAAAAAATAATCAAAAGTTTCCTGTATAAAGGATACATCTCTCTAATTACACAAGCAAGGAACATGTATCATGTTACAAGTAGGTGTTGGTGTAATATAAAATATTTTCAATATGACAAGTGTAAACAAGCAATGAGTTTGTGTCATTTTAAGGTATGATTATCACATTTTCTGTCAAATAAGTGACAAGCAAGTAAAACGTGTTATTTTAAGGTACAATTATAAAAATTAAAAAAAAAATACAGTAAAAATTAAGGGTCAACGGGGAAGAAAACGCTGTCATTTCAAGGTCCAATTATCAACAATTTTCTGCATACGGGTTTATGCCCATTGAGGAAAAATGGGAAATGCCTTTTTTCAGGCCATGTGTTTGTAATTGGAGCAGATATTCAATGTGGAGATAAGGTAAACAATGGGATTTCCTCCTTTTGTAGCATTCATGAGATAGAACGCCGTGCCTTACCTGAATTCTTCAACGGAAAAAATAAGTCCAAGAGCCCAGAAATGTGAGTAAATGTAAAAAATTAAACACAAATGAGCTGAAAATATATTTGCATTTTGAGTGTCTTAACAGTTTTCAATTCTTTCAGTATAACTTTCACTATTCTCTTAATCCCATTCCCCTGCCTTCTCCCCAAAACCCTTGACACCTGATCTGATACCCTGTCTTCTTTCATTGACCTTATCTTCTCTATCTTTTTGGGCTTTATTCCTATTGATCAAATTAGGCTGAATTATTGTTTCTGCCAAGCGCAAGTACAGTTTTTCATTGTTTGTTTTGAATGTTTAATTGATGGTGTAAAGGTGGAGCTGCCTAAGATGGACTCGGACAGTAAGTCAACGTCGATAGCTGGACAACGGGAGATGTTCAAGCATCTTGTCCATAACAAAGGGGGATTCCATGAGAAAGGCGCGCAACCTGTGGGTAACAAAGGATGCCACGGGTAATGTTAAACTGGGAAGTAGGGCATACAAATTGGCAAGAACTGGTGGTAGGCTGGAGAACTGGGAGGGTTCAGGGATTTAGCAGCGATCGACTAAAACCTCAAAAAGGGAGTAAATTGATTTGAGATCAACTTTGTATGTAATATCAAAACGGTACAAGTTTCTGTGTGTGTGTCAATTGGCAATGGCAGTTAAAGTGGAACTGTTAGGAAATGAGGCTGGTAAATGAATAACGGGAAACAAAGTTTTAAATGAATTATACACAGCCATCTTCACTAGAGGAATCTGCAAATATCTCTAACATAAGATTTGAAATAACTGAGTAGATCTTGTAGAAATGCTAATTAATGGATGAAGTATTGGAGAAGCTCACTGGGCTGAAGGTTGGTGAATCGCCAGGACCCAATGGCTTTTGATTTTTTAAATAAATGGCAGCCGAGATGGTGGTAGCCGTTGGCCAAGGTGTTGCTCCAACCTACATTGTTGCACACCATGGATATTTTTATCTTTAGTTGTAATGCTTGGACACTCTAAGCATTGAAATATTGTTCCCTTTGTACAACCTGCCGTGCAGGTGAAGGACTTGATTTATCATGCTCGGGTTTTGTTGATTTGACTGGATAGCATGAAAACTTTTCACTATGAGCATGCCAATATGTACAGGATCTGAGGCCAGTGTAGATCAACCATCAGACTGAAAGACAATGCACGCTTGAGGGACTTTCAATCTTTTGTTTTTAGTTTTGTTTCTTCTGCCCTTGAAGAGGTTCCTGTATTGTGCTTGATACAACCTCTCTTTTCTGAGAACCGTGAAGAATAAAGCTTGGTAATGCTGTCGTTGGCAGATTAAATAGTGTGTTTCTGTTTGCGAATTTTAAGTTGTAGCTTGTGGTACCTTTTCTGAACAGAATGATGCCGTCAAAAGTCCTGTTTCCTTCATTGTCACTCCATTATTGTGTTCATTTGAATCAGCTATGCTTGTGTTGGCATTTCTATATTTGAAATGCAAGTTTGCTTTCAAATTGCAGAGTAGTCATGTTGATCTTATCCATCCAATCCATATCTTGCACTTGGGTAGTTAATCTTTAGTGATATTTTGGTTCATCTTGTATGTACTGAACCATATGCATAAGTATTTATTATACTGATATCTTCAGTATATTTAGTCTGTTTTGACTTTTACTGTTTTAATGTTTTTACAAACCATGTTTCTCGGGGTATCTAAATCTAAATTTTAATCGTTATTTAACTTATGACTTTGGATGTCAAGCTGCATACCCGAATCTCGTTGCACTTGATTCTGTGCAATGACCATAAAATATATTACACTCTGTGCAATGACCATAAAATATATTACTATTATTATTCAGAATGCTGAGATGAATTGTGCTTGAATTAATTAATTGAACTGAAACTATTTCTTCACTTCTTGCGAATTGAGTTTGGTATTTTAACAAGCAAATTACTTGTGATAAATGTTAGCATATTTCATAGGACCGCATTTTCAAAAAGAGCATTTAAAAAAAAAATTTGTGTCCAATTCCACAGATATTTGGCATATCGAAACTTCATGATAGATACTTACCGATTAAATCCTCAAGAATACCTGACCAGTACATCTTGCCGGAGAAATTTAACAGGGGATGTGTGTGCTGTGATGAGGTAAGGCAAGGGTTTTCGCGGAGGGTCAACCGAAAATGAAAAGCAGCAATCTAACATTTGAATTGGCAGAGGAGGGAGAAAGGTGGAGAAAACAGATGGAATTAAATGAGATAAAGGACTGCTTTTTCAATTATTTTATTCCCCTTCCTCTTTGCCAATTAAAGCACGTTTGATATCTGCTTACTCTTCATTCTGAAGAAACTTCACCGACTTTATCTGCTTTCTTCATATGCTGCTAGCCTGAGTATTTGTAGTACTTAAATGTTTTATTTCCTTTTTCAATCAACGACTGTTTTTTTGATTTCTCTGAAAAGTTTTGTCTTGAAATAAAGATATGAATGGTCTGCAGCTAAAACCTCACACGTGGGTTCTGTCTGACTACCCTTTCTGAAACAGTTTCGCATGCGTCCTTTTTTCTTGCCACAGTGACTGGGAAAATTGGAGATATGTAACAAACCTGTAGATGCTCTTACAGTCGCACAATGTGATTACTCCATGGATAATAAATCAACGCATGTTTTCTGTCATGTGGTAATTAGGGGGGAAGATGGAATGCTTGTTTGCCTTCCCCTCCAGCCCCAAATAAAAGTTTTAAATTAATGCCCACATTTAAAACAATACATACTGCATGTATTATTTGTGGTGTTGGTAATGGTGAAAGTGAAAAATAAACCAATGCATGCAAGTTGGTACCATGAAGAGGGAACTCTGCTGGATTGGACATGTGCTGGTGAACACACTTGACCATATATATTCACGTGCACCCTACTTTCTGCAGAGTTCATGCCTTCTTGGAGCAGTGGGGCCTCGTGAATTACCAAGTGGATGCCGACAGTCGACCTCTGCCAATGGGACCTCCTCCAACCCCTCACTTCAATGTTCTTGCGGATACACCCTCCGGCTTGGTGCCAGTTCATCTCAGGACCCCTCAAGTAAGAAATGCAAATTCAACTCTGGGCCCCTTTTCTCTCTACATTTCCCAAGTTAAGGGCCTGTCCCATTTATGCGACCTTTACAGGCGACTGCTGGCACCCGTCATAGGTCGTCGAAACTTTCAACATGTATTTTTCGTTTGCATCTTTGAATAGGTATAAACTTTACCTTCACTAAACATCAATGAGGTTAATCTTCTCTTTTTAACATTATAACTTAAGCCCTGTTTCATTTGTGCAAATGACATGCGGTATTTTTTATTGAATTTGAGGCTTGGGCAGTGCAGCTGGTAAAGCTGCTACTTCATAGCCCCCGAGACAATGTTCCCAATGTTGGGTGAGTCCAGAACCAGGGGCCACAGTCTTAGAATAAAGGGGAGGTCATTTAAAACTGAGGTGAGAAAAAGCGTTTTCACCCAGAAAGTTGTGAATTTATGGAATTCCCTGCCACAGAGGGCAGTGGAGGCCAAGTCACTGGATGGATTTAAGAGAGAGTTAGATAGAGCTCTAGGGGCTAGTGGAGTCAAGGGATATGGGGAGAAGGCAGGCCTGGGTTATTGATTGGGGACGATCAGCCATGATCACAATGAATGGCGGTGCTGACTCGAAGGGCCGAATGGCTTCCTCCTGCATCTATTTTCTAAGTTTCTACCTCTGGTGCTGTTTATTTGGAGTTTGCGTGTTCTCACGGTGACTGCGGGAGTTTCCTCCGGGTGCTCCGGTTTCCTCCCACATCTCAAAGATATGCTGGTTTAACTGCCCCTAATGTGTAGGGAGTGGATGCGAAAGTGGTATAACGTAGAATCTGTGTGAACGGGTGATCAAAGGTCAGCATCAACTCAGTGTTGAAGGGCCTGCTTTCATGCTTTAACTATAAGCCATACCTGCCTGAAATCATGAGAAAACTGTTTAAATAGACTTGGTTTACTAAGTTTTATTGTTGTTTCATGTAAAGTCTCGAACTCTGATGCAGATTCCGGCCTCCCAACAGTTGTTGAACTTCCCAGAAAAGCCAAAGGACAAACCGGCTGACCTGCAGAACTTTGGGCTGCGGACCGACATGTACGCAAGAAAGGGCACCTTGGCTAAAGTAAGCATTAAATTTTTACTTGAAGGGATTTCCATGGGTCTAGAGGTTTCTGGAAGGGAGAATTCATGGAAACTCTGCTGGATGCAAAAAAATTGATAAATATGTAAAGAAACTTGAAATGAATGTTGGTAGAAACAGGAAAGGGATGAATTGAACCCTGGAGCCTATTTATGTGTGCTAAATTATCGATTTTCTTTAGATGCGTAAGTGACTTGGATCCATTTATTTTCCATTTGCCATCTGGGCACATTCATATTTGGCTGCCATTTGAAAGATTAGTGCTTTTTAATTCAGAAATTGCACATCAGAAGCTTCCAATTTTTTTTAGTTCAATCTCCAATAACAGTTTAGATTTCACACATTCATGTGCAATGATATTTTTCTATATTTTCGTAATGAAACTAGAATTGTCTATTTCCTTCTGTCACAATAGTTTTTTTTCTCGTCTGTCAATCGTGCAACAAATGTTTTTCATTGTACCTCTGTAAATGTAACAATATTGAAACATATAAGATTATTAAGGGCTTGGACATGCTAGAGGCAGGAAACATGTTCCCGATGTTGGGGGAGTCCAGAACCAGGGGCCACTATTTAAGAATAAGGGGTAAGCCATTTAGAACGGAGATGAGGAACACTTTTTCTCACAGAGTGGTGAGTCTGTTGAACTCCCTGCCTCAGAGGGCGGTGGAGGCAGGTTCTCTGGGTGCTTTCAAGAGAGCTAGATAGGGCTCTTAAAAATAGCGGAGTCAGGGGATATGGGGAGAAGGCAGGAACGGCCTGTGGCCATGATCACATTGAATGGTGGTGCTGGCTCGAAGGGCCGAATGGCCTACTGCACCTTTGTCTATTGTCTATAATAAACTAGACTAAACTAACCTTTTTGCGATGAAGCAACAAGGTTCAAGAGCATGAAGTGCTGGAGTAACTCAGCAGGTCGGGCAACATCTCTGGAGAACGTGGATAGTTGACGTTTCGGTTCTTGACCCAAAATGTCTTCACCTATCCTTGCTCACCAGAAATGTTGCCTGACCTGTGGAGCTACTCCAGCACTTTGTCCTTTTGTGTATTAACCAGCATCTGCAGTTCTTTGTTTTTACAAGCAACACTCACTGAGCTATCTAAGGTTCATCAGTTGACTAGTTGAAAGTGAAATCAGAAAAGCAGAAACCTTTTGATATACAACAGGTACATGGAATGTTTTGTTTGTGATGAGCTGATTTCCAAAGAGATTAATGTTAGGAACATCATTTTAAAATTTGGACTCTTCCCCTCACACCCCCCCCCCCCCTGCACCCCCAACATCCAAAAATATCAAGAGAATCATGTTGTTAATAATATCAAAGAACTGACAACATGCCTAAACCTCTGCCATTGCTTTACTGGGAGGTTAAATAGGATCAAGATAAGTAGTAAGTTTTACATCCTCGTGGTAACATGGTCAGAGGTAGAAGTTTGGAGCCTGATGTATTCTGAGAATCGTCATCATTGATCACATCATAAAATAAACTTTCAGTGTTCAAGGACTCTGAAGATACTCTGGCTTATAGACAGTATACAATAGACGCAGGAGTAGGCCATTCGGCCCTTCGAGCCAGCGCCGCCATTCAATATGATCATGGCTGATCATCCACAATCAGTGGCCCCGTTCCTGCCTTCTCCCCATATCCCCTGACTCGTCTATCTTTAAGAGCCCTATCTAGCTCTCTCTTGAAAGTATCTTTGGCTTACTTGTGTACTTAACATCTTTGGTGGGGTATTGTAATGAAGCAGTGGTTTACATCAAGAGGTTGATGACGCTTGCAGATTAAATCATATCCCATGTGTTATTGGGATGGAATTAATGGCTTATGATTATTTCTCAGCCCAGAATAGAGATCTAATGTTTCTCATTATCGAATGATCTTTGCTGGAAAATGCAATTGTAACCATGGCGATGGTAACTCGCTCTGGATTGGCACCATACAGATGAACATATTGCCCATGCTGTGTATTTGTGTGTCAAGTCTTTTTTTGGAAGCGTTGTTATCTACTTGTGAATCTCTTAAGACTTTGTGCCTTGGTTTCATGAATAGAAGAAATGAAAGGAAAGCTTCAAAAGTGAATCAAGCGATTGAGGCTGTGCATTATGTCAGCACCTTTCCAATGGCATGCTCATATTTTTCCACTGTCTATGTTGCAGCAAAGCAAAGCCAGTGCAGCTCGAGACTGGACAGACCAGGAAACCCTTCTCCTGTTAGAGGTGAGTGATTCTCATTCAAAACCACATTCATTGTGGCAGCAGCTCAGGCACAACAGAAGACAGTATGAAAATAATGTGTTTTTTTTTCCTATTCATGGAACATAAAGCAACGCAGCACCAGGACAGGCCCTTTGGCCCACAATATCTGTGCAGAACATGATGCCAAAACCAACTCTTATCTGCCTGCACATTATCCATATCCTTCCATTCCATGTACCTATCCAGATTTCTTAAATGCCACTAAGCACCACCACTCCCAACAGCATGTTTCAGGCACTCACCACCCTCTGTTTTTCAATATGAAAACTTGCCCTGTATATCTCCTTTTAACTTTTTTCCCCCCTTACCTTAAAGTTACATCCGTTGATACTTGATGTTTTCATTATAGGGGATAAAGGTTCTGACTGTCTACCCCATCTTTGCATTTTCCAGCAAAGATCAGAATATCTCTGCATAGCATAATTTTATATACTTCATCAGGTTGCCCTGCAACCTTCAGCATTCCAGAGACAACTATCCAAGTATTTCCAATCTCTTCTTGTAGCCAATATCCCTAATTGATGTGTCATTCTGGTAAACCTCCTCTGCTCCCTTTCTGAAGCCTCCACATCCTCCATGTAATGGGGCGACCAGAACTGCAATACTCTAAATACAGCCTAATCAAAGCTGCATCATAACTTCCTGACACTTGTACTCAGTACCTCAATGCTACAAGATCAAGCATGTCATATGCCTCCTTAGCACTCTATCTACTTGTGTTGTCACTTTCAGGGAGCTACGGACTTGGGCACCTAGATCCCTCCCTGTACATCAATGCTGCTAATGGCCATGCCATTAATTGTATATTTTCCCCTGACATTTGACATCCCAAAGTGCAACACCTCACTATTGGTCTCTATTCCATGGAGCGCAGGAGGATGAGGGGAGATCTTATAGAGGTATACATAATCATGAGAGGAATAGATCGGGTAGATGTACAGAGTCCTTTACCCAGAGTAGGGGAATCAAGGACCAGAGGACATAGGTTCAAGGTGAAGGGGAAAAGTTTTAATAGGAATCTGAGAGGTAACACTTTCACACAAAGGGTGGTGGGTGTATGGAACAAGCTGCCAGAGGAGGTAGTTGAGGCTGGGATTATCCCATCGATTAAGAAACAGACAGGTACATGGATAGGACAGGTATGGAGGCATATGGACCAAGCGCAGGCAAGTGAGCTACCCAAGGACATTGCTGGTCGGTGTGGGTGAGTTGGACCGAAGGGCCTGTTTCCCCACTGTATCACTCTTATGACCTCACACTTGCTCGGATTAAACTCCATCTGCCGTTTCTCTGCCCCTATCAGTAGCTGATCTGTATCCCGCCATACACTTTGACAGCCTTCCTCATAATCTGTGACTCCATCAATCTTGGGGTCGTCTGCAAACTTGTTAATCAACCTGTTCACGTCCAAGCCACATAATACATCACACATACTTGCAGAACACCACTGGTCACAGACCTCCAGCCTGAGTATTGTTCTTCCACCATAACCCTTCCACCCCAACCCTCTGTCAGTAAGTCCATTCTGAAACCAAGCTAATCCTATCCTGAACAAAATGTCTCCAGTAGGTTCCCTACCACTGACATGAGGCTCACTGGCCTATAATTCCCTGTTTTTTCTCTACTTCCCTTAAATAAAAGAACACCATTTGCAGTTCTCAAGTCCTCCAGGACCTTGCCTGTGGCCTGCGAAGACGCAGAGATCTTCATCAAGGCTCCCACAATCTCCCCTCTTCTCAATAACCTGGGATAGATCCATCAAGTCCTTGGGATTTATCCACCTTCATAGTCTTCTAGAGCCCCAACACCTTATTTTTGTAGAAACATTCTGAATAAGGATGCAGGTAACAGTGCTGTCTGGCTGTTTGCATTTCGTGGCATGCAATCTGCTTCCTTGTAATCTACGGAAGGAAAAAGTATCCCCAGACTACAACTACATAGCAGAATTCAGCGCTCTGGTAAACAACACCGCTTGGTTACTTTCTCCTTGGTAATTGTCTTGATTTACTGTGCATATAAAAGGCCTTGGGATTTTCTTTAATTTGACTTGCCAATGACATTTCATGGTACCTTTTGGCCATCTATCATTTTGACTTTTTTTCATCTCCACCTGAAATGCTATCAATCCATTTTATCCAGAGATGCTGCCTGATCTGCTGAGTTACTCCAGCAATGGTGTCCTTTTGTGTGTATTAACTAACATCCTCAGTTCCTTGTTTCTACATCCAGATGGACTGCTGACTCTCAGCTGCCATGAGTTTACCAGTGTTCCATAAATACGTGTATATACCAAATGTAACGACAGCTGATTTATTTGAATGAAATGAATCTTTTTCATGTTTAGGCACTGGAAATGTACAAGGATGACTGGAACAAAGTATCTGAGCACGTTGGAAGCCGCACGCAAGATGAGTGCATATTGAATTTCTTGCGGCTCCCCATTGAAGACCCATATCTTGAAGACACCGATTCCTCCCTTGGTCCTTTGGCCTTTCAGCCGGTTCCTTTCAGCCAGTCTGGGAATCCTGTCATGAGCACTGTGGCGTTTCTGGCCTCTGTCGTGGATCCCCGAGTTGCTGCAGCGGCTGCCAAAGCTGCTCTAGGTGAGAAACTTACAGACATAGTTTCCAAAAACTCTGTTCTCCCAAAGCTTCCAGGCCCTGCGGCACAGTGGGGCAGCGGTAGAGATGCTGCCTCTCAGCGCCAGAGACGCAGGTTCGATCCTGACAACGGGTGCTGTCTGTACGGAATTATTTATGTTCTCGCTGTGACCGCGTTTTACAACAGACAATAGACAATAGGTGCAGGAGTAGGCCATTCGGCCCTTCGAGCCAGCTCTGCCATTCAATGTGATCATGGCTGATCATCCCCAATCAGTGCCCCGTTCCTGCCTTCTCCCCATATCCCCTGACTCTGCTATTTATGAGCCCTATCTAGCTCTCTCTTGAAAGCATCCAGAGAACCGGCCTCCACCGCCCTCTGAGGCAGAGAATTCCACAGACTCACCACTCTCTGTGAGAAAAAGTGTTTCCTCGTCTCCATTCTAAATGGCTTACTCCTTATTCTTAAACTTCTCCAAGATCTTTGGTTTCCTCTCATGTTCCAGGTGTACACGTTTGTTGTTATTTGGCTTGGTTATAAATGCCAAAAAATGTACTCCGTGTGTGTAGGGTAGTGTTAATCTGCTGGGATCGCTGGTCGGCGCGGACTCGGTGGGCAAAGGGGCTTGCTTGTGTGCTGCATCTCTTAAACTTAAACTCTCGTATTTGACATTTCCTCTCTGGGGAAGCGATAAAACCTATCTATACCTCTCATAATTTTATATACTTTTATCGGGTATCACCTCACCTATTTCTCCAGGGAACATGATGCAAGGTCTGTTTCCCAAGGCCTCTAACTGCAAGAAGTGGAAATGGACTCCAGATGAATTGCCAATGTAATTTGGTGGAACAACTTTTCTAATCTGCATAACCTTGGCAGTTCATAAACAGGTTACTTTCATAATCAGGGATGTCGATTCTTTTGATCTGCATCAGTATTATTGGCATAGAGATGGTGGAAAAAGTATGAAGTGTAATTGTATATCTTTTTGCAGAGGAGTTTTCCCACGTTAAGGAGGAAGTGCCGGTGGAACTGGTGGAGGCGCATGTGAAGAAGGTGCAAGAGATGGCCCGGTCTTCTGGGAAAGTCGACCCTTGCTACGGCTTGGAAAAAAGTGGCATTGCAGGCACTGCTCCAGAGGAACCGGAGAAAACTGGTGAGTGAGAACCGCTGCACTTGCATTCAGCCAGCATTATTGAAGCAAGTCACTTTTTGATTATAATGAACATTGACTTGCTAGTGTGTGCTCTTTTTGTTCCGGAAGACATGTTCTCCTCAGCCTGTGAGGTCCACCCTCCAGATTTTTTAATGAAATGCATCGAACTTTGCTTTTGCCAAAAGGACCTGCTAATGTGTTCTTGGAGCCCAATGTGCTGTTTAATATTTGACAGGGCTGTCAGGATGCAAGGTCTTGAGAACCGAATGAGCAAGCGGCGGGGGCGGGGGGAATGTGTTGGGGGGGAAAGAATGCTCGCAAATATCTTTAAAGAAATTGAGCTTGTATAAATAAATGTCAAAAAATGTCCTCAGTGTGTGTAGGGTAGTGTTAATGTGTGGGGGTCGCTGTTCGGTGTTGATTCGGTGGGCAAAAGGGCTTGTTTCTGCGCCATATCTCTAAACTACACTAAAAACGTGTATTTGACATTTCCTCTCTGGGGGAGCAATAAAACCTATCTATACCGGGAAGGGTGGGGGTGGTGGTGGGGGGGAAGAGAGATGTTATGAGAGAAAGGATATATGATTTGGGCTTTGGTGTTGATTGACATGCGGTGCTGTATGCAAATTGAAGAGATGGATTGTAGAAAAAAAATCTTGCGTGATGAAATATGAATGTTCTGCAATTTAGCTTGTACGTTCTGTACCAAAACTCGTGGATGCTCTATAATAGTTGTACCTTCTGTTTTATTCTCTTTATCTGAGAAGCAGATGTTGAAGAGGAGAAAATGGAAACTCGAGAATCAGAAAGTCAAGAATCTGAAAAGGTGAGCTGTTCTGCACACTAAGAGCATCAAAGGGCTGAGCAGTCCTCGTTCTCAGCCCAATGTGATTCAGGAAGGACAAATTTGGTTAACATCTTGGTTAATAAACCAGATTTGACCCTGACTACAGTTCTTTGTGTAGAGTTTGCATGTTCTACCCTGTGACCCACGTAGGTTTTCTCCGGGTGCTCCAGTTTCCTCCCACATCCCAATGACGTGTAGATTTGTAGGTTAATTGGCTTGTGTAAGTTGTTCCTGGCATGTGGGATATTTTTAAGGCAGAGATAGATAGATGGGGAGAAAGCAGGAGGATGGGGTTGAGAGTGAAAGATAGATCAGCCATGATTCAATGGCAGAGTAGACGGTGGGCTGAATGGCTTCATTCTGCTTCTTTCACTTATGAACTCGTGTACTGGTGATCACTGGTAGGCACGGACTCGGTGGACCGAAGGGCCTGAATCCTCGCTGTTTCTCTCAACTAAACTAAATGTATGGGAGCAACGAGCTGGAAACGGAGCAATAAACCTCATTGGAAATATCTGCCATTATTGTGCTAAACTATTTTATATTTAGTTAATTCTAATAGCAAATTTCACAATCTCAATGATCTGTACACAAGCTAGTTTCCCACTCCTCTCACCTGGGGTTGTTGCTGCTTCCTGGGTGTGCCTTGTCCTTGATGTCCAAGCAGTGTTTTGTACCGACGGTGACACTATTCTCATGCAGAAAAAGTATTTGTGTTCAACAGACACACTTGCCTTTTACCAGGTGGAACACAAAGAGGAGACTGAAGCAGTTTCAGAGAATACAGAGAAGATTCAAGTTTCATCTCCCAAAGAGTTGGAGAAACCCCCAGAAGTGGAAATGGCAAGCACTGACGTTAAACCAGGTATGTTTAATGTGGTGAGTTTTGAAAAATCGATTGATGTGCTTATGGAGAATAAACCTCATAGCATCGTGTTGTTATTTCCTAAGCGTGAATGCTTGCCATCAGCTAGATCTTTGCATTCAGTGTGCTTGTATGAAGGAACAGTCAACTTTAATTGGATTTGTTCAGCATAATTTATAAAAAAGCTACAACGAGTAGTAAAATATGGAGGGGACAAGGGGGACACAATTTCTTGGCGGCCGTACACACACACAGGCCGTACACACGCCGCACGATCTGGATGAGGGAATTGAATGCAACATCTCCAAGTTTGCGGTTGACACGAAGCTGGGGGGCACTGTTAGCTGTTAGGAGGCTGCAAGGTAACTTGGATAGGTTTGGTGAGTGGGAAAATGCATGGCAGATGCAGTATAATGTGGATAAATGTGAGGTTATCCACTTCGGTGGCAAAAACAGGGAAGTAGACTATTATCTGAATGGTGGCCGATTAGGAAAAGGGGAGATGCAGCGAGACCTGGGTGTCATGGTACACCAGTCATTGAAAGTAGGCATGCAGGTGCAGCAGGCAGTGAAGAAAGTGAATGGTATGTTGGCATTCATAGCAAAAGGATTTGAGTACAAGAGCAGGGAAGTTCTACTGCAGTTGTACAGGGTCTAGGTGAGGCCAATCCTGAAGTATTGCGTACAGTTTTGGTCTCCTAATCTAAGGAAAGACATTCTTGCCATAGAGGGAGTACAGAGAAGATTCACCAGACTGATTTCTGGGATGACAGGACTTCCATATGAAGAAAGACTGGATAGATGACCCTTTTCCTGTCTCCAACGTACCCCCTCCACTTGGACCCCCCCCCGTAGCCTTCCGGCTCTAGAACTATTTATCCAGAACTGCCGTCGGGACATCAACCGCCTCGACCTCTCCACTCCCCTGTCTCACTCCAATCTCTCCACCCCCGAACGTACTGCCATCGACTCACTCCGTAACAACCCAGACTGGGTTATCAAACCTGCCGACAAGGGAGGTGCCGTGGTAGTCTGGCGCGTCGATCTCTACAAAGCAGAGGCCGCGCGCCAACTATCGGACACCTCCTCCTACTTACCCCTGGACCATGACCCCACTGACGAACACCAGGCCACCATCTCGAGCACCATAACCGACTTCATCAGCTCCGGCTCCCTACCCCCCCGAGCCTCCGACCTCATCGTTTCCCAGCCCCGCACGGCCCGATTTTACCTTCTCCCCAAAATCCACAAACCCGACTGCCCTGGCAGATCCATTGTCTCTGCCTGTTCGTGCCCCACCGAACACATTTCCACATACCTCGACGCCATCCTATCCCCCTTTGTTAAATCCCTCCCCACCTATGTTCAAGACACCTCAGACACTCTCCGTCGGCTCCGTGCATTCCATTCTCCAGGCCCCATCCTCTCATCTTTACCATGGACGTCCAGTCACTCTACACCTCCATCCCCCACCAGGACGGTCTCAAAGCCCTCCGGTTCTTCCTCGACCAGAGGAGCAACCCATACCCGTCCACTGACACCCTCCTCCGCCTAGCGGAGTTGGTCCTTACCCTCAATAACTTCTCTTTTGACTCCTCCCATTTCCTCCAAACACAAGGCGTAGCTATGGGCACACGCATGGGCCCCAGCTACGCTTGCCTCTTTGTCGGGTACGTCAAACAATCCTTGTTCTCGACGTACCAGGGCCCCATCCCCGACCTCTACCTCCGTTACATCGACGACTGCTTTGGTGTCACCTCCTGCACCCACACACAACTGACTGACTGACTTCATCCATTTCACCACCAACTTCCATCCGGCACTCCTGGACCATTTCCGACATTTCCCTACCATTCCTTGACCTCACCATCTCTATTGCAGGTGTACACTCCTGACCGACATCCACCTACAAACCAACTGACTCCCACAGCTACCTGGACTCCTCTTCCTCCCACCCTGCTTCCTGTAAGGACTCCATCCCCTATTCCCAATTCCTCCGTCTACGCCGCATCTGCTCCCAGGATGAGGTGTTCCACACCAGGTCATCACAAATGGCCTCATTCTTGAGAGAACGGGGATTCCGCTCCCCCACTATAGATGAGGCTCGCACCAGGGTCTCCTCCATACCCCGCAACACTGCCCTCTCTCCCCATTCCCCCATTCGCAAACAGGCAGAGTCCCCCTGGTCCTCACCTTTCACCCCACCAGCCGGTAAATACAACACATGGTCCTCTGCCAGTTTCGCCACCTCCAACGTGACCCCTCCACTCGCCACATCTTCCTATCTCCCCGCCTGTCTGCCTTCCGCAAAGACCGCTCCCTCCGCACCTCCCTTGTCAATTCTTTCCCTTCCCTCCCGCTCTACCCCTTCCCCGGGCACTTTCCCTTGCAACCGCAAGAAATGCTACACTTGTCCCTTCACCTCCCCCCTCCACTCCTTTCAGGGACCCAAGCAGTCCTTCCAGGTCCGACAGAGGTTCACCTGCACCTCCTCCAACCTCATCTACTGCATCCGCTGCTCCAGATGCCAGATGATCTATATCAGTGAGACCAAGCGGAGGCTTGGCGATCGTTTCGCCGAACACCTCCGCTCGGTCCGCATTAACCAACCCGACCTCCCGGTGGCTCAGCACTTCAACTCCCCCTCCCATTCCGTATCCGACCTCTCGGTCCTGGGCCTCCTCCACGGCCAGAGTGAGCAACACCGCAAGTTGGAGGAACAGCACCTCATATTCCGTTGGGGAGTCTGCATCCTTGGGCTTGAGCATTGAATTTTCTCAATTCTGTTAACCCTTGCTGTCTCCTCCCCTTCCCACCTCTCCCTCAGCCCTCGGGCCCTGGCATTACCTCTCCATCTCCCTCCCCCACCCTAGTCGCACCAGCTTCTCATTTTCACACCACAAACAGCTTACAATGGCTTGTTCCCTTTATCATCGATACTTTTTTGCATATCTTTCATTCATTGTTCTTTATATCTCCACATCACCGTCTATATCTCTTGTTTCCCTGATCCCTGACCAGTCTGAAGAAGGGTCTCGACCCGAAACGTCGCCTATCTCCCTCGTTCCTTAGATGCTGCTGCACCCGCTGAGTTTCTCCAGCCTTTTGTGTACCCCCAAAGACTGGATAGACTCAGCTTGTACTCCAACTTGGGGCTGGAATTTAGAAGATTGAGGGGGGATCTCATAGAGACTTACTAAATTCTTAAGGGGTTGGAAAGGCTAGATGCAGGAAGATTGTTCCCGATGTTGGGGAAGTCCAGAACAAGGGGCCACAGTTTAAGGAGAAGGGGGGAAGTCTTTTAGGACCGAGATAAGAAAATCATTTTTCACACAGAGTGATGAATCTGTGGAATTCTCTGACACAGTAGGTAGTTGAGGCCAGTTCATTGGCTATATTTAAGAGGGAGTTAGATGTGGCCCTTGTGGCTAAAGGGATTAGGGGGTATGGAGAGAAGGCAGGTACAGGATACTGAGTTGGATGATCAGCCATGATCATATTGACTGGCAGTGCAGACTCAAAGGGCCGAATGGCCTACTCCTGCACCTATTTTCTATGTTTCTATGTAAATGTGGGGTTTAGTAAGTGGGTCTGACTGGTAAACGAGCTAATAGGAAATCTTTACAACAAAACCAACATTTCTAATGTTCTCCAGCGATGCTGCCTGATCCACTGAGTTACTCCAGTACTTCTTGTTGTTTTTTGTGAACCAGCATCTGCAGTTCCTTGGATACACAAAAAGCTGGAGAAACTCAGCGGGTTGCAGCAGCATCTAAGGAGCGAAGGAGATAGGCGACGTTTCGGGTCGAGACCCTTCTTCAGACTGGTCAGGGATAAGGGAAACGAGAGATATAGACGGTGATGTGGAGAGATAAGGAACAATGAGTGAAAGATATGCACTCAGGTAGCTGTGGGAGTCAGTTGGTTTGTAGTGGATGTCGGTCAGGAGTGTATCATCTGCAATAGAGATGGTGAGGTCAAGGAATGGTAGGGAAGTGTCGGAAATGGTCCAAGTGTATTTGAGTGCCGGATGGAAGTTGGTGGTGAAATGAATGATGTCAGTCAGTTGTGTGTGGGTGCAGGAGGTGACACCAAAGCAGTCGTCGATGTAACGGAGGTAGAGGTCGGGGATGGGGCCCTGGTACGCCGAGAACAAGGATTGTTCGACGTACCCAACAAAGAGGCAAGCGTAGCTGGGGCCCATGCGTGTGCCCATAGCTACGCCTTGTGTTTGGAGGAAATGGGAGGAATCAAAAGAGAAGTTATTGAGGGTGAGGACCAACTCTGCTAGGCGGAGGAGGGTGTCAGTGGACGGGTATGGGTTGCTCCTCTGGTCGAGGAAGAACCGGAGGGCTTTGAGACCGTCCTGGTGGGGGATGGAGGTGTAGAGTGACTGGACGTCCATGGTAAAGATGAGAGGATGGGGGCTGGAGAATGGAATGCACGGAGCCGACGGAGAGTGTCTGAGGTGTCTTGAACATAGGTGGGGAGGGATTTAACAAAGGGGGATAGGATGGCGTCAAGGTATGTGGAAATGTGTTCGGTGGGGCACGAACAGGCAGATACAATGGGTCTGCCAGGGCAGTCGGGTTTGTGGATTTTGGGGGAGAAGGTAAAATCGGGCCGTGCGGGGCTGGGAAACGATGAGGTCGGTGGCTTGGGGGGGTAGGGAGCCGGAGTGATGAAGTCGGTTATGGTGCTGGAGATGATGGCCTGGTGTTTCGTCAGTGGGGTCATGGTCCAGGGGTACGTAGGAGGAGGTATCCGAGAGTGGCGCGTGACCTCCGCTTTGTAGAGATCGACGGGCCGGACTACCACGGCACCTCCCTTGTCGGCGGGTTTGATAACCCAGTCTGGGTTGTTACGGAGTGAGTCGATGGCAGTACGTTCAGGGCTGGAGAGATTGGAGTGAGACAGGGGGGTGGAGAAGTCGAGGCGGTTGATGTCCCGACGGCAGTTCTGGATAAATAGTTCTACAGCCGGAAGGCTACGAGGGGGGGTCCAAGTGGAGGGCGGTACGTGGGAGACAGGAAAAGGGATCATCAGTGGGGGGCGAGGGCTTCTTCCCGTGGAAGAACGCTGTGAGGCGGAGGCGACGGTAGAAGAGCTCCAAGTCGTGGTGGGCGCGGAACTCATTGAGGTGGGGACGGAGGGGGACAAAGGTGAGACCTCTGCTGAGGACAGACCGTTCGATGTCGGAGAGGGGGAGGTCCGGGGGTGATGGTGAACAAGCGGCAAGGATGGGGGTTGTGGCCGGAGGAAGGCAGGTGAGTGGACTGAGGACGAAGCGTTGTGTGGTGGGGGGGTGGAGGGTGGTCAGGGGGTGGGGGGGGTATGGGGGCTGTCGTGTGGGTGGGGAAGAGAAGGGGTTACATGGTAGGGGGGGGGGATGGGGAAGACCTAGTGGAATAGCCACTAAGGTTACCGGGGCTGGGGAGACGGGCACCAGGACCCAGTGCCGTTAAAGACAGAGCGGTGGGAGGAGTTAGCAACATGGAGGCTTCAGGCCCACTGTAGAGTCCAGTCTGCAGGTGAGGCGACGGCTGCGGGCTGCTGGAGGGCGGTGGAGTGTCGTGGGTCGGCGGACCCGAAGGTAGGAGTCCGCGGGCAGTGGAGTCGGGGTCGGCGGGCGATGCGTTGGAGGTCCCGGTGGGCGGGTGGGCGGTCCGCCCGGTGAGGCGGCGAGATGAGTGGGGTGCGGTGCGGCGGCCGTGTTCGGGCAGCCCCGGTCCGGCGGCGATGCAAGGTGAGGCGGGTGCGGCTGTGGTCTTCGGCGGGCCGAAAATGAGAAGCTGGTGCGACTGGGGTGGGGGAGGGAGATAGAGATAGAGGGAATGCCAGGGCCCGAGGGCTGAGGGAGAGGTGGGAAGGGGGGGAGACAGCAAGGGTTAACAGAATCTGCAGTTCCTTGTTTCAATTACTTGTCTGTTCTTGACGATTGTTGAATTTACACACATTTTCTAAATCTTGTTTTGGTCTTCAGTTGGATCTGAAGATAAAGATAAAGAAGAAAACAAGGAGAATATTGACATTAGCAGTAAAGATAAAGAATTGGACGTTGGGAAGAAGAAACTGCAGCATCACATTGGGGAAGGAAACATTGTCACGGCTGCTGCAGCAGCCCTGGCATCAGCTGCTACAAAGGCAAAGGTAACTGCGTTTCTGAGCAAACTCTACGAACAGACTTAAATTGGAACAGGCAAGTGGGACTAGCTGAGGTGGGGGGGCATCTTGGTCGGCATGTGCGAGTTGGGCCGAAAGGATTGTTTTTTGTGCTGTTTGGCTAAATAACTGATCTGGAGACCTTAAACTGAAAATGTGGATTAGATTTATTTAAAATAAAACAAATGCGACAGTTTATTGTCATGTGTACAGAGGTACGGTGAAAAGTTTTTTGTGTGCCATCCAGTCAGCAGAAAGGCAATACATGATTATAATCGAGTAATTTGCAGTGTATAGGCTCGATTGTAATCTTATTTTGTCTTTCTGCTGACGTGTTAGCTGTTAAGCATACAGAAAGATCGCATATCGAGCTCTAAGATAACTGACTCTTTGTTAGTTGAGAAGTTTTGGTCAGGGCACCAGGAGAACTCTCCATTTTCTCATAGAGGAAACAAAGTCTCAGCTTCAAATAAGGTATTTGTGCAGTGTTGAATTCTCACTTGCTATCAATAGATACACACTTTCCAGTAGTTAATATATGAAGTATTGGAAGGTCCCAGAATGCTTCAGTGACATAACTTGGACAGGGCTTGACACCCAGCCAAAAGAAACTTAATCAAAATAATAAGATGTGGAGGTGTGACTTTTCATACGTCTGTTTAGATGTACAGCGTGGAAACGGGCCGGTCGGCTCACCAAGTTCGTGCTGATAATAATAGTAATAATTATTATCTTTTATTGTCATTGCACAGAGGTACGATGAGATTTAGTATGCAGCTTCCATCCAATGTAATAACTTAATTAGCTAATAATTTAGACACCCAGGGAAACAAGATTTTAAAAACAGAAGAGCTCTCCTCTCCGCCTCCGTGCAGCTGAGATACCAGACAGAGATGCCATATGTTAGGATGCTCTCTGGCGCAGCGGTAGAAGGTTGTCAGCACCTGTTGGGGCAGACCAGTCTTTTTCAATGTTCTCAGGAAGAACAGTCGTTGCTGTGCCTTCTTGACCAGCGCAGCAGTGTTGGTGGACCATGTGAGGTCCTCTGAAATGTGTGTGCCCAGAAACCTAAATCAAGGATCACCCCATTCAAAATGGCTCATCAAGCTACTAAGACAGTCTAGGCTGGGCAATAAACACCCATTTTGTTTGTCATGTCCATATTCCAAAAAATGAATGTAATGCATTCCATGCTGGGCAAAGAATATCTATGAATGGATTGTCTTTATTGGATTTCATTTTTCCTGCTTTGTCGCTGAATCTCCTCATTTTACATCAGCACCTCGCAGCAGTGGAGGAGAGGAAGATCAAGTCCCTTGTCGCTCTTCTGGTGGAAACACAAATGAAGAAACTGGAGATAAAACTCCGCCATTTCGAGGAATTGGAAACCATAATGGATCGAGAGAGAGAAGCGGTAAGATCTTTTGTCCTGATGCTCGAGATTGTGAAGGAATGCAATCAGTTCGAGATATAGCAAGATTGAGACATAAAGCTGGAATAACTCAGCGGGTCAGACGGCATCTGCGGAGAAAAGGAATGGGTGATGTTTCGGGTCTAGACGATTCAGACTGTCAGAGAGAAGGGAAACGAGAGCTGTAGACGGGGATGAGAGAGAGATATAGAACAAATGAATGAAATATATGCAAAAAGGTAACTGTGACAAAGGAAACTGGCCATTGTTAGCTGTGTGCTTGGTGAGTACGAGTTCAGACAATGAGACTCAACAAGACTCACACAGTTAAGAAGCTGGCTGGAGAACATGGCCCATTTGTTGGTGTCAAAGGGAACTTGATACTTGAACAAACTAAAGTAATTCGCACATGGGGTATGATTTTGTTTCAAATAATGCTGGAAACAGCAGGTCAAGTGTCATCTGTGGAAGTAGTATCATGAATCTGGGCCCCTTCATCAGAACTTTATCACATATTACATTACATTATTTATTTGTATTTGGCCTATATCTTTCTGATCTTTTCCTATTCAATCACCTGTCAAAATATATTTTTAACGCTTCCTCTGGCAGCTCATTCCATGTCTACCCCCTCTGTGTCAGGAGAGAACAAATTGTCCCTCTGATCCCCTCTGGCAAGGCATGTGCAGTAAACGGCTGGACTCTGGGGAGTTTTATTGAATGAAGTGACGTTGGGGACATTATAAATATTTATTGCTGGAAAAAAATGCTTATTTCTCCTGGGAAAAAATGCTATTGTTTAAGACCTTCTGTGTTCAGATTCTGGACACTCCTGACATAAAGGCTTGAGTGGTTAATTGTCATGTATACCAACAAATGAACAATAAAACTTACTTGCTTTATTGTTGGGGCCTATAAACACTCTTTTTGGATTACCGTTTAAATCGATTTTATCTCCTGCACTTTGGAATTTATTTTTTACATGCGTTAAGGTGGCATAAATTACAGATTGCTTGAAATACATCAGGTTTCATTGTGATACTTATGAAGGCTGTAAATATTTGAGCACTTTTACAGAAGTCTGACCGTAATGTCATTGCCAGAGTTTGCAGCCATGCATGAAATCAAATGAAAGATATATGTGGATAGTTCCACATAATTTGTACTATCGTTATGGCACTAATCTCAACACCCTGTTCCCCTGCTCATTCCTCAATAACTGTTTCACTTTACTTTAGACTTTGGAGATAGTGTGGAATAGGCCCTTCGGCCCACCGTGTCCACACCGACCAGCGATCCCTGCACACCAACACTATCCTACACACACTAGAGACAATTTGCAATTTTATCAAAGCCAATTAACTAACAAACTTGTACGTCTTTGGAGTGTGGAAGGAAACCGGAGAAACCCTATGCTGGTCACGGGGAGACGGTACAAACTCTGTGGAGACAGCGCCCGTAGTCAGGATGGAACCCTGGTCCCTGGCGCTGTGAGGCACCAACTCTGCTGCTGTGCCGCCCACTTTGGAGTGCATGGCTTGCTCTTCTTCGAAAACGTAGTTTGAAGCACTTTTTACTTTGAGGAAATTTCCTTACACCTTCCTTGCACTTTCCTTAACCTTTTCTAGCACTTTCTTTCTTTTGCCTGAACTTTAAATCTCTGCCTTCAGCCTTTTGATCATCAGCCAAAGGGAACAACACCTCCTTTCACTACATTTTCAAAATGACAAGTTCTCGTATTCTGTTATCAAATATCATTTCAACCTTTGCTGGAAGAAGAATTATCCCTGTTTAAGATTTAAAAAAAAACAAACTAGGAACCATGTCTGCTGCAACATCCAATAATACAATTGTGAAAATATTTTAATTTTTTAGTTTAGTGCAGTGCGGAAACAGGCCCTTTGCCCCACCAAGTCAGTGCCAACAAAGCGATACCCGCACATTAACACCACACCATTCCACGCACGCTAGGGGCAATTTACAATTTTTAAAAAGCCAATTCGCCCACAAACCGTATGTCTTTGGAGTGTGGCAGGAAACCGGAGATCCCAGGGAAAATCCATGCAGGTCATGGGAGAACATAGAGACAAGCATTTGTAGTCGGGATGGAAGCCAGGTCTCTAGCGCTGTGAGGCAGCAACTCTATCACTGGAACACTGTGCTGTCCAATGTTTGCCAATGAAATTGAAGTAAAAAAGGAATTGTATAAATTCTCCTGAAAAAAAGCTCAGAGGGAAGCTATAATCCTTAATAAATGTAAACAAACTCTCTAGTTTCCAGTTGACAATATTGACAAATGATTTACTGAATAACGCAATCCGTGATTTTAATTCCTGGTAGACAATGCTGGAGTAACTCAGCGAGACAGGCAGCAGAGAGAAGGACTGGGTGACGTTTCGGGTCGAGACCCTTCTTCGGACTTTTAATTCCTGGTATCTACTCAGTAGGTTGATAAAGAAAGGAACCAGTTTGGGATGCTCTGTATATGAAGGAACTGCAGATGCTGGGTTAAAGCTAAGATAGACACAAAATGCTGGAGTAACTCAGCGGTCAGGCAGCATCTCTGGAGAACATGGGTAGGTGACGTTTTGGGTCGGGACCCCATAGGCTGATTTTAGGGAGTGGGGGGGAGGGGGAAGAAAGTTGTGAGAGAGGAGAGGCAGGTAATGGGTGGACACTGGCGGAGGGGGTTAGATGGATGGTTGGATCAAACGGGGATTCAAATAGGGTGTCAGACAGTTGCAAATTTTGTAATAGAGTGGGAGGGGCGAGAGTGGTGCAGAGGGAGGTGTGAGAAGGGGGATGGAGGCTGTTGGAGGTAATTTAAAATTGGAAGATTCAATACTACTTTCCTTGAGCAATGATAACCTGGAGAGAACAGGCTTGGCTTTAGCCCTATCGTCATTAAGGATTGAATAGACAATAATATTTACACTAAATCAGGTCGCTTTTGGGAAATTAAGGATAGCCGGGCAGTCGAGTAGAATTAAACATCAGAAATTGCTTGCCTTGAGACAAGATCATTTGTTGATGTGCTCATTTGTTCAACCATTTTTCTGCACCTTGTTTCAGCTGGAACAGCAACGGCAGCAGCTGCTCACAGAGCGACAGGCCTTCCACATGGAGCAGCTGAAATATGCTGAAATGAGAGCTCGGCAGCAGCTGGAACAACAGCAACAACAACAGCAACAGCAACAACAGCAGCAGCAGCAGCAGCAGCAGCTTACACAAAACACTCCCTCTGCACCGGGCATGCAACAGCTCAGCTCTATGGGGGTGATGCAGCAAGCTCCAGTGCTGCCACCGCCTTATCCAATGATGCACCATCAGATGCAGCAGCAGCTCGGTCAGTATTGTGTTCACAATGTTACACCAGGGGCTTGTGTAGAACAAAGCAGCTAAGTCGAGTCAAGTCAATTTTATTTCTATAGCACATTTAAAAACAACTCTCGTTGACCAAAGTGCTTTACATTAGTGCAGGTACTAACATGCTACAAACAGCGGTACATACATAACAATACATACATAAAGTGCTTAGGAAGGAACTGTCGATGCTGGTTTATACCAACGATGGATGCAAAGTGCTGGACTCAACTCAGCGGGTCAGGCAGCATCTCTGGAGAAAACAAACAGGTGATATTTTACGTCAAAGCAACTAATGCAACAATTTTCATTTAATGGCTGCCATCTCAGTTGGGTGTCTTAGCAAAAAACCTGAACCAGCGAGTTACTCTAGCACTTTGTTTGCTTTTGTAAACCAGCATCTGAATTGTTTTTGTTACGTTATGTAACGGGGCAGCACAGTGGCGCAACGGTAGAGTTACAGCCTCACAGTGCCAGAGACCCTGGTTCGATCCTGACTACGGGTACTGCAGAGTTTGTACGTTCTCCCTGTTACCACATTGGGTTTTCTCCAGGTGCTCCTATTTCCTCTTGTACTCTAAATACGTACAGGTTTGTAGGTTAATTGGCCGTTTAAAAAAATGTAACTGTCCCTAGTGTGTAGGATAGTGTTAGTATACGGGGATCGCTGGTAGGCATGGACTCAGTGGACCAAAGGACCTGTTTCTGTGCTGTTTTTCGAAACAAAAACTAAAAAAAATGTACTGGATACAGCGACCCTCCCACATTGCATGGCCCATTGACTTCCGTCGGAGGTTTGATACTCCAGATATCTGCATTTGCAGTCACTTGTGTCTGCATTCATATACATGTGCTTTTTATCTCGTATATTCATGGGATTGCCTTGTATTATATACATATAACCATATAACAATTACAGCACGGAAACAGGCCCTCTCGGCCCTTCCAGTCCGTGCTGACCATTTGTTTTCCCCTAGTCCCATCTACCTGCACTCAGACCATACCCCTCCATTCCCTTCCCGTCCATATACCTACCCAATTTACTTTTAACATAACTTTTAAATAAATTACTTTTAAATAACTTAAAATACTTTAAAATAAATTACTTTTAAAATACATAACTGATCCAGCATGCGCTTAGAGCACTAAGATGATACGGGAAGCTGGGTCGTCTGCAGTGAATGTCTCTCGCGACTCACTGGAGGGTTTCCACATTCACTCAATGAAGGTCGATGGCAGGATTGCACTCGTTCTGTTGCCAGGATGATTACCTCCATGAAAGTAAATCAATTCAAGAGGGCAACGTTTCAAGGCATTAAAAGCTGATCTTGCTGTTGAACCTTGTGCCCTGTGAATGTAAGCAGTTTTGCAGTTCTAAAAGATTTGTTACCAGTTAGAATGGAGTGTTATGGTAAGGATTCAGGAGAGGACTGCAAACTGAAATACCAACAGGAAATGTTTGACAAACTAAGTTTTGAGATAGTGGCACTATTAACATTGGCAGCTAAACAGTCAAAATAGAACTGTTCAGTCTGAAGAAGGGTCTCGACCCGAAACGTCGCCTATCTCCTTCGCTCCTTAGATGCTGCTGCACCCGCTGAGTTTCTCCAGCCTTTTGTGTAACCCTTGATTCTCCAGCATCTGCAGTTCCTTCTTTAACACAGAGGAGGACAATATTTGATTGGCTCATGGATGGACAAAGGCCAGTAATGAAAAGACAAAAGGTAGTGAGAAGGAACAAAGAGGCATGAAATGTGAAGCCAGAGGAAGGAATACAGGTGGAGGACAAGGTGGGTGGGAGCAGCAAAGGAGAATTGGTTGTTTATCCAGGAGGGGCACAGGAAAAAGGGGAGGGGGGGTAAAGGGGAGTGGTGTTTTAGGTTAGTTACCTAGATTGGAGCATTCAGTATTCATACAGTTGGGTTGTAAGCTGCCCAAGCGGAATAAGATGTGATGTGTCCTCACTCTGACAATGGGGGAGGCCCAGGACAGAATGGTCAGTGGGAATGGGGAGTTTAAATGGTTAGCAATCGGGTGAAGTGACGGGTGGAACGGTCTATGCTTCATATTACCAATGTAATGGAGACCACATTGGGAGTGACACATGCAGTAGATGAGAATGACTGAAGACTGATCCCAAACCAAAATGCCACTTGTCCATGTCCTCCAGAGATGCTGCTGAACCCACTGAGTTACTCCAGCACTTTGTGTTCTATGCAAGATTCCTTGTGTTATAGTACCTCATAATACCAAGAGTAGTTTGATTTTCTTTACACTGTCTGAATTAACAGTCATATTCAAAAGCTATAAACTTTTGTAGGGATGAGCAGCCACGAAGAAGAATTCTTTCATGTTATGATGATTATATTTGAGAGGAAACTAATATTGACCAAGTCCATTAACTCCCGATGATTTATTCTGGGTTTCATCAAGTATAGTGTTACTCTGAGAATATCGGCACGATGGCGCAGCGGTAGAGTTGCTGCCTTACACCCAGGGACCCGACTACGGGTGCTGCCTGTACTGAGTTTGTACGTTCTCCCTGTGACCTGCGTGGGCCTTCTCCGAGATCTTCGGGTTCCTTCCACACTCCAAAGATGTGCAGGTTAATTGGTTTGGTATGAATGTAAAAATTGTTCCTAGTGCGTTAGGATAGTGTTAATGTGTGGGGATTGCTGGTCGGTGTGGACTTGGTGGGCCGAAGGGCCTGTTTCTGCGCTGTATCTCTAAACTAAACGGGATTAATTTTTCTCCTGGCAAGTTGCCTATGATGAACTAGCAAAGTGGGTGAATGTAAACTGCAAACCCCTTGTTTGAGGGACAAAGGATAAACTACCCAATCCTTTCACATTGGGAATAATTACTTGGAGGTTTGGTCTTTGGGGAAGGAGTAAAAATATAACCATATAACCATATAACAATTACAGCACGGAGACAGGCCCTCTCGGCCCTTCCAGTCCGTGCCGACCATTTGTTTTCCCCTAGTCCCATCTACCTGCACTCAGACCATACCCCTCCATTCCCTTCACGTCCATATACCTATCCACTTTACTTTTAGTTAAAATCGATCCTGCCTCCACCACCTCTGCTGGAAGCTCATTCCACACAGCCACCACCCTCTGAGTAAAGAAGTTCCCCCTCACGTTACCCCTAAACTTCTGTCCCTTAATTCTCATGTCATGCCCTCTTGTTTGAATCTTCCCTACCCTCAATGGGAAAAGCTTATCCACGTCAACTCTGTCTATCCCTTTCATCATTTTAAAGACCTCAATCAAGTCACCCCTTAACCTTCTGCACTCCAAAGAATAAAGACCTAACTTGTTCAACCTTTCTCTGTAACATAGTTGCTGGAACCCTGGCAACATTCTAGTAAATCTCCTCTGTACTCTCTCTATTTTGTTGACATCCTTCCTATAACTAGGCGACCAAAATTGTACACCATACTCCATAAAATGTAACCATTTGACTGGGTTAATATTGATAGATAATTTAGGCACTCTAGATCAAGGGTTCCCAACCGGGGGTAAATTTCGTCTACCTAGGGGTAAATTTGTTGATTCTGGATTTGTACATTTTTTCTCGTTGACTGACTATTTGGTTCTGGTATATCATTAGTTCATAAATAAGTGCAATAACATTGTTATGTGCTATTAACGTTTACAGTAGACCAGTTAATAGATGTTTCCAATATTGGTACTTTTGGTATCAAGTATGAAAGATGAAGATAGCGTCATGAGTGGTTAGTCAGAGGGTGGTGAATCTATGGAATTCTTTGCCACAGAAGGCTGTGGAGGATAAGTCCGTGGATATTTTTAAGGCAGAGATGGATAGATTCTTGATTAGTACAGGTGTCAGGGGTTATGGGGAGAAGGCTGGAGAATGGGGTTAGGAGAGAGCGATAGATCAACCATGATTGAATGGTGGAGTAGACTTGATGGGCCAAATGACCTAATTCTACTCCTATTCCTGATGACAAGTTTGAGGTGCTGAATAACCAACTACTGTTTTTATGGAATTTTTCGGATAAAGGGTTCCGACCCGAATCGTCACCCATTCTTTTTCTGCTGCCTGACCCGCTGAGTTACTCCAACACTTTGTCTATCTTAAGTACAAACCAGCATCTGGAGTTCCTTTCTACACGTCCTGTTTTTACATGATTTTCTATGAATTCCAGCACGTCAGATGAAGCTTTGTGCGTAGGACTACCATTCCATTGAAAAATAAAATGACCAATTCTAACTGATGTAGAGCCTTGAAAGATCTTCAAAAATTGTCGATCACTGGACAAGTGTGTAATGTAGCTAATAGTCTAAGATAGTAAATAAGGTCGTCTATTTACACATGGAAAGATCATCCAATCTCAAAGATCATTATGGAAAGATCGTCCAAACAACCAATCTCATTCATTTTCTTGATGGCGTTGAAAGCCTGAAGGCTGTAATGTGCCAAAAGGACGATGAAGTGCTGTTCATGGATGGAAAGTTGGGAAGTCATGTTGCAGTTGTATAAGTCGCTGGTGAAGCCACGTTTAGGGTATGGAGTTCAGTTTCGGGCACCATGTTGTAGGAAAGATGTCAAGCGGGAGACAGCACAGAGAAGATTTACGAGGATGTTGCCAGGACTTAAGCCTGAGCTATAGGGGGAGGTTGAGCAGGCTAGGACTCTATTTCTTGGAGCACAGGAGGATGAGGGTTGATCTTATAGAAGTATACAAAATCATGAGAGGATAGATTGGGTTGACGCACCATCTCTTGTCCAAACTGGAGGAATTGAGATCCAGCGGACATAGGCTCAAGGTGTGGGAGAGGAAAGATTTAGTAGGAACCCAGGGGGTAAGGCTGTCTCAAAGGATGGTGGGTGTATGGAACGAGCTGTCGGAGGAGGTAGTTGAGGCAGGTACTATAGCAATGTTTAAGAAACATTTGGATAGGTACATGGATGGGACAGGTTTAGAGGGACATGGGTGAAAATCAGGCAGATTTGACATGTTGGCTGATGTGAGCATGTTGGACCACGCTGTTTGACTCTGTTGGAACAGTCTATTAGGCAAAGGGTAGCAAGAATAGCATGGAGAATCTAAGTGGCAGGCAACAATGCAAACTGCCCAGATAGTCTGCAAAGCAGTAACCCAACCTGCCTTTGCCTTCCCCAGTGGCAAGGATTCCACATGAACATCAGATACAGACACTAAAAGGGAAGTAGTACAAAGAGTTGCTGTTTCGCCTGTCAGGAATTAATTTATCCCCGCGTGATAGAAAAGGAGAAGGTGGCAGGTCAAGTTTAGTTTAGAGATAGAGCGCAGAAACAGGCCCTTCGCCCCACCAAGTCCACATTGACCAGCGATCCCTGCACATTAACACTATCCTACACCCACTAGGGACAATTTGCATTTATACCAAATTACTTGACCTACAAATCTTACATCGTTGGAGTATGGTAGAAAACCGAAGATCTCACTGAAATCCCACGCAGGTCACGCTGAGAACGTACAAACTCAGTACACACAGCGCCCGTAGTCAGGATGGAAGCCGGGTCTCTGGTGCTGTGAGGCAGTAACTCTTGGGTGTTGCAAGTCCTGTGGTTGTATGGGAGGATGACATGAAAAAGACAGCAAAGTGAATGTTTTAAACCTGCAGGGCATTATGGAGAAAATGACAAATAAGATGGAAATGGCAGTGTCTGCAAATATAATCCTGTTGAATTGATGTTCCACAAAACACAAATTTCTGTTGGCAAGTTTTTTTTTGTATTTTTCTTTCCTGAAGTTTCTTTGAACAGTATTCAGAATGTTTTATTGAAATCTCATTTTTGATGGATGTGCTTTCTGTTTTTTCATTCTATTTTTGAAATGGGATTAATGAGACCACTGCTGACGTTGATTTTCAATCTTCCTCACTTACCGATCCAGATTCTTTTGTTCTTTTCCCCCAAGCTTTCACCAGCACTCAAGAACACAATAATTGAGAATAAATAACACAGCATTGCTAGATTTGACATAATGTTCAGCTGATATTTTTTGTTGTATTTAAGGGCTAGATGTCAATATTCTGCAGTTTTTAAGTGTAATTTATTTTTTGTCTTTATACATTTTGTAGCACAGTTCTTCAGAGTCAAATATAATCATCATAAAACCACTACAAAGAATTGAATTACAAACTGGAATGTAGTTTTAAATTTTGGATCTTGAATACATGAATGAATTAACCTTCAGGGATGAGCTGCTGGGTGCAGAATATGTAGCAATGGAATAACATTGTCTCCTTGGAGCCTTCCTAAACCAGATCACCTTCCTTGAAATTATTCCTTGGCGTCTGAGCACCATGGCTCTAAGGTTTTATTGTGATTTGATCCCTTGCAATTTAGGAGCTGAAGTAATCCATTGAAAACCTGAATCTCTTCTGACATTCAATAGAATGCTGGCATAGTGGTAGAATTGCTGCCTTTCATTGCCAGCGACCTAGGCTCAATCCCGTGTATGGGTGCTGTCTGCACGTTCTCCCTGTGACCACGTGGGTTTCCTCTGGGTGCTCCGGTTTCTTCCCACATTCCAAAAACATGCAGTATTATAGGTTTAGGAAGGAACTGCAGATGCTGGTTTAAACCGAAACATAGAAACGTAGAAAAGATGCAAGAGTAGGCCATTCGGCACCGCCATTCAATATGATCATGGCTGATCATCCAAAATTAGCACCCCTTTCCTGCTTTTTCCCCATATCCCTTGATTCCTAGTGAAAACATTCAGAGAACAGCTTCACAACTCTCTGGGTGAAAAGGTTTATCATCTCCGTTCTAAATGGCCTACCCCTTATTCTTAAACTGTGCCCCCTGGTTCCGCACTCTGGGAGATGGACACATAATGCTGGAGTAACTCAGCGGGACAGGCAGAATCTCTGGAGACCCTTCTTCATACTAGTCAGGAGAAAGCCTTTCCCCTGACTAGTGTCATCATCATGATCGTAATTTATCAGCCAAGTATGTTTTGCAACAGAGGAGCAATTTGGTTTGCCATAGTCATGTCAAAAAAAGCAACTAGACACACAACTAATAAAAACTTGACATAAACATCCACCACAGCGGCTCCTCCCCATTCCCCACTGTGATGGATGCCGATAAAATCATATTTTGTTTTCTCCCGCTGACGCGGCAGTTGAACCATTCGCAGTCAGGGCGATTGAAGCTCCCACAGCCGGCAATCGAAGCTCCTGCATCGGGACGGTCGAAACTCCCACGGCCTGGAGCTCCCGAAGTCTGTCTCTAATCAGGGCCGCGAGCTCCACAATGTTAAAGTCCACAGGCTTCCGCAGTTCTACCTTTGATTAAAACCAGCATCTACAGTTCTTTCCTACACCCTTGGTGTGTAGCATGCGAAACTGGGATAACATCAAACTAGTGACAATAGGTGCAGGAGTGGGCCATACGGCCCTTCGAGCCATCACCGCCATTCAATGTGATCATGGCTGATCATCCATAATCAGTACCCCGTTCCTGCATTCTCTCCATATCCCCTGACCGCTATCTTCAAGAGCTCTTTCTTGAAAGTATCCAGAGAACCGGCCTCCACTGCCCTCTGAGGCAGAGAATTCCATGTGTGATAAAGTGTTTCCTCATTTTTGTTCTAAATGGCTTACCCCTTATTCTTAAACTGTGGCCCCGGGATTTGGACTCTCCCAACATTGGAACATTTTTCCTGCCTCTTCTGTGTCCAAACCCTTAATAATCTTATATGTTTCAATAAGATCCCCTCTCATTCCTAAATTCCAGAGTATACAGGCCCAGCCGCTCCATTCTCTCAGCATTTGACAGTCCCGCCATCCGGGGAATTAACCTGGTGTACCTACGCTGCACTCCCTCAATAGCAAGAATGTCTTTCCTTAAATTTGGGGAGATCAAAACTGCACACAATACTCCAGGTGTGGTCTCACTAGGGTCCTATACAACTGCAGAAAGACCGCTTTGCTCCAGTACTCAACTCCTCTTGTTTTGAAGGCCAACATGCCATTCGCTTTCTTCACTGCCTGCTGTACCTGCATGCTTACTTTCATTGACTGATGAACAAGGTCCCCCAGATCCCTTTGTACTTCCCTTTTTCCCAACTTGACAACATTTAGGTAATAATCTTCCTGCCTGTTTTTGCTACCAAAGTGGATAACCTCACATTTATCCATATTAAACAGCATCTGCCCACTCATACAGCCTGTCCAAGTCACCCTGCATTCTAATAGCATCCTCCTCACAGTTCACACTGCCACCCAGCTTTGTGTCATCTGCAAATTTGGTAATGTTACTTGTAATCCCTTCATCTAAATCTTTAATATATATTGTAAATAGCTGCGGTCCCAGCACCGAACCTTGCGGTACCCCACTAGTCATTGCCTGCTATTCTGAAAGGGACCCGTTAATCCCTACTCTTTAGAAACATAGAAACATAGTAAATAGGTGCAGGAGTAGGCCATTCAGCCCTTGGAGCCTGCACCGCCATTCAATATGATCATGGCTGATCATTCAACTCTGTATCCTGTACCTGCCTTCTCTCCATACCCCCCTGATCCCTTCAGTCATAAGGGCCACATCTCACTCCCTCTTAAATATAACCAATGAACTGGCCTCAACTACCTTCTGTGGCAGAGAATTCCAGAGACTCGCCACTCTCTGTGTGAAAAATGTTTTCCTCATCTCGGTCCTAAAGGATAAAGGAATTTTGCCCTTATCCTTAAACTGTGACCCCTTGTTCTGGACCTCCCCAACATCGGGAACAATCTTCCTGCATCTAGCCTGTCCAACCCCTTAAGAATTTTATAAGTCTCTATAAGATCCCCCCTCAATCTTCTAAATTCCAGCGAGGACAAGCTGAGTCTATCCAGTATTTCCCCATATGAAAGTCCTGACATCCCAGGAATCAGTCTGGTGAACCTTCTCTGTACCCCCTCATGGCAAGAATGTCTTTTCTCAGATTTGGAGATCAAAACTGTACGCAATACTCCAGGTGTGGTTTCATCAAAACCCTGTAGAACTGCAGTAGTACCTCCCTGCTCCTATACTCAAATCCTTTTGCTATGACTGCTAACATACCATTCACTTTCTTCACTGCCTGCTGCACCTAAATGCCTACTATCAATGACTGGTGTACCATGACACCCAGGTCTCGTTGCATCTCCTCTTTTCCTAATCGACCACTAATCCAGATAATAGTCTACTCTCCTGTTTTTGCCACCAAAATGGATAACCTCACATTTATCTTTGTTTCCTGTCTGCCAACCACTTCTCTATCCATGTCAGCACTCTACCCCCAATATAGTGGGTCCTAATTTTGCCCACTAATCTCCTATGTGGGACCTTATCAAATGCTTTCTGAAAGTCCAGGCACACTACAACAACTGGCGCTCCCTTGTCCGTTTTCCTAGTTACATCCTCAAACAAATTCCAGAAGATTAGTCGGGCATGATTTCCCCTTCGTAAATCCATGCTGACTCGGACCGATCCTGTTACTTCTATCCAAATGTGCCGCTGTTTCATCTTTTATGATTGACTCCAGCATCTTCCCCACCACCGATGTCAGGCTAACTGGTTTATAATTCCCTGCTTTCTCTCTCCCGCCTTTCTTAAAAAGTGGGATAACATTAGCTACTCTCCAATCCACAGGAACTGATCCTGAGTCTATAGAACATTGGAAAATTATCACCAATGCATCCACGATTTTGAGAGCCACTTCCTTAAATACCCTGGGATGTAGACCCTCAGGTCTTGGGGATTTAACAGCCAAAGTCGCATCAGTCTATCCAACACCATTTCTTGCCTAATGTGGATTTCCTTCAGTTCCTCCGTTACCCCAGATCCTCTGGCCACAACTATATCAGGAAGATTGTTTGTTTCCTCCTTAGTGAAGACGGATCCAAAGTATCTAATTAACTCCTGCCATTTCCTTGTTCCACAATAAATTCACCCTTTTCAGTCTTCAAGGGTCCAACTTTGGTCTTAACTAATTTTTTCCTCTTCACATACCTAAAGAAGCTTTTACTACTGTTTTACTACCCTTGGCTAGCTAACCTTCGTACCTCATCTTTTCTCCCTGTATTGCCTTTTTAGGTATCTTCTGTTGCTCTTTAAACATTACCCAATCCTCTGGCTTCCCGCTCATCTTTGCTATGTTGTACTTTTCTGTTATTTTTATACTGCCCCTGACTTCCCTTGTCTGCCACGGCCGACCCTTACTCTCCTTGGAATCTTTTTTCCTCTTTGGAATAAACTGATCCTGCACCTTCTGTATTCCCAGAAATACCTGCCATTATTGTTCCACTGTTATCCCTGGTAGGGTATCTTTCCAGTCAATGGCCAGTTCCTCCCTCATGGCTCCATAGTCCCTTTTGTTCAACTGTAATACTGACACTTCCGATTTATCCTTCTCCCTCTCAAATTGTAGATTAAAACGTATGAGATTGTGGTCACTACCTCCTAATGGCTCCTTAACCTCAAGTTCCCTTTTCCCTTCCCTTATCAAATCCGGCTAGTTACACAACTTACACAATTTAGTGATAATTTTTCAAAACTCTTTAGATTCTGGAGTCGTTCCTGAGGATTGAAGGGTAGCTAATGTAACCCCACATTTTAAAAAGGGAGGGAGAAAGAAAACGGGGAATTACAGACCAGTTAGTCTAACATCGGTAGCGGAGAAAATGCTAGAGTCAGTTATTAAAGATGGGATAGCAGCACATTTGGAAAGCAGTGAAATCATTGGACAAAGTCAGCATGGATTTATGAAAGGTAAATGATATCTGACGAATCTTATAGAATTTTTCGAGGATGTAACTATTAGAGTGGATAACGGAAAACCTGTGGAAGTGTTATATCTGGACTTTCAGAAGGTTTTTGACAAGGTCCCACATAAGAGATTAGTATACAAACTTAAAGCACATGGTATTGGGGGTTCGGTATTGATGTGGATAGAGAACTGGGTGGCAGACAGGAAGCAAAGATTGGAGTAAACAGGTCATTTTCAGAATGGCAGGCAGTGATGAGTGGGGTACCTCAAGGCTCAGTGCTGGGACCCCAGTTATTTACAATATATATTAATGATCTGGATGAGGGAATTGTGTCATCCGCAAACCTTGAAGACTCCGGATGACACAAAGCTGGGGGCAGTGTTATCTGTGAGGAGGATGCTAGGAGGCTGCAAGGTGACTTGGATAGGTTGGGTGAGTGGGCAAATGCATGGCAGATGCAGTATAATGTGGATAAATGTGAGGTTATCCACTTTGGTGGCAAAAACAGGAAAGTAGACTATTATCTGATGGGTGGCCGATTAGGAAAAAGGGAGATGCAACGAGACCCGAGTGTCATGGTACACCAGTCATTGAAATTAGGCATGCAGGTCCAGCAGGCAGTGAAGAAAGCGAATGGTATGTTGGCATTCATAGCAAAAGGATTTGAGTACAAGAGCAGGGAGGTTCTACTGCAGTTGTACAGGGTCTTGGTAAGGCCACACCTGGAGTATTGCGTACAGTTTTGGTCTCCTAATCTGAGGAAAGACATTCTTGCCATAGAGGGAGTACAGAGAAGGTTCACCAGACTGATTCCTGGGATGGCAGGACTTCCATATGAAGAAAGACTGGATAGACTCGGCTTGTACTCGCTGGAATTTAGAAGATTGAGGGGGGATCTTATAGAGACTTACAAAATTCTTAAGGGGTTGGACAGGCTAGATGCAGGAAGATTGTTCCCGATGTTGGGGAAGTCCAGAACAAGGGGCCACAGTTTAAGGATAAGGGGGAAGTCTTTTAGGACTGAGATGAGAAAATCATTTTTCACACAGAGAATGGTGAATCTGTGGAATTCTCTGCCACAGAAGGTAGTTGAGGGAGTTAGATGTGGCCCTTGTGGCTAAATGGATCACGGGGTATGGAGAGAAGGCAGGTACAAGATACTGAGTTGGATGATCAGCCATGATCATATTGAATGGCGGTGCAGGCTCAAAGGGCCGAATGGCCTACTCCTGCACTTATTTAAAAAACAAAACAAAAAATAACAACACTAAATCCAGAATTGCCTTTTCGCTGGTAGGCTCCAGTACAAGCTGCTCTAAGAATCCATCACGGAGGCACTCCACAAACACCCTTTCTTGGGGTCCAGTACCAACCTGATTTTCCCAGTCTACCTGCATGTTGAAATCTCCCATAACAACTGTAGCATTACCTTTGCGACATGCCCATTTTAACTCTTGATTCAACTTGCACCCTATATCCAGGCTACTGTTTGGGGGCCTGTAGATAAGTCCCATTAGGGTATTTTTACCCTTACAATTCCTTGGTTCTGCCCAGACTGACTCCCCATCTCCTGTTTCAATATCACCCCTGGCAAGGGACTGAATTTCATTCCTCCCCAACAGAGCTACCCCACCCCCTCTGCCCACCTGCCTGTCTTTTCGATAGGATGGAAACCTTTGAATATTCATTTCCCAGCCCTGGCCCACTTGCAGCCATGTCTCTGTAATTCCCCCAACATCATACTTGCCAATTTCTAACTGAGCCTCAAACTCATCCACTTTATTTCTTATACTTTCATTTACAACACTTTGACCGGTATTCACCTCCCCTCTCATTCCGGACCTTACTCTCTTATCCCTTCTCGAACTTTCCTTTCATTAATTTGGGAGTCTTTTGTATTTTTTCCTGTACTCACTTCCCTTTTAACTCCATCTTTATACTCCCGGTTTGTCAATTCCCACCCCCCCCCCCCCCCACACCCACTCCAGTTAAGGTGTAACCCGTCCCTTTTGTACAGATCACCCCTACCCCAGAAGAGATCCAAGTGGTCTATAAATCTAAATCCTTACTCCCTGCACCAACCCCTCAGCCACACACTCAGATCCCCTATCTCCCTGCTCCTGTCCTCACTAGAACGAGGTACTGGAAGCAATCCAGACATAACCACCCTAGAAGTCCTGCTTTTCAGTCGTCTTCTTAACTCTCTAAACTCATAAACTGATGAGAAAGACTTTTTTCACACAGAGAGTGGTGAGTCTCTGGAACTCTCTGCCACAGAGGGTAGTTGAGGCCAGTTCATTGGCTATATTTAAGAGTGAGTTGGATGTGGCCCTTGTGGCTAAGTGGATCAGAGGGTATGGAGAGAAGGCAGGTACGGGATACTGAGTTGGATGATCAGCCATGATCATATTGAATGGCGGTGCAGGCTCGAAGGGCTGAATGGCCTACTCCTGCACCTAATTTCTATGTTTCTATGTTTCTATGTTGCTGAACCGCCTTCCCCTTCTTCCCGATGTCATTTGTGCCTAAGTGCACAATTACTGTCGGCTGTTCACCTTCTCTCCCAGCCGCCACAGAATTCCCAGTCCGCACCTCAGATAATGGAGTCATCCACCACTGGCTCTGCAAAATGTTGGTCTCGCTGGTCGAGTGTACGGATGATTAGTTAAGTTTGGAGATGCAGCTTATAAATTGGCCCTTTGGTCAACCAGGTCTGCGCTGGCCAGCGATCCCTGTGCACTGACATTATCCTACAATATTTACCGATGCCAAATAACCTACAAACCTGCACGTCTCTGGAGTGTGGGAGGAAACCAGAGCACCTGGAGACAACCCACACAGACATGGTCAGAATGGACAAACTCCGTACAGACAGCACCTTGTTCAGCATCAAACCTGGACCTGTGAAGATGCAAGGCAGCAACTCTCTACTGCTGCACCACCGTCATTCTTCTAAATTCCAGAGAGTACAGGCCCAATGCCGACAAACACTCATCATTGAGTCTGAAGAAGGGTCTCGACCCGAAACGTCGCTTATCTCCTTCGCTCCTTAGATGCTGCTGCACCCGCTGAGTTTCTCCAGCTTTTTGTGTACACTCATCATAGGTTAAAAGGTATCGGAGAAAACCCGTACAGGTCACAGGGAGAACATACAAACTCTGTGCCGACAAGCACCCGTAGTGAGGATCGATCCCGGGTCTCTGGTGCTGTAAGGCAGTAGCGCTACTGTCACGACACTGCCGCCCTGTTTCCCTGCAGCTGGGGAATATTGTTTTAGTTCAGTGAATCGTGTTGTCGATCCTGGTCACGTTTATTGCCCTCAGCACAAGTATGGCCAGGTACAATGAAAAGGTTGCCTGCAGCAGCATCACAGGCACAGTGACTCCACAACACACAGAACATAAATTATACATAATTATACAAGACACTGAAAATAAAATGACTATGTAGCAGCACATTCATGCAAACACAATTAGAAACATGTCATTGGTTGTTCCAAAGGTTATCTATTGCTGATTTAGTTTATTTAGTACGTGCATTAAAGTTATGTGGTTTCGCATGATAAACTTGGATCCACACGTTAGGTGTGTATTAAATTGTAAGCTTCCCAGAATGATAAGGCCAAGCGATGTGGTAAATGGAATAATTACATTGGCCTTCATAATGTTTGGGACAAAGACCCATCATTTATTTATTTGCCTCTGTACACCACAATTAGAGATTTGTAAAAGAAAAAAAATCACATGTGGTTAAAGTGCACATTGTCAGATTTTAATAAAGGCCATTTATATACATTTTGGTTTCACCGTGTAGAAATTACAGCTGGTTTATACATAGTCAGTAGTGTCCCCCCCCCCCCCCCCCGACCAGGTGCTGAGAGCTCTCTTATACCTGCATTAAGGAGGCAATTAAACACATCTGAGCAATTACAAACACCTGTGAAGCCATGTGTCCCAAACATTATGGTGCCCTGAAATTTGGGGGGGGGGGGGCTATGTATAAACACAGCTGTAATTTCTACATGGTGAAACCAAACTGAATAAAAATGGCCTTTAATAAAATCTGACAATGTGCATTTTAAGTCCTCCCTCCACCACCTCTAGTTTAAATTCCATTTGGAATATTTTGGAGGACCAGAGAACCAAGATCCACATGTGGTTTTTTTTCTATTACAAATCTCAAATTGTGGAGTTCAGAGGCAAATAAATAAATGATGGGTCTTTGTCCCAAACATTATGGAGGGCACTGTATATTTCTGGAAATGACTTTGTGGAGGCAGTGTTAAGGTTCACTTCTTAAAACAGACAACTGGGTTAGGTAAACCAACTGGAGCTTCACTGATCATCAGCCAGCAAGAGTGTCAGGGATACAGAATCAAGTATGCAACAGACACTTAACTCTCCTGAGCTACCACTGTATAAAAGTATGTCTTCATTCATTAGTGTTTTGGAAACATAGTCACATGTTTACACAGAGTTGCAGCAATAACGTATAACACAAATCAATTACAGGCTTTACCCATTCAAAGTATACTTGTCACTAATACATTCTGTGGTTGTCGATCACGAACTTTAGTTTGAAACAACAGGAACTTAGTCAAAGGTCTATCATCTGCAGTACCTTCTTAAACAATGTAAGGATCTTTATCAGTTACCCACAGAAGTTTCTGTTATCTCAAGTCCACAAAAAACAACACCCCCTCCTGCTATTGTTAATCATATTTTGCTTGGGCATAACAGGAAGCACTATCAGAAAAGCTTGGTATGCAGGCTTCCTGATTACCACAGCTCCTCTAGTGTAGTACAGAATTATAAAACTTCAGTTTATTCAGAACCCAAAAAAGTCAATCTAATCTTTTACTTAATAAAATATTTTACATTGCAATTATTACAGACCAGGATATTCTCATTCCCTCCTTTTATCAATTTGGTGATAACACTACAGTCCTTGGTTGGTATACGGTAAAGGCTTCAGGCATTTCAGTACATGGATCAATACCAAGATCATCAGTACAATAGTGAATTATCATTCCCCATATTCCTCCAAACATGCTAAATGGCCACCATTCTCCATCTTTATTAAATTTATGGATCTCTTCCCCATCCTCTGTCATCTTCTTTATTTCTCTGGTGTTGTGTGCTGCTGAATCTGTAATGTTAGAGGATTCGTTGGGGACATAGGTACAGCATTCCTGCCCTATTATATCATAGGTCCCGCCTTTTATTCTGCAGGGCTATAGGGCAAAGTGCAACCATTTCAGCTGTCATGGATGAGAGGGCCTTTTGCTTGTAGGTAAAGGCGTCCGCAGTTTCATTGACTAATTTCTCCAATACAGAGGCCATATTAATCAATTCCCGTGATAGACGGGTTGTCCCGTTAAGTGGGAAGGTAATCATCCAGAATCGCTCTGACTCCGATATACTTCGCTCAGCCCTCGTGGGGATATACAATCAGTTAGATGTTATACAGCTCGCATGTGAGGGACAACAAAGGCCAAATAACAGCATCCCCTTCAGTTGTGGGTTGGCCTGATCAACCTTTCCCAGTTCTTCTCATCCCCAGGTACATACCAGGTAACCATGGGTATGCCCAGACTCCATATACAATATGCGTCCCATTTATCGGACGCACCGGCCTCTAGCACTAACCTTGGTGGAGGTGGTGTTCCCTAGGTATATCCCGTTGCCTCTTTTGTCACAATAACTGGTGGTATTAACTGGGCTGTGGGGGCAATCCACTAATTCAAGCCATGGTATTTTCCGAACCCTGGTCTCATTTACCTTCCGTCCTGGCTTAGAAGAGGCCGTATACCATCCCTCATATATGGGTTAGTCCTCAAGTTTGCCGTTCTGAAGGCACCCTCTAGTTGCTGTTTTATCGCGAAAACAGTGTACGGGCAGAATCTCAGTAAGGTTAAGGGGTATTCCTCCTCCACCATTATATGGGATGTGTGTACACAACCAACATACACTTATTATCACAAAGGGCAAATTCAAAACATAAACAAAACAGATTATTTCCCCAGGTCCAGTCCATCTGGGCCAACCCCAGAATAAAAAGGTGGATCAATAGCCCCTTTGCCCTTTCTTGGTTCTCTGATCCGTTTATAGTTAATCAGATGTATCCTCTTCACAGCAGTTGATGGTGATGGTAGCACCTGCTACCGTCCCTTTCAACACCATCCCAAATTCTTTCGATCCCAGTACCATATCATTACGTAGTCTGATAGTATGGACTCGTCGCTGTGTTCAACAGATAGTGGCTTCTGTGGCTCTCATACCTAGCAATGCAGACATGGCAAGGCATGGATTAATTGCTGTGTATATATAATTAATTCATCGCTGAGGGGCTGTAGGTAAGTTCATAGCTTGTCCTGTTATCAATTCAAAAGTTGTTAACCCTGTCGCTCTAGCTGTGGTTATTCTGAACCATCAACATGGCTGGGAATACCTTAACCCATTCTTGTCCAGTCTTGCTCAAGGCTTTACTTAAACTCTTTAGTGACCTATTCATTTCCTCCAGCAATCCAAAACTCTACAATTGATGGGCGATGTAAAATCATTCTTTAACTGCCTCCTTCATCACCTTCCCTGTGAAACGTGTCCCCTGATCAGAGTCTATTTGAAGAGGGACCCCCACCTAAATATTATCTCTTTGACTCCTTATCACAGTTCTAGCTGTTCTATCTAGGCATGGGAATACCGTTACGCAGTAGGTAATGTGATCAATCAGTACTAAATAGTACCCTAGAGCAAGTGTCCTGTGAAATCTATGTTGATCTGCAGGCTGTACTCATTTTCTATTTGGCATGGCAACTTTCTCATACTGCCCTTAATATCCCTGCTTCCAAGTCACACTATACTATGGTGAGAGTGTAAAACTATTATCCCCCCTCAGTGTGATTGGCCCATGTTATGTAGTCACATGCTTAAGCACATCAGTGCAGCCCAGCTACCACTGGACTTTGCCTAGTTGAATTGCATGCAACTGTCCTCATTCTGTCTTCATGGTCTGTTACTAACACTCTTTGCACCCTTCTTTCATTATCACAGCACAAATGGTGGAGTTTAGTCAAATATGAGAATCAGGGATAGTTGATATTTTTGTCTTCAAAATTGTCCAAATATATTTCTCCTCCCCAATCTACTTTATCGCTCAAGTCTTTCCCCCCCCAATAGTGAGTTCCCTCAAACCCTCTTTTGTGAGCTACGGTCTGATGTAATCAACTAGCACAATACTGCATGGACCCTGATTACAAAACACATGTTACAAGCTTTCTTCCACACATCTACTTGTCTGGAGACAGGAAACCTGGCTGTTCATTTGCATTCTAAAAGACAAACACTGTGCTTTTATCAAAACAAGCTTTCCCAAAAGAACTCAAAAACTCAAAAAATCAGTAATCCATTGGTCTTCACCAATATCTTCTAAGCCCTTTACAAATAGATCATTATTAAGAAAAAAACAATTTTAAAATTATTCCCAGTTAAAAAATTATTCCCAATTGTTCCAATCCATCTCCCCAAATTCACAATTTCAAATTCCTAGTATAAATGTATACTAATAACAATTTTCCCAAATTAACATTTTTTTTCTTGAGATATTGGCTCCTCCAATCTCATCTAACACATGACCTGTGTTATTAAACTTCTTAAAAGTGTCTCCAATCCTTCTCCCCACCCCCCTTCTCCCCACCACCCCTTCTCCCCAACTCCCTTCTCCCCCCTTCTAGTCCCAACTGCTTGCATTTGGCCCACCCCTCCAAGCCTGTCCTATCCATATATCTGTCTAATTGTCTTTTCTTGACTTTGTTAGAGGTACTGGGTCATACCTAGATACATAGACAATCGGTGCAGGAGTAGGCCTTTCGGCCCTTTGAGCCAGCACTGCCATTCTATATGATCATGGCTGATCATCCACAATCAGTACCCCGTTCCTGCCTTCTCCTCATATCCCTTGATCCTGCTAGCCCTAAGAACTCTATCTAACTCTCTTTTGAATGCATCCAGTGAATCGGACTCCACTGCCTTCTGAGGCAGAGGACTCCACAAATTTACAACTCTGTGTGAGAAACATTTTCCTCATCTCAGTTCTAAATGGCCTACCCCTTATTCTTAAACTGCGGCCCCTGGTTCTGGACTCCCCCAACATCGGGGACATGTTTCCTGCATCCAGCATGTCCAATCCCTTAATAATTTTATGTGTTTCTATAAGATCTCCCCTCGTCCTTCAGTGAATACAAGCCCAGCCGCTCCATTCTTTCATCATATGCCAGTCCCAGTATCCCGGGAATTAACCTCGTGAATCTATTAGCTACTCCCTCAATAATGTCCTTCCACAAATTAGTGGGGCCATACATTATCACAACAGGTAGTGCTTCTAACTTACTGTACAGCACAGGAACAGGCCCTTTGGCTCATGATGTCTGTGCTGAGCTCTATTAACAGTAATCCTTTCTACATAATTACGCGCCATATTCTCCATTCTCTACATATCCACATGTCTAGCAAAAGCCTCTTAAACATCACTATCATTATTTGCTTCATAGGTCATAAGTGATAGTAGAATTAAGCTGTTCTGCCCTTTAAGTCGACTCCACCATTCAATCATGGCTGATCTATCTCTCCCTCCTAACCCCATTCTCTTGCCTTTTCCCCATAATCCCTGACACCGATACTAATCAAGGAGCTTCCACCACCACCCCACAGTGTTCCAGATGCCCACACTAGCTGTGTGTATTGTTTTAATAAAGCCTCCCGATCCTTTCTGTAATAGGATGAGCAGAACTGCACATAATACTCCAAACGTGGCCTAAGCAAAGTCCCATTAAGTTGCAACGTGACTGCCAGACACTTGTACTCCATGCTTTGCACACTCCATTGATCCTGGTCCAATTCCAACCATGAGTGATGTCTTTGAATTAATAGTTTTTTATTGGAGGGGGCGAAAAAAAAATTCACAGTACATCTGATGTATAGCATTACATTTTCCTCCATTTTGTTTTTTATTAATAATAATAATAATATAAACAAAATAATCCTAACCCACCCTCCCTAAACGCCCCTTAGCAGCTTATTTTTTCACAATCCAAATATATCACAATATCAAATGCACTTTTTAACAATAATAAAGTAACAAAACAGAATAAAGGCAGATCCCCACTTAATGTCAAGTGCCCTCAATCAACAGGTAGTTCCTTTAGACCCTCAAAATATGATAAAAAGGGTTCCCATTTCAAATAAAACTTTTTCACAGACCCCCTCAATGTGAATTTAAAAAACATGCCGTCTTCCAGCCAAGCAGCGGCAGATGGAGGAGTGTTAGATTTCCAGACCAGCAAGATTCTCCTACGGGCCAAAAGTGATGTAAATGTAATGATATCAGACTGGGTTGTATTTAAACCCAAGGTTTTATCTGCTACACCAAATACAGCTACAAGCGGGCAAGGTCTCACTGTCATCCCTAGGACTTCACTGATGGTTTTAAAAACCACTGCCCAGTAGTTAACAAGTTTGGGGCAAGACCAGAATGCATGAGCTAGATTGGCTGGAGAGAACGAGCACCTGTCACAGCCAGCGTCCGTCCCTGGATATAAGTTAGCAAGCCTGGCTTTGCTTAAATGAACCCTGTGTAAAACTTTAAATTGTATGAGCCCCAGTCTAGCACATGATGACGAGGAGTGGACTTTTTTCAGCGCTTCTGTCCAGCATTCCTCAGACAGATTCATACCAATGTCATCCTCCCACCTAGCTTTAACTTTGTTCAGGTTTTGATCTCCTAAATGCATCAATCGAGAATATACTGCAGAGATCAGTCCTTTATTTGCAAAGGTAAGAGTGAGTTTATCCAACACTGACCGGAGGGAGATCAGGAAAAGAAGGAAATTGTTTCATGACAAAGTGGCGAACCTGAAGATATTTAATGAAATTATTATGTGGAAGGCCATGTTTTTTGTGTAGGTAGTCGAAACTATCAAATATGTTGTTATTGTATAAATCCTTAATGGACAGAAGACCATTCAAACCCCACGGTCGAAAGGTTGAGTCAAGTGTAGAGGGGGGGAGTAAATGGTTACTGTGAATGGGACCCAGAACTGAAGCTGATGTAAGCTTATAATGGCAACGAAATTGGTTAAAAATGGTGATGGTTGATAGTACGACAGGGTTGGATGTAAATCTAGAGGGTTTCAATGGCAGGGAGGAATATACTAAAGCTGGGAGAGACGAGGAGTAACAGGATTGTGATTCAAGCTGACACCAGTCTGTATCTGGTCGGTGGAGCCAGAATAATATCTTTTGGATATTGGATGCCCAGTAATAATTAATAAAGCTAGGAAGGCCCAGTCCACCTATTTCACGATCTCTTTGGAGAGTACACTTCTTGACCCTTGGAACCTTGTTACCCCATATAAAGGAGGTTATAGATTGGTTAACTGAGTTAAAAAATGACTTGGGTAGGAAAACCGGCAAACATTGGAACAAGTAAAGAAATCTGGGAAGTACAGTCATCTTCACTGACTGCACTGAGTGATGAGTTTGAGTTTGCAGATTATCCCTGTGACAGTTTTTTCTCGTGCTCTTGAATTCGTCCCATATCCAAAGTGGGTGAGTAAGGTTGTATGGTTTGCTTTGAACGTGCAAGTTATGGATCTCTTGCTGATGTTCTTCTTTTGTCTAAAAGTTCAAATTGGGTATTGGTGATATAAATTGGTTAAGGTTTTAAGGTGAAGTAACTCAGCTGGTCAGGTGGCATCTCTGGAGAAAAAGGATGGGTGACGTTTTGGGTTGGGACCTGTCTTCAGACTGATGTTTCAGGTTCCAACCCAAAACTTCACCCATCCTTTTTCTTCAGAGATGCTGCTTGACTTGCTGAGTTACTCCAACACTTTATATCTTCAATATAAACCAGCATCTGCAGTTCCTTTCTACACAAAGGATTAAGGCGCAGGGTTGGATGTGCTCTGTTTGAAGGTACATTTTCTTGTATATTTTGCTGATATACTTTGTGGTTTATCTTGTTCTATATATTATATATATATTCCAGTAGGCCAGATGCCAGGAGCTGGGGCAATGGTACCAGGGCAACTGATGGCAGGCCGAATGATGCCCAACCTCCAGCCGAACATGTCCTCAGGAGCACCTTCCCATCCAAACCCAAGCGCTGCACCACCGCTCAGTAACGTGATGGGCCCACGACCAACGGCAGCCACTAACGGCATGTGTGAGTGATTCTCTCAAACATACGTCCACTTCCCTGTGGTATGCGTCATGCGCTGTGTGTGGCTCACAATAACTCTGCAGATTGAACATAAAAGAAATGCGAGGTTGATGGTAATCTTGTCCATTGTTTGGGTGAAGAATGTCGAAGACACTGTGGGAGCCCTGTGTTCAGGAAGCACAGTAGGGTGACGTTTTGTATGATTAGTGAGAATAATTTTGTTGGCAAACTTTGCAACTGATTTGTGCAAAACTGTCAGAAGACCCAAAAAGTCTCCTATTCATTTTCTCCAGAGATGCTGCCTGACCCACTGAGTTACTCCAGCACGCTCAATGCGATGTCATCGCAGTCCATTAATTAGCTTTTCTGAGTTCTGGGGAGGGGGATGGAAATCACATCCCTTTGTCTCCTCAGAACATTTTCTTTTTGGATATTTATGTAGCTTTCGGATGTATCATGTCATACAGCATGGAAACAAGCCCTTCAGTCCAACTCCTCCAATGCTAGTTGAAGGTGGTTGCCAGAGGTTGCAGGTAGTGGAAGGTAAGACCTCCCTGGTGGAATAAAACTGGGTGAAAAAAAGGTCTTGCCTTCCACTACCTGCAACCTCCAGCAACCACCTTCAACTAGCATCGCAACCAGCTAATTAAATAAAATTAACGATTTTTAAAACGGCAGCCTATTTTTAGCCGCGGCTGGTTTTGAATTTTTTTAAATAATCGCCGGAACATAGAAGAAGCGGAAACCACTTTCGACCATTAGGGGGAGTGACAAAAACCTCCGGGAACCGCACGGAAACCTTGGGTAGGGCGCAAAGTCCCCAGAGGTTTCCGTTCAGGTTTACTAAGTGGGACAGGGGCATATCTCTTCACTTCATAATTTAATATGATTCAATAAGATCATCTCTCAACCTCCTGCGCTCCAAGGAATAAGGTCCTAGCCTGCCCAACCTCTCCCTGTAGCTCAGGCCCCCGAGTTCTTGGCAACATCCTCGTAAATCTTCTCTGCGCCCTTTCCATCATATCCTTATCTTTAATTTTTTTTTCTGCAGCATTCATTACAATTTAGGCAAAGTCTCTGTCGTTAATTGCAGTATAATGTGGATAAATGTGAGGTTATCCACTTTGGTGGAAAAAACAGGAAAGCAGACTATTATTTAAATGGTGGCCGATTAGGAAAAGGGGAGATGCAGCGAGACCTGGGTGTCATGGTACACCAGTCATTGAAAGTAGGCATGCAGGTGCAGCAGGCAGTGAAAAAAGCGAATGGTATGTTAGCTTTCATAGCAAAAGGATTTGAGTACAGGAGCAGGGAGGTTCTGCTTCAGTTGTACAGGGTCTTGGTGAGACCACACCTGGAGTATTGCGTGCAGTTTTGGTCTCCAAATCTGAGGAAGGACATTATTGCCATAGAGGGAGTGCAGAGAAGGTTCACCAGACTGATTCCTGGGATGTCAGGACTGTCTTATGAAGAAAGACTGGATAGACTCGGTTTATACTCTCTGGAATTTAGGAGATTAAGAGGGGATCTTATAGAAACTTACAAAATTCTTAAGGGGTTGGACAGGCTAGATGCAGGAAGATTGTTCCCGATGTTGGGGAAGTCCAGGACAAGGGGTCACAGCTTAAGGATAAGGGGGAAATCCTTTAAGACCGAGATGAGAAAGACTTTCTTCACACAGAGAGTGGTGAGTCTCTGGAACTCTCTGCCACAGAGGGTAGTTGAGGCCAGTTCATTGGCTATATTTAAGAGTGAGTTGGATGTGGCCCTTGTGGCTAAGGGGATCAGAGGGTATGGAGAGAAGGCAGGTACGGGATACTGAGTTGGATGATCAGCCATGATCATATTGAATGGCGGTGCAGGCTCGAAGGGCTGAATGGCCTACTCCTGCACCTAATTTCTATGTTTCTATGTTTCTAAGTCTCTGTCCTTAGTTGAAATGTCTTTATTATTGAAGACCCTCAAACTATTTTTAATTGGACTTTATCGCACTTAACTTGCACTAAACACCATTCCCTTTATCGTGTGTCTGTACACTGTGGTCAGCCTGGTTATAATCATGTATTGTCTCTCCACTGACTGGTTAGCATGCAACAAAAAGCTTGTACCTAGGAACACATGCCAATAAACTAAAATAACTAACTTGCACACGGTGCCCTTCATAATGTTTGGGACAAACATTTATTTATTTGCCTCTGTACTCCACAATTTGAGATTTGTAATAGAAAAAAATCGCATGTGGTTAAAGTGCACATTATCAGATTATAATAAAGGGCATTTTTATACATTTTGGTTTCACCATGTAGAAATTACAGCTGTGTTTATACATCGTCCCCCCATTTCAGGGCACCATAATGTTTGGGACACAGCAATGTAATGTAAATGAAAGTAGTCATGTTTAGTATTTTGTTGCAGATCCTTTGCATGCAATGACTGCTTGAAGTCTGGAATTCATGGACATCACCAGTTGCTGGGTGTCTTCTCTGGTGATGCTCTGCCAGGCCTATATCGCAGTCATCTTTAGCTTATGTTTGTATTGGCAGCTAGTCCCCTTCAGTTTTATCTTCAGCATATAAAATGCATGCTCAATTGTGTTCAGATCGGGTGATTGACTTGGCCACTCATGAATTGACAATTTTTTAGCTTTGAAAAACTCCTTTGTTGCTTCAGCAGTATGTTTGGGATCATTGTCTTGCTGTAGAATGAACCGCCAGCTAATGAGTTTTGAGGCATTTGTTTGAACTTGAGCAGATAGGATGTGTCTATACACTTCAGATTTCATTATGCTACTACCATCAGCAGTTGTATCATCAATGAAGATAAGTGAGCCAGTACCTTCAGCAGCCATACATGCCCAGGTCATAACACCCCCACCACCGTGTTTCACAGATGAGGTGGTATGCTTTGGATCTTGGGCAGTTCCTACTCTTCTCCATATTTTGCTCTTGCCATCACTCTGATATGTTAATCTTTGTCTCAAGCCCTCCATCCAGAACTATGGTTGCTCTTTTAAGTACTTCTTGGCAAACTGTAACTTGGCCATCCTATTTTTGCGGCTAACCAGTAGTTTGCATCTTGCAGTGTAGCCTCTGTATTTCTGTTCATGAAGTCTTCTGCGGACAGTGGTCATTGACAAATCCACACCTGACTCCTGAAGAGTGTTTCTGATCTGTCGGACAGGTGTTTGTGGATTTTTCTTTATTATAGAGAGAATTCTTCTGTCATCAGCTGTGGAGGTTTTCCGTGGCCTGCCGGTCCCTTTGTGATTAGTAAGCTCACCAGTGCTCTCTTCATAATGATGTTCCGAACAGTTGATTTTGGTAAGCTCAATCTCATAATGGCTTCTTTGACTTTCATTGGCACAACTTTAGTCCTCATGTTGATAAACAGCAATAAAAGTTTTTAAAGATGATGGAAAGACTGGAGGAAAGACTAGGTGCTGAGAGCTCTCTTATACCTGCATTTAGGCAGCATTTCAACACACCTGAACAATTACAAACCTGTGAAGCCATGTTTCCCAAACATTATGGTGCCCTGAAATGGGGGGACTATGTATAAACACAGCTGTAACAATGTGCACTTTAACCACTTGTGATTTTTTTCTATTACAAATCTCAAATTGTGGAGGTCAGAGACAAATAAATAAATGATGGGTCTTTGTCCCAAACATTATGGAGGGCACTGTACATCACTATATCCTGTCATTTTCAAACCTGATTGCCTATCTCTGTGATATTATGTGTTCCTCATTAGCAGTCTTTAGCATTTCTTCTTATGGAATGATGGAATCAGTGACTCAGTCTGTTAAACTGTGGTTCATTATGCCATGAATAACTTACCAAATAGTGAAGGGTCTAGATAGAGTGGATGTGGAGTGGATGTTTCTACTAGTGGGAGAGTCTAGGAACTGTGGGTCTTAGCCTCAAAATGAAAAGACGTTTAGAAGGAGATGAGGAGGAATCTCTTTAATCAGAGGGTGGTGAATCTGTTGAATTAATTGCTGCAAAAGACTGGATATTTTAACGGCAGAAATAGATAGATTCTCGATTAGTGCTGGTGTCAATGGTTATGGAGAGAAGGCAGGAGAATGGGTTAGGAGGGAGAGAGAGATTTGCCACGATTGAATGACAGAGTAGACTTAATGGGCTGAATGGCCTATTTCTGCTCCCATCACTTTATGATCTTGTGATCTGTAGTTCCGACACATCCTTGTCATTTCTTCATTCCACATGCTGGGAACAGTGAGTAAAAGCCCTGTCCCACGGTACGAGTTCATTCCAAGAGCTCTCCCGAGTTTGCCCTGATTCAAACTCGGGAGATTTACGGTAATGGCCACTCGTTGGTACTCGGGGCTCTCGTGGACATTTTTCAACATGTTGAAAAATCTTCACGAGGTCTTCCCGAGCTTACCTGTCGTTATCGAGTCTTCCCGAGTAGCTGCCGTTAGCGAGTCTTCCCTAGTACCTGCCGTTAGCGTTACGAAACCGCTAAGAGATGTCCCCGAGCTGCGACAAACTCGCTACGTTCATTCTCCGTGCTAACATAGAAACATAGAAAATAGGTGCACGAGTAGGCCATTCGGCCCTTCGAGCCTGCACCGCCATTCAATACGATCATGGCTGATCATCCAACTCGGTAGCCTGTAACTGCCTTCTCTCCATACCCCCTGATCCCTTTAGCCACAAGGGCCACATCTAACTCCCTCTTAAATATAGCCAATGAACTGGCCTCAACTACCTTCTGTGGCAGAGAATTCCACAGATTCACCACTCTCTCTGTGAAAAATGATTTTCTCATCTCGCTCCTAAAAGACTTCCCCCTTATCCTTAAACTGTGACCCCTTGTCCTGGACTTCCCCAACATCGGGAACAATCTTCCTGCATCTAGCCTGTCCAACCCCTTAAGAATTTTGTAAGTTTCTATAAGATCCCCCCCCTCAATCTTCTACCACGAGTTTGATTTTTTTTTAACTCGGGAGAGCTCTTGGAATGAGAGCTCTCGTACCCTGGGGCAGGGCTATTAGTGTGCTCAACTGTGGTCCTGTTAATCAAGTCATGAACACAAATGGACTGGGATAGTTTCTTTGCAAAGAGTGAATTGCACCTGTCAGTGGCCTTTCGGTTTTTCTATTGAACGGACCGGTGTTTTTCGATGTAAAATATTAACAGCCTTACTTTGTTGTTTTGCCTCTGCAGACCCAGGCCCTGCAAATCAGCCGGATGCAGCAGCGGTCCCCACAACAGCAGCAGCGACCCCTGTGGCTCCGTAACCAGTAATGCTGTCAGTGGGGACCTGCTCCTTGAAACCCAAGTAACCGACTCCTACGTTTCTATCCAGCTACCTCCCTTCTTGTCGACAGCACGTTCCAAAATGTTTGCCTCCATTTTGTTTTTGCTCTCCCTTTTTACTGCAGTTGTTTTCTTTTTGGAAAATAGATTTTCTTTGGGGGAAAAAAAAATAATTAAAACCTGTTCTAGATACTTTTTCCACAAAAAAATGAATTGTGAATTGCCTACCTCATTTTGGTGGATCTGTGGCAGCCGGGTGTCAACCTGTCACGAGGGAACAGGGTCAAGGATCTGACTGAAGGAACAGAAAAAGGCTTGGGCGTCCATTAAGTTTTAATCAGTTTTATTGGCGAAAGAGGATAGACACAATCTCTGTTTGCGCGGGGCCCGTCTACAGCAGCACACCCCTCTCCCCCTTGTCGGTGAAACCCTCCGAAAATCACTGCGCGGTTTATAGACAAAAGACAATAGGTGCAGGAGTCGGCCATTCGGCCCTACGAGCCATCACCTCCATTCAATGTGATCATGGCTGATCATCCCCAATCAATACCCCGTTCCTGCCTTCTCCCCATATCCCCTGACTCAGCTATTTTTAAGAGCCCTATCTAGCTCTCTCTTGAAAGCATCCAGAGGACCCACCACCACCGCCCTCTGAGGCAGAGAATTCCACAGACTCACCATTCTCGGTGAGAAAAAGTGTTTCCTTGTCTCCGTTCTAAATGGCTTACTCCTTATTCCTAAACTGTGGCCCCTGGTTCTGGGCTCCCCCAACATCGGGAACATGTTTCCTGCCTCTAGAGTGTCAATCTTAAGTCCTTAACAATCTTATATGTTTCAATCCTCTCTCGTCCTTCTACAAGCCCAGCTGCTCCATTCTCTCAGCATATGACAGTCCCGCCATCCCGAAAATTAACCTTGTTAACCTATGCTGCACTCCCTCAATAGCAAGAATGTCCTTCCTCAAATTAGGGGACCAAAACTGCACACAATACTCCAGGTGTGGTCTCACTAGGGCTCTGTATAACTGCAGAAGGACCTCTTTGCTCCTATATTCGATTCCTCTTGTTATAAAGGCCAACATGCCATTTGCTTTCTTCACTGCCTGCTGTACCTGCATGCTTACTTTCACAGACGGATGTACAAGCACCCCCAGATCCCGTTGTACTTCCCCTTTTCCCAACTTAACGCCAAGTTTACCGGCGCCTGCCTTTATACCGGCAGAAACAAACCGCTGGAAAAAATCCCCACCACAGCCTGGTCATTAGCGCAGTTTTCAGATTCAAATTGTCACCTATGGCAGGGGGCTGATCTGAGTGAGGGCCCTTTCCTTTTAGGAAACAAGGCGTTATCGCGCAGGTTGTTCGCGCGCAAAGCTCCTACTACACGACCCCGTTTCCTTCCTTGCACTCAAGCAGCTAGGGTTGTTCATTTGATTATTTCCTTCCGCTGGCAGTTCTGTACCACTCTCGCCACTTGTAGACCATACATGAATGTACACATGGACACTGGTTTTCCTACCTTGGAGGAAAGGAATCCTGTGGAGAAACCAGTTTTGTAAGTTCATGGAGCAGAATTAGGCCATTCGGCCCATTAAGTCTACGCCGCCATTCATTCATGGTCGATCTATCTTTCCCTCCCAACCTTATTCTGCTGCCTTCTCTCCATAACCCCTGACTCTCGTGTTAACTTGCGACACAGTGGCGCAACGGTAGACAGCTTCACTTACAGCGCCAGAGACCTGGGTTCAATCCCAGTTATGGGTACTGTCTGCAGAGTTTGACCAGTCGCCTCGTGACCTGCATGCGTTATCTGCAAGGGCCTGTTTCCGCACTGTATCTCTAAACTAAACTAATCAAGAATCTGTCCATCGCTGTCTTAAAGATATCCATTGACTTGGCCTCCACAGCCGTCTGTGGCAATGAATTCCACACATTCACCACCCTCTGATGAAAGAAATTCTTCTTCATCTCCTTTCTAGTGGAAATCCTCTGCACATCTACTCTACCCAGACCTTTCACTATTCGGTAAAGGGGCTGTCCCACTGCAGTGACCTAATCCGCGAGTGACTGGAGGAGTGTCTTGAACCTTCAAGCGACCCCCCCATGCCGGGTCCTTTGTTCAACCGTCTCATGGCAGTCCCCACATGCCGGGTCTTCCTTTGTTCCCAGCGGCGATCTTAGCATCCTGTTCAGCACGGACGTTGTGGGCCAAATGATCTGTTCCTGTGCTGCATCGTTCTATGTATGAAGCACAAAAGTGTACATTTCTGCCACTCCAGGGCATTGTGGACCCACAATGAGTCTTGCTCTCATGAATTAATTGGTTCATCTCCAAAATTAAAAGACTGAGATCCGTTCTTGTAACGACATACAAATTAATACTTTCCAACCTTGAAAGATGCTTTGGGCTTTGTGGTGAAATGATATTGCATGCCCAGACACCTCCCAGTAAATTGCAGCTAATGTGCCCTTTAAATGAAATCTGAGCACGGTGCTTGAGCTGAGAGACTCATTGATTGAAGCAAATTAATTTGCTACTGAGAAGCCGAAAATAGAAGTGATTTGTTTCTACTAAAGAAGGGAAAAGATTTAAGAGTAACCCGATGAGCAACCATTTCACTGAGGCTAGTTGGTTTATCGAACCATCTGCCAGAGCAGGTGTTGAGACAGGTACCACAAAAGCATTTAAAAGACATTTGGACTGGTGCATGAGTCGGAGAGGTTCAGAGGGATTTGGGCTAAATGTGGGCAGGTGGGACTAATGTAGATGGGGCATCTTGGATGACATGGTCAAATTGGGCCAAAGGGCCTGTCAGAAACTGAGGCAGCTGTGTGACTCTAATAGCACTTTCATGTGCAGTTAAGCTGTATATGGCATAAACGTTCATAGATTTGGACTGGTGCATGGTTCGGAAAGGTTTCGAGGAATATGGCAAAATACTTGCCTGGCGTGGCAGCCTCTTGAATGAGAAACGAGAGCTCACCTTCCAAGTGTAAATAGGGCGAGCTAAGATGGGGCATCTTGTCAGATTGGACAAGTTTATTGATACTTCATTGAGACAGGTACCACAAAAGCCTCTTGAATGAGAAATGATTTTGAAATTTATTGAAACTTCAAATAAGATGGAGAAATCCAGGTTAGCCGGGAAGTGGTGTTGGGTAAATTGAACAGATTAAAGGCCGATAAATTCCCAGGGCCAGATAGTCTGCATCCCAGAGTATTCAAGGAAGTAGCCACAGAAATAGTGGATGCATTAGTGATAATTTTTCAAAACTCCTTAGATTCTAGAGTAGTTCCTGAGGATTGGAGGGTAGCTAATGTAACCCCACTTTTTAAAAAAGTAGGGAGAGAGAAAACGGGGAAATACAGACCAGTTAGTCTAACATCGGTAGTGGGGAATCTGCTAGAGTCAGTTATTAAAGATGGGATAGCAGTACATTTGGAAAGTGGTGAAATCGTTGGACAAAGTCAGCATGGATTTACGAAAGGTAAATCATGTCTGACGAATCTTAGAATTTTTCAAGGATGTAACTAGTAGAGTGGATAGGGGAACCAGTGGATGTGTTATATCTAGACTTTCAGAAGGCTTTCGACAAGGTCCCACTTAAGCGAGTATACAAACTTAAAGCATACGGTATTGGGGGTTCAGTATTGATGTGGATAGAGAACTGGCTGGCAGATAGGAAGCAAAGAGTAGGAGTAAACGGGTCCTTTTCAGAATGGCAGGCAGTGACTAGTGGGGTACCGCAAGGCTCAGTGCTGGGACCCCAGCTATTTACAATATACATTAATGATCTGGATGAGGGAATTGAATGCAACATCTCCAAGTTTGCGGATGACACGAAGCTGGGGGGCAGTGTTAGCTGGGAGGAGCATGCTAGGAGGCTGCAAGGTGACTTGGATAGGTTGGGTGAGTGGGCAAATGCATGGCAGATGCAGTATAATGTGGATAAATGTGAGGTTGTCCACTTTGGTGGCAAAAACAGGGAAGTAGACTATTATCTGAATGGTGGCCGATTAGGAAAAGGGGAGATGCAACGAGACCTGGGTGTCGTGGTACACCAGTCATTGAAAGTAGGATGCAGGTGCAGCAGGCAGTGAAGAAAGCGAATGGTATGTTAGCATTCATAGCAAAAGGATTTGAGTATAGGAGCAGGGAGGTTCTACTGCAGTTGTACAGGGTCTTGGTGAGGCCACACCTGGAGTATTGCGTACAGGTTTGGTCTCCTTATCTGAGGAAAGACATTCTTGCCATAGAGGGTGTACAGAGAAGGTTCACCAGACTGATTCCTGGGATGGCAGGACTTCCATATGAAGAAAGACTGGATAGACTCAGCTTGTACTCGCTGGAATTTAGAAGATTGAGGGGGGATCTTATAGAGACCTACAAAATTCTTAAGGGGTTGGACAGGCTAGATGCAGGAAAATTGTTCCCGATGTTGGGGAAGTCCAGAACAAGGGGCCACAGTTTAAGGATAAGGGGGAAGTCTTTTAGGACCGAGATGAGAAAATCATTTTTCACACAGAGAGTGGTGAATCTGTGGAATTCTCTGCCATAGAAGGTAGTTGAGGCCAGTTCATTGACTATATTTAAGAGGGAGTTAGATGAGGCCCTTGTGGCTGAAAGGATTGGGGGTATGGAGAGAAGACAGGTACAGGATACTGAGTTGGGATGATCAGCCATGATCATATTGAATGGCGGTGCAGGCTCGAAGGGCCGAATGGCCTACTCCTGCATCTATTTTCTATGTTTCATTGTCAGGTGTACTTGGTGCAGGGAGATTCTGTGTTTGCATACAGTACAAGTATGCTGACAAATTTACAGAAGTATTCAATATAGTCTCTCTTCCTTCTCCCCCCAATGTTCCCAGTCCCTCTGTTCTGGGGCCCCCTCATGCCGGGTACATCTTGTTCTTGGCAGCGCGTCCTCCACCGACTGCTAGGACTCGCGCAAGCCCGTCCTTGTCCCTGCCCGCTTGCCGATGCCTCTCCTCGCTGTGCCAGCGTCCGGGCCTGGTCCGGCACAGCTGCACTGCGCTCTCCAGGAGATCGGCCAATGGGCCTGTTTCAGTGCTCTATGACTCTGTTTTCTGATTGGTCAGATTGCTCTGAGCACAGCATTCCTTGGTAACAGAGGCAGCAAGCATCTCGCAGCCCTTGACAAACCCGAGGCCAAACAATATTTTTGCCTCTTGTGTCATTGTGGGCTTCGGCGTGCAGTCGCAGCAAACCATAACGCGATGTTATGAATGTCTGCCGCTATTACGGAGGGAGAGCACTCTTCCAGAAAACAGTCCCAGTCATGATTTTCCTTAACGCAACGCCACATGTCATCAGTACATGTCAAGAAATACAAATTGGGGTGGGGGGGGAATATTGGTTTATTTACTTTTTCCCCTCAAATTCTGTGAATCTTGTTTTTCAAAATGGAATGGAATACTTTGTCACATGTGACAAGTCACAGTGAAATTCTTTACTTGTAAACCCACGGTATGCAAATAATCACCACATGAATGGCACTGTCAAAGTTCCAAAGTACCCCCCCCCCCCCCCCCCAGATTCCTCCTTTGTTCTCTCTCCCCTCCCCCCTGGATGGTGATCCCCCATGCCGGGTCTTCCTTTGTTTCCCCCCCCACAGTGCTCTCCTCACGCTGGCTCCTCCTATGGGTTTCCCCACCCCGATGGTCTCACTTTGTTTTGTTTGGCCATCAGTGTGCATGGTGAATTGACATAATCCAAACGACTAATGTCAGGGTAGTCTTTGAATTATGATTCTTTGAGTCATAATGTGATACAATGGTTGTGTGCCAAACGCAGGCAGGTGGGACGAGTGTAGCTGGGACTTGTTGGCCAGTGTTGGCAAGTGGGGCCGAAGGGCCTGTTTCCACACTGTACGACTATAATGATTCATTGAATCAAAGTGGTACACAGTCTACCCCTACAGTAGTTGTTTGAGTTAAGGAAATTCACAAATCGCCATATAAAAAATATTGATGAAATATGATTTGGGATGTTTATTTTTCTGCTGGTTCAGCACGGACGTTGAGGGCCAAATGGCCTGTTCCTGTGCTGCATCGTTCTATGTATGAAGCACAAAATTGTACATTTCTGCCACTCCAGTAGAGCCACAATGCGTCTTACTCTCATGAATGAATTGGTTAATCTCCAAAATTAAAAGACTGAGATCTGTTCTTGTAACGACATACATATTAATACCTTCCAACCTTGAAACTTTGGGCTTTGTGGTGAAATGATATTACATGCCCAGACACCACCCAGTAAATTGCTGTTGAGGTTAAAACTTCAAAATTCCAACAGATTATTGAATCCATCTTTAAACTGCCAGGTCCTATTGATTTCCATATGCCATTTTACCAGTCATGTTCCAATATTTTGCAGACTTAACTGTTCTATGGGATAATTTCCTATTTTTTTTAAAAATAATTGGTTCGACACCTTTTTGCATTGGTAGAGGTCACTTCTCAACCTCTGGATTTCTGGTGGCGCAGCGGTTCTATCCTGACTACAGGTGCTGTCTGGACTGGGTTTGTACGTTCCCACTGTGACCACGTGGGTTTTCTCCAAGATCTTCGGTTTCCTCCCACACTCCAAAGGTTTGAAGGTTAATTGGCTTGGTATAAATTGTCCCTAGTGTGTGCAGAAAAGTGTTAGTGTGCGGGGATTGCTGGTCAGCGCAGACCCGTAGGGCCTGTTTCCTTGCTGTATCTCTAAACTAAACTAATGCATCCAATTTTCACACAGAGAGCGGTGAATCTGTGGAATTCTCTGCCACAGGAGGTAGTTGAGGCCAGTTCGTTGGCCATATTTAAGAGGGAGTTGGATGTGGCCCTTGTGGCTGAAGGGATCAGGGGGTATGGAGAGAAGGCAGGTACAGGATACTGATCAGCCATGATCATTTTGAATGGCGGTGCAGGCTCGAAGGGCCGAATGGCCTGCTCCTGCACATAATTTCTATGTTTCTATCTCCACAATTCAAGGGTGTAGCACATCAAGTACGCGAGCAATCTCATTAAATTCTCCATTTTTTTTATTATGCTGATTTCTTTGAGCTTCACTTCATTCTGATTTTTTTTTTTTCAACTGAGGTGCTTCATTTTTTATTTTTACACCTTTATCTAATCCCTGCTTACATAGTCCAAAACAATTTTTTTGAAGTGCTGAAATGAAGCAATTTCATCACATTATTTATGCATTCTATTTATAAGCTGCCTGCATTCAGCAACTGAATAACCTTTATCTAACCAGCTTGAATATTGTAAGATTTCAGTATAAAACTGAAGAGTTGGGTTAGTTGCAATGAGAAAGGACATTATCTTGACTGTAGTGCAGGTGCATAGCAATTATGGAGCATCTTGCTTAAGTTTTATATTTTGGTGATGTCCACCCATCATCAAATGTGTTAAAGGTAGACATAAAATGCTGGAGTAACACAGCGGGTATGACAGCCTGAAGAAGGGTCTCGATCAGAAACGTCGCCCATTCCTTCTCTCCATAGATGTTGCCTGTCCCGCTGAGTTACTCCGGCATTTTGTGTCTACCTTCGATTTTATCCAGCATGTACAGTCCTTTCTTACACATCAAATGTGTTAATGAGTTTTGGGTCGTGACCTAGTTTTTCTACGTTACAACATGCATGTCATCTAGTAGGCTATGCTGCTGAAAATTGCAAATTGTAAGCTCCATCCCGGAGGAGGAGGAGGTGTGGAGAGTCTTTGGGAAGAACATCATCTTGAATAATGCACATCTGGACTTTGCCAAGCTGAATTAGTGTCCTGCAAACATTGTACTGTGAGCGTCTCTTCATCACACTGGAGCCTTGGAGCACAGGGGGATGAGGGGTGACCTTAGAGAGGTGTTAAAATCATGAGCGGTGTAGATTGGGTGAATGGTCATAAGGAATATGAGTAGAATAAGGCGATTCGGCCCATCAAGGCTACTCCGCCATTCTATCATAGCTGATCTCCCTTCTAACCCATTCTCCTGCCTTCTCCCCATAACCTCTGCATAGTCTTTTACTGAGGATAGAGGAATCAAAAACTGGAGAGCGGTAATCTGAGGGGAAACTTTCCATGCAGAGGGTGATTGGTATATGGAATGAGCTGACAAGGAGGTAGCTGTCAAATACACTAATAACATTTAGAAGACATTTGGATGGGTACATGGATAGGAAAGGTTCCCAGAGAGCAATCCAAAACTACCATCTACCTCAGGAGACCTTCGTACTATCCTTGATTGGACTTTACATGGAAAATAGGTGCAGGAGTAGGCCATTCGGCCCTTCGAGCCAGCACCACCATTCAATGATCATGGCTGATCATCCAAAATCAGTGCACCGTTCCTGATTTTTTTTTTTTTTCCCCCATATCCCTTTATTCCATTAGTCCTAAGAGCTAAATCAAACTCTTGAAAATATCCAGTGAATTGGCCTTCTGTGGCAGTGAATTCCACAGATTCACAACACTAGGTGAAAACGTTTTTCCTCATCTCAGTCCTAAATGGCCTACCCCTTATTCTTAAACTGACCCCTGGTTTTGGACTCCTCCAACACGGGAACATTTTTCCTGCATTTATCCTGTCCCATCCCTTAAAGATTTTCCATTAGATGCCCTCTCATCCTTCTAAATTCCAATAAATACAAGCCCAGTCGCTCCATTCTTTCATCTGACATTCCCGCCATCCCGGGAATTAACCTGGTGAACCTACGTTGCACTCCATCAATACCAAGAGTGTCTTTTCTCAAATTTGGGGACCAAAACTGCATACAATACTCCAGATGTGATCTCACCAGGGCCCTGTACAACTGCAGTAGGACCTCCTTGCTCCCAAACTCAAATCCTCTCGCATTGAAGGCCAACATGCCATTAGCTTTCTTCACTGCCTGCTGTGCCTGTATGTTTTCTTTCAGTGACTGATGTACAAGCACACCCAGGTCTTGTACCTCCCCTATTCCTAATCTGACACCATTCAGATAATAATCTGCCTCCTTGTTCTTGCCACCAAAGTGGATAACCTCACATTTATCTAACATTATACTGCATCTGCCATGCATCTGCCCAACCTATTCACCCAACCTATCCAAGTCACCCTGCAGCCTCATAGCATCCTTATCGCGGCTTACACTGCTACCCAGCTTTGTGCCATCCGCAAACTTGAAGATCTTACATTTAATTCCATCGTCTAAATCGTTGATGTATATTATAAATAACTGGGACCCCAGCACCGAGCCTTGCGGCACCCCACTAGTCACTGCCTGCCGTCCTGAAAAGGACCCGTTAATTCCTACTCTGCTTCCTGTCTGCCAACCAGTTCTCTATCCACACCAATACTCTACCCCCAATACCATGTGCTCTAATTTTGCACACTATCTCTCGTGTCGGACTTTGTTATGAAAACTCAAACCGAGCGGGAATGTTTCTTGTGTGTGTTGCCGCTATAACAAGGAGATGGATGTGACTGCTCGCAGCCACTCATCTCCCCTCCCCGCCCCTGCCCTCACTCTCAGGATTTGAGTGTTTGGTGGTGCTATTGAGCCAGCAATATTCCCCTATTTCCAGTGACTTTCCCCCACCCATAGATTTAGTTCAATTGTCAGAAAAAAAGTCAATTCTATCTTCAATGCTGTCTGCAAATGAGGGGAGCAGAATTAGGCCCATCAAGTCTACTCCACGATCTATCTCGCCTTCCTAACCCCATTCTCCTGCCTTCTCTCCGTAACTCCTGATGCCGGCACTAGTCAAGAAGAGACAGCGAACCAGGTAGGAGTCGCACCTACAATCTTCTGCTCCGTAGTCAGACGCGTTATCCATTGCGCCACTGGCCCAAGCTATTGGTCCGTTGACTGTCCAGAGAGACTGAGGTAAGTAATGTTTGTGTTATGCATTGTAACTATCAGCCAATGACATCTCCAGCTCCTGACATTTGCTCTTATTACTGTCACTACACCCACATTATCAACATCAGTGAGAGCATTGTCAGTGAAGCTAGGTGGGAGCAGAGTATGTGGCCCCTATGTTCACAACTTCAGCGGTGCCTGGGAGCACTGATGAGATGCTGTCATTGCTTGGAAACTTGGCAGCATCTTGGGCAAAGTCACCCCCTTGTCCTGCAGCCTATCAGGCACCCCAAAACCTTTACTCTTGCCACCATTGTTCCAGTCTGCAGTATATTGGAGACATGAGGAATTGAAAATGCTGGAATCTTGAGTAAAACACAAAAGTGCTGGAGTAACTCTGGGTCAGGCAACATCTTAGGAGGATATGGACAAGCAACATTTTGAATTGGTTCCTTTCTTCAGAATGATTGCATTCGGCCCATCAAGTCTACTCTGCCATTCAGTCATGGCTGATCTATCTCTCCCCATCAACTTCATTCTCCTGCCTTCTCGCCATTATCCCTCACACCTGTACTAATCAAAAATCTATCGATCTCTGCCTTAAAATAGCATTGACTTGGCATTTACAGCCTTCTGTCACATGTCCATGTCCACCAGAGTTGCTGCCTGACCTACTGAGTTACTCCAGCACTTTGTGTTCTGCTGTGGTATCTTTTCTTGTAACAAGTTGCAAACAAAATCTTTGAACTTGAAGACAAAACCAGTTGATATGAGGGAACAGATAGCAACTCAACCAGGTAGAGTTGCTACCTTACGACGCTCACAGTGCCAGAGACCCGGGTTTGGTCTTGACTACGGGTGCTGTCCGTACAGAGTTTGTACGTTCTCCCCATGACCTGCGTGGGTTTCCTCCGGAATCTGTGGTTACCTCCCTCACTCCAAAGACGTGTAGGTTAATTGGCTAAATACATTAGTAAATTGTATCTAGGGTGTGTGGAGTAGTTTTATTGTTCAGGGATCACTGGTCAGTGCGGACTGGGGCCAAAGGGCCTGTTTCCATGCTGTATCTCTAAACTAAACTAAAATTCATTGTAATCGATAGTCATACATTGTGGAAACGGGCCCTTCGGCCCAACCTGCCGATGCTGACCAAGGTGCCCCATCTACACTAGCCCCACCTGCCCGCATTTGGGCCTTTCCTATCCATGTACCTGTCCAAATGTATTATAAAATGTTGTTATAGCATCTGCCTCGACTATGTCCTGGCAGCTCGTTGCATATACCCACCACCCTCTGTGTGATTATGCAACATTAATATGTCAGTGCCCACAGTTTTAACCCGTATGATGATTTTCCTACCCTTAAATTATTTTAAGCAACAACTTAAAATGTGAAAGTAATTGTCTCTTGTACAATTTCTGCTGACATTATCTAAAGCGCACCAGTCTCTGTGACTGACTGCACAATTACCACTCTTGTCTCGAATGATTCACCCCATAAGTGCAGAGTGTACTCTTCACAGCGTAGATACTTCAACATCTCATTAAAGGCGGCTTCAACAGAACGTCCTGAACTATTGATCTCCATCATCAAAGCCGTCAAGGGCAGAAGCCCTTGGGGAGATGTTAACTCTAGATTCCTTCTTGAAGTTAGTCAGGTCTGATAAGGTCCTCAAGGTATTGGCTGCGGGAGGCTCCCTGCCCGTCGGGGTACAAAGGTGGATGGGCGTGGGTAGGAGAGGGACGTAGGTTCCACACGACCAAGGAAGGCGACGGCTGGAGGCCCTGCAGCAGCCTGGGGCTCGCCTGGATCGGGCCCCGCTCATAACTGCTAGAGCGCGGACTGGACGGAAAATGGAGCCAATACATGGCGCTTCTTGCATGTGGGATCAGTGGACTGTTTCTGTACACTTGCTAATCGGGGATGTGCGTAGGTATGGCAACACTCTACTGCACTGTTTGTAAGAAAATTATTTCACTGCGTTGACACGTGATGAAAAAAGCACCATCACTGCATGGTACAGAAGCATGAAAGCGTGCAGCACCAGACTGGAACTGCTTCTTCCATTCTGTTATCAGGCTTCTGGACAGTCCTTCCATAAGCTAGGGCGAAACCTACATCTTAGCAGATATTGGACTTTGTTACACTGGAATTGTTACAACTCTCTCTCTCTCTCTCTCTGTCTGTGTCTCTCTCTCTGTGTCTCTGTCTCTCTCTCTGTCTCTCTCTCTCTCTCTCTGTCTCTCTCTCTGTCTCTCTCTCTGTCTCTCTCTCTGTCTCTCTCTCTGTCTCTCTCTCTGTCTCTCTCTCTGTCTCTCTCTCTCTCTCTCTCTGTCTGCCTGTCTCTCTGTCTGTCTCTCTCTGTGTCTCTGTCTCTCTCTGTGTCTCTGTCTCTCAAAATGCTGGAGAAGTACATCTCCGGTTAGAAGGCAAGGGTGACGTTTCGGGTCGAAACCCTTCCCACTCCAGTTAACAACAACCGAAGAAGCATAGAGGTGCCTTAGGATGTACGTTCATAGCTCAGAGAAAGTCGTGACACAGGCAGACAACAAGGTGAGGAAGGCATTTACCTTGCCTCATTGAAACATGATGGGCTGAATGGCCTAATTCTGATGGGCTGAATGGCCTAATTCTGCTCCTATAACTTGTATTACTTATGACCGTCATAGGCAGGTGTGTTGATCGTAAGCATTGGGACATCATGAATCTTGTTCAAGACATTGGTTGCCACATGTGGAATATTTTGCACCGTCTGGCCTTGTTGAAAAAATGTGGGAGCACCGGATAGAGTATAGAAGAGATTTTAGGCTTAGGACTTTAGTGATACAGCGCGAAACAAGCCCTTCGGCCCACCGAGTCCATGTCGGCCAACGATCCCTGTACATGAGTGCTGTCCTACACACACTGGGGACAACTTCATAATTTCCCCGAAGCCAATTAATTTTACCGAAGCAAATTACGTCTTTGGAGTGTGGGAAGAAACCGGAACACCCAGAGAAAACCACGCGGTCACGGGAAAAACATACAAACTCCATCTCCGACAATTATTTAACTGACATTGGCCCTCAGATTCTTCAGTACTGCCTCCTGACCCACTTTGGCTTCATGTTAGATAAGATTAGTTTAGTTTGAAGATACAGCGTGGAAACAGGCCCCTTGGCCCACTGAGTCCGCGCCGACCAGCGATCACCCCACACAGCAGCATTATCCTACACATCTGGGACAATTTACAGCCAATTAACCTACAGTATGTCTGGAGTTTGGGAGGAAACCAGAGCACTCAGAAAAAATCCCTTGTGGTCAAGGAGAAAGTACAGACTAGGATCGATCCTGGGTCTCTGGCTGGGGGGGTGGGAATGGTTGGGGGTAGGGACTCAAATAGATAAAGCCATTAGACAGGTTCTGAGGCAGGAGGCAGAGAAGGGAAGCACTCAGACCCAACATGTAGGGGGAAAAGAAGAAAAAAAATAATAAACAGAATAAGAGGTGGTGGGTTTCCAGGGCAAAAATCAAAAGGGGCCACTTGTCAACATAATTGTATAAAGAGGAAGAGTGTTGTAAAAACAAGCCTGAAGGCTTTGTGTCTCAATGCAAGGAGCATTCGTAATAAGGTAGACGAGTTGAATAACGAGTTGAGCAGATAGCTATTAATGACTATGCTATAGTTGGGATCACACCGACATGGCTCCAGGGGGACAAAGGCTGGGAGCTGAACATCCAGGGATATTCAATATTCAGGAGGGATAGACAGAAAGGAAAGGGAGGTGGGGTAGCGTTGCTGGTGAGAGAGGAGATTAATGCAATAGAAAGGAAGGATATTAACTTGGAGGATGTGGAATCGATATGGGTAGAGCTACGAAACTCTAAGGGACAGAAAACACCAGTGGGAGTTGTGTACAGGCCACCTAACAGTAGTAGTGGAGTTGGGGATGGCATCAAACATTAAATTGGAAATGCATGCAACAAGGGTAAAACAGTTATATTGGGTGACTTCAATCTACGCATAGATTAGGTGAATCAAATGGTCAGGGGTGCTGAGGAAGAGGATTTCTTGGAATGTATGTGGGATAGTTTTCTAAACTAATATGTAGAGGAACCAACGAGAGAGCAGGCTATTCTAGACTGGGTATTGAGTAATGAGGAAAGGTTAGTTAGCAGTATTGTTGTGCGTGGCCCCTTGGGCAAGAGTGACCATAATATGGTTGAGTTCTTCATTAGGATGGAGGGTGACATAATTAAGTCAGAAACAAGGGTTCTGAACTTAAACAAAGGTAACTTTGAAGGTATGAGACGGGAATTGGCCAAGATAGACTGGCAAGTGATTCTTAAAGGGTTGACAGTGTATGTGCAATGGAAGGTATTTAAAGACTGCATTGATGAACTACAACAATTGTTCATCCCAGTTTGGCAAAATAATTAATCAGGGAAGGTAGTGCATCCATGGATAACAAGGGAAATCAGGGATAGTATAAAAACAAAAGATGAAGCATACAAATTAGCCAGAAAAAGCAGCCTACCAGAGAACTGGGAGGAATGCAGAGTCCAGCAGAGGAGGACAAAGGGCTTAATTAGGAAAGGGAAAATAGATTATGTAAGAAAACTGGCAGCGAATATACAAACTGACTGCAAGAGTTTTTATAGATATGTGAAGAGAAAGAGATTAGTTAAAACAAATGCAGGTCCCTTGCAGTCGGAAACAGGTGAATTGATCATGGAGAACAGGGCAGACCAGTTGAATAACTACTTTGGTTCTGTCTTCACTAAGGAAGACATAAGTAATCTGCCGGAAATAGCAGGGGACCTGGGGTCAAATAAGGTGGAGGAACTGAGTGAAATTCAGGTTAGCCGGGAAGTGGTGTTGGGTAAATTGAATGGATTAAAGGCAGGTAAATCCACAGGGCCAGATAGGCTGCATCCCAGAGTACTCAAGGAAGTAGCCACAGAAATAGTGGATGCATTAGTGATAATTTTTCAAAACTCTTAGATTCTGGAGTAGTTCCTGAGGATTGGAGGGTAGCTAATGTAACCCCACTTTTTAAAAAAGGAGGGAGAGAGAAAACGGGGAATTATAGACCAGTTAGTCTAACGTCGGTAGTGGGGAAACTGCTAGAGTCAGTTATTAAAGATGGGATAGCAGCACATTTGGAAAGTGGTGAAATCATTGGACAAAGTCAGCATGGATTTATGAATGGTAAATCATGTCTGACGAATCTTATAGAATTTTTCAAGGATGTAACTAGTAGAGTGGATAAGGGAGAACCAGTGGATGTGTTATATCTAGACTTTCAGAAGGCTTTCGACAAGGTCCCACATAAGAGATTAGTATACAAACTTAATGCACACGGTATTGGGGGTTCAGTATTGATGTGGATAGAGAACTGGCTGGCAGACAGAAAGCAAAGGGTAGGAGTAAAAGGGTCCTTTTCAGAATGGCAGGCAGCGACTAGTGGGGTACCACAAGGCTCAGTGCTGGGACCCCAGCTATTTACAATATATATTAATGATCTGGATGAGGGAATTGAAGGCAACATCTCCAAGTTTGCGGATGACACTAAGCTGGGGGGTAGTGTTAGGTGTGAGGAGGATGCTAGGAGGCTGCAAGGTGACTTGGATAGGCTGGGTGAGTGGGCAAATGCATGGCAGATGCAGTATAATGTGGATAAATGTGAGATTATCCACTTTGGTGGCAAAAACAGGAGGGTAGACTACTATCTGAATGGTGGCAAATTAGGAAAAGGGGAGATGCAACTAGACCTGGGTGTCATGGTACACCAATCATTGAAAGTAGGCATGCAGGTGCAGCAGGCAGTGAAGAAATCAAATGGTATGTTAGCATTCATAGCGAAAGGATTTGAGTATATGAGCAGGGAGGCTCTACTGCAGTTGTACAGGGTTTTGGTGAGACCACACCTGGAGTATTGCGTACAGTTTTGGTCTTCAAATCTGTGAAAATACATTCTTGCCATAGAGTGGGTACAGAGAAGGTTCACCAGACTGATTCCTGGGATGTCAGGACTTTCATATGAAGAAAGACTGGATAGACTTGGCTTGTAATAATAATAATAATAATAATAATATCTTTTATTGTCATTACACATAAGTGCAACAAGATTTGGTTTTCACTTTCCATCCGATGTCATAAATAAAATTTAGGTTTAGATAGATACCCTGAGAACAAGGTTTGTAAAAACGAACATTAGATCAGTAAAATCAACATAGACTAAAGTGCGAGGCCGGGGGAGACAGTCCATGGGGGGGGGGTGGGGGGCACTCAGCATGGCCGGTTCAGAGCCGCTATAGCTCTGGGAATGAAGCTGTTCCTGAGTCTGGAGGTGGACATGCAGCAGTGGACACGCAGCGGTGTTGGTGGACCATGTGAGGTCCTCTGCGATGTGAGTGCCGAGATACTTGAAGCTGGCCACTCTCTCCACACTGGCTCTATAGATAGAGATTGGGGCGCATTCCCCGTTCTGTGACCTCCTGAAGTCGATAATCAGCTCCTTGGTCTTGGAGGTGTTTAGCGACAAGTTTCTCCATGAGCACCAGTCCGCCAGGTTCTGCATCTCTGCTCTATAGTTTGTTTCATCACCGTTGGTGATCAGCCCGATCACCGTTGTGTCGTCTGCAAACTTGACAATGGTGTTGTTGTCAAATGCAGGGACACAGTCATGGGTGACGAGGGAGTAGAGCATGGGGCTCAGTACACAGCCCACAGGGTGATAGTGGAGGACAGGGAGATAGTGGAGGACAGGTGCGGCCCCACTTCTTCGGCACCGGCACCATGGTAGCTGTCTTCAGGCACTTGGGGACCGTTGCCAGAGATAGAGACAAGTTGAAGATCCTCGTAAGTACCTCCGCCAGCTGTACAGCACAGTCCTTTAGTACCCTACCCTGGACTCCATCCGGGCCTGCAGCCTTGCGTGGATTGATCCTACGCAGAGCGCACTGTACCTCCTGGGTGCTCATTGTTAAGGCCTGTCCCTCCGCCCTGGCCGGGGTTGTTCCTCTGCTGGTGGTGTTGCCAGTTTTGAAGCGTGCGAAGAAGGTGTTTAATTCATTGGCCAGTGTGATATCACTGTGGGGGCAGACGGGGCTGCTCTTGTAGTCGATGATGTCCCTGACACCCTGCCACATGCTTCTGGTGTCCGTGGTGTTGAGCTGGTCTTCCACCCTTTGCCTGTGGATGTCTTAGGCTTTTTTTATGCCTTTGTTCAGGTTTGACTCGCTAGAATTTAGAAGACTGAGGGGGGATCTTATAGAAACTTACAAAATTCTTAAGGGGTTGGACAGGCTAGATGCAGGAAGATTGTTCCCGATGTTTGGGACGTCCAGAACAAGGGGTCACAGTCTAAGGATAAGGGGGAATTCCTTTAGGACCGAGATGAGGAAAACATTTTTTACACAGAGAGTGGCGAGTCTCTGGAATTCTCTGCCACAGAAGGTAGTTGAGGCCAGTTCATTGGCTATATTCAAGAGGGAGTTAGATGTGGCCCTTGTGGCTAAAGGGATCAGGGGGTATGGAGAGAAGGTAGGTACAGGATACTGAGTTGGATGAACAGGCATGATCATATTGAATGGCGGTGCAGGCTCGAAGGGCCGAATGGCCTACTCCTGCACCTATTTTCTATGATTCTATGATTCTATGATGTTGGGGGAGTCCAGAACCAGTTTAAGAATAAGGGGCAAGCCATTTAGAAAGGACCCGAGGAAACGCTTTTTCTCACAGAGAGTTGTGAGGCTGTGGAATTCTCTGCCTCAGAGGGCGGTGGAGGCCGGTTCTCTGGATATTTTCAAGAGAGAGCTACATAGGACTATGAAAGAGAGCTAGATAGTACTCTGAAAGAGTCAGGGGATATGGTGAGAAGGCAGGAACGGGGTACTGATTGGGGATTACACAAAACGCTGGAGAAACTCAGCGGGTGCAGCAGCATCTAAGGAGCGAAGGAGATAGGCGACGTTTCGGGTCGAGACCCTTCTTCAAACTGGTCAGGGATCAGGGAAACTGATTGGGGATGTTTCTCTGTATGTTTCTGGCGCGGTAAGATAAGCAACTCCACCGCTGCGCCACTGTGGCTCCCGTACTGTGGCACATGCTTCTTCCTGGGGCTGATTAATCTGTTCTGAATGGAACTTATTAGAAACCTGAAGGATGGTCGGAACAGTGTCGCAGCGGTAGAGTTGCTGCCTCACAGCACCAGAGACCCGGGTTCGATCCCGACTATGGGTGCTGTCTGTGCAGAGTTTGTACGTTCTCCCCGTGACTCTGTGGGTTTTCGTTTTCTCTGGCATCTTTGGTTTCCTCCCACACTCGAAGGACATGCAGGTTTGTAGGATAATTGGGCTTGATACCAATGTGAATTGTCCCTAGTGTGTGTAGGATAGTGCTAGTGTGCGGGGATCATTGGTCGGTGCCGACTCCGTGGGCTGAAGGGCCTATTTCTGTGCTATATCTCTAAACTAAACTAAAACAGTAAGTGCGACTGTTTGACCTACAGGTGGTGACACAGGTGGGCAGCAGGTGTTGGCGAGGTGGGCAGTGGGGAGGTTGGGAGGAGCTCAGCTCCACCTACCTTTAAGCTGAGCCAATCACATATCCTTACATAGAACAGGTCCTTCGGCCCAAAGTGTTTTGTTTTTAAATTCGGTTTAGTTTGTCACATGGTAACAGTGAAAAGTTTAGTTCAGAGATACAGCGCAGAAACAGGCCCTTCGGCCCACCGAGTCCACACTGACCAGCGATCCCCGCACTTTAACGACAATTAACTTCCAAACCTACACGTCTTTGGTGTGGGCGGAAACCGAAGATCTCAGGGAAAACCCACGCAGGTCACGGGAAGAACGTACAAACTCTGTACAGACAGCACCCGTAGTCAGGATCGAACCGGGGTCTGTGGCGCTGCAAGAAGGCAACAACTCTACCGCTGCGTCACCGTGACGCCCTTGTGGCTTTACCTTGCTTTTGTTTCTTGCGTGAAATCCAGTCAGCGGAAAGACAATACATGATTATAATCGAGCCATTTACAGTGTACAGATACATGATGCTAAGATATGCGATTATAAAGAAAGCACATCAGCGCCTCTACTTCCTGAGAAGATTACGGATAGTCGGTATGTCAAGGAGGACTCTCTCTAACTTCTACAGGTGCACAGTAGAGAGCTTGCTGACCGGTTGCATCGTGGCTTGGTTCGGTTACTTAAGCGCCCTGGAGCGAAAAAGACTACAAAAAGTAGTAAACACTGCCCAGTCCATCATCGGCTCTGACCTCCCTACCATCGAGGGGATCTACCGCAGTCGCTGCCTCAAAAAGGCTGGCAGCATCATCAAGGACCCACACCATCCTGGCCACACACTCATCTCCCCGCTATCTTCAGGTAGAAGGTACATGAGCCTGAAGACTGCAACGACCAGGGTGAGAAACAGCTTCTTACCCACAGACATCAGGCTATTGAACTCAACTCAAACAATACTCTGAACATTAATAGCCCATTATCTGTACATTTGCACTTTATTTGTTTTATTTATTGATGTGTGTATATATTTATACAATGGTATATGGACACACTGATCGGTTTTGTAGTCAATGCCTACTATGTTCTGTTGTGCTGAAGCAAAGCAAGAATCTCATTGTCCTATCTGGGACACATGACAATAAACTCACTTGAATCTTGATAAGGGAATAGCGTTCAGTGCAAGGTAAAGCCAGTAAAGTCTGACCAAGGATAGTCTGAGGGTCTCCAATGAGGTAGATGGTTTGTGCTGAACATGGTGCCAGGTTAAACTGATCGTGATCCATATCTCTCTATTCCCTGCATTTCCATGCGCCTCCGAAACACAGCCAGGGGTGGTGGTGGAGGTAGATACGATAGTGGTGTTTAAGAGGCTTTTAGATAGGCTCATGGATATGCAGGGAATGGAGGGATAGGGTCATGTGCAGGCTGATGAGATTAGTTTAACTTGCCGTCACGTTCAACACAGACACTGTGAGCCGAAGGGCCTGTTCCCGTTCTATTAATGGACAAGATCAGTCAAATGTTTATTTGTGTGGGAAGGAACTGCGGATGCTGGTTTACACTGATGATAGGCACAAAATGCTGGAGTAACTCTGGAGAGAAGGAATGGGAGACGTTTCGGGTTGAGACCAGTCTGAAGACGGGTCTCGACCCGAAACATCAGCAATTCCTTCTCTCCAGAGATGCTGCCTGTGTTACTGAGACGCGGAGTTACTCAAGTACTTATTTGTCCATGTTTGCTTCAGTTACTCAATGCAAATACCCGATTGAATTCTTACTTACTTAGCGGGGGAAGGATTGGGATGATCTGGGGAGGAGGGATGAATCGAGGGAGGGAGAGCAATGAGGGTGAAGTGGAAAGAAGAGGAGGACAAATAGAAAAACAACAGAAAAAATAAACCGCTTCCCCCAACCCAGCAACCCACTGATGAGAAAACACTTTCCTCTTTCCGAGCACAGAACTGTATAACCTAGCAACGGCACAGATCTCTGAGCATCGCCGCACTAACACAGGGCTCTGGGTCAATGATAGAACACTGTAAATAATAAGGCAAGGATGTTTTATTCATTTTTTTATATAAGGGTTAATTGGACCAACGAAGATCCGACTCAAATCCTTTGTGATATTTTAGCACAAATAGCTGTCCATACCCATTAGATCCGTTGTAAATCCATTGAGACAGCACTGCCTTATCTGGGTCAAATGCAGCTGCCGTTTGTATCACATGGTGATGGGTGGGGAGAGAGTGTTAGGTGATTCTTCATTTCACACACATGCACACGGCATTGAAACCAAACAAATTTGACTAAAGAATCCTGGTGATATTTCACTAACCTTATGGTTAATGTTTAAGCTAAGTGAAAAGGCATTGTTTTCCTTTCAACAGCGAGCACTTGGTTGAACTGTGATTCAATGGCAATGTCCTTATCTTCACCACTCCAGAGACATAATCTCTGCTCTCATTCCAGTCCAGCACCCATGCTTCAACTTTAATAACAATGTTGGAATAGAACATGCACTGGGAACCATGCTGTCATCTCATCTTCCCATGATTTCTGTTCTGTCAATTGTAAAATATATATATATTTTTTAAATTGGGAAGTGTTGGACAGGTTAGAGAGGAGAGGCGGAGATGGGGTGGACAGCCAGTACCTCTCTCACCCAGGGTGGAAATGTCAAAGACTAGAGGGCATAGATATAAGGTGAGAGTGGTGAAGATTAGCAGAGAAGTGCAGGAAGGTTTTTATTGCACACAGAGGGTGGTGGGTGCTCGGAACGTGCTGCTAGAAGCGATGGTCAGGCAGCATCTCTGGCGAACAAGAATAGGTTTCTCACTGCTCCCACTCTGTAATTCCTGCTGCTCGCCTGCTTTTCGACAATCGATCCATGTTCTCCACAGATGCTGCCTGACCCGCTGAGTTACTCCAGCACTCTGTGAAACGTCACCTATCCATGTTCTCCACAGATGCTGCCTGACCCGCTAAGTTACTCCAGCACTTTGTGCCTTTTTGTTGTAAAACAGTATCCCAATTCCTTGTGTCTCCAGGTTGAGGAATAGTTTCTTGAACACTGCACAGCACTAACCTCAGCAACGATGATCTTCAATAGATCGTGTCTTTGCTTGCACTACGGACTTTGGTTTTTGCACTATGATGGTTACTGAGTATTATGGTTATGATTTATTCTATTTTTGATTACTATATATTATTCTAAGTTCATAATTTAGAGCAGAATTAAGCCATTCGGCCCATCAGGTCTATTCCGTCATTCAATCCTGGTTGATCTATCTCAACCCCATTCTCCTGCCTTCTCCCCATAACCCCTGACCCATACTAATCAAAAACCTATCAATCTCCACTTTAAAAATACCCATAGACTCGGTCTCCACAGCCGCCGATGGCAATTAATTCCACAGATTCCCCACCTTTTAGCTAAAGAAATTCCTCCTCATCTCCTTTCCAAAGGTACGCCCTTTCATTCTGAGGCTACGCTCTCTGGTCCTAGACTCTCCCACTGTGAGAAATTCCTCTTCATCTCCTTTCTATTGCCCACGTGTTATTGCATTGATGGGCCTGTAAGCTGCAGCAAGGAAGAATTTCATTGTTCTTTTGTCAATTAATCACTCTTGACTCTTGACTCGACAGTAAGTGTAACTTTGCTGTTCAAATAAAACGGGGAATTGCAGATTAATTAACATCAGTTATCCTTCATTGAGTAATTAATGAGGCATACCTTTATTGAGCAGAGTCAAAATGGTTTTATGAAAGGGAAACCATGTTTAATAAATGTAATTTTAATTATTTCATTAAATAATTAACACAGTAAATATAAGGAAGCCTGTGGTGTAATACATTTTAATTTATTTTAAATAAATGTATTTATTTATTTGGGGCAGCATGGTGGCGTAGCCTCACAGCGTCAGAGACCCGGGTTCGATCCTGACTGCGGGTGCTGTCTGTGCGGAGTTTGTACAACCTCCCTGTGACTGCGTGGGTTTTCTCCGGGTGCTCCAGTTTCCTCCCACACTCTAAAGACGTGCGGGTTTGTAGGTTAATTGGCTTCAGCAAAATTGTAATGATAAGGAAATGTAGAATGATTCATTGTTAGCTGCGGGGGAAGGTGACAAGGAAGAGTACAATCAGTAAAATTTGATCAGGAGTGTTGAAGGAGGAACTGCAGATGCTGGAAAATCGAAGGTAGACAAAAGACCTGGAGAAACTCAGCGGGTGCGCCAGCATGCATGGAGCGAAGGAAATTTTAATCAGGAGGACCGGTGTCGGAGGTTATGGGGAGAAGGCAGGAGAATGGGGTTAGGAGGGAGAGATAGATTAGCCTTGATTGAATGACGGAGTAGACTGGATGGGCTGAATGGCCTAATTCTGCTCCTATTCCTGGTAGACCTTATGATCTATTAATCTCTTCTGAGGACAGTGAAACTAGTCAGAGAACTAGGAAGGGGAAGGGAGGGAGAGAGAAAGTAAGGGTTACTTGAAGTTAGAGAAATCAATATTCATACCGCTGGGTTGCAAGCTGCCCAAGCAAAATCATTAAGGCACCTTTGTGGCGGAAATGTGATATGCCATTTATCAAGCCACGTCTGGGTCTTTTAGTTACAAAATTGATGAACATTATACAATTATTAGTGACCGCTCTGTCTTCTGGAAGAAGAGTCCCAACCTGAAACATCATCTGAGATGCAATTTGACCCATTGAGTTCGTCCAGCACTTTGTGTTTTGCTCAAGGTTCCAGCATCTAGACTTCGTAAATCCATGCTGACTCGGACCGATCCTGTTACTGCTATCCAAATGTGCGGTTATTTTCATCTTTTATAATTGACTCCAGCATTATAGACCAGTTAGCCTGACATCGGTGGTGGGGAAGATGCTGGAATTATAAAATATGAAATAGCCGCACATTTGGACAGCAGTAACAGGGTCAGTCCGAATCAGCATGGATTTACAAAGGTGAAATCATGCTTGACTAATCTTCTGGAATTTTTTGAGGATGAAACTAGGAAAATGGACAAGGGAGAGCCAGTGGATGTAGTGTGCCTGGACTTTCAGAAAGCATTTGATAAGGTCCCACATAGGAGATTAGTGGGCAAAATTAGGGCACATGGTATTGGGGGTAGAGTGCTAACATGGATAGGAAATTGGTTGTCAGACAGGAAACAAAGAGTAGTGATTAACGCGTCCCTTTCAGAATGGCAGGCAGTGGCAAGTGCCTTAATAAATGGCAGCTATTTACAATATACATCAATGATTTGGATGAAGGGATTCAAAGTAACATTAGCAAATTTGCAGATAACACAAAGCTGGGTGAGAGTGTGAACTGTAAGGAGGATGCTATGAGAATGCAGGGTGACTTGGACAGGTTGGGGGAGTGGGCAGATGCATGGCAGATGAAGATTAATGTGAGGTTATCCACTTTGGTAGCAAAAACAGGAAGGCAGATTGCTATATAAATGGCTACAAGTTGGGAAACGGGGAAGTACAACGGGATCTGGGGGGTCCTTGTACATCAGTCTATGAAAGTAAGCATGCAGGTACAGCAGGCAGTGAAGAAAGTGAATGGCATGTTGGCCTTTGTAACAAGAGGAATCAAATATAGGAGCAAAGAAGTCCTTCTGTGTTGTGTGCAGTTTTGGTCCCCTAATTTGAGGAAGAACATTCTTGCTATTGAATGAGTGCAGCATAGGTTTACAAGGTTAATTCCCGGGATGGCGGGACTGTCATATGCTGAGAGAATGGAGCGGCTGGGCTTGTACACTCTGGAGTTTAGAAGGATGAGAGAGGATCTTATTGAAACATATAAGATTGTTAAGGGTTTGGACATGCTAGAGGCAGGAAACATGTTCCCGATGTTTCCGGAGGCCCAGGAGGCCCAGGAGCCGTTGGAGCAAGAGGAGAACCCAAACCTGTAATGTTCCACACAAGTGTTCTGGTGGAAGCTGCTGATTGGGTGCAACCCCTGGTTTGCATTAAAGGTACAGTGAGTTAAAGGTACAATGAGTTAAAGGTAAAGTAAGTTAAAAGTAAAGTGAGTTAAAAGTAAAGTGAGTTAAAGGTACTGGGATTTAAAGGGTTCAGTGAGCTAAAGGGTTCAGTGAGCTAAGGGTACAGTGCTTTTTAGTAAAGGTTAGTTTAAAGGATTAAGATTTTTATAGTGTGAGTAAGTTGATTTAATTTGGGAGCAAGCCATGTCATTTGAGATTGGCCCCCATGGTTTGCTCATCCTGCAACGTGGGAGATCAGGGATATGGTCGGTGTCCCTGGTGACAACGTTTGCAGGAAGTGTGTCCAGCTGCAGCTCCTGGCAGACCGCATTGAACGATTGGAGCTGCAGTTGGATTCATACTGGAGCATCCACGATGCTGACAAATTTGTGGATAGCACGTACAGTGAGTTGTTCACACCACAGGTAAAATTAAAGCGGACAGAAAAGGATCGGGTGGCCATTAGCCAGCGTAGCAGTAGGCAGGTGGTGCAGGAGTCCCCTGCGGTCATCTCCCTCCTAAACAGATATACCATTTTGGATACTGTTGGGGGAGATGGCTCATCAGGGGAAGGCAGCAGCAGCCAAGTTCATGGCACCATGGGTGGCTCTGCGGCACAGGAGGGGAGAAAGAAGAGTGGAAGGGCTATTGTAATAGGGGATTCAATAGTAAGGGGAATAGATAGGCGTTTCTGCGGCTGCAAACGAGACTCCAGGATGGTATGTTGCCTCCCTGGTGCAAGGGTCAGGGATGTCACTGAACGGCTGCAGAACATTCTGGAGGGGGAGGGTGAACAGCCAGTTGTCGTGGTGCACATTGGCACCAACGATATAGGTAAAAAACGGGATGAGGTCCTACAAGGCGAATTTAGGGAGCTAGGAGATAAACTTAAAGTAGGACCTCAAAGTAGGACCTCAAAGGTAATAATTTCTGGACTCCTACCAGTGTCACGTGCTAGTCAGGGTAGAAATAGGAGGATATTGCAGATGAATACGTGGCTTGTAAAATGGTGCAAGGGGGAGGGATTCAAATTTCTCGGGCATTGGAACAGTTCTGGGGGAGGTGGGCCCAGTACAAACAGGACGATCTGCACCTGGGCTTGAAGGGAACCAATGTCCTTGGGGGAGTGTTTGCTAGTGCTGTCAGGGAGGATTTAAACTAATGTGGCGGGGGGATGGGACCATGAGCAGAGAGACATTAGAGGGATGTAAAATGGGTAGAAGCAATAGTTAGCAAGGTGAAAAGTAAAAGTGGCAGGCAGAAAAATCCAGGGCCACTTGTCAACATAATTGCATAAGGGGTAAGAGTGTTGTAAAAACAAGCCTGAAGGCTTTGTGTCTCAATGCAAGAAGCATTTGTAATAAGGTAGACGAGTTGAATGTGCAGACAGTTATTAATGACTATGCTATAGTTGGGATCACAGAGACATGGCTCCAGGGTGACCAAGGCTGGGAGCTGAACATCCAGGGATATTCAATATTCAGGAGGGATGGACAGAAAGGAAAAGGAGGTGGAGTAGCGTTGCTGGTTAGAGAGGAGATTAACGCAATAGAAAGGAAGGACATTAGCTTGGAGGATGTGGAATTGATATGGCTAGAGCTGCGAAACACTAAGGGGCAGAAAACGCCAGTGGGAGTTGTGTACAGGCCACCTAACAGTAGTAGTGGAGTTGGGGATGGCATCAAACATGAAATTAGAAATGCGTGCAACGAGGGTAAAACAGTTATAATGGGTGACTTCAATCTACATATAGATTGGGTGAATGAAATTGGCAGGGGTGCTGTGGAAGACGATTTCTTGGAATGGATGTGGGATAGTTTTCTAAACCAATATGTAGAGGAAACCAACGAGAGAGCAGGCTATTCTAGACTGGGTACTGAGTAATGAGAAAGGGTTAGTTAGCAGTCTTGTTGTGCGTGGCCCCTTGGGCAAGAGTGACCATAATATGGTTGAGTTCTTCATTAGGATGGAGAGTGACATTGTTAATAAAGGGTTTCTGAACTTAAAGAAAGGTAACTTTGAGGGTATGAGACGTGAATTGGCCAAGATAGACTGGCAAGTGATTCTTAAAGGGTTGACAGTGGATATGCAATGGAAGGCATTTAAAGACTGCATGGATGAACTACAACAATTGTTCATCCCAGTTTGGCAAAAGAATAAATCAGGGAAGATAGTGCATCCGTGGATAACAAGGGAAATCAGGGATAGTATCAAAACTAAAGATGAAGCATACAAATTAGACAGAAAAAAGCAGCCTACCAGAGGACTGGGAGAAATTCAGAGTCCAGCAGAGGAGGACAAAGTGCTTAATTAGGAAAGGGAAAAAAGATTATGAAAGAAAACTGGCAGGGAACATAAAAACAGACTGCAAAAGTTTTTATAGATATGTGAAGAGAAAGAGATTAGTTAAAACAAATGTAGGTCCCTTGCAGTCAGAAACTGGTGAATTGATCATGGGGAACAGGACATGGCAGACCAATTGAATAACTACTTTGGTTCTGTCTTCACTAAGGAAGACATAAATAATCTGCCGGAAATAGCAGGGGACCGGGGGTCAAATGAGATGGAGGAACTGAGTGAAATCCTGGTTAGCCGGGAAGTGGTGTTAGGTAAATTGAATGGATTAAAGGCCGATAAATCCCCAGGGCCAGATAGGCTGCATCCCAGAGTACTTAATGAAGTAGCCCCAGAAATAGTGGATGCATTAGTGATAATTTTTCAAAACTCTTTAGATTCTGGAGTAGTTCCTGAGGGTTGGAGGGTAGCTAATGTAACCCCACTTTTTAAAAAGGGAGGGAGAGAGAAAACGGGGAATTACAGACCAGTTAGTCTAGCATCGGTAGTGTGGAAAATGCTAGTTATTAAAGATGGGATAGCAGCGCATTTGGAAAGTGGTGAAATCATTGGACAAAGTCAGCATGGATTTACGAAAGGTAAATCATGTCTGACGAATCTTATAGAATTTTTCATGGATGTAACTAATAGAGTGGATAAGGGAGAACCTGTGGATGTGTTATATCTGGACTTTCAGAAGGCTTTCGACAAGGTCCCACATAAGAGATTAGCATACAAACTTAACGCACACGGTATTGGGGGTTCAGTATTGATGTGGATAGAGAACAGGCTGGCAGATAGGAAGCAAAGGGTAGGAGTAAACAGGTCATTTTCAGAATGGCAGGCAGTGACTAGTGGGGTACCACAAGGCTCAGTGCTGGGACCCCAGCTATTTACAATATATATTAATGATCCGAATGAGGGAATTGAATGCAATATCTCCAAGTTTGCGGATGACACGAAGCTGGGGGGCAGTGTTAGCTGTGAGGAGGATGCTAGGAGGCTGCAAGGTGACTTGGATAGGTTGGGTGAGTGGGCAAATGCATGGCAGATGCAGTATAATGTGGATAAATGTGAGGTTATCCACTTTGGCGGCAAAAACAGGAGGGTAGACTATTATCTGAATGGTGGCCGATTAGGAAAAGGGGAGATGCAACAAAACCTGGGTGTCATGGTACACCAGTCATTGAAAGTAGGCATGCAGGTGCAGCAGGCTGGTAAGAAAGCAAATGGTATGTTGGCATTCATAGCAAAAGAATTTGAGTACAAGAGCAGGGAGGTTCTACTGCAGTTGTACAGGGTCTTGGTGAGGCCACACCTGTTGTATTGCGTACAGTTTTGGTCTCCTAATCCTAGGAAAGACATTCTTGCCATAGAGGGAGTACAGAGAAGGTTCACCAGACTGATTCCTGGGATGGCAGGACTTCCATATGAAGAAAGACTGAATAGACTCGGCTTGCACTCGCTGGAATTTAGAAGATTGAGGGGGGATCTTATAGAGACTTACAAAATTCTTAAGGGGTTGGACAGGGTAGATGCAGGAAGATTGTTCCCGATGTTGGGGAAGTCCAGAACAAGGGGTCACAGTTTAAGGATAAGGGGGAAGTCTTTTAGGACGGAGATGAGAAGATCTTTTTTCACACAGAGAGTGGTGAGACTGTTGGAATTCTCTGCCACAGAAGGTAGTTGAGGCCAGTTAATTGGCTATATTTAAGAGGGAGTTAGATGTGGCCATTGTGGCTAAAGGGATCAGGGGGTATGGAGAGAAGGCACGTACAGGATATTGAGTTGGATGATCAGCCATGATCATATTGAATGGCAGTGCAGGTTCGAAGGGCCAAATGGCCTACTCCTGCACCTATTTTCTATGATTCTATGATTCTATGATGTTGGGGGAGTCCAGAACCAGTTTAAGAATAGGGGGTAAGCCATTTAGAAAGTGGACGAGGAAACGTTTTTTCTCACAGAGAGTTGTGAGTCTGTGGAATTCTCTGCCTCAGATGGCGGTGGAGGCCGGTTCTCTGGATATTTTCAAGAGAGAGCTAGATAGGACTATGAAAGAGAGCTAGATAGGACTATGAAAGGGGATATGGTGAGAAGGCAGGAACGGGGTACTGATTGGGGATGATCAGCCATGATCACATTGAATGGCGGTGCTGGCTTGAAGGGCCGAATGGCCTACTCCTGCACCTATTGTCTATTATCTGCAGTTCCTTGTGTCTCTCCCCTCTTCTGATCGTATAATGGAAAGAGGATCATTGATGAAGCATGTGAAGATGGTTAGGTTCAGGACAGATGGCTGAGGATCTGCTGAAGTGACATCATGGAACCGCATTGAATGGGCCCAGAGTGTGAAGCTTTTTCCCAGATACCATAATGCCGCACTTGGTTGAATACTGTCCTTGATCCCAAGGACAATTACTCTCATCTCCCCTTCTTGTTCCTTGGTTCATTATCCTTAACCCTAACCTTAATTCTTGTGTCAGAGGGTGGTGAATCTGTGGAGTTCTTGGCCACAGAAGGCTCTGGAGGCCACAAGTCAGTGGATATTTTAAGGCAGAAATAGTAGCTTGATTAGTACTGGTGTCAGAGGTTATGGGGAGAAGGCAGGAGAATGGGGTTAGGAGGGAGAGATAGATCAGCCATGAATGAATGGCGGAATAGACTTGATGGGCCGAATATCCTAATTCTACTCTACTCCTATCACTTATGACCTTATGATGGGCGGCTGAGAACAAACACCTGGGGGGGGGGGGGTGATGCCACCAAGAACTAGACGGGACTCGAAAGGGACAAATGAAATCCTCACTTGCAGCAGCACAACAGACACGTGAACATAGTACAAAGTAGATATCATAATAAACATGAAGTTCAATTAATAAAATTCTGAGGGGGGCTTAATTCTGTTCTGAGGGTGTTTTGCTTGTGGGAAAATTGATAATAAGTAAACAGAGTCCCAGAATTAGGGTTTGGCTGCTTGGGATCTTGTTTATAACCATATAACCATATAACAATTACAGCACGGAAACAGGCCCTCTCGGCCCTTCCAGTCCGTGCCGACCATTTGTTTTCCCCTAGTCCCATCTACCTGCACTCAGACCATACCACTCCATTCCCTTCCCGTCCATATACCTATCCACTTTACTTTTAAATGTTAAAATCGATCCTGCCTCCACCACTTCTGCTGGAAGCTCATTCCACACAGCCACCACCCTCTGAGTAAAGAAGTTCCCCCTCATGTTACCCCTAAACTTCTGTCCCTTAATTCTCATGTCATGCCCTCTTGTTTGAATCTTCCCTACCCTCAATGGGAAAAGCTTATCCACATCAACTCTATCCCTTTCATCATTTTAAAGACCTCAATCAAGTCCCCCCTTAACCTTCTGCGCTCCAAAGAATAAAGACCTAACTTGTTCAACCTTTCTCTGTAACATAGTTGCTGGAACCCAGGCAACATTCTAGTAAATCTCCTTTGTACTCTCTCTATTTTGTTGACATCCTTCCTATAATTCAGTGACCAAAATTGTACACCATACTCCAGAATTGGTCTTACCAATGCCTTGTACAATTTTAACATTACTTCCCTACTCCTATATTCAATGCTCTGATTTATAAAGGCAGCACACCAAAGGCTTTCTTTACCACCCTATCTACATGCGATTCCACCTTCAGGGAACTATGCACAGTTATTCCTAGATCCCTCTGTTCCACAGCATTCCTCAATTCTCTACCATTTACCGTGTACGTCTTATTTTGATTTGTCCTGCAAAGATGTAGCACTTCACACTTATCAGCATTAAACTCCATCTGCCATCTTTCAGCCCACTTTTCCAAATGGCCCAAATCTCTCTGTAGACTTTGAAAATCTACTTCATTATCCACAACACCACCTATCTTAGTATCATCTGCATACTTAACCATATAACCATATAACAATTACAGCACGGAGACAGGCCCTCTCGGCCCTTCCAGTCCGTGCCGACCATTTGTTTTCCCCTAGTCCCATCTACCTGCACTCAGACCATACCCCTCCATTCCCTTCACGTCCATATACCTATCCACTTTACTTTTAAATGTTAAAATCGATCCTGCCTCCACCACCTCTGCTGGAAGCTCATTCCACACTTATCCAATTTTCCACCCCATCATCCAGATCATTGATGTACATGACAAACAACAGTGGACCCAACACAGATCCCTGAGGCACCCCACTGGTCACCGGCTTCCAACCTGACAAACAGCCATCCACCATTACTCTCTGACATCTCCCATTCAGTCACTGTTGAATCCATCTTGCTACTCCGCCATTAACACCCAAAGATTGAACTTTCTTAACCAACCTTCCATGGGGAACCTTGTCAAAGGCCGTACTGAAATTCATTAGACAACGTCCACTGCTTTACCCTCATCAATTTCCCTAGTAACCGCTTCAAAAAATTCAAGAAGGTTTGTCAAACATGACCTTCCAGGCACAAATCTATGTTGACTGTTCCTGATCAGACCCTGTTTATCCAGATGCTTATATATATTATCTCTAAGTATCCTTTCCATTAATTTACCCACCACTGACGTCAAACTAACAGGTCTATAATAGTAAGATTAAACGAGAACTTACCAGTTCGAAGTTTGATCGTTATTTTATGAGGAGTTACGATGAGGGATTACGTGAAGAACCGCCTCACGCTGGCAAACGGCATACTTCAAAGCAGCGGCATGAAAAACACAGAACACCAAAAGCCGGAGTAACATAGTAAGGCTTCATAAAAAGACTTAGAACTACCATTTGATCATTTATTTTATGAGGGCGGGAGTGGAGGGCACGTAATCCCTCATCGTAACTCCTCATAAAATAATGATCAAACTTCGAACTGGTAAGTTCTTGTTTAATCTTAACTATTTCACTTCGGAGTCACGTGAGTGACTACGGTGTAAGATTTTAAAGCTTTCTGTGTTTTTTATGTCGTAGAATTAATCCGTACGACAGTCCGGCTAAGGTAAACACATACATGAGAAAGCAGACTAATGTTAGATCATTTCACAATTAACTTTTTTAATGGTTTAAAGACCATATAATAACCCTCCTTATATCTGAGGGAAATGATTACAAGCGATAAAGATAGAAGTGACTACACCACTGATTATAGCAATTAATAGTAAACAAAGCAGGTGATTATAGTGCTCCCAACACCGCTTGTCCAAAGCTTGTCATAGTGTGAACAGGTTTATTGTAGAACTTTGAAAAGTTTCTTCTTTACTCCACCCTGCGACTTTTAAAATATGCTCGAGAGGTACGTCCCGCCCCTTCGCCGCGGACGTAGCTGCCGCCATGGTGGAGTGAGATTGAACACATCAGTGTCTACTCCGCTAAAAACCAACACCTGTTTCAACCATTTTGAGATAGTTTGAACTGAAGCTTTTGTGTGTGGGTTTTTTGTGCGTAACCATTAACGTTTTTTCATTTCCTCGAAGGGTGTCAGTAACTTTAATATATTTGGTTCAAATGTTTAACCACACACAAAGTAGGATCAATATGATAAGCTTGAAAGGTTACCTTTGTTCCAGATCTCCCTGGTCTGCTTTGTTTTGATCAAATCGTAAACATAGAACACAACATTATCTGTAGTCACATGCATACAGTCTAAAACGCAACATTTGTAAAGTTTGCCACTCTTTGAGCTGAGACCAGTGACATTAACATAATTAATTTCAATGTCAATCTTTCAATGTCAACCCTTCAATTGGAGTCCATTGTCTAATAGCGTAAGTACAATGCTCACATCCCAAATCTCTGTGTATCTTGGTTTGGGTGGATTAATATTAAAGATTCCTTTTCATGAATCTAGATATTAATGGATGCGACCCAATTGATCTCTGATCAGTCATAAGTCCTAAATAGGATGACAAGGCACTGCGTGCAGTGTTAATGGCACTGTAACTTAAAATGTTGCTCAAAATGCAAATTGGCAAGGAATTCCAAAACATTTGCAATATTTAACAGTATCATAAGAAATATTTGACTGTGTGCAAAAGTCTTCCCATTTCTTAATATGTGTCATATATTGCTTTTGTGTGCTATTGCGCCATGATGCAACCATAACTTCCATAGTTTTGTCCGACAATCCCAGCTCCTGTAGTGGTCTGGTCAAAACCTGCAGATTAATAAATTCATATATGCATCACAATGGGTAAATTTCTTTAGTTACCGGATTAGTCAAGATATCACTACAGTTAGGAATCGACATATATGGTTCTTTATAATCATATTCAGCATTACTGGGAACCAAGGTTGAGTTGGCCAATTTGGAACTACCAACAATCCAGAAGCAGAATCTTGTTCTATCTTCTTCAGGCATCTCTGAATCAAAGCAAATGGTGGAAAAGCATAAAAGAACATCTTTCCCCAGTGTAATGAAAAGCATCTACTGCTACTGCATCTGGATCGTGTTCCAAGGACACATAAGTAGGGCAATTGATGATTAAGCCTAGATGCAAACAAATCAATTTCTGGCAACCCCAAATCGGTTCACATATATTCTTAAATATTGCTGGCTTAAGCATCCATTCCGTATTATCTTTAAAAAAAAACCTGGACCTTTCATCTGCTACCACATTGTCCTTACCTGGAATGTAGCTTGCTGAAATCCATATTTGGCGACCAATACACCATTGCCATATCTCATTGACCAGACAAATCACAATGATACTGATCTAACTCCCCCATGTGATAATGTATGCAACAGCCGTTTTATTGTCTAACTGTATTAAACACATGTAGAACCTTGTTTAGCACAACAATATGCTTTAAGTCCATAAAAAGCACCCAATAACTCCAAAATAGTTAATACCATAAGCTTGAAGAAACGCTTCTTCTTGAGCTTTCCATCTACCTCCACAACTGGAGGACGAATCTGTAGCCCCCCATCCGAGAGCACTAGCATCCGTTTGTAAAACCATTTCAGGCTGGTTCAATCATGATTATTCTTAGCAGCTTGTGGGACATTTTCAACCCACCATTGTAATTCCAACACGGCTTCTTTTGTTAATTGCATAGGCCTGTCAAAGTGACCTGCCTTCTCTTTAAGAGCCCTTATTTTGTCCCTTTGAAGATTTTGATAATGTAACGGACCAAATTCCACTGCCGGAAATGCTGCTACCAGTTTACCAATGGTTTTTGCCACTTCTCGGATGGAGGGATAAGGTTTGTGAATGAGGTAATTACAAGTCATCAAGATGTCATTGGCCTTCTCTGTTGGCAAAGTAACTAACATAGTCACTGAGTTAATTACAAACCCCAAAAAGTTAATTGTTTGTGCTGGCTGCAGCTGGGACTTAATTGGATGAATCAAGAACCCTAGCTTTTCAAACAAAGCTTTAGTAACTGAAACTGAGTGCTCAGCTGACTCTTGAGTTATCATTAATGATCAGAATATCATCCAGATAAGCCATAACAATGTGTTTCTGTGCTCTTAATTGGGCTAAAACTGGTTTCAACAGTTTTGTAAAGAGTCTAGGAGCTGAACTCAGTCCATTTGGTAAAGCTTTAAACTGCCATAATTGTCCCAGCCAATTAAATTTTAAATACCTCCTGAAGAATTGATGAATTGCTACAGAATAATAGGCATCCTTCAAATCAATCTTAGCCATATAACACACCTGATGAGATAAGAATTTTGCAGTACTGAATGTCTCCATTCTTAAATGTTTGTATTTCTACAAACTTATTTAGATCTGTAAGGTCCAGAATAATTCTGCAAACCACCATCTTTTTTTATCTCTTCGAAATTATATTAGAGACAAATTGAATTGCTTATGTTCATAAGTCTTTTCAATTACGCCTTTTCCAGATAATTTTGTCAATTTCAACATTAATCTCCATTCTTTCCTCTGCAGAAAACACATAAGCATAAGCAGGTCTATTCTGTACAGGAGGATTAACCCCTTCTTTAAAAATATATAATGGCTCCCGAAACTGCTTGTAATACATATCGATCAGAAGTAATTAGTTAAGCCAGGCTTATAAAATTTTTGCAATCTCCCTCCAACTGGAGAGTCATCCACAGTTTCTTTAAGGATATAAGTCTTTAATACCTCTCCGTATGAGCGTGGTGGTCTCCTTCTTCCCGAATACAGGGAAGCACTCGCCTGCACAGCATGATAGTATTTTCGTGACAAACTTCTGCTTCTATAACGAAAATCGAAACCCCCTTCGGGTCGAAAAAACCCTTCTTTGTCCAAAGACAAAAAGGCTTAACATTGCTAAAATATTTAGCTTCTTCATCCAACTCTTTCAGCTGTTTCGGCAGATTTTCTCCAAACAAATACCCTGGAGCTTGAACACCACTTTCTTGACACAGGCTTGCAAACCTAGGGTGAAATATGGGCCGAATCGCCATTTTCCTCATACAATTAATTTCATAGAATGAATTACACAATAAGCCAAAAGTATCCTTTTGAATCTTTTCCATTTCCCAGTTTCTCCATTTGCCTGCATAGGCCGTAATGGCAGCAGAAATTAATTTGAGAACCTTTTGAAACTTCACTTCTTGGGCTCTCATATTGGAAGTCATAGACGTCCATATCATCGGATTCACCGTAGGCACTTCCAATGAGGCACAATTTCTTGGAGCTTTATATAATTCTGATGTTTCATTCATCACAGAATTGTGAAGTGGTGAGATACCATATAATTTAATGTTTGCAGCTAGGTTTTCTTCCATAGCCTCACCACTTCCTTCAGGTATAGCAAAATCTTGTGCTATCCCAGGCACATTAGGCCTTTTCTTTTTACTTTGTGGTGTGCTTTCCAAAAGCCATATAGCCACCAGCAGGGTCTGCCTTCTGCAGCCCTAAATCAATTGGGATATCATCCCATGAGACTTCTTCCAGCCCAAATCCTGGGTCCGGAGTATCATATTCCCAAACTTGGCCCACAGCCATATTCATCATATTCAAACCCCTCAGGGATTTTTTGGGCTCATCTGGGTACTGTGACCATTGTCTTCATCATTGTTTGGAGAATTTCTCCATATGCTCCATTTTTAGCCACGTAGTTTTATTGGTCTGGAGGTCTTTCAGTATCAGAGTCATCAGAAACACGGGCTCTCAGATTTCTTTTTTTGCATTTTTTAGGAACATTTTCCTCCGTGGTTATTATTTCTGGAGAATCTGGAAACTCACTATCGGGTAAATCGGTGGCCAACGGTATCGGAACCGGGTCCGCACTAACTTCGAGGTCCCGTATTTTTACTTTCACCCCGGAAGATCTTTTTACCCGCGAAACTTCTTTCCCGATTTCTCCCTCCATTTTTCTTTAATAATCACATGCTCAATCAGCACATAACGTTAACGTGGCTCTAAATTTTCTTTTGGTTTCGTTTGCTGAGCCACCCAGCGTAACCTAAAAAACGCCCAGGTCTTACAAATTCTTAAGGGGTTGAAACTTACAAAATTCTTAAGGGTTGGACTAGCTAGATGCAGGAAGATTGTTCCCAGATGTTGGGGAAGTCCAGACAAGGGCACAGCTAAGAAAAGGGGGAAATCCTTTAAGAACCGAGATGAGAAAGACTTTCTCACACAGAGATGTGAGTCTCTGGAACTCTCGCCACAGATGGTAGTTGAGGCCCAGTTCATTGGCTATATTTAAGAGTGAGTTTGGAGTGGCCCTTGTGCTGCTAAGGGGATCAGAGGTATGAAGAAGGCAGGTACGGGATACTGAGTTGGATGAATCAGCATGATCATATTGAATGGCGGTGCCGGCTCGAAGGGATGAATGGGCCTACTCCCTGCACCTAATTTCTATGTTTCTATTTCTATGTCTAACTGCACTTACCTGCGGGCCGTTCCGACCGCTGCGAGGAGCTGCTCCTTTCTCAGCTCTCTCCTTCCCCGTCTGCTTTGACGTCATGAAGTGCCGTGCCAGCGAGAGGCGGGGTTCTCAACGTGTCACTCACGTGGACCCGAAGTAAAATTCGCTAGGTTTTATTCTTTGAACCTATTTAAACAATGGAACAACATGCCAGTACGCCAATCCCCGGCAGCTATTCCCGTTTTCTAATGACATTTGAAATATTTCTGTCATAGCTCGCTATTTCTACACTAACTTCCCTCAAGTCCTAGGGAATATCCTTCAGACCTGGAGCTTATCCACTTTTATATTTTTTCAAAAGTGTCATTACTTCCCGCCTCGTGAATCTCATAGTTTCCAAACAACTCTACTTTTTTTTTTTTCCCTTACCTCACAGATTCAAATATCCTTCTCTTGGTAATACCGAAGAAAAGAAATTGTTCAATATCTCCCCCATCTCTTTGGCTCTGCAGCTACATGTACTATCTGGCTCTCTAATGGTCCATTTATCCTTCCTTATCTTCCTTTTGCTATTAATATAGCTGTAAAACCCTTTGGAATTACTTTCACCTTTCTTGCCAAAGCATCAACCTCTATCTTCTTTTTAGAATCCTAAAATTCTTTCTTAAGATTCCTTTTACATTCTTTATACTCCTCAGTCACCTCAATTAACTCCGTGCCACCTATAAAATATTTAGATATCTCTCTTTTTTTGGAAACAAGTGTCCAATTCCTCTTGAAAACCAGGGCTCTTCCAATTTTTAACTATTTCCTTACACCTAACAGGGACATAAAGATTCTGGTACTCTACAATTTCCCCTTTAAATGTCCTCCATTTCTCTTCTACATTCTTCCCATAAAACATAGTGTCCCAATTCACTCCTTTAAATCCTTACGCATATCCCCTCAAAGTTATCCTTCTCTCCAATCAAAAAATCGCACCCCTGGTCCAGTTTTGACTCTCTCCTTAATTATATTTGAAACTAAAGGTATTGTGATGGTACTGACCCAAGTGCTCAACACGCATCCTCCATCAGCTGACTGCCTCAATTCCTAACAGGAGGTCCAGCACTGCCCCTTCTCTGGTCGATACCTCTAAGTACTGCTGGCAAAAAGAAACTATCCTGCACACATTTTTAACAAACTCCAAACCTACCAGGCCCCTTTACAGAATGTGTTTCCCAGTCTATTTTTGGAAAATAGAAAATCTCCCACAATCACTACCTTGATGTGGCTACTACTAATATCCTCTATCCTCCTTACATATTTGCTCTTTGCTTCTCCAATTCACGCCGCCCCATTTGGCGTCTATAATAACAACACCCCTAAAAGTGT